>OY978528.1:37601756-38346756 GCA_963854835.1 Megamerina dolium
CCAAAAAATGGAGGTTATGTTGTTGATATATTTATATTGGTGGATTTGTTCTTTAACGATTCTGTCTGATAAACTTTCACATTCACCCTGTTCCTGACTCCGTTTTACAAATTATTGACAATAGAAGCAAATAACTATCAATTTAAATGCTGAAATTGAAAAACGCTCTAAATTCAGAAATTTGGTTCTCGTTTGAGCATGGTATTACCGTCTGTCAGCACCGTAAGGATGGACAACAGCATTAATTTGTTATCTTTTTGGTGAAGGAGGCTCTTTAGATGTATGCTTTTTAATATTATAGCCTAGACAGACGGCAGCCTAATTCCGGATTACCGGCGCACTTAATCCGAATAAAATAATAACCTGACAGACGGCAGTATTGCGGATTAACTAAACGGCTGATTGCTGTTTTATTAGGTCTGTCCACTTACATTACTATCACTATCAATTTCTGTCGTCTATAACTCTCGATATGAGAAAATCTACAAGAAGTACGTGAACTGAAAATTATCAGAAACTTGTAAATTGACATTCACCGTTCGTAATTGACAGCTGGATTTATTTGTTCGTTAACACTTTTCATGTTGAAAGCTGTTAACAATTGTTGAAAGTTTTTTGATAGCGAACACACCTAATATTTTGTAAAATGGATGGAGAAACATTCACAATAGACAATTTTCAGCAGTGTTGCCATAGCAAATTGCCCTAATCCTCTTTTATTTTGAGAATTAACTCATAGAGTTTATGCGGATTAGCTGCAGTTAATGCCCGAGTTAATTCGAATTAACTCGGTAATCCGGAATTAGGCTGCCGTCTGTCTAGGCTATTACACTCCTATGAAATGTGCAAAACAAAATTCTAGTGAGGGTGTGATAATTAGCGTGCCACCGTGGTATATGTATCTATATTGTGATTACTACATATAATTTGGAACAAATAAGTCCTTTTTTAAAGCCCAGCCCTCTTATACAGGACAAAAAATTGAATAAAGATGAAAAATGTAAAATTTAATAAAAATAAAAAATGTTTTTTGGTTTTTATTAGATTTCACGTTATTTATATTTTGCAGTTTTCTTACTTTTTTGTTTTCCAAACAAAGGTAAAAACTAAGTGTACGTAACAGAACATTGTGTTATAACTGGCCTATTAATCGTTTAAAAAAAAAATTGTTTACCATAAAGTACAGATTGCGTCATATGGCATAATAATATGAAAAATCATCATATGGTAAAGCTATGAAAAATCATTATTCTTGTAGTCTAGACGAAATATCAAAAACATGTTCAAATAGGCAGGCTATGAGCGAGAAAAAAGGAGGAAAATATACGAAAGAAGAAAAAGAAGTGAAATAAAACAACACGATTTTGATATTCCCTGAACAGGTTTTTGGCACTTCTTTGATATTTTGTATATATTACTTCTCCATGCAGAGAAAAAGGTTTTCGGATTGCCATAAATAAATAAATAAATATGTGGCCACATAAAGCCCCAAAGGGCTCATTGGCCGAGCTTCTCTTCCATTACTGTTGTGCGTCTTAAATTTTGGACAATATTAGAAGGGACCTACTTATTTTAGCCGGTTCCGAACGGCAGTACACTTGTGACATCACTTTTTCTGAGCTTTGTCACAGAGTTCTTTAAGAAGCTTTTTCATGGCAAGTTGTTACTGTCGGAAGAATTGCCAATTGCTTGCCGACAGGTGGGTACCGTTCGAAAGAAAAATCTTATCGATATTAAATTTGTTATGCATCAGCCGGGGATTGAACCACCGACCTACAGATCAGAAGGCGAACACACTAACCACTGAGCTACGGCACCCAATCCCAATTTCGGATTGCCATACCTATGTCTATAATGAAGTCATTATACGTATACGAGGGCGGATTGATAATGAAGTTACCTAAGTAGGGAAAAAGCATTTTTTTTTTTTCAAAAACCATTTATTTCTCAACATAGTCTCCTTTTACTTCGACACACTTAGTAAGACGATATTCCAACTTTTTTATGCCATCTGAATAATACGATTTCGGGAACCCCTCAAAATACGCGTTAGTTTCGGTAATCACTTCTTCGTTTGAGCTGAATCTTTTTCCTGCGAGCCATTTTTTCAAGTTTGGAAACAGGAAAAAGTCACTAGGAGCTAAATCTGGACTATATGGAGGATGATCAATCAATTTGAAGTGTATTTCACGTAATTTTAGCATCGTATCTAATGCTGTGTAAACCGGTGCGTTGTCTTGAAGAAAGAGCACTTTTTTCTACTTTAAATGTGGTAGTTTTTTCTTGATTTCATCATTCAATTGATCCAATAATGCACGATAATACTTTCTTGTGATTGTGGATCCTTTTTCAAGGTAATCGATAAGCAATATTCTGAGTGCATCGCAAAATACAGTGGCCATAACCTTGCCAGCCGATTTCACTGCCTTCGCCTTCTTCGGAGCACTTCCACCAGCTTCCACCCATTGTTTCGATTGATTTTTGGTTTCAGGTGTGTAGTGGTGGACCCACGTTTCATCAACAGTTATTAATCGACGCCAAAAATCAACAGGATTACGCTTTATCATGTCCAAACACCGCTGTGAAGTGGTCTCTCGAACTCGTTTTTGTTCGACACTGAGCAAACGCGGCACTTATCTTGCCGATAGCTTTTTCATATGCAAATGTTCATGCAAAATGTTGAACACACGTTCATATGAGATGTTTACCATTTCAACAATCTCACGCAACTTGACTCGGCGATCATACATAACGATATCGAGGATTTTCTTGATATTTTCTTCAGTAACCACCTCTTTTGGCATTCCTGTTGATGGTATTGTTGCAGTGCTTGTTCGGCCGCATTTAAATTCAGCAATCCAATATTTTACCATGTAATCTGACGGAGCATACTCACCGTAATGTTTATCGAGCTTTTCTTTTGTCTTTTTCGCCGTTTTCCCTTTCAAATAATAGTGCTTAATCACTGCACGAAATTCGCTTTTTTCCATTTTTCAAGAAACACAAAAGTTGGTTACTACAACAAATAAATTAATCGATTAATTTGGGTGAAATTTAAACAGCTGACGTTTGACAGATCGCAATTTCAAAAAAAAAAGTTTTTGTATTTGTGCTGCCTTTTTCTTACTTAGGTAGCTTCTTTATCAATCTACCCTCGTACGAGCGGTGAAATTAGGTGATGCTATTGTTACGTTTTTATTCTGTGAGCGTTTAATTCTATTTGAATTAACATTGTTCGATCACTGGATTCTGTTAATAATAACTGCAACACTTATTTTATACAACAATATACAGCAACAATTTACAGTGGCTCCCAGCTTATTTCGTACAGTGACAGTTTAAAAATTGCTGCAGTCGTAATTCCTAATATAGCAAAAATTTGAACAAAATATAAATGCCATTTTAGAAAGGAAGGTTTGTTTTTTATTTTCCAAAATTTACTTTTTCAAAATTTTAGTGTTTGACACTATAAAAAAATAAAATAAGAAAAAAATAGGAAAATTCATGTCACAGCTTATTTCGTACAGTCTCTTTAAGTTCAAACTAAAAACAAAGTAAGTTGATTTTAATATTTAGTTGACATCCCTTAGCGTTAATGACAGCCTGGAGTCTATTTGGCATTGAATCCACCAATTTTTGAGTGATGTCTGGTGTGATTTTTTTCCATTCTTCCATCAGTACCTTCTTTAGGTCTTGCTTATTAGAAATCTTGTGTGTTCTTATTTTATTGTCCAAAATAGACCAAAGATTTTCAATCACATTCATGTCAGGTGACTGTGGTGGTGGAGACATCAAGTGTGGGCAGTTCCAAATAAGCCAAGATTGCACAATCCCAGATTTATGTTTTGGGTCATTATCTTGGTAGTACCGAAATTCTTCCCGCAAACCCAGTTTGTCTGCACTTTGAAGTAAATTGTTTTTCAGAATCTCGAGGTACTTCATTTTGTCCATTGTTTCCTCAATAAAAACCAATTCACCTACTCCGGCTGCTGACATACAGGCCCAAACCATCACGCTACCGCCACCATGCTTCACTGTGGGCTTAAGGTTCTCCTTGTTTAGCTCGGTATTCGCTTTACGCCAAACATATGACATTCCGTCCGAGCCAAAAATATTAAACTTAGACTCATCCGCGAAAATAACGGTATTCCAGAACGCAGGAGTCTTAATAATATGCTCTTTGGCGAAGTCAAGTCGGCGTTGTATATTCATTTTTGAAATGAATGGTTTCTTTCGGGCTACTCTACCGTTCAAGTCATGATTGCGCAGCACACGTCGGACAGTTTCAGCACTGGATGATTTTCCTATTTTACGCTGAACCTCTGCAGCCAACTTCGGAGCGGATAACTTTGGATTTTTCTTAATTTTTCGTACAATATAACGCTCGTCTGAAGCGTTGAAAATCTTATTAGGTGCTTCTCTGCCCTTGTTCTCCAACCGATTTTCGCGAACGAAGCGTTGAATGATGTATTGGACAGTTGAGGCACTTAAATTTGTCATTTCAGCAATTTTTCGCACACTCTGACCTTTCCTAAAATGGTTAATTACCAGTTTACGCTGTTCCATCGTTGTACGACGACCCATAACGCTAAATGTTTAATTTACAGCACTTTAACTATTTAAAATAATAATAATAAAAATTGTTATAATAGTTAAAAAGGTCCAAAAACTCATACAATTCAAAAAAACTTTGTAACTGCGCGCCTGAATGAAACTTACTTACATTGAAGTTTGTGTACGAAATAAGATGTGAGCTGAAAATCAGCTGATCAATAGTTTTTCTCTCTTGCATGACAAAAAGAACAATTTTTGGGGTTCCCCGTTTTCTTATTAGGTTTACTAAACACATACATAGACATCTACATTCAAAACTTATTGATAAGTTTTTTAGTTTCGATGTTACAGCCATGTACATAAAAATATATACACTGTACGAAATAAGCTGTGAGCCACTGTATTTTAATAAACTCTATTTACAATAACACTTTAATGTACTTGCAACTTTTACCTCTGTATCGATGTTTGCGCAATCACGTTTGGGATTAGATTGATTTTCACTTGTCAACACTGGCTCTATTTATACTCTGTTGGCAACACCCCAGAATCTTCCTTTATCGAGATTCTTCTCTTTCTTTCTCGTTGGCTTGTTCTGGTTATCCCTTATTTCTTTTTGTTGACATTCGTTTCGATTCTCCCAATAGTGTCAGTCACAATAGTAATGAGTAACCAACCATCGATACTCGTTACACTGCCCTCCTCTTAACCATGTTTGTCCCGAACAAGTTTTTATACTTCCCCCCGATATGCACTACTTTAAACTTTGCTCTTTTATTCCAGGCACGTTGAATACGATACACTACGTCATTTATGTTTGCTATAATCTCATATAGTCCTTCCCAATGAGTCTGTAGTTTAGGAGACAGGCCTTTCTTTTGTTATGGATTATGAAGCATTACATCTATGATCTGAGAGAGCATACCACCTATTCCATAGCCACTCGCATCTCTGTCCAACAATAACTTTTGACCAAGTACTGAATACGCTAATAGTGGTGCTGAACAGAGTCTTTCTTTCAGCTGTTCGAATGCTTTCTGTTGTTCCTCGCCCCACACAAATGGTTTGTTCTTTCTTGTTAACTCATGCAGACTGCTGGCGATGTTTGCAAATCCATATAATAAGCCTAGGAAGCTTCTTAACTAGTGAAGATTCGACGGAATAGGTCATTTTTGTACTGCTGCTACTTTCTCCTCGTCGTTTTTCTCCTCCCTTCTGTTGTTATTTTATGACCAAGATATTTAACTTCTCGCCTGAAGAGTGAACACTTTTTCATATTCTGATTGTATACGCTCAAATACTTCTTTCAACTTTTCCAGGTGGTCGTTAAAATCTTTTCCCATAACGATAATGTCATCGAGGTACACCAAATACGTTTTCCAGTGCAGTCCTCTGAGTACACGCTCCATCAAACGTTCGAAAGTAGCCGGCGCATTACATAAACCAAATGGCATGACTGTAAATTGCCATAGACCATCGCCAATACTGAAAGCTGTTTTCTCTTTGTCTTCCTTACCAAGTTCCACTTGGCAGTAGCCACTTTGCAGATCAAGACTTGAGAACCACTTCGCACCAAATAGCGTGTCCAAAGTGTCATCGATTCTTGGCAGTGGATATCTGTCTTTTTTCGTAATATCATTTACATAGCTTTCTGTAATCCACGCAGAATCGAGTACTTCCATCCTTCTTCTTTACCAGCACAACTGGTGAACTCCATGGACTCGCTGATGGTTCAATAACACCTCGTTTCTGCATATCGGTAATCAGCTTAATGGCTTCATCTCTTTTGTTCAATGGAACTCCTCGTAGTGCTTGACGAATTGGTCTAGAATCCCCGGTGTCAATGTGATACTTCACGATGGTTGTTCGTCCTCCAGTTTTTCCATTTGAAGAAAAGATTGAACTGTACTTCTCCAATACTTGTAAAGCCTTTTCTTTTTGCTGTTTGGTAAGCACATCTGCCCATTCTTTCATCTATGCTTTTATTTCCGCTCTGACAGTTTCTGATCTTCCAATTTTTATCGACGAACTCTTCGCAGTCTACTACGGCAGTAACTTCCTGGCAATGACAAATCACCATTCCTTTCTTCACAACTGTAGATGTATTAGTTGGATTTAATATTCGCACCGATACTATTCCATTTTCTTTAGGTTCCACTAACGTCCTACCAAGTATGTTGTTTTTATTCGATATTTCTTTATCCACTTCCACTACCCACAACTTGCCTGTCCCATCATCCACATTTATATGTGCCCAAATCACCACTTGTGATTTTGCTGGAACCTCTTTGCGTTGACATGCCAGTACTCGTTTGATGTTCCCAATACTCTTGTAACCGATGTTCAATGGTAACTCGACATTTGCATAGCGTAGTATCCGTTGATTTGAAATCTAACGTAAATCCGATGTCAATCATAAAATCAACACCAATTATTACGTCATCGATGATGTCAGCCACAATGAATTCATGTTCCCACGTGCAATTTCCAATAGATACTCGTTTCTTTATATTATTTATATTATATTTATATATTCCCATTAAAGGCTCAAACCTTTGTACCAAATCGCTTTTGATTATAAAATGTGATGCCCCAGTAACCAGGGTTAACATGAATTCCATATTGTCCAATTTTCCATCAATAGTCAAGCTGCTTGGCACACGCTGTAGTTATGAAATGTGAATGATGGGGCAACCCACTGTTGGAGTCAATTCACGCCTCGCTGAACTGACTCGATTTAGTTTAACTATGGATTTGTGTTAGTGGAGCAATCGCTGTCCACCTTATTCGCCTTCTTTTGTCTTCCTGGAGAATTCGATCTTGATCGCTTTCGCCGTGGACGGCAGTCACACGCCATGTGTCCTGGTTTGTCGCAAATAAAGCACTTACCAGTAAATTTGTTTTCGCGTCGACCTGTTGTTGTTCCTTCAGGCTGGACTGTGGACTTGAATGCCTGACACACTGCTGCAACCATATCTGATATTTCTGTTTCTAGTTGGCGTACCCGTGGCATTGGTCGACACATCAAACTGGCGGCTTCAAACGTCAAGGCACTACTGACTGTTTCAGCATATGTATTCCTTGGTGACATGACTAGGGTACGCTTTGTCACGTATGCTATTTTTTGACGAACTCTTCCGAATTACCGGAGAACGCTATATGACATAAGCGCTCAATATCGGAAGCGAATTCCTGAAGGCTCTCGTTACTCCGTTGCACACGCGATCTTAACTCCACTCGATGTAACTGACTCTTGTATTCATTTCCATATTTCCGCTGGAGAGTGTCCATCAGTGATTGGTAGCTACCACGATCTTACTCTGGAACCATCTGTAACACTTCGGAAGCATTACCTTTTAATGCGACTAATAAAGCAGCAGTTTTGTCGCTATCATCCCATTGATTCTTCGAAACTGTTGTCTCGAATTGATGCTTGAAGATATTGAATGGCGTGCTTCCGTCAAATGTTGGTGGCTTTAGTTTGATTGTGCTTAAATATCTAATCACTGATGTGGCTGGTCCATTTATTTGAAGTTGGTTGAGATCGTGCTGTAATTTCTTGAACTTATCTTCCAAATCATATACGTGTTCCTTCATATCTGTGACCTTTTCATTAATGGCTCCAGAAATTTAATCTACATGTTAATTTAATTCTGCAACTTTCTCATTAATAGTTAATTATCTTCTGGAATTCTCCAGTGAAGTTTTCTTGGCGAGACAAACCTTCTTGAATTTCCATACGCAATTCAGCCGAATATTCTTGAAGCTTGGAGTCAATGTGAGACGCATTTCCTTGAATTTCCGTAACCACCATCGATACTCGTTACACTATATTAACATGTTTTTTTATGCATACAATATTTTAAATGCTTTGTTCACCGTGGTGTAAAATTTTTGTTTTTGTATGACACGTCATCTTCATTTGACCATGTTCAAATTAGGCTAATAGCCTAGACAGACGGCAGCCTAATTCCGGATTACCGAGTTAATTCGAATTAACTCGGGCATTAACTGCAGCTAATCCGCATAAACTCTATGAGTTAATTCTCAAAATAAAAGAGGATTAGGGCAATTTGCTATGGCAACACTGCTGAAAATTGTCTATTGTGAATTTTTCTCGATCCATTTTACAAAATATTAGGTGTGTTCGCTAACAAATAACTTTCCACAATTGTTAACAGTTTTCAACATGAAAAGCGTTGGCGAACAAATAAATCCAGCTGTCACGAACGGTGAATGTCAATTTACAAGTTTCTGATAGTTTTCAGTTCACGTACTTCTTGTAGATTTTCTCATATCGAGAGTGACAGATGAGAGAAATTGATAGTGACAGTAATTTAAGTGAGCAGACCTAATAAAACAGCGATCAGCCGTTGAGTTAATCCGCAATACTGCCGTCTGTCAGGTTATTATTTTATTCGGATTAAGTGCGCCGGTAATCCGGAATTAGGCTGCCGTCTGTCTAGGCTATAAGTGTACCGACTAAATTTGACATCCGTGGATAAAGGGGGAAGTGGGATTGTTAAAAGTTACATGAGGCATAATCTTTTATTTATTTCAAATTTTCATTTTGACATTTTTTGATGTAACGATTCGAATTCCGCCCTACAAATAGCCACGTCAAAATGGTGCGATTGTCAACAGACAAGTTCCTTCATTGATTGGGGTGTGTTGATATGTTGCTGTTGTCAAAGTGCTTTCAGCTGGATAAATCTGCGTTCCGTATATGCGAATAATTAGATACCATATGTATGCATGGTAAGGCAACCCCAGTAAATCGTTAAAAAGTGAAAATAAAGATTGAAAATATCAAGTACAGAGTAACAAACATACGAAAAGAAGGTGAAAAAAAAAGAAAGCAATAAATACTAGTTTAACACTTCACGAAAACATTTTTGACATTACATCTCAAAGCAGATGATTTCCGAATGCTTTATCTGATATTATGCCACACATAAAAACTATGACTATGGTGTGTTTCTGCCAGCCGCTGTCAAAAAGTGCTCATGTTTATACATTAGTGGCTGTCAACATTGGCCTGCCCAGGCGCAACTGTGCGAGCGAGATAGGTAGAAAAGTAGGCAGTCAGAAATATATGGAAATTTTGCGCCGAAAGTCCAATCCAAAATTAAAAAATGGCGCAACGAGCTATGTTCTATGTCCAGTGTTTCGATTTTGACAAATATGCTCACAAATTTTTAGACTTTGAAGTGATAACATCAGTAAGAAGCGCTCTATATTATGGTTGTGCGACTAATTGTTTATTCAAAAAGTTGGATTAATCAAATTATTCGACTAATCAATTCGCTTAATCAAAACAATGATTTATCAAGATTGAAATTATTCGATCAATCAGAATTTTGATTAATCAAAATAAATTTAATATTTATTTTGTCTTTGTTTTTGAAATTTTCTTTGGGAATAAAAATGACAAACGCATTCTCATATTCATACCTTTGGAAAGCTCCCTGTCTACTTTATATTGGAGAAAATATTATAAATTTTATTCGTATAATTTTATTCTGATTAACAAAAAATCCGATTAATCAAATAACTTCAATTTCAGAATATTTAAACTCATGATTATTTGTATAATTTTATATTTCATTAATCGAATATTTGGATTAATCAAATTTTTTGAACAAACAGTTAATTGCACAGCCCTACTTTATTCCAATTCCACTGTAATATTTCAATTCAAATAAAACCGGCGCAATTGCACTAATGTGGATACAACGTTTATGGGTAGGTCGCTCCTGGGCAGGCCAATGTGGACAGGCTCTTAGGAAAGATCACATAACTAATGCAGAAAAGAACATTTCACGCGCCATGTTCGTATGCTATGAAATAAAATGAAATTTTACAAGCAACGAAAACAAAAAGCGTGCTGTGATTGATTACGATTATTTATGGTATTTATTATAAAATATATGTAAAATATCAGCTGTTCGTGAAAGTTGCAAGGTTTTGCCTTCTCACAGAGCAGTAAAGCAGTGCGTTCCAATTTTGATATTATACCGTGTATCGTAATAAGGTGCAGCAAACTTTGAGGAATTAAAATATTTGAGTAATACGCCAAAGCAAACGGTTTTTGATAAAAATACCATAAACACTTGTGATTTAAATATGCAATTTAAATGCCGTTGTGATTTCTTCTAGCTATTATTATTACATGAAGGTGAAATCAATAAATATATTGCGCAGTTATTTAAGTATGTATATAAAAGTGACAGTTGAGTGGTGGAAAGTAACGTTTCGCCACTGTGTGCTTGTTTGCCAAAGTTGAGATCATCTTATTAGAATCGGCGTTATAAGAGATTTTTGTTCGATTTTGAGTCGATTCTAAATTTTTATATGATCTTAACTTTGACTATAACTACGGTCCATAATTTCTAAAATTTTACTAAGATTGTGCGTAATTGTGCTTGCCATTTTCAAATTTTACTTTAAATCCACTGAATAAATACAACTCTGTTCGCTTTTCCTTGCTCTTCATTAGCGGTTGTGTTCAGTTGGTCGTTGGCTGCAGTGTTGTTTGTTGGGTTTAGCGCTTGAGTTTGTTGTATTGCCGGCAGTTGCCAGAAAGTTGTATTCATCATTAGCGCGCTCATAGATATAGTTCGACCACGATTTATAACAATTATCACGTTTGCCATAAGGTGTTATGCTACATTAATATTGGAACTCTTCTTGTCAATTGGCACCGTATAGCAACGGCAACATAAGCAAAGTATCAAGTCTACCACTTATATTGCATACAAAAACAATGTAATATTTATACAGTACTCACTCATAGTACATGCTTATGTACATACATATCTAAGACCATGTAAATATGTATATAGTACAGTGAACAGACCGACATACATATATATTCGTACGATAGTATAAAAAAAAATAATTCAATATGGCGTCTTTGGTGTCCGTCCGCATATATGACTTTGTTCGTTTTTCACTACCGTGATATAAATTGTTTTGTGAAACTTTGTTGCGAATGTTTTTTTTTACAATGTCTGTGTTTTGTTTTGTTTTCATTTAAGCCCCAACGTGATGAATTGAAAAAGAAAATACCTTCGGGTCATGGAGTATTCTTTAGAGACGAAGCATGCAAATTGGCAATTTTGTTTTGGTAGAGTGTTGTATGCTTCTCGTAAAATATTGAAAATCTGCAGAATTTAATTATGTACATTTGTCATTATTCGTGAATATACTTACGGTAATAATTCACGTTAAAAACTTGAATGCTTTATATGAAAAAAGTTTGATGGATAACAATGCGTGTGTATACATAAGCCATGTGACAAGTTTAAGATTTTAATACCTAGTATATATTCTACTTCCTCTATGTATTTCTAACGAGTAATTACTGCATTTCCAGATATTGGCAAAGAGGAAGTTAATAAAAAAAGAAATAAGTACAAATGACTGAACTAGACACCGGCATACCAGATGGTACAATAGCACCTGCTGCTGTACATCTTTCAGTATCGACTGAAAATATCCAGACTAAGTGTGAACAGTTAATAAATTCCAACGCGGACCAACAATCGGATAAAGGCGAGCGTTTCAGCAACAAAGAAAACTTAGTCGAGGCAATGGAAATAGATGGAATGGCAGACGCCGAAGAATGTGATTCACAAATAACTTCTTCTACAGATAATGGAGTGAGCGTTTGTGCCGATAGTAAAATGTCAGAGGTGATTTCCTCTAAACCAACGCCAATTGAATCTAGGTCAGCAGAAACTTCTAAGGCAGTGCGAGAGGAGCAGGAGGAAACAACTATTATCGATAAGTCTACTGTAAACGTCTCAAGTGAGAACTCTTTAAATACGTGTGATGGTACTTCGCAAGGATCTCTGAGTAAGGAGTTGACTGACTCAAAGCTGGACTCAATATCCAATGCTAGTAATGTACTATACTCATCAGAACAAAGTAGTGAAAATATAAATAACATAGGCAGCGAGCAAAACAAGCATTTTAAAAATGAGGAAATCGCTAGCATAGAAGTAACATCAACGAATAAAGTGCCTGAAGCTGGTGCATCCCTTAACGATACGAGAGCATCTGAGTTTTCCAGTCAAGGTGATCCTTTAGGCAGTACAGAGAGCGCAGAAGTGGAGAAATATAACCTGAATGCTGTTACGCCTGAAAATGGTAACGCAAACGACAAACAGAAGACTTGTAGTGATGGTGGTGTAGTAGACTTGGACGATGATTCGGATGACGATGTTGCGATTCAAAAGAATCGCAACATCGAATCGTCTAATAATACGAATTCCGAGACTCTGAGCCAACAGGCATCTGATCATGTTGCAGAGAGAAGATCCCTTTGCAGTGATTCTGATGGAGCTGTCATCATTGGCTCAGATTCAGATAATGAATCACCTCTGCCAAACATGAACACAACATCGACAACTACGGGAGTCCAAAAGACGGAGGCACCACAAATTATAGATGACGATGACGATGACTGTGTTGTAATTGAAGATGATGCTCCATCTGCGCCTTCAAACAATGACCAAACTAAACGAAAAAGTTTCGTTATGGATGCAGCAAACAATTCAGACGACTCGCAACCACCAAGTAAACGACAACGCAGTGGTACAAATCAAATCAATACCAATCAAATTACAATTAAAGATGCACGCTCCCTAATGCCGCACGACATGGCAAAAAAGAATACAGAGGGCGGTGTTTATCCTGTGAATATAACGCCCGCACAAATCATGCCGCAAGGCCCTCCAAAGCTTGTACCTGTAGGGAGTATTCCGAGCCTACCACTCGCATGTCTGCCAGCAGTTGGCTCCAACACTAATTTGTTACCGGGCCTAACAGATGATATGTTTGTGCTAGAAGCTCCATCCTTTATCGTTCCCTACATATATGAAAAGCCACCATCGGACATTCTAAGAGACATTGTCAGAGAAATCGAAACCAAATACAAGCTAACCAAGGACGATCTTGCTGATGCTGACAAGTCGGATGAATTTGACATGATGACTGAGCAGAATAAAGAAGACAAGGAAGAAAAAGTTAGTAAGAAAAAGAAAAAACGTCGTGGTGGAGATGACGTCGATGAATCCTGGTCTGAGGATTCAGATGAAGATGAAGAAGATGAGGACGACGACGATTCCGAAGGTGGGATGCGCACTAAGGTACTCATTAAAGAAGCATCAGACGACTTAACGGCTCTTAAGGGAGCAATAAAGCCGGCAGCGGCTGTTGCTCAGTCAGTTGCGAATACATCGTTGACGCCCAAAACAGGCCAAGAAAATTATTTCGAAAGTCCATTGGGTAAATTCTTTATGGATATTGGTGTGGGCTTGGTACAAGAGTTTGTTCAGTCTGACTTGATTCGATTGCAAAAGCGTAAGATGCGCAAAAGTCTTGGTAAAAATATCACAGAGTTTGAACGTGCTATTTCAGCATTATCCGGCAACTTGGAAGCGTCAAAGAAAAAGAACTCTCCCTTTAAATTTACCCTTAAACGCTGTGAGTTTTGTAATTTCAAGTCTGAGTCGGCACTAGCAATGGCAAATCATTACGAGACGCCACACATGAATGGGCCCTTGTACAAATGTAACTTTTGTACATTTGAGATTCGCAATGCGACCGAGATTGTGTATCACATGGAAGCTATGCATAACATAAAGGCACGTTTAATAAAACCTTTGCCCTACCACCAGTGTCCGAATTGCGGGTTCGAGGATAATGGCAAAGCAAAACTGGCACGTCATCAGCCGGTTTGTGCCAAGAAATTCCGGCCAGAACTAAATCTCGCTCCTCCAAATGACTGGGAAGCGCCAGCTAAAATTCCTCGTATTAAACCAAGGCATGGGCTTGTTGGTACAGCAACTGCATATCAGGTAGAATAAGCTGGTATTTATTAAAAATTTAGATTGGCTTATATATATTGTATATTAATTTATAGGCAATGGCAGCACAGGCTGCCGCACAAAAAGCGGCTTTGGCGTCCATACAACAGCAGCAACAAGTTGCGCAAGCACGTAGTCTACAGGCGGCAGCACTTGCGGCTCAAAATGCTGCAAATAAAATTCGCGCTCGTCAACCAACAATGGTTAACAAGACCCCGAATGGCAGTGCCGTGCTGCGTGGACCAAACCAAGTTCGCAGCCCTATGGCTACTAATGTAGTACTGCCTAACAACTATCAACTGGCGGGAGGACAACTTATTCAGGTTAGTGGTGTAGCAACAATGCTCTACAACGACACAAATTGAATTAACAATGTACCTATCCTTTGTAGAACTTGCAGACAGCTAATGCGCTGGCTAAAAAGACTCTTTCTGGACAACCAAGTATTTCTATAACTCCTCTACCTCGGCAAAGTGCTTTACCGCAAGTCACTTCGCCATCAACTAGCAAAATGCCGCCAACTGGAATGAAGCCCGGCCAGAGTCCAACTGGTAACAAAGCTCAATTTGTCATTTGCGAAATCTGCGATGGCTACATCAAGGACTTGGAGCAACTACGCAATCATATGCAGTGGATGCACAAAGTAAAGGTAGTATCAACATAACAACTTGACGGTTTATATGATATGAAAAGTGACATATCTCTCTCGCTCTCTCTCTCTCTCTTTTTCTCTCTCCCCTATATAGATTCACCCGAAGATGATATATAATCGGCCTCCTCTGAATTGCCAAAAATGTCAGTTCAGATTTTTTACTGATCAAGGCCTAGAGAGGCATTTACTTGGCTCTCATGGCTTGGTTACAAGCTCAATGCAAGAGGCGGCCAATAAGGGCAAAGATGCTGGCAGATGTCCAGTATGTGGAAGAGTAAGTAAATTCGGAATGAAGAGTTGAACATTCGTTTAAAATTGTATATATGTTGTATTATTGTATTGTTAGATGTATCAATGGAAATTGTTGAATCATGTGTCGCGAGATCATCACATGACATTAAAACCAGCGCATCTTTCCTACAAATGCACAGTTTGTACCGCAACATTTGGTATGTACAAACAGTTCGAAACGCATGTGTACACTGCGCATAGCACTGTGGCAAAGAAGGCTATGGATGGCAAAAAGAACAATTCACCTGCAACTGGAACAAGCGTCACTCAGCAGCGTAATAATTTAGGGTCATCTAGTGATTCATTATTGAAGCCGTTGAAAATCAATGATGAGATTACGATAATACCACAGCCTTCATCTAAACCTCGAATTGCAAATATAGAAAGTCATGTAATAGGTGCGTAAAATCAACTCTAAAGGGTTAACATAGCTTATTTACAATACTTTTGTTTTTTATCTCATCTTCTAGACTAACTATTGCAAGTGACTGAAGAGTCAGCGCCGCCACTGTAATTTAATTAAAGTAGTAATGATACAATAATATTACAAAATCAAATAAAAATAGTAATTACAATAATGGTAGGTAATAATACAAAGTAACAGGAACATTTTGAATTACTTGCTATACACCTATTTTGTGTGAGTCTTGCTGTAGTCTGTCGAGGAGCTACCTACACAGATTCATTTGAACCTCGTGATTACATCATTTGTATTATTGTTCAGTTTATAATTTATTTATAATGAAAATTCAGTTCGACTCATTGTCGAAGATTTGTTTACTTGAATGTCATCTTTATTCGAAATCCACATGTGAATATTCATCACTTTATGACAGCTTGGAATATTGCATTATTGTAAAGTGTTAGCAGATGAACGAATGGAAATAGCATCCTTGAATATAATTTTTGAAAGATGGGCACGGAATATTCTCAAACAAAACAAAAAAAAAATAAAACAGTTTTACAAAGTCGTGTGCTACGATATGTAAATTAGTTAAATAATACGATAAGTAGATCATAGTTACACATCCACATACACTAATGCGCATCTCGTACAGAAGTTCTGTGTAAAATACGCATTTAGTGGTTTATTATATATTAAAAATATGCATATAAGGCACTAATTTAATTTAAAACAAAAAAATAAAAATAAAACAATGCTAAGATACATATACTAAATATAAAAGTAAATTTATTATTATTTAATTTATACATATATATATATATATATATATATATATATATATATATATATATATATATATATATATGTGTGTGTATATATATATATATATATATATATATATATGTATATATATATATATATATATATATATATATATATATATATATATATATATATATGTATATATATTTTAATTTCTAAATTTTCTTATTGCTGATAACAATTATAAAAAGTTTTAAATAAACATCATTAGTTACTAAAGTATTTGAAGCCACTTCAATTATCGATCTATGACAATTCTTACATCTTGCCTTGTGCATTATTGTTGTGTATAGCAAACCAAATCAAACTGCATGGGTTATCACAAATCTATAGAATAATTTACATATTTTACAGTCTTAAAAACTCCATTTTGAGTGTTTATATCGTCGTCTAATCGCTATTGTGCTCAATTGAATTCGGTTCCGAATCTGTGTGTTTGTTACTATTATGCATTTGGGCATTTAGCGATGGGAAATAATTTGCAACATTCGGCAATTTCATCAAATCCTTAGTATCGATCACACGAGTTTCATTTGCAAGGTTCGCGTCGGATCTGGTTAGCTGATAGAATGCAGTATTGCTGTGTGTTATATTCACAATTGTTCCTGTTAGCGGCAGAGTACTGAGAAGGTCTGCGGGACTGCTGAATGCGCCAATATTTACGGGGGCTATGCCTGTAAGCACTTGTCCTGAGACATTAGTCTGTATTGGCAAAGGAATATTTCCGAAATCGATGTGACTATGATTAGAGTGTGCGTCATAGAATGTTAAATCTACGCGTTCTTGGCTGAAATGTGTTTATTTTTATTTTACTTTATTTTATTTGTTAATTTGTTAATGCACAAATTGTTTACCTTTCAAAGCTTGTATCATTTTCGTCCGCCTCTGTAAGGATTCCAATCTCATAGACTACAGCTTTAACAATATATCTGCAAACGAATAGAAAATGATGCAACTAATATGAGCTATGTGCAAATTAATAAATAAATACTTACAAGCTTTTAGGAGTATCATTTACGCTTGATCTCAGCTCCTCTATCGTAGCATTATCTATGCCTGATGTGGTATCCAACACAGGTAGGCCAACTGACATAACTAGGACAATCGACAAAACATATCCTAAACAAATTGCTGTTCGTGCTTTCATTTTTCGCGTTTGTTACTAGTGACTATAACAATTGAACTAAATGTTAAAATTCGAATAGTTTGGTTATGGCTATCGTAGGATGTCTGACCTTTTATGTAGAAGGTAATTGTTGTTTTAATAACTTATCGTCTTCAAGTTGATTTTATATGTGTGATACTAGTCGCAGCTAATATCGTTTGCTTATGTGATTTTAGCTAATTATCGCAAATGTTAATTGCTCGACCCGTTTTTATAGTTCATAATTTCCTCTGGTTTACGAAATCCACAATGGATACCACATGCGAGGTAAGGTGGCCAATTTAACAAAGAGGCTCTAATTAGCACTGCTCGTTTCGGAGTATGTTGATGGACGCAGAATTGCTCGTGTTTATTTTTATAACATCTAGAAATATTTTATTGTATTTACGACGATTTTATTCGAGTTATTTAGACTCGCAAAATTGATTATTATTTGCTGTTGTTGTCGTCATCCGTTGATGAGTTTGTAATTTGTGATGACGTACCTACTATAAATACGTTAATTGAATTGAATACTTTTAAATAAACAATAATTAAACTTATTTCGCGTTAATGGATAATTCAAAATTCATGGTTTCTTATTTTCTATTCTTAGGAGTACAATAAACACCATAAAATAAACATGCGAATGTCATAAAATACATTTGGGTTTTCTGTGCAAATCCCGCAGCTAGTCATTTAGTGTTTTTTTTTTTAAAACAGTGTAAATTAGCACGACGTTATAATATATCTGATTTCTATTTGAATCGATTTTCGATGCACATATGGATATTCGAAGTTATTCTGTGGCACGTGGCGCTAATGGAGAGCAATGTGGGACATTATTTTTTGTTGTATATCGCTAAAAACCACCCCACCCTTCTATGTAGAATGATGTTAGTGTCACTACATTCATTTCGATTTTGCATGTGACATTTCGTGACGACATCGATCATAAATCGAAACTTCGAAACAAATTTACACCTTTTGTATTGACGAAAGCGATGCATTAAGCTTCGCACGATACACATTGAAAAAAGTTTAAAAGCATCAAAAGAGACAGTTTCACATTTATTGTTTGGATCAGCTTTGCTGCAACAACAACACGAACACAACCGTCAGAGCTTCAACTCAACGTAACTATTAACAAATAGTAACGACGATGTACACAACGTTAATTTTAGCTGTAAGTTGTGTTTTAAGCGGTACTCGATCATACGAATTGTGTGAGTGACATTTTCCATTACAGATTTGCTGCTATTCCTTATTTGCCATCAGTGTGGGAAATCCAATTTTTGAGGAATTATTTCCGAAATATTCAGAAAGTGTGTCATCCGTCAATTCGCCGAACAAGAAAGGGGATGTCGTAAAGCGTGGGGCTTATGAGCCAAATCCTGACGCTGATTTGAAAGAAGTATCATTCCAGTCGCTAGTAAGTGATATAGAGCACAGTTTATTTAATTCAGCGCTTAGTGTCAGTAGTATTGCTCATGACAAGGATGCCATTGTGCCGCAAATAACTCCTACTGCTGAACATGAACTGCCTAAACGGCAAAGTGACGAAGCGTATATTTCAAAACTAGATTCAGACGTGGTTGATTCGCGAAAAATAATACTGCAAACAACGGAAAAAGTGCCAGAGAAAAAAGGTGTTCCTGCTCACATTGTAATCGACCGCGTTACTGTGCTACCTCACTCTGGTGGCGTACCTACAATTCCAGCCTTCCAACTTCAGCGTACTAAACAAATTTCGGCTACCATCAAGGACCAAGGCTCCAATTCAGCTATACAAATAACTAAAACGGACATTAAAACAACTGACAGCGATGTAAAGTCACTGTCGTCAAATGAAAAGCTGGTCGATTTAGTACAGCCCACGAAGACGACGACGACAACAACAACAACAACAAAATCCCCTAAAATACAACTAATGGAAGCAGAACAAGAGCTAAAGGAGAAAGTTGCCGAAATCGAAGCAGAACCAGTAATACTTTCAGCGAGAGTGTAACCTCAATATAAATAGGCATATGGACTATATCAGGATTATCAAGTGCGATTGTGATTACAGCGTAAGCAGATATTATGTGTGTGTATTAGGGCGGGCCAGCATTTTTCGACGATTCTAAATACATTTGCCCAAGAATCATTGGTAGTCTCTTACGTTTCTTAGTTTGACCCGCCCTAATGTGCATACATTTGTATTGTTTTCATGTATTCCATTAAAATAAAGTTCAATAATCACAATATATGTAAAATCGCTCAATAAATTTTAACATAATATGTATATAAAATAAAATATTTTATTTTACGATTTATATTTCTTCAACGTTTACTCATTCATGTATATGGATTTGCAGTCATGTGATCAACTATTATGTGCTAACGTTGTATGTATGTACTTTTAATTTTTAATTTTTTTTTTTTTAACATATACACATTAATTTCGTTACCTGTAAGAGCAAATGTGAATAATAAGAAAATCAAATAAATCCCACGCCACGTGGACAATAGACTTTTCATTGGTATTGAATTGAATGGAATTGAACATTTTAAAAGATATTGACGCAAATCCAACCATGCGTAATAATTAGCATATTTAGTTATCTTTTGAAATGATTGCAAACAAAAACAACAAGTGTCGTTGTTATAAAATCTAGTAGTGTTCGCTTCTGGGTTGTTGTTCGATTTCCATTACTTCCAGAAATAAGACGGAAAACAGAGTAAAACATCCAAGTTAGCAATCACTTTAACGTTAAGGAATACAAGTTGATTGGTTCAATCGCTATTAGGTTTACCATTTTTTATCTTATCGTAAATAAATCATTAATGTATATAGTGAATTTAAATGATTATGGCACGTAGCTATTATAGAACTCTTTGCAATGAAGTAGTTATACTCGAGCCTATGGTTCGCTCATTATATACATATACTGACTCAGTATCTATTAGAACGTTTTACAAGCAACTTGGAAGACGTATTCATTAGTGCACAATACAAAAGCTTCAATGAGATAACTCGAACAAATTTGTTGATTTAGGAGAATACAATACAATTAATGTGTGAGTCATCAATGTGTACAAATACATTTTTTTGCTGTTAATTATGCACATTAGAGAGAGTTTCAGTTGATCTCTAATTGTAGACAATCTCTAGATAGAGTTTCATTACAGTAGTCTGTACAATAGTATAAGATTAAAAAACAATAACAAAATATAAGAGGTAAAAAGAAATGCCATAAACTCATTAGTTGTGATAAGATATCAAATTTTCATTTAACTCAATTTAACCACATGGTTAAATTGAGTTAGTACGTGTGACGTTACTTTAATTTACAAAGTATGAACTATTTCTGTTTTTTTTTTGTTTGTTTGTTCAAAAATGGAAAATACATTCATATTCTCACTTTATTACTTTTTCGTCGAAACAAACACCAGAGCGAATTGTACATGCAGCAATCGCAATAACATCATCAAAATGAACTCCAATATAAATTCGAACTTTGCAAAATGTTTTGTTTTTTTTATGGCTGTTGTCATATTGGTATGAGCAATTTGTTAAACGATATCATTCATATATGTACTCAACTTTTTACATTTTTAGCTACAAGGATGTGTTTATCTGGGACTCTCCATTTGGGGTATAACGCTGAAGAATTGCTCACGTGAAGCAGCTAATATAACGACAAATCCATTTCGGTTTGCAGTGGAACTAATATATTTTTTAAGTCATATTATGCTTGTTCGACTGTTGCGCTTTTTTTATTCCAAAATTAATTATTTCTTAATCAAACTATAGATGAGGACTGTGGTAATACAGTAATTCCTACAGAAGTGATGCCAAATTCGGATGCCTTTAATATCGATTGGTCAAGATCATTTATCATAACGAACAGAATGAATATATTCCTAATCACTTATGCAATAGTAAGCTCATTTTGGATAATCACGTCGTTATTGGTATTGAGTAAGTAAATCAGCATCGCAAATAGATTAGTTTTAGAGCATTTGCCATTTCACCTCGTCTTTTTTATAGCAACAATTTGCGGAAAAGTTACAAAAATAATTGGCGCCATTTGCATTTGGCCTTGGTTTATAATCGTTATGGTTGGCAGTGTTTTGGATGCTGTAGCAACGGGTTACCATATTTATGATATAATGCATACCACGGTAATAAACAGAATTTACTCTTTAGCATACTCACAAATAATCAATAATAATTATCCTAAAATGATAGTCAACAGACGAAACTTTGAATTATATTGGGCTACAAGTCAATGATGTGGATGTATTAAACTCGTTGCGAAATTTCGATGTTTACTTTATGACACCGGCTATTGTCATGACATGCATAAGCTCTCGCGTTGCATTAATATGGCTGCTAAATATTTTTGGTTCTTGTTTCTGTTTATCAATTTCTCGAAGCTTAGCTAAAAAGGTAAAAACGAAAAACTTTTCTAAAGTTGATAAGTTGATAAATCGATTTTTGTTTAGAATCATCTATCAAATTTACCACAATCTGTCCCAGAAAATATAAAAGTCGACAAAACACTACAATTACGCTCTGGTTACGTTCAACAACAATCAATTACGGAACCCTCTTCTGCTCAAACTCATACAAGAGAATCACATCAACATCAAACAATAGCTGAGCCACAATTGCGATTGGATAAAAATTATAATAGACAGATAAGTAATGCCAATTATTATAATGCTACATATCGCAATTCCGATATACATCCTGATCGACTTGATTACCCAGCTGCACCACTGCCAGCAGTGACTACTGTATCACCTACAGAATTATCAGCGTTGTCTCCTTTAAACAATCGGTATTCTGGTATTGAAAGTGTAATGCAATCACAAATTCAGAAACCACAGCAGCAGCAACAGCAACATCATATAAGTGACGAACTACGCAGTCAATTGCCCTGGTCTTATACAAGCATGGTAACAAATTCACAGAATCCACGGAAACCTCAAGTACACGTATATCCAAAAATATCTGATCCTGATTATACAAATTAGCAAGGAAGATAATTGTCTTCCTACAATAAATGTTATGTACATATGTAGACTGGTCGGCAATTGGATGGTTTTTTGGTACATTTTTTAAGCTTGTTTTTGCAATCTTGGTATACATATATATTTTCAACTACTTCCGAGATAAAAAAGTGGTTAAGGGGGGAGTAAGGGATAATTTGAAATAAAAAACACTTTTTTCTCTGATTTTTTACGGAGATACAGCTTAAGCAAATTTATTCAAACTTTTTTTTAATTATAAAGCATCATCTAGAGAATATTTAGTTAAATTTGTGTAAATGAATATTGAAAAATAAGCCGGTGACAGAGCATTTCCCAAAACGTCTTTTAAAAAATACGTTGTTCGGTGAACACGATAACTCGTCGTAGAATTATCTGAAATCAAAAATGTTGTTAAATTTACTTAAATTATGAGTTAATTCTCACTCTCCCGTCGTTGTTGAGGTATCATTTTCGTTTTTCAACAGTTCGTGGCCTATTTAAGTAAAAAACGCTATTTCGCGCTGAATTTTCCGCTATTTTTTAGGTGACAAACTACCTTAATATGAAAATAGAAAAATGTAAATAACGGGAGGGGGGGGCATTTTATACCAAGAAAGTATGTTTCGAGTTTGAAAAGAATCGGTCGAGTAGGATCGTGTTCACGGACTTCGAAAAATTGGTTTTCAGAAAAACACGTTTGAAGTTTTTTTTTTCTCAAAAAGTGAGAAAAAATTTCCCAGGTCCATAAAGTACGTTCCCGGCAGTAATTTCGTTGTATTGGAAAATGAACAAAATCGATTTTCCTCTTAAGATGGTCTTATATTTGTTATCGGCTTTTTAATAGATTTTTGTTTGCGAAATATGTTGAACAAGTCGATACTAAATCTAAGTTTATCCTTATTTAATTTTGACTGTAACCGTGGAATAATGTATATATTTACATTTTCATTATTTTCTTGCTCAAATAAGAGGTAATTATTTAACTTATGGTGACATTTAAAACATTTTCGTGTATTCCAGTTATAATTCTTATGTGGGATTATTTAAATATGAAAATACATATAACGGATCTACGTTCTGATTTTATAATGAAGCTGTATATCGGCGCAGCCGCGCACAGTGTGACGGTTAGAGGGAAAAAAACTGTAGTCGGAAAAGTAGGAAATGAATTTATATTACATGTTTCAATGAAAGATGAAATATGAAAAAATTTTTGTAAATATTAAATTTGTTCAAGTACTGAAAATTATAACAAATTATTACTGGTTTTTACTAGTAGTCTTCAATAACAGAAAAAAAGTAGCTGCAAATTGCTACTAATAATAGGAGTGTTCTCACGCAATAGTTTGTGATAATTGTTACAAACTATCACGTTTTGGTGTTCATTGCAAAGAAGGGGAAATTGAGACAGCGAAATGACATTTTATTTTGAGGGGAAGTTGCAAATTGTTACTGGACAAATTTATGCCAGTAAAGACTTGCAAGTAGGAAAAACAGCTGATCATAAGCAAAAGAAACTAACAAGCAAATGAACAATTGCAATTTACTAAGTGGAATATCAGCTGTTCGTGTAACAGCTTTTTGCTGGTTTTGCGTTCTTTATGCTGCAACTAGCCACCGACGTAAAAACGTAGAACGTGTCAGCTGACACGACCTATCTTATGGGAATGTCGTGTTAACGAAAACTCACCACCGTATGACAGTGACGTAGACGTTGCTCGGAGCGGAGAAAATCAATGCAATTTTGTATGTTCTTACGTACGGGCGGTACGTACGTACGCTACGTCGGTGGCTAGTTGCAGCATTAGTTTTTGGCATATTTCTCTTTGAGAGCGGATGCTGTCAAATTCTCAGAAATTTGTTTACTGGATAATTGTTACTAGAAAAGTACGAAAACACACCTAATAATTTGCAGCATATACAATAACAACAAGTGTCACAATCAAAAGCAAATAGGTGTGTTTTCGCCCGCAGGGAAGTGTGTTGTCTTCAATTTATATCTGTCGAAAATCCCTGCGCCGCCTCCTGGCATACAGCTCATCTCTTATGCGGATGATTACACGATCCTGGCGTCGGGTCACAACATCTCGGCGATGTGCGGCGAGATCAATGCGTACGTGGTGCACGTTCAACAATTCTTCAACCGCAGGAACCTCATAGACCTGGCTGGGGGAAAGACAAGGAAACGCTGCTCATCACCTATAAGGCCATCGGCAGGTCGATCATCAACTATGCGGCCCCAATTTGGACGCCACTGATAAGCGACACGCAATGGCGGCTTCTGCAAAGCCGACAGAATACTGCCCTGCACATCATGACGGGCTGTCACAAGATGGCACATGAAGATCACCTACATCAGGAAACGCGAATGCTAAAAATGCGTGAGCACAACGAGCTGCTTTCGCAACAATTTCTTCTTTCATGCCACCTCCCATCACACCCCAACAACCCAAGTACCTACACTCTTTCGATGGGCGGGTGGGTCATCTGCTTGATGATTTGAACTCTGGTACGTATACGGCAGCACTGAATTCACTGCATCAGCGCGCGGTGGAGCCGGCTATCGAGTGTCATGCTCATAACATCGTGCTGGGTGGCCGCCCACCGCCAATAACAGACTGTGAACAACGGCTCTCTAGATCCGCTCGCGCCACTTTGGCGCAGCTAAGATCTGGATGGAGCGTCTATCTGAACTGCTATATACACCGGCTGCCCGCGGTGCCGGCAGAGCCCGCACGACACCCGTCATCTTTTCTCCTGCCCCGGAAGACCTACCAGTTTGACCCCCTCTGCACTGTGGACGCACCCCCTGGAGGCTGCCATCTTCCTAGAACTGGTTGACGAGAACAACAACACCCTAACAACATGAACTTTCGTGATTTCGAAATCGTTGTCCGTCTGTTACAACAACAACATTGTACATTTTCATCTAAGCTCTAAGAGCTAAGTGTTGGGGATAGCGCTTAGTTTTTTGTAAATTGTTTGGTCGCTGTATATGGCATTTTTTGTTTTTTGCTTCTATTTGTATAGTAATTTGAAGCTTGTAATCCTTTTTCAACTAATTTAAATTTGAATTGTTATTAGGTTGCTTAACCAATTGTGAATTGTGAATATTCAATTTAAAGCGCTGGGACGAACGGAGGGCTCTTTAAGATATTGACATCGGTAAAAGGTGGTTTAAAACCAGGAGCTGCCAATAATTTGTACAAAGCTTTCTTGAGGTCTGAATTTGAGTATGCTCGCAGCACTGATGCTCACACCCCTAATACTCCCAACAAAAAAAAAAATCCTGCTTGCCAAAACAAAGCACTTCGAAGATGTGCTTAACGCCGTCTACACCGGTTCGTGTAATATATGCGCTGGTAAATGAGCTACCCTCACCGTAACTCAGTATGTTCTTGACTGCAAAAGAAATTCTTAATTTTCAATTTAATAGAAATCCCTTATTTGATAAAATCGAAATGGCCGAGTCAGTTAAATATAACTATAGTGTTGTGTACTACGAGCTTAAAAGAGTATTTGACTCTGACAACGTGGACATTGCCATCGAAGAATGGCCATTTTCACCGACAGCTTTGCTTCATGCAGAATGGTTGCAACCAGTAGAACAGAGGATTATTACATCCACAACAGGTTTGCTGTCTCTGACATAATCGAAATCTACCTGATGTGTATTCTCTGTCATGTTGGAGTCCCTCGCAATGAAAGGTCTGCACAATCTGGTTTTGCGCGAGGGGCTGGAGCACCTCTCAAGGTCGATATTTCACGCAAGTTCGTTATGAACTCGACGATGAGCGGAACTGCGAGTTTCGTGAGATCTTAGAATCGAAAGGGAAGAGTTTCCCCAATGTACACGACGAAAAGGTCACGCTCTGTAAATCATACATAGTTATACTGAGTCGACTGTTGAGGATTTCAAGGCATCAGCTCTGAGGGGTCTTCGCATCCAGTAAATAAAAATCAAAATAACAGTGGGACACCCTGGCATATGAGAGTTTTTACTCCGCCATAAAACAGAAAGACAAAAAAAAAAAAAAACAAATCAAGAATCAATTTGGAATCAATCGTGATATTAAAATTTTATAAAATTCAGAAAGTGGAGTTAATCGATTTGGCATGTGAGCCATTCATATAATGTTTTGCATAAATGTAATGTTTTCTAATATGATGTGAGAAAAGACAACAAATTAATTACTTTCAATATGAAAAAAAAACAAGCCAATGTGGTTTTGGATGTGTTGCAGTTCGTATTAGTAAAGGGAATAAATTTACAATACTACGTTACAGCACCGACTAGGACATGATCGTAATTCACTGGGAATGTAAGTAATTTACATGTTAAGTAAACGTGCTATTTGGGCAGAGTTAGCCAAACTATTAATTAACCAGGGACCATCACAAAAAGATGCGATCGTACGGAAGGAGGTAAATTAGATATATTTTTCAGGTTTGGACAAACTGGAAGAGATGTGTACGAAAAATAATTTCATGCAGTAAATCTGAGACAAGAGCTACGGGCAAAGGTTCTTCGGCCAATTTATTTTAAGGTGCACAGAAGAAAAAATGGTACAACTTTGCGAGCTTTACAAGAAATCTCAACGTGGCTACTAATTTCAGCGCAACAGATATGGACGACGGCTTAATATCGTTAAAATGCTGCTTTTTTTACAGGAGACAGCACTTACATAGGATCTGGAATATCCAAAGGGTTGGGGTGTTATCTTAGAAAACGTCGCGCACATTTCTCATGCCTTTTCCAGTTGTTGTGATGTATTAAATAAACAAAAAGATTAAAAACGACAATTTTATGGCAAATCTTCAATTCAAAATTGAATAGAAATTTTTGTTGTTTCGAATTTAACATCGAACCTTATTGAAATTGCATGAATTTCATCACACCTCAAACGTCAATGACATTTACGCTTAGAGTTTTTATTTATACATGACAATTATGGCGTACATGTGATAAATAAAAATTAGTAACAAACCCCACTTTAACTAATTTAGTTACATATTCAATAAGTCTTGTTTCATATTCTTAAATTTGGTAATTTCATATAACACTTCATTGAACTCTAAATCCATAATTTCGCCTCGTACATGTAGCTCAATTTTAGGAATTTCCAGCGTAACTTTAGCACCGATTACTACAATCAATGGAAATCCCATTCTACAATAAAACATATAAATAAAAAATTCATCTTCACTTTTGATTTGCATAAGTACCGTTTTGCATCCATTAGACGTTTTCCGATAGTAAGATGTTTGCGATCATCATAAAAAATATTTTCGGCACCACATATATTTGCTAAGCAGTGTTCAAAAGTCCTTTCAATGGGATCACCAACTTGCTGTTCTTTACTCCCCTGTTTCGGACCAATTACACAAACTTCGAATGGTGCCAAAAGTGTTGGCCAAACTAAATTACTTTCCGTCGAAAGAATTTCTAATGTCGCCGCCACTAAACGACTTATTCCAATGCCATAACAACCCATAATCAAATTCTCTGGCTTGCCATTCTCTTGAAGAAAAGTAGCACCCAAGGGCCTGGAGTATTTGTCTCCTAATAGAAATGTATGACCCACTTCGATACCTCGAACTTCTTCCAATCTATTCTGTTTGCATTCTCCACAAGAATCTAATCCTTGCAGGAACTCAGCATTGAAGGCACGCCCGCATGAACTACACCGAAATATACGATCTTCACCAGTTTCAGATACATAATGAAATTCATGCGATATATTGCCACCCATCAATCCGCCGTCGGCTTCAACTGCATAAAACAATAAATTACATTATTTAAATATAGACATTCTAATATTGATCATTAAGCTCATTTGCGAACCCTTTAAAAATGGCACCTCCAGTTGTCGGAAGAATTTTTCATAAGTCAACGACACTATTTCATATGTTTTACATGCTTCTGGACCGTTACGATCGAATGTATACATATCCTTCATTAAAAACTCTTTCGCACGAATTAGACCAAAGCGTGATTTCAATTCATCTCTAAATTTGGGTCCTATTTGATAAAGATAAAGCGGCAACTGTCGGTAAGAGATTGGTGCCGTAGATGCTAACATTGCTGTAACTGATTCTTCATGTGTCTGAAATAAAACTGCATTAAAAGTGGAATTACAAACATATTGTCTTACAATTTATTCAAAGCAATTTTACTTACAGGACTCAATAGGAAATCTTTCCCATGGCGATCTTTCAACATATAGAATTCTGTGATATCTCCATCAAGTCGACCTGAATTTCTCCATAACAAAGACGAAGTCAGTAATGGTAATGATATTTTTTGACCACCAATCGCTGCCATACGGTGATCTAGTAAATTGATGCATTTTTCTAAAGAACGTTGTGCTAATGGCATAATATGAAAAGTACCATTATTGGCAGGCTTTACCAATCCCATTTCCACCATAAGCTGAATTAAAATTAATTATTGTACATTCTCTTAGTATGATACATTAAGCCACTCAACCTTTTGACTACGTGATATTGCTTCCACATTTCTTTGTACCGCTTTTTTTGGAGTCACAACGACAGGCCAAAATAGACTTGAAGCCTTATTTTTTAATATCATTGTATTGTTGATCAAAAGCACCAGCGGTAGAATACGTAATAGTTTTCAATCCACGTAATGTTACATGCCGGCAATGGTGTAATATTGAAGGTGGTGATACTACAATTCTACTAACGTATGCGAGTATTGTGAAAACGTGCTCAGGTAATGTGAAAATTGCGTGTGTGATTTTTTTTTCTGTACTTCTTTGTGTATGAATTGGTTATTTTTTCTCTACTGCTCCTTTCATGAGATACTGGAATATTATTGTTCAACTAGTCACCAACGTAGCGCCCGTAGTACTTGCCGTACGTAAGAACATAACAAATTGCATTTGATTCTCTCCGTAACGGAAAACGGGTACGTCACCGACATGCGGTGGTGAGTGTTCGTTAACACGACAATCCCATAAGATAGATCGCATCACTGACACGATCATATAGGATTGTTTTGGCAAAATATATTGGTTTAATGGAAAAAGTAGCATCGGCAAATCGGCCAAAACACAAAAGATCATGTGGGGTAAAAATAGTTCTTTTATATGCCTGACAACATATTACAAAGTGATAACATAAATCATTGATTAGACTGATTGAACATTATCCTTGCGACTGATTGAAAAATATATAAAAAAAGTGAAACACTCTTTAATAAAGCAATACCGACAGACACGTTGAGGTTTCTGCAGCGGGAGAATCATATAGAAGCTTGCATTGCTTGCAACAACCACTTTATTGATTGGCCTTAAAAGCACGACATAAGTAGATAAACATATTGACTGCATTGACGATGTCGCAAAACGACTATAATTGGCGCAGTCGTCGATTTACAATTTCGGCATGCAACAAAATGAAATGTGGATAATTCGAAGCCCTGGGCCATTTTTCAGTGCGAGTGTAACTCTATTTGTCGTTTAAACTAAATTTAAACTCGATTTGCACTTTTTCAGCCAAATTTGAACGAAGTTTAAACTAGGATTAAACGCCTAATCTCGCTGAGTTAAACTCAGATTAACCTATCAGTTGTTTAGCTGTCTGTTCTTGCAGCCAAGTACATCTTTTCTTGCTGCGGTATAAAATAAGTTTAAATTTAAACTCCGTTTATGTAAGCTTAGTTTAAGCCTAGTTTAAACTATACTGTAAAACTGGCTTTACTAAGTTCTAACTCAACTAAATTTTAACGCCCAATCTAGCTTGGTTACACTAAGATTAATCTATCAGTTCAGTACATCTTTTATTGCTGCGGTATAAAATATATATTGATAAGACGTTGTGATACGCTCTTATACGATCAAATTTCCATCAATATGGTTTGCCGATAATATTGAATCACATAAACGCCCTGTGGGGCTCACCGCAAAAAATGCAGTGATTTTTTTGACAGACTGTGCACATTATTGATAGATAAAATGCACACCCATTGTTACAGAATCGAAAAATGTGAATTTGCACATATTCCATAGTCACTTGAAAACCCAATTTCATTGGTTTGGCAACAAAACATTTACAAGCAAGTTTTTACACAACACCAATTTGTTGCTTACTGCTGTCAGTGAAGTACATTTGATATACTTGACTAAAGTATTTAATCTGATTGTTATTTACGCAAAATTGTGAAGCGTTGGTAAGCTCAGTCGTACATAAAAACGACTCTGCGCTTGAAAATTTTCATTTTAAACTCAAAAACTATTTATTTGAAAAGCATGTTCAGGGATTTTTACAAACAAACTATTGATACGGCTGAGCTTCAAGAGGTGCGCCGGCGATCTCTTTTACAATCTCAGAAGGAGAAACGTAAACATTTGAGTGATGAGAATCGTGATATTGGTGAAGTTGCTTTACCGGCAATTTCATGTCGGCAGGGAAAACTACGTTCGATCAACTTTAAAGGTATGCACCATAGTTGTCTCAGCTTGCAAATGTCTGAATGGTTGCGTGAACGACCAAAGTTATCTGACTGGCTGCTAGTTCCATGTCCGATAGGCCAGCGATGTATGGTAGTGTCGAAAGGAGGGCGAACACAAATGTATAACAAAAGTGGTAGAAGACAACAGGTATTCCGTTCTCATTTGTCTGGAGATCGCTCATTCCGGAATGCTATGACAATACTCGACTGCATCTATGTAAAAGAGAATGAGACATTTTATGTATTGGATGTACTAATATTTGCCAATTACAACTTAACTGATTGTGATGCAGAATTTCGATTTTTTTGGTTGCGTTCGAAATTCGAAGAACATGATAATCTAAAGGTACGAAGCAGTGATAATGAAAGAGTGTTCCAATTGTTGGACCATTACGACTTCGAGAATACAGTGTCTGTTTCAGTGGTGCTGCAGCGTTACCCCATTTGGCCTGATAACAAACCGGAGTTGGACGGATTTTTATTTTATCACAAGGAAGCAAGTTATACGTGTGGTACTACGCCTCTTGTGTGCTGGCTTTTCGCATTCATGGTACCTGATATTATCGGATATTCAGTAAATGGGTCATATCATAAACCCATTGATTATGAACACCCTCATCAGTATATGGATATGTTTGATAAACAATTAAAATATAGAAAAAACCAAAGAGGCTCTAAATCGCAAGACAATAGTACGGAATTGGCACATGAGGCGACATTGAAAGAGCAAAACCCTGAATTAGCATTATTATTAGATGCAGAACGGCAATTAGAAATGGAAGTTTTGAATGAATAATGTCGGCGTGTTTAATTTATTATTACTTCTAAATGTAGGGGTTGTTGATCATGCGACTGCGCAATTTTTGTGCAGAATAGAAAATATTAAAAATCCAATAGTGTGTATAAATACCATTGTGAAGTACTCGTTAGAGGAGTACGTAATTTTATGTATAATTATTTTAAATAAATTTAAGAAAGGAAAGAGAAACGGTTAAGCTACATTATTATAATAATGGTTATTCAGCGCACATGGAAAATACTAGGCGACTCATCAACAACGACCACTGAGAGCAACATATCTCCTTCAGGATTTCAATCTTCTTCGGATGACTCAAATTGCTCGAATCAGACTACACACTCAATGGTTACAAGCGTAGCCAGCCCACCTCCAATCTCCAAGCTTGATACAGTGTTAGCAGCATCCGTAGAGCAGATGGTAAATAGAAGGACGAATGTTAAATCTGCCTGAATTCCATTGACTAGTTTATTTCAGAAGTTTGTTACTACCCCTAATATGGCAGAAACGGTGTTTCAGCGTTTGAGGCAACGTTTTGCTTCTCCAACAATTGGAAATGGCACAACGACTGAATCCGCTATGAGGTCATTAGAATTATTACGTATAAATGTTCAAGCAGCATTCGATACGGAAATTGATAAAATTGTTAAACGCTTTGTAGAGGTACGTTGATAAAAACTTTCACGGACATGACTATGTTTGTTCAACTAATCCTTTGACTCTTAGGACTACTTTAAGCCTGCTTTTCATAATATCAAAGAAAACTTGGGACAAAACTCTATCTCTGATGACATTGTATGCATAACTTATTCTATTATATAAGAAGAAATTGTTTACTTTTATTTGTATTTGTAGCTGTACAAGATGTCATGTGCATTATTAGAAAATGCAAAAGGTCAATATAACACAATCAGGATAAAGAGTCAATCGACCTGCATTATTCCAAATTCCACTACTGAACATTCCGTGCGATTAGCGATGAAGCGACCAGCAACCAAACCAGTGAGTGGTGGTGATCCTTCAAAAAAAATTTTTTCTATAGCAGCATCAACGTTGCAGTCCGCGAACAGTGAATGCAACAGCTCTGTCAAAACAGTCCAATCATTGGCTCAACCTGTGATGGCCTTACAGAATCAGAAAGCACCATTGAATCCAACGCCAGCAGCTCGACGTCAAATATTCTGGAATACTGCAAATATATCTATCACAACTAGATTTGTTCTCGACGTACAAGCAAATCAGGCATTTGGTTTCGGCACTGATGGCAAAGAACGTTTAGCCAGCAAACATCCCGAACTGATACGATACCTTCCGGATAGCGAAGACCGCGATTGGCTGACATCACAGAACATTATTGCACAGCAAAATCGTAATTCGCGATTTTTGTTCCTTATTTACGATGAATTGTGCAAGCTTAAGCAAACACATCACGCGTATAGAACTAAATCCAACGTTGATTTGGCATCCATGCAGACATTCACTGTTCCAGAATCCATGATTCATAAAATGAAGCTATTTTTCGTTGATCTCAATATTAAAAGTCGTGGATTAATAACGAATTCATTTTCCTTGGGTGCAACACAAGGAAACAGTCACCTGAGGAATGCGCTGTTACAGGGCATGCAACCCACTGCTAATGTAGATTCAGAAGTATCTGGAGCACCGGTCTATAATCATAATGCAGTTTCATCTGTTGACGTTGCCGAAGGAGGTGCAACTGTAAAAACAAAGGCTAGTATTTTGAGCTCTTCACATGCTACACTCACTGCATTACTTAACAATTCAACGAGCACTTTCAGTTCAATAGGCGGAATAACTGAAAAATTTACATCAACTACAATTCGGAAGTAGAATCGCAATAGTAAAATTGTTTTGTAACTTAGAAATGACTCAATTAAATATTATGTATGTGTACCTTATCTCTATTATATAAAATTGTATTGCATTTGATTCGTTCATTCTAATCGTTGCTTCTTTTAATAAACTCTAAAATCTGTAATTTTATTTGATGTACTCGATTTGATAAAACTTGAGATCATTCATTATGGGTACCTAGACGCTCCTTAATTAAGAATCAATTCGTAATCAATCCAAATAATATTTGTATAGGTACGTTACTCGATTTCAAAAATGCTTGATCGTATGTGTGCTCGATATATCGTATTATGTTATTAGTTCATGCCCACATTTATTTTTACCCTAATAGGCCTATATGTAGGTGCGCATTGAAGTGTGCTATAAGCAACTGTATGTATGTACGATATTACGACAAGCACTAAGGAAACCACTATGAACGCCGCAAAAAAAGTAATACAATTATAAACATTTTACTTGTCGAATACTCGTGTTTTGAAATCCACTATACGACGAGTGTGTAAACGATCAACATTATGAGTTTACAGTTTTTTCTATGGCAATAAAAATTAAAAAGAAAATGGAATGGAAATTATTTGTGTATCGAAGCGATATACTAAGTACGTATGTGTAACTGTGTATGTGTGTTTGCGACAAAGGCAATCTGTTAAAATTTTGGAGATCACTACAGTCTAAAAACGACCGCAGAAGAATTTGGAAGTTTGCTCCCACTTAAAATTTGTATTTGTAAAATATATATAACATATATATTTTCTAATTAAACACATAAAGTGGGTGCCCATATAGTACAGTTTATTTGGATTTTTCAAAATGAGTGGAGGCGTTGTATGTTGTGACTTATTACAAACACGAAAAAGGGCATATATTTTAAATCAATTAAATTTATTTTTCTAGGATGAAGATCTTACCCCAGAACAGATTGCTGGTAAGAAATATTGCTGTTTGACCCACCCGTTATTCTCAATCAAGCCTAAATAATTACATATCTATTTTAATTCCAGTGTTACAAAAGGCTTTCAATAGTTTTGATCACCAAAAGAGCGGCAGCATCCCGACGGAAATGGTGGCCGATATATTACGTCTTATGGGACAACCGTTCGATAAGAAAATATTGGAAGAGCTCATAGAGGAAGTCGATGAGGACAGTAAGTGATGACAATAATAGCTCTGCTTGCGATTAGATGACTTTTCTTTTTCCCATAGAATCTGGACGCTTAGAATTTGAAGAATTTGTACGACTTGCTGCGAAATTTATTGTTGAAGAGGATGCAGAAGCAATGCAAAAGGAATTGCGTGAAGCTTTTCGCCTCTATGATAAGCAAGGAAATGGATTTATTCCAACGACATGCCTTAAAGAAATATTAAAGGAACTTGATGATCAATTGACAGAAGCTGAATTGGACATTATGATTGAGGAAATCGATTCTGATGGTTCAGGAACTGTGGACTTTGATGGTAAATTTATAAAAATGGGCAGTATTATTGAGTAAACACACATGTGACGATGTATGTATGTCTCCAATTTATCTTTAGAATTTATGGAGATGATGACCGGAGAATAAATTCCTGACTGTCAACAATACTCCCTTCCATCATGTTACTTTTTGTACACTTACATATATTCTTGTACTTATACATATGTTCAAAATGTAATAAAAACTTCTTACAAATACTTATTTTAATACTATTCCTGTTTTTTATTTTATAAGAAAACGAAATTGGCAATGTTAACTTTAAAAACACAGTGTACATGCAAATTTGTTGTTATTGAGCACACAGAGCATTGACGATATTAAATTTGAAAATTGCTCCATATAGAGCTTATTTTTGTGTACATAATAAATAAAAAAAAATGTTTGTCGACGATTCATATAAAAAGCGTTGTTCAAGGTAAAAGTACAAAATTTCAATGAAAAATACTGAATATGTTTGTAATATCTTATTTTTATTTTATTGCAAAATAAAATAAAAATATGTACAATTTTTTATTTTTTTTTTTTATTTCAGAATTTCCTGAAATAATATTTTAGTTGATCTAATTATTTTTTATATTATTTGAAATGAAAAAATTGTACAAGGATCGTTCTGCGGAGGCTATACGTCCCAAATAAAAAACATGCTCCAAATTAAACGTCATACAATTATGTATAAAAAATCTATTTCAAAAATGTTGATATCAATATTTTAAATATTTGGTTCAGTTTTAGCTATCAACAATATTTCAGCATTTAAATCTCTCTATGTTCACAAAAATATGATCTTTTTATATAAGAGGCAATGTTTAAATATTTCTTGGCCAGGGTATATGCACTTGGAAGTAAACTAAGAAAAATTACTTCCATGGATGGCCTCTTTAAAGGGGATTTTATAAATTATTATATACTCGAGCCGCATACTAAATATTAAAATATAAATTTATAATGCACATTAAAAGAAATAAATTTTCTTATATTAAAAATATTAGGAATTGTTACAAACTATCAAGTTTTGGAGTCCTCGTAGCCAAAAAACTTGCAAAGAAGGGGAAATTGAGGGAGCGAAATGATATTTCATTTTGAGGGAAAGTTGCAAATTGTTACTGGACAAATTTATGCCAGTAAAGACTTGCAAGTATGGAAAACAGCTGATCATAAGCAAAAGAAACTGACAAGCAAACGAACAATTGCAATTTACTCAGTGGAATATCAGCTGTTCGTGAAACAGGTTTTTGCTGGTTTTGCTTTCTTGTGCTTTTTGGCATATTCTTCTCTTTGAGAGCGAATGCTGTCAAATTCTCAAAAAACACACCTATTGTAACCATCTGAATGATAAAGCAATAGCGGAAGCCCATAGCATACTTTGTTCCTTTGCGGTAAAGCATATAACTGACAGCGACGGAAAAAAAGGTGTAAGCTGGCCCAATCAATACTTTTCACAACGGATAAGATTCTAGTAGTTCATATGCAAATTTACTATTTGGTATTTATTTATGTATTTTATTTAAATGAAATATGTGTATAGCACTTTTATTATACATTCAATAACTATTTGAACATCCATTCAATGCAATATTTAATATTTTTTAAATTTTGTGATAATTATTATTGTTAAAATGCAGCCCTGTTTGCCTCACGTACGCTAAAGATAAAAGTTGCCCATATTTTATACTTTCCGTTGAAGGACACGGAGTGATTGGGAATCACTTGATACAAATTCATGTATTTTAACTCAGCTGTCAGTTGTCTATGACGGATTGGCGTATATAAAGTATTCTATGGACTTCGGCTATAAATCAGCTGTTCGCGTTGGATAATAGGATAATTAGCAATCGAAAAATCGCTTTATTATTAACAAATAATACGAAAAACGTCTACAGGAATGTTAAAATCATAGTTTTCCTTTCTACTTATGGAACAAGTGCAGAATACGGACTCAGAAGGGAAAAAAAATAAAAAATTGCCTCGGATAGAGCTTAGTTTTGTGAATATAAAAAATAAAATATTTGTCTCCGCAAATGCCCATACAAGGCGTGGCTCAAGGTCAAAGTTCAAAATTGAGGTCGAGATTACTCGAGAGACAAGCAAATTTTTTCTACAATATAGGTATCAAAACACAGGTAATTTTAATACCTTTTTACAGGTATATAATATTTTATATGAATTTTTAACTTTTTAAATGTTATGAAGAAAATTATAAATTTTATATAAAAATTTTGTAAAAACCGATTTTTTTTCGAAAAAGTTATGCTCTGTCGTCACATAAAGGAATAGGCAGCTACGCATGCCAATTGTTGTTGCGTGACTGAACGATTAAATTTACATATGTTTTCGACAACAAAAATTAGCATGCGTGGCTGTCTATTCCTTTATGTGACGGCAAAGCAAAAGCAGAGAGAGCAGAGAAGGAATAAATTTACTATAAGGAGCAACAACAAATTGCTCGTTTTTTTTACATTCTACTTTTCTGTTCCTTTATATTGAATATCAACACGTGCTATTACTTGCTGATATTTCTGGTTGCCTGATACACTGCATCGGGTACTTCGATTAAACGATGCCTCTATGCCTTCCTTCTTTGTCAAAATTCGTGTACATCTTTATCCCAGCATGTGCTTATACTTACTAACCTACACACACACACACACACACACACACACAAATATGTACACGAATCATATTGTCTTATTAAATTCTCATCTTAAATTGAAAGCGTACAAAATACAGCTTGTGCAAAAACAAGCCATTGAAAATTGGACCCAACGGATGGAATATCTGAGACGTAGTCGCGGCCAACATTTGAAAGACATAATCATCAAAAAATAAATGCCAAAGAATGTTCTTTCAAATGATAATAAATATTACCCACTCAATTTGAATTTTATGTTTTTTTTTCTCAAAAAAGTTGGGAAGCTCGAAATGGATCACGCTTTATATTGAACAATAGCAAAAATTCTTCATAAAAAATTCTATATATAAAATTCATTCATAAAAATAAAGGGTTAACCATTTCGCGGTTTCAAAAGTATAGGGCTAGAATTCGACATCTGTCAAACTGAGTTGTTAAAACAATTTCTTTCTTTTTCAGTTCAAAGTCTGACATTTGCGAAAATGGATCGCTTAACTATCGCACAACGCATTAAAATTGTAAAAACCTACTACAAAAATGGTGATTCTGCCACAGCCACATATCGTGCTTTAAGAGGAGATTATGGTTTACATAATCGTCCAACTACGCAAGCAATTGGCAAAATTGTGAAGAAATATTAAGAGACTGGATCGGTTACAGATATTGTAAGGCCTGTGCATCATCGTTTCGCTCGTACCACCGAAAATATCGCTGCTGTAAGTGAAAGTGTTTCCGAAGACCCGAATGTGTCGATTCCTTGTCGTTCTCAGGAATTAGGACTGTCTTACGGCAGATTATGGCGTATTTTGCATTTGGATCTACACCTACATCCATATAAAATCCAGCTCACACAACAACTGAAGCCAGCTGACTATTCACAACGTCGTAGATACGTCGAATGGGTGCTTGAACAACAGGCGGTGGACGGCGATTTTTCGAACAAAATTTTCTTCAGCGACGAAGCACATTTTTCACTCGGTGGGTATGTTAACAAACAAAATTGTCGTATTTGGGGTTCTGAGAATCCTCAAGTAATTGAAGAGAGGCCACTACATCCACAAAAAGTCACTGCTTGGTGCGCTCTTTGGTCCGGAGGTTTGATTAGACCTTACTTCTTCGAAAACGACGATGGAACGACTGTCACCGTCAATTCGGTGAGTTATGGTCATATGATAACCGAGTTTTTTTTGCCTGCTATTGAAGAATACGACTTAGAGAATATGTGGTTTCAACAAGACGGTACCACATGCCACACAACTCGAGCGAATATGGCTTTATTGCAAGAGAAATTTTCTGGCTGCGTAATTTCTCGTCGTGGCAATATCAAGTGGCCACCAAGATCATGCGATTTGACACCGCTTGACTTTTTTTTGTGGGGCTACGCGAAAGACCGTGTTTATGCAGATAAACCTTTAACTCTTGAGCACATAAAAACCAACATTCGTCACGTTATGGCTGAGATACCGCCCAATATGTGTCAAAAAGTGGTCGAAAATTACCTCAAAAGAATCGATGCTTGCAACAATTCGCGTGGTGGTCATTTAAATGATGTAGTATTTCACACATAATGTCAACGTTCAAACTTTATAATAAAAAAGAAATATCATGATAAAAAATATTTTATATGTGTTTTATTTACATTTACTTTTGAAACCGCAAAATGGATAACCATTTATTTACTATTATGTGATCATATTTCAATATATGTTAATTTGCTATGTTAATTTACAGAATTTTTCTCCTGGTCATGGCGTTGCTCTCTTCAAAATCTCTGTATTCTACAACTCTGTTAAGTGACCCTGATAGTTGTAATCAGAAATAAGCTCAAAAGCCAAATTAGGGCTTCTCGAGTATTTCACGTTCTCTGATATGACGTTGAAGCGATAACATCAGTAAAACCGACACAATTGCACTAATGTGGACACGACGTTAATGGGCAGGCCAATGTAGAAAGACAGACGGCAGATTACCGAGTTAATTCGAATTAACTCATGCATTAACTGCAGCTAATCCGTATTAACTCTATGAGTTATTCTCAAAATAAAAGAGGATTAGTGCAATTTGCTATGGCAACACTGCTGAAAATTTTCTATTGTGAATTTTTCTCGATCCATTTTACAAAATATTAGGTGTGTTCGCTTATAAAAAACTCAACAATTGTTAACAGTTTTCAACATGAAAAGCGTTGGCGAACAAATAAATCCAGCTGTCAATTACGAACTGTGAATGTCAATTTACAAGTTTCTGAAAGTTTTCAGTTAACGTACTTCTTGTAGATTTTCTCATATCACGAGTGACAGATGACAGAAATTGATAGTGATAGTAATGTAAGTGAGCAGACCTAATTAAACAGCAATCAGCCGTTTAGTTAATCCGCAATACTGGCGTCTCAGGTAAATATTTTATTCGGATTAAGTGCGCCGGTAATCCGGGTTGACGCTGCCGTCTGTCCAGGCTATAAAAAACGGAGTGCGATAATCCAACACGGATAGATCAGTCCATACGCTATATAAGTAGGAAATAGATAGCTAGGTATAGTATAAAATAGAAATATGATAGAGATAAAAGGGAATAACTCTGCTGCTGGGCAGGCCAATGTAGAAAGGCACTTAGTGGGATTAATGCAATCGTATAATAGCCTAGACAGACGGCAGCCTGATTCCGGATTACCGAGTTAATTTGAATTAACTCGGGCATTAACTGCAGCTCATCCGCATTAACACTATGCGTTAATTCTCAAAATAAAAGAGGATCAGGGCAATTTGTTATGGCAACACTGGCGCTGCCGTCTGTCTAGGCTATAACCAAATAAACCAAATTCTTATAGTGCGATTAGTCAGCACATGAGGTAGCAGAAAGTAAAGAAAAGTAACTTAAAAAACGGAGTGCGATTAGTCAACACGGATAGCTCAGTCCATATGCTATATAAATAGGAAAGAGATTGCTAGATTCAGTATAAAATAGAAATATGATAGAGATAAAAAAAGCATGACTCTCATAAGTTCCGTTGAAAGTCTAATTTCTACAGATTCTAACGTTACGTTATCTACCACTCCCTTTTGACTAATCGCACTTATGGCTTTTGTATGAAATAGGTCGGAACATCTGATCCGTTACATACCGATACGTGTTGACTTTCCACTATTACAATTTCAACGGAGCATATGAGAGTTATTCCCTCTTCTCTCTATCATATTTCTATTTTATACTAAACCTAGCTATATATTTCCTACTTATATAGCATATGGACTGATCTATCCGTGTTGGATTATCGCACTCCGTTTTTTATAGCCTAGACAGACGGCAGCGTTAATCCGGATTACCGGCGCACTTAATCCGAATAAAATATTTACCTGAGACGCCAGTATTGCGGATTAACTAAACGACTGATTGCTGTTTTATTAGGTATGCCCACTTACATTACTATCACTATAAATTTCTGTCATCTGTCACTTTCGATTTGAGAAAATCTACAAGAAGTACGTGAACTGAAAACTATCAGAAACTTGTAAATTGACATTCACAGTTCGTAATTGACAGCTGGATTTATTTGTTCGCCAACGCTTTTCATGTTGAAAACTGTTAACAATTGTTGAAAGAGTTTTATAAGCGAACACACCTAATATTTTGTAAAATGGATCGAGAAAAATTCACAATAGAAAATTTTCAGCAGTGTTGCCATCGCAAATTGCCCTAATCCTCTTTTATTTTGAGAATTAACTCAGAGTTGATGCGGATTAGCTGCAGTTAATGCCCGAGTTAATTCGAATTAACTCGGTCATCCGGAATTAGGCTGCCGTCTGTCTAGGCCATTACATTACTTTCTTTTACCTTACGTGTTGACTAATCGCACTGTTAGATAGTAGTTGTAATGGAATACTGCGCACATGGTAAGGCAATGTCAAATAATAATTATAATGTAAAGAAAAAGATTTTGACGTTGTTACACAGAGAGTCACAAATTCAAGCTTTGGTAAAGTAAAAAGAGCGTACAATCCTCTCGCAAATGGTTACTTAGCGAACGGACATTAAAGCGTCATTTAGTTCGACGTAACTTAGTTCGACATGTCAGCTGACACGACCTGCATACCCCAGAGCAGTATAACCGATTATCCAAACCATAGGACATAAACTTAGAACATTACCAAAACTTGTATCGATTTGGTTTCTAAGATTATGTTTATGCTATGTCACGTGTAACTAACGCTTAACAGGTCGATCAAAGATTGATCCCACTTTCTCAAAGTGAGCATTTTTACATAAATTTTATCAATTCAGAGTAGTCCACAGCGCTTCAATTAAATTCAATTCGTCGTCAAAACCTAATGAATACGTCAACGGCACAGTGCCAACATATTCACCAAAGAACCGTACAGAACACAATCGTTGTTGTTGTAGTTGTTGTAGCATCAAGAATCCGGAAATGCTGTGTTTTGTTCCCGCACAAAGCATTTCCGTATTCTGCTGGGTTGAATGGACCTTGGTCGACCACGTGGTCTTGGGAACACAAATATATCATACCAGTGTTACTCACGTTGCTTGAAATACCTCCACATTTTGAACTCATATATCAATATTTAGAAATAAATTAAACACAAAAAATTGAACTATCAGTTAGTCATTGTTTTTAGAAAGTGATAATGGGATCAACTGGTGTATTTGTATTACAATCAATGGTATAATTATAGAGATGGAGCAGTAGTGCCGTGGTTATATTATCAATCAATTGAACGCTAATCAAAAAAATTGTTGTTGGTTTCAATACAAAATGAAAATGAACTCCAAAAATGAACTTATGCATGTCAATCAGTTCTAATTGCTGTCCTCGACACCAATCAGACCAATTTCACCAGTGTTGCAATATGTAATTTGATATAAAGAAAAAGAAAATATGAGAAAGAATATTTCTAAATAATGTAATGTTTATTATGTTGACAACTGCGAAGGATTATTAAATTTTAAACATTAATTAAATAAATTCCGTTTGAAGAAAGCTATTCGCATTTGTTTTATATTCTGAGTATGTACTGATTGAGACAATTTTCTCGTTAAACAAAGAAATTCTATAACTTTAAATTCATTATTTTATTTAGAATTGGTGTTTTCGTGGAGCAGACCTGAAGAACTGGAGAACTTATTACTCTGCTGCAAATTAATAAACGCTTGTGGGATACGAGAAATTGAAATCATCAGGAAAAACGGGAACAGGCGTTAGTCCTTTGAAGCCAATATATGAAAGAGTTGAAAACTATTGACGCCAGCACTGCCAGTTGTTGATCTGGCGGTTTTGCATTTCCAACTGGCATTTCATTTTTTTGCTATTATGGCATTGGCATTACGCCGTGGTTATATTACCAATCATTTGAACACCAATCAGGGCATTCATTTTCTGTTTCACATATTTAGATTGTTGGGTAGTTACACATGATTGCTGAGATAGAGGTGTAATATTTCATCAAAATAATTGTGCTGCATTAAATTTCAATTGATTTCATAATGGATACCGCCCTGAATGATTTGATAAAAACAGCAACCATATATGCGGAGAATGTGTGTTTTTGGAACGATAATCGTAGAAGTGTACTGGGAAAAATAATTGAGTAAATAGAAAAAGTATCATCGAAAAATCGGCAAAAAAGAAAAGCATCAAGTGGGATAAAAAAATGGCAAAAGAAAAACGAAGTACAAACGGCTCTTTCACATTCCTGGGAAAGGAATTACAACAACATAAGCGTTCATTAATTTGCAGCAGAGTAATAAGTTCTTCAGATCTTCAGGTCTGCTCCACGAAAACACCAATTCTAAATAAAATAATGAATTTAAAGTTATAGAATTTCTTTGCTTAACGAGAAAATTCTCTCAAGCAGTACATACTCAGAATATTTATAAAATATGCGCGAATAGCTTTCTTTAAAGGGAATTTAAATAATGTTTAATATTTAATAATCCTTCGCAGTTGTCAACATAATAAACATACATGTACGCAGTACCCGTAAAGCAATGCTACATTATTTAGAAATATTTTTTCTCACATTTTCTTTTTCTTTATATAAAATTGCATATTGCAACACTGGTGAAATTGGTCTGATTGGTGTTGAGAACAGCAATCAGGGGGTCAATTCTTGTTCTGTGATAAAGTGAAGTGAAAAAAAAGTTTTCATTTTCGTTTTCACAACTACTTTTCACTCTGTCTTTTCGGAAACACTTATTTTGCGATTCTGGTTCGTGGTGTGAAAAGCGTGTTCCATTGCCAATGTAGTCGTGAAACTATTGCAACTGTGCTATTTAATTACAGAAACAAATGAGTTGAAGTAGAGAAATAAGTAATAATTATTTTATTAGAATTATCGCAAAGAATTCAAGATGAGCAAAGGTAATAAGATGTTGTGTAAATTTTTAATTACAGTAAATACAATTTAATATATTCTAGGGATTATTTAAGAGTGCTAAGACGCAGACTTCGCGATGACCAAAATCCCTTTGAGGTGACAACCAACTAACATTTCAAGGAATTATATAGGTTCCCTAAAGCGTTAATTGGATATGCTAATATAAATTTTAAAATAGCCTTGGCTGATGACACCAATTAGTGCAACATCATGTACCGAAGAAGAGCGCTACAACATAGCGCACAAGTCAACTCGAGCTCTTGTGGAAAGATGTATTGGCTTATTAAAAAGCAGATTTCGCTGTCTGTCAAAGGAAAGAGCCCTTTTTTACAGTCCACCAAAAGCAGGCCTCATAATTAACGCTTGCTTGGTTTTACACAACTATTTGATTCGTGCAAGAGTACCGTTCGAAGAAATGTACACAGAGGATTCTGAAGAACCTGAAGATTTTGTTAGCTCCTCTTCACCGATTTCATCTCGTGATATATTGTAACGAGTATCGATAGTTGATTACTCATCACTATTGTGACTGACTCTATTGGCAGCATCGAAACGAATGTCAACAAAAAGAAATAAGCGATAACCAGAACAAGCCAACGAGAAAGGAAGAGAAGAATCTCGATAAAGGAAGATTCTGGGGTGTTGCCAACAGAGTATAAATAGAGCCAGTGTTGAGTATTGACAATCAATCTAATTCCGAACGTGATTGCGAAAGCATTGATACAGAGGCAAAAGTTGCAAGTACATTAGAGTGTTATTGTAAATAGTAGATTATAAACAGAATTGATTGTAAATAGTGTTTATTAAATAAATTGTTGCTGTATATAGTTGTATAAAATAAGTGTTGCAGTTATTATTAACAGAATCCAGTGATCGAACAAGGTAATTCAAATAGAATTAAACGCTCACAGAATAAAAACGTAACAATTGGTGTCAGAAGTGGGATTCTGTAAAAATGGTGAAAATTGACCAACTAAAAGTGGATCAGCTTAAAAAGCTGTTGGTAGAGATGAATCTATCGTCATCAGGTGCAAAGGCGGAACTGCTGGTGAGGCTGAGGAAAGCCATGGAGGCTAAGGGAATTAATGTAGAAGAACATGAGTTCTTTGAGGAAGACGATATACATGCAGTTGTGCACGCCGAGGAAGAGAGTAAGGTAGATTCGAGTGGTCAACTCATGGAATTTATGAAATCCATGATGCAACAGCAGCAGCAGCAACTGCAAGGAATTAATGCGAAGTTACAAGAACATTCGGTACGTCAAGAAAACGCTATGGGAGAATTCCAGAAAACAATTGACTCCAAGCTTCAAGAACATTCGGCTCGTCAAGAACATGTCATCGAAAAACTACAAAAGGGAATTGAGATTAGATTTCAGGAAATTTCCGGAGCTATTAATGACAAAGTCACAGAGCTGAAAGAACATGTGGATGATTTGGATGATAAGCTGAAGGAACATGTAGACAGACATGATGACTTGGAAGAAAAGCTTGCGAAATTAGAGCGCGAACTTAATAAAATAAAAATAAGTGGAGCAACCACATCAGTGATAAGAGAGTCAACTACAATTAAACTAAAGCCACCAATATTTGACGGAAGCACGCCATTCAACATCTTCAAGCTTCAATTCGAGACAACAGCTTCGAAGAATCAATGGGATGACAGCGACAAGACTGCTGCTTTAATAGTCGCATTAAAAGGTAATGCTTCCGAAGTGTTACAGATGATTCCAGAGAAAGATCGGGGTAGCTACCAATCACTGATGGACACACTCCAGCGAAAATATGGAAATGAATACAAGAGTCAATTACATCGAGTGGAATTGAGATCGCGAGTGCAACGGAGTAATGAGAGCCTTCAGGAATTCGCTTCCGATATTGAGCGCTTATGTCATCTATCGTTCTCCGGTAATTCGGAAGAGTTTGTCGAAAAAATAAAAATAGAGGCATTCATAGATGGCATACGTGATGGAGAGACAAAGCGTGCTCTGGTCATGTCACCCAGGAATACTTATGCCGAAACAGTCAGTAGTGCCTTGACATTTGAAGCCGCCAGTTTGATGTGTAGACCAATGCCACGGGTACGCCAACTAGAAACAGAAACAGCAGATCTGGTTGAAGCAGTGTGTCAGGCAGTTAAGTCAGTAATGCAGCCTGAAGGAAGAACAACAGGTCGACGTGAAAACAAATTTAATGGTAAGTGCTTCATTTGCGACAAACGAGGGCATATAGCGCGTGATTGCAATCAATCGAATATGAAGCCTAAAGGTAGAACAAGGAATCAACGCAAATATAAATTTGCCGGTAAGTGCTTCATATGCCATCGAAGAGGGCACAAGGCGCGGAATTGTCGTCTACGACACAAGCAACAAAGATCGAATTCACCAGGACAACGAAAGGACGATCGTGATGTCATTCATCGTAGTAAAGCTTATACTCCATATCGTCTTACTTGCACCGTGGATAGTAAACGGGAAAGAAACCAGAATCACATTGTTAACCTACGTCTTACGAATGTATTGTCGGAAGAGTCATTGACCACCGAACGAGTTCAAGAAGATCAACGGAACGACCCAGATCTCTCAAAGATCATGAAATACAAGGAGCAGGGCATACGTCCAGATTGGCAAGAGATGGCTAATGAGAGTCCGATAGCAAAGGCATATTGGGCGCAGTGGCAAAGCCTGCACTTACGAGACGGATGTTTATTCCGAACATGGGAAAGTGAAGATGGAAAAATCACTTATGATCTTCTAGTGGTACCCAAGGCAAGAATAAATGAAGTGATAGCTGAGTATCACAATGCCTCCAGTGGAGGGCATTTGGGAATCACCAAAACCGTCGAGAAAATAAAGAAACGATTTTATTGGGTTGGATGTCATGACCATGTCGCTGATTGGATTCGGAAGTGTAAGCAATGTGCAATGGCCAAAGGTCCCACTAAGAAAAGTCGTGGTAAGATGCACCAATACACCGTGGGTGCTCCATTTGAGCGAATTGCTATGGACATAGCTGGGCCATTTCCAATAAGCAACGCAGGAAACAAGTATGTTCTGGTGGTTATAGATTACTTCAGTAAATGGCCTGAAGTATACCCCATTCCAAATCAGGAAGCTAGTACAGTTGCGGATGTATTCGTCAATCAATGGGTTACTCGTTTTGGTGTACCGATGGAGTTACACTCAGACCACGGTCGAAATTTCGAATCAGTTGTATTCCAAGAGATATGCCGTATGCTGGGTATATACAAAACTCGTACAACACCTTTGCATCCACAATCTGATGGCATGGTAGAACGATTTAACCGTACCTTGGAGGAATATTTGAGAAAAGTCGTAGATAAATACCAAAGAGACTGGGATGTACATATACCAATGTTCCTCATGGCATATCGATGCGCACAACATGATACGACGGCTACTACACCGGCAATGGCAATTTTTGGAAACGAGTTAAGACTGCCAGCTGATTTAAAATTTGGAGTTGTAACACCAACGAGATCAACCGAAGGTAATTATACTAGCGAAAAGCGGGAACAGTTGGATGAAGTACATCGGTTCATCAGAGAGCGGTCGCAGATGATAAGCGATAAGATGAAGGCCAGGTATGACTTGAAAGCAAATTCAAAAGGGTTCTATGAAGGAGAGCTTGTAATGCTTCATAATCCACAACGAAAGAAAGGCCTGTCTCCTAAACTACAGACTCATTGGGAAGGACCATATGAGATTATAGCAAAGATAAATGACGTAGTGTATCGCATTCAACGTGCCTGGAATAAAAGAGCAAAGTTTAAAGTAGTGCACTTGGAGCGACTTGCGCCATATCGAGGGGAAGTATAAAAACTTGTTCGGGACGAACAAGGTTAAGAGGAGGGCAGTGTAACGAGTATCGATAGTTGATTACTCATCACTATTGTGACTGACTCTATTGGCAGCATCGAAACGAATGTCAACAAAAAGAAATAAGCGATAACCAGAACAAGCCAACGAGAAAGGAAGAGAAGAATCTCGATAAAGGAAGATTCTGGGGTGTTGCCAACAGAGTATAAATAGAGCCAGTGTTGAGTATTGACAATCAATCTAATTCCGAACGTGATTGCGAAAGCATTGATACAGAGGCAAAAGTTGCAAGTACATTAGAGTGTTATTGTAAATAGTAGATTATAAACAGAGTTGATTGTAAATAGTGTTTATTAAATAAATTGTTGCTGTATATAGTTGTATAAAATAAGTGTTGCAGTTATTATTAACAGAATCCAGTGATCGAACAAGGTAATTCAAATAGAATTAAACGCTCACAGAATAAAAACGTAACAATATTAAACATTGCGAAAAGTCAACGTTTGCAAATTGTTCAAAATGCTTTTAGTAATAGTATACAAATTTAAATGATTAATTATTTTGTATCATATTGTAACGAGTATCGATAGTTGATTACTCATCACTATTGTGACTGACTCTATTGGCAGCATCGAAACGAATGTCAACAAAAAGAAATGAGCGATAACCAGAACAAGCCAACGAGAAAGGAAGAGAAGAATCTCGATAAAGGAAGATTCTGGGGTGTTGCCAACAGAGTATAAATAGAGCCAGTGTTGAGAATTGACAATCAATCTAATTCAGAACGTGATTGCGAAAACATTGATACAGAGGCAAAAGTTGCAAGTACATTTAAGTTGATTGTAAACAGTGTTGATTGTAAATAGAGATTATTAAATAAATTGTTGCTGTATATAGTTGTATAAAATAAGTGTTGCAGTTATCATTAACAGAATCCAGTGATCGAACAAGGTAATTCAAATAGAATTAAACGTTCACAGAATAAAAACGTAATAATATTGTAACGAGTATCGATAGTTGATTACTCATCACTATTGTGACTGGCACTATTGGCAGCATCGAAACGAATGTCAACAAAAAGAAATGAGCGATAACCAGAACAAGCCAACGAGAAAGGAAGAGAAGAATCTCGATAAAGGAAGATTCTGGGGTGTTGCCAACAGAGTATAAATAGAGCCAGTGTTGAGGAGGAGAATCAATCTAATTCCGAACGTGATTGCGAAAACATTGATACAGAGGCAAAAGTTGCAAGTACATTTAAGTGTTATAGTAAATAGTTGATTGTAAACAGTGTTGATTGTAAATAGAGATTATTAAATAAATTGTTGCTGTATATAGTTGTACAAAATAAGTGTTGCAGTTATCATTAACAGAATCCAGTGATCGAACAAGGTAATTCAAATAGAATTAAACGTTCACAGAATAAAAACGTAACAATATGTTTATAAATAATTCAGTCTTATTCATGTTACCGATGGGGTGGTTGATCACATTTTAGTTGTTAAATTCATTTTCTTAAATACTAAAAAAAATTAAAAAGATATAAAAAAATATTTGCATTAATCCCTGCGTCTAAGCACATCATCACAAATCTGTAAATGTGTAATTAATATAAGTTTCTTTAAGTTAATAAAACTTACTTATCGTGCGCAATGTCAATATTCTCTTCCAAATAATTTATTAGATACTCCTTTTGATTCTCGCTAGCGCGCTTTCCTCTAACGAACTTCTCCATGTTTCTTTCACGTGTAAATTGCCTGTGAAAAATTAGTTTTCATATGAACATTTTTGACAGTTGATTACACTGTTTCACAGAACGAGAATCGCCAGGGTTGTGAAAAAGTGAAAAGTTTCGTTTCGTTCCACTTTTTTCATATGAAAATTTTTTTGCTGAACGAGAATCGAAAGTGCCATGAAAATGTGAAAAAACTTTTCATTTCACCGTTTCACAGAACGAGAATGGACCCCCAGGACTGATTGCAATGCATATTGTTACGTTTTTATTCTGTGAACGTTTAATTCTATTTGAATTACCTTGTTCGATCACTGGATTCTGTTAATGATAACTGCAACACTTATTTTGTACAACTATATACAGCAACAATTTATTTAATAATCTCTATTTACAATCAACACTGTTTACAATCAACTATTTACTATAACACTTAAATGTACTTGCAACTTTTGCCTCTGTATCAATGTTTTCGCAATCACGTTCGGAAGTAGATTGATTTTTCTTCTCAACACTGGCTCTATTTATTCTCTGTTGGCAACACCCCAGAATCTTCCTTTATCGAGATTCTTCCTTTCTCGTTGGCTTGTTCTGGTTATCGCTTATTTCTTTTTGTTGACATTCGTTTCGATGCTGCCAATAGAGTCAGTCACAATAGTGATGAGTAATCAACTATCGATACTCGTTACACTGCCCTCCTCTTAACCTTGTTCGTCCCGAACAAGTTTTTATACTTCCCCTCGATATGGCGCAAGTCGCTCCAAGTGCACTACTTTAAACTTTGCTCTTTTATTCCAGGCACGTTGAATGCGATACACTACGTCATTTATCTTTGCTATAATCTCATATGGTCCTTCCCAATGAGTCTGTAGTTTAGGGGACAGGCCTTTCTTTCGTTGTGGATTATGAAGCATTACAAGCTCTCCTTCATAGAACCCTTTTGAATTTGCTTTCAAGTCATACCTGGCCTTCATCTTATCGCTTATCATCTGCGACCGCTCTCTGATGAACTGATGTACTTCATCCAACTGTTCCCGCTTTTCGCTAGTATAATTTCCTTCGGTTGATCTCGTTGGTGTTACAACTCCAAATTTTAAATCAGCTGGCAGTCTTAACTCATTTCCAAAAATTGCCATTGCCGGTGTAGTAGCCGTCGTATCATGTTGTGCGCATCGATATGCCATGAGGAACATTGGTATATGTACATCCCAGTCTCTTTGGTATTTATCTACGACTTTTCTCAAATATTCCTCCAAGGTACGGTTAAATCGTTCTACCATGCCATCAGATTGTGGATGCAAAGGTGTTGTACGAGTTTTGTATATACCCAGCATACGGCATATCTCTTGGAATACAACTGATTCGAAATTTCGACCTTGGTCTGAGTGTAATTCCATCGGTACACCAAAACGAGTAATCCATTGGTTGACGAATACATCCGCAACTGTACTAGCTTCTTGATTTGGAATGGGGTATACTTCAGGCCATTTACTGAAGTAATCTATAACCACCAGAACATACTTGTTTCCTGCGTTGCTTATTGGAAATGGTCCAGCTATGTCCATAGCAATCCGCTCAAATGGAGCACCCACGGTGTATTGGTGCATCTTACCACGACTTTTCTTAGTGGGACCTTTGGCCATTGCACATTGCTTACACTTCCGTATCCAATCAGCGACATGGTCATGACATCCAACCCAATAAAATCGTTTCTTTATTTTCTCGACGGTTTTGGTGATTCCCAAATGCCCTCCACTGGAGGCATTGTGATACTCAGCTATCACTTCATTTATTCTTGCCTTGGGTACCACTAGCAGATCATAAGTGATTTTTCCATCTTCACTTTCCCATGTTCGGAATAAACATCCGTCTCGTAAGTGCAGGCTTTGCCACTGCGCCCAGTATGCCTTTGCTATTGGATTCTCATTAGCCATTTCTTGCCAATCTGGACGTATGCCCTGCTCCTTGTATTCCATAATCTTTACGAGATCTGGGTCGTTCCGCTGATCTTCTTGCACTCGTTTGGTGGTCCATGACTCCTCCGGCAATATATTCGTAAGTCGTATGTCGACAATGTGCTCCTTGCTTTCCACTCGAGAACAATGTTTACATTCCATTTTGCAAGGACGACGAGATAGAGCATCCGCGTTGCCGTGATGTCCTCCTTTACGATGTTCGATGGTAAAATCATAACTCTGCAGCCTTTCAATCCAGCGCGCCAATTGTCCTTCTGGGTTTTTAAATTGCAATAACCACCTTAGCGCTGCGTGGTCAGTTCGTAGATGAAATGACTGACCGTACAAGTATTTATGAAAATACTTTACACATTCCAGTATTGCGAGTAACTCTCTTCGAGTGACACAGTAGTTTCTTTCTGGCTTCGACAGGATTTTACTGTAGTATGCTATTACTTTTTCTTGCCCACCTATGATCTGAGAGAGCACACCACCTATTCCATAGCCACTCGCATCTGTATCCAACACAAACTTTTGACCAGGTACTGGATACGATAATACTGGTGCTGAACAGAGTCTTTCTTTCAGTTGTTCGAATGCTTTCTGTTGTTCCTCGCCCCACACAAATGGTTTGTTCTTTCTTGTCAACTCATGCAGACTGCTGGCGATGTTTGCAAATCCAGGAACAAATCGTCTATAGTAGGTGCATAAGCCTAGGAAGCTTCTTAACTCGTGAAGATTCGACGGAATAGGCCATTCTTGAACTGCTGCTACTTTCTCCTCGTCGTTTTTCTCCTCCCTTCTGTTGTTATTTTATGACCAAGATATTTAACTTCTCGCCTGAAGAGTGAACACTTTTTCATATTCTGATTGTATACGCTCAAATACTTCTTTCAACTTTTCCAGGTGGTCGTTAAAATCTTTTCCCATAACGATAATGTCATCGAGGTACACCAAATACGTTTTCCAGTGCAGTCCTCTGAGTACACGCTCCATCAAACGTTCGAAAGTAGCCGGCGCATTACATAAACCAAATGGCATGACTGTAAATTGCCATAGACCATCGCCAATACTGAAAGCTGTTTTCTCTTTGTCTTCCTTACCAAGTTCCACTTGGCAGTAGCCACTTTGCAGATCAAGACTTGAGAACCACTTCGCACCAAATAGCGTGTCCAAAGTGTCATCGATTCTTGGCAGTGGATATCTGTCTTTTTTCGTAATATCATTTACATAGCTTTCTGTAATCCACGCAGAATCGAGTACTTCCATCCTTCTTCTTTACCAGCACAACTGGTGAACTCCATGGACTCGCTGATGGTTCAATAACACCTCGTTTCTGCATATCGGTAATCAGCTTAATGGCTTCATCTCTTTTGTTCAATGGAACTCCTCGTAGTGCTTGACGAATTGGTCTAGAATCCCCGGTGTCAATGTGATACTTCACGATGGTTGTTCGTCCTCCAGTTTTTCCATTTGAAGAAAAGATTGAACTGTACTTCTCCAATACTTGTAAAGCCTTTTCTTTTTGCTGTTTGGTAAGCACATCTGCCCATTCTTTCATCTATGCTTTTATTTCCGCTCTGACAGTTTCTGATCTTCCAATTTTTATCGACGAACTCTTCGCAGTCTACTACGGCAGTAACTTCCTGGCAATGACAAATCACCATTCCTTTCTTCACAACTGTAGATGTATTAGTTGGATTTAATATTCGCACCGATACTATTCCATTTTCTTTAGGTTCCACTAACGTCCTACCAAGTATGTTGTTTTTATTCGATATTTCTTTATCCACTTCCACTACCCACAACTTGCCTGTCCCATCATCCACATTTATATGTGCCCAAATCACCACTTGTGATTTTGCTGGAACCTCTTTGCGTTGACATGCCAGTACTCGTTTGATGTTCCCAATACTCTTGTAACCGATGTTCAATGGTAACTCGACATTTGCATAGCGTAGTATCCGTTGATTTGAAATCTAACGTAAATCCGATGTCAATCATAAAATCAACACCAATTATTACGTCATCGATGATGTCAGCCACAATGAATTCATGTTCCCACGTGCAATTTCCAATAGATACTCGTTTCTTTATATTATTTATATTATATTTATATATTCCCATTAAAGGCTCAAACCTTTGTACCAAATCGCTTTTGATTATAAAATGTGATGCCCCAGTAACCAGGGTTAACATGAATTCCATATTGTCCAATTTTCCATCAATAGTCAAGCTGCTTGGCACACGCTGTAGTTATGAAATGTGAATGATGGGGCAACCCACTGTTGGAGTCAATTCACGCCTCGCTGAACTGACTCGATTTAGTTTAACTATGGATTTGTGTTAGTGGAGCAATCGCTGTCCACCTTATTCGCCTTCTTTTGTCTTCCTGGAGAATTCGATCTTGATCGCTTTCGTCGTAGACGGCAGTCACGCGCCATGTGTCCTGGTTTGTCACAAATGAAGCACTTACCAGTAAATTTGTTTTCGCGTCGACCTGTTGTTCTTCCTTCAGGCTGCGCTACAGATTTGAATGCCTGACACACTGCTTCAACCAGATCTGCTGTTTCTGTTTCTAGTTGGCGTACCCGTGGCATTGGTCGATACATCAAACTGGCGGCTTCAAACGTCAAGGCACTACTGACTGTTTCGGCATAAGTATTTCTTGGTGACATGACTAGGGCACGCTTTGTCTCTCCATCACGTATGCCATCTATGAAAGCCTCTATTTTGATTTTTTCGACGAACTCTTCCGAATTACCGGAGAACGCTAGATGACATAAGCGCTCAATATCGGAAGCGAATTCCTGAAGGCTCTCATTACTCCGTTGCACTCGCGATCTCAATTCCACACGATGTAATTGACTCTTGTATTCATTTCCATATTTCCGCTGGAGGGTGTCCATCAGTGACTGGTAGCTACCACGATCTTTCTCTGGAACCATCTGTAACACCTCGGAAGCATTACCTTTTAATGCGACTATTAAAGCAGCAGTCTTGTCGCTATCATCCCATTGATTCTTCGAAGCTGTTGTCTCGAATTGAAGCTTGAAGATATTGAATGGCGTGCTTCCGTCAAATGTTGGTGGCTTTAATTTGATTGTACTTGAATCTCTAATCACTGATGTGGCTGTTCCATTTATTTTTAGTTGATTGAGTTCGTGCTGTAATTTCTCGAACTTGTCTTCCCAGTCGTCGACATGTTCCTTCAGCTTATCATCCAACTCATCCACGTGTTCTTTCAGCTCTGTGACTTTGTCATTAATAGCTCCGGAAATTTCCTGAAATCTAAGTTCAATTCCTTTCTGTAGATTTTCGATGACGTGTTCTTGTCGAGCCGAATGTTCTTGAATTTCCATACGCAATTCACTAATAACGCCCTCTTGGCGTACCGAATGTTCTTGAAGCTTGGAGTCAATGCGAGACGCATTTCCTTGAATTTCCGTACGCAATTCAGCCGAATGTTCTTGTAACTTCGCATTAATTCCTTGCAGTTGCTGCTGCTGCTGTTGCATCATGGATTTCATAAATTCCATGAGTTGACCACTCGAATCTACCTTGCTCTCTTCCTCGGCGTGCACAACTGCATGTATATCGTCTTCCTCAAAGAACTCATGTTCTTCTACATTAATTCCCTTAGCCTCCATGGCTTTCCTCAGCCTCACTAGCAGTTCCGCCTTTGCACCTGATGACGATAGGTTCATCTCTACCAACAGCTTTTTAAGCTGGTCCACTTTTAGTTGGTCAATTTTCACCATCTTTACAGAATCCCACTTCTGACACCAATTGTTACGTTTTTATTCTGTGAACGTTTAATTCTATTTGAATTACCTTGTTCGATCACTGGATTCTGTTAATGATAACTGCAACACTTATTTTGTACAACTATATACAGCAACAATTTATTTAATAATCTCTATTTACAATCAACACTGTTTACAATCAACTATTTACTATAACACTTAAATGTACTTGCAACTTTTGCCTCTGTATCAATGTTTTCGCAATCACGTTCGGAAGTAGATTGATTGTCAATTCTCAACACTGGCTCTATTTATACTCTGTTGGCAACACCCCAGAATCTTCCTTTATCGAGATTCTTCTCTTCCTTTCTCGTTGGCTTGTTCTGGTTATCGCTTATTTCTTTTTGTTGACATTCGTTTCGATGCTGCCAATAGAGTCAGTCACAATAGTGATGAGTAATCAACTATCGATACTCGTTACACTGCCCTCCTCTTAACCTTGTTCGTCCCGAACAAGTTTTTATACTTCCCCTCGATATGGCGCAAGTCGCTCCAAGTGCACTACTTTAAACTTTGCTCTTTTATTCCAGGCACGTTGAATGCGATACACTACGTCATTTATCTTTGCTATAATCTCATATGGTCCTTCCCAATGAGTCTGTAGTTTAGGGGACAGGCCTTTCTTTCGTTGTGGATTATGAAGCATTACAAGCTCTCCTTCATAGAACCCTTTTGAATTTGCTTTCAAGTCATACCTGGCCTTCATCTTATCGCTTATCATCTGCGACCGCTCTCTGATGAACTGATGTACTTCATCCAACTGTTCCCGCTTTTCGCTAGTATAATTTCCTTCGGTTGATCTCGTTGGTGTTACAACTCCAAATTTTAAATCAGCTGGCAGTCTTAACTCATTTCCAAAAATTGCCATTGCCGGTGTAGTAGCCGTCGTATCATGTTGTGCGCATCGATATGCCATGAGGAACATTGGTATATGTACATCCCAGTCTCTTTGGTATTTATCTACGACTTTTCTCAAATATTCCTCCAAGGTACGGTTAAATCGTTCTACCATGCCATCAGATTGCGGATACAAAGGTGTTGTACGAGTTTTGTATATACCCAGCATACGGCATATCTCTTGGAATACAACTGATTCGAAATTTCGACCTTGGTCTGAGTGTAATTCCATCGGTACACCAAAACGAGTAATCCATTGGTTGACGAATACATCCGCAACTGTACTAGCTTCTTGATTTGGAATGGGGTATACTTCAGGCCATTTACTGAAGTAATCTATAACCACCAGAACATACTTGTTTCCTGCGTTGCTTATTGGAAATGGTCCAGCTATGTCCATAGCAATCCGCTCAAATGGAGCACCCACGGTGTATTGGTGCATCTTACCACGACTTTTCTTAGTGGGACCTTTGGCCATTGCACATTGCTTACACTTCCGTATCCAATCAGCGACATGGTCATGACATCCAACCCAATAAAATCGTTTCTTTATTTTCTCGACGGTTTTGGTGATTCCCAAATGCCCTCCACTGGAGGCATTGTGATACTCAGCTATCACTTCATTTATTCTTGCCTTGGGTACCACTAGCAGATCATAAGTGATTTTTCCATCTTCACTTTCCCATGTTCGGAATAAACATCCGTCTCGTAAGTGCAGGCTTTGCCACTGCGCCCAGTATGCCTTTGCTATTGGATTCTCATTAGCCATTTCTTGCCAATCTGGACGTATGCCCTGCTCCTTGTATTCCATAATCTTTACGAGATCTGGGTCGTTCCGCTGATCTTCTTGCACTCGTTCGGTGGTCCATGACTCCTCCGGCAATATATTCGTAAGTCGTATGTCGACAATGTGCTCCTTGCTTTCCACTCGAGAACAATGTTTACATTCCATTTTGCAAGGACGACGAGATAGAGCATCCGCGTTGCCGTGATGTCCTCCTTTACGATGTTCGATGGTAAAATCATAACTCTGCAGCCTTTCAATCCAGCGCGCCAATTGTCCTTCTGGGTTTTTAAATTGCAAGAACCACCTTAGCGCTGCGTGGTCAGTTCGTAGATGAAATGACTGACCGTACAAGTATTTATGAAAATACTTTACACATTCCAGTATTGCGAGTAACTCTCTTCGAGTGACACAGTAGTTTCTTTCTGGCTTCGACAGGATTTTACTGTAGTATGCTATTACTTTTTCTTGCCCACCTATGATCTGAGAGAGCACACCACCTATTCCATAGCCACTCGCATCTGTATCCAACACAAACTTTTGACCAGGTACTGGATACGATAATACTGGTGCTGAACAGAGTCTTTCTTTCAGTTGTTCGAATGCTTTCTGTTGTTCCTCGCCCCACACAAATGGTTTGTTCTTTCTTGTCAACTCATGCAGACTGCTGGCGATGTTTGCAAATCCAGGAACAAATCGTCTATAGTAGGTGCATAAGCCTAGGAAGCTTCTTAACTCGTGAAGATTCGACGGAATAGGCCATTCTTGAACTGCTGCTACTTTCTCCTCGTCGTTTTTCTCCTCCCTTCTGTTGTTATTTTATGACCAAGATATTTAACTTCTCGCCTGAAGAGTGAACACTTTTTCATATTCTGATTGTATACGCTCAAATACTTCTTTCAACTTTTCCAGGTGGTCGTTAAAATCTTTTCCCATAACGATAATGTCATCGAGGTACACCAAATACGTTTTCCAGTGCAGTCCTCTGAGTACACGCTCCATCAAACGTTCGAAAGTAGCCGGCGCATTACATAAACCAAATGGCATGACTGTAAATTGCCATAGACCATCGCCAATACTGAAAGCTGTTTTCTCTTTGTCTTCCTTACCAAGTTCCACTTGGCAGTAGCCACTTTGCAGATCAAGACTTGAGAACCACTTCGCACCAAATAGCGTGTCCAAAGTGTCATCGATTCTTGGCAGTGGATATCTGTCTTTTTTCGTAATATCATTTACATAGCTTTCTGTAATCCACGCAGAATCGAGTACTTCCATCCTTCTTCTTTACCAGCACAACTGGTGAACTCCATGGACTCGCTGATGGTTCAATAACACCTCGTTTCTGCATATCGGTAATCAGCTTAATGGCTTCATCTCTTTTGTTCAATGGAACTCCTCGTAGTGCTTGACGAATTGGTCTAGAATCCCCGGTGTCAATGTGATACTTCACGATGGTTGTTCGTCCTCCAGTTTTTCCATTTGAAGAAAAGATTGAACTGTACTTCTCCAATACTTGTAAAGCCTTTTCTTTTTGCTGTTTGGTAAGCACATCTGCCCATTCTTTCATCTATGCTTTTATTTCCGCTCTGACAGTTTCTGATCTTCCAATTTTTATCGACGAACTCTTCGCAGTCTACTACGGCAGTAACTTCCTGGCAATGACAAATCACCATTCCTTTCTTCACAACTGTAGATGTATTAGTTGGATTTAATATTCGCACCGATACTATTCCATTTTCTTTAGGTTCCACTAACGTCCTACCAAGTATGTTGTTTTTATTCGATATTTCTTTATCCACTTCCACTACCCACAACTTGCCTGTCCCATCATCCACATTTATATGTGCCCAAATCACCACTTGTGATTTTGCTGGAACCTCTTTGCGTTGACATGCCAGTACTCGTTTGATGTTCCCAATACTCTTGTAACCGATGTTCAATGGTAACTCGATATTTGCATAGCGTAGTATCCGTTGATTTGAAATCTAACGTAAATCCGATGTCAATCATAAAATCAACACCAATTATTACGTCATCGATGATGTCAGCCACAATGAATTCATGTTCCCACGTGCAATTTCCAATAGATACTCGTTTCTTTATATTATTTATATTATATTTATATATTCCCATTAAAGGCTCAAACCTTTGTACCAAATCGCTTTTGATTATAAAATGTGATGCCCCAGTAACCAGGGTTAACATGAATTCCATATTGTCCAATTTTCCATCAATAGTCAAGCTGCTTGGCACACGCTGTAGTTATGAAATGTGAATGATGGGGCAACCCACTGTTGGAGTCAATTCACGCCTCGCTGAACTGACTCGATTTAGTTTAACTATGGATTTGTGTTAGTGGAGCAATCGCTGTCCACCTTATTCGCCTTCTTTTGTCTTCCTGGAGAATTCGATCTTGATCGCTTTCGTCGTAGACGGCAGTCACGCGCCATGTGTCCTGGTTTGTCACAAATGAAGCACTTACCAGTAAATTTGTTTTCGCGTCGACCTGTTGTTCTTCCTTCAGGCTGCGCTACAGATTTGAATGCCTGACACACTGCTTCAACCAGATCTGCTGTTTCTGTTTCTAGTTGGCGTACCCGTGGCATTGGTCGACACATCAAACTGGCGGCTTCAAACGTCAAGGCACTACTGACTGTTTCGGCATAAGTATTTCTTGGTGACATGACTAGGGCACGCTTTGTCTCTCCATCACGTATGCCATCTATGAAAGCCTCTATTTTGATTTTTTCGACGAACTCTTCCGAATTACCGGAGAACGCTAGATGACATAAGCGCTCAATATCGGAAGCGAATTCCTGAAGGCTCTCATTACTCCGTTGCACTCGCGATCTCAATTCCACACGATGTAATTGACTCTTGTATTCATTTCCATATTTCCGCTGGAGGGTGTCCATCAGTGACTGGTAGCTACCACGATCTTTCTCTGGAACCATCTGTAACACCTCGGAAGCATTACCTTTTAATGCGACTATTAAAGCAGCAGTCTTGTCGCTATCATCCCATTGATTCTTCGAAGCTGTTGTCTCGAATTGAAGCTTGAAGATATTGAATGGCGTGCTTCCGTCAAATGTTGGTGGCTTTAATTTGATTGTACTTGAATCTCTAATCACTGATGTGGCTGTTCCATTTATTTTTAGTTGATTGAGTTCGTGCTGTAATTTCTCGAACTTGTCTTCCCAGTCGTCGACATGTTCCTTCAGCTTATCATCCAACTCATCCACGTGTTCTTTCAGCTCTGTGACTTTGTCATTAATAGCTCCGGAAATTTCCTGAAATCTAAGTTCAATTCCTTTCTGTAGATTTTCGATGACGTGTTCTTGTCGAGCCGAATGTTCTTGAATTTCCATACGCAATTCACTAATAACGCCCTCTTGGCGTACCGAATGTTCTTGAAGCTTGGAGTCAATGCGAGACGCATTTCCTTGAATTTCCGTACGCAATTCAGCCGAATGTTCTTGTAACTTCGCATTAATTCCTTGCAGTTGCTGCTGCTGCTGTTGCATCATGGATTTCATAAATTCCATGAGTTGACCACTCGAATCTACCTTGCTCTCTTCCTCGGCGTGCACAACTGCATGTATATCGTCTTCCTCAAAGAACTCATGTTCTTCTACATTAATTCCCTTAGCCTCCATGGCTTTCCTCAGCCTCACTAGCAGTTCCGCCTTTGCACCTGATGACGATAGGTTCATCTCTACCAACAGCTTTTTAAGCTGGTCCACTTTTAGTTGGTCAATTTTCACCATCTTTACAGAATCCCACTTCTGACACCAATTGTTACGTTTTTATTCTGTGAACGTTTAATTCTATTTGAATTACCTTGTTCGATCACTGGATTCTGTTAATGATAACTGCAACACTTATTTTGTACAACTATATACAGCAACAATTTATTTAATAATCTCTATTTACAATCAACACTGTTTACAATCAACTATTTACTATAACACTTAAATGTACTTGCAACTTTTGCCTCTGTATGTAACGAGTATCGATAGTTGATTACTCATCACTATTGTGACTGACTCTATTGGCAGCATCGAAACGAATGTCAACAAAAAGAAATAAGCGATAACCAGAACAAGCCAACGAGAAAGGAAGAGAAGAATCTCGATAAAGGAAGATTCTGGGGTGTTGCCAACAGAGTATAAATAGAGCCAGTGTTGAGAATTGACAATCAATCTACTTCCGAACGTGATTGCGAAAACATTGATACAGAGGTAAAAGTTGCAAGTACATTAAAGTGTTATTGTAAATAGAGTTTATTAAAATACAGTGGCTCACAGCTTATTTCGTACAGTGTATATATTTTTATGTACATGGCTGTAACATCGAAACTAAAAAACTTATCAATAAGTTTTGAATGTAGATGTCTATGTATGTGTTTAGTAAACCTAATAAGAAAACGGGGAACCCCAAAAATTGTTCTTTTTGTCATGCAAGAGAGAAAAACTATTGATCAGCTGATTTTCAGCTCACATCTTATTTCGTACACAAACTTCAATGTAAGTAAGTTTCATTCAGGCGCGCAGTTACAAAGTTTTTTTGAATTGTATGAGTTTTTGGACCTTTTTAACTATTATAACAATTTTTATTATTATTATTTTAAATAGTTAAAGTGCTGTAAATTAAACATTTAGCGTTATGGGTCGTCGTACAACGATGGAACAGCGTAAACTGGTAATTAACCATTTTAGGAAAGGTCAGAGTGTGCGAAAAATTGCTGAAATGACAAATTTAAGTGCCTCAACTGTCCAATACATCATTCAACGCTTCGTTCGCGAAAATCGGTTGGAGAACAAGGGCAGAGAAGCACCTAATAAGATTTTCAACGCTTCAGACGAGCGTTATATTGTACGAAAAATTAAGAAAAATCCAAAGTTATCCGCTCCGAAGTTGGCTGCAGAGGTTCAGCGTGAAATAGGAAAATCATCCAGTGCTGAAACTGTCCGACGTGTGCTGCGCAATCATGACTTGAACGGTAGAGTAGCCCGAAAGAAACCATTCATTTCAAAAATGAATATACAACGCCGACTTGACTTCGCAAAAGAGCATATTATTAAGACTCCTGCGTTCTGGAATACCGTTATTTTCGCGGATGAGTCTAAGTTTAATATTTTTGGCTCGGACGGAATGTCATATGTTTGGCGTAAAGCGAATACCGAGCTAAACAAGGAGAACCTTAAGCCCACAGTGAAGCATGGTGGCGGTAGCGTGATGGTTTGGGCCTGTATGTCAGCAGCCGGAGTAGGTGAATTGGTTTTTATTGAGGAAACAATGGACAAAATGAAGTACCTCGAGATTCTGAAAAACAATTTACTTCAAAGTGCAGACAAACTGGGTTTGCGGGAAGAATTTCGGTACTACCAAGATAATGACCCAAAACATAAATCTGGGATTGTGCAATCTTGGCTTATTTGGAACTGCCCACACTTGATGTCTCCACCACCACAGTCACCTGACATGAATGTGATTGAAAATCTTTGGTCTATTTTGGACAATAAAATAAGAACACACAAGATTTCTAATAAGCAAGACCTAAAGAAGGTACTGATGGAAGAATGGAAAAAAATCACACCAGACATCACTCAAAAATTGGTGGATTCAATGCCAAATAGACTCCAGGCTGTCATTAACGCTAAGGGATGTCAACTAAATATTAAAATCAACTTACTTTGTTTTTAGTTTGAACTTAAAGAGACTGTACGAAATAAGCTGTGACATGAATTTTCCTATTTTTTTCTTATTTTATTTTTTTATAGTGTCAAACACTAAAATTTTGAAAAAGTAAATTTTGGAAAATAAAAAACAAACCTTCCTTTCTAAAATGGCATTTATATTTTGTTCAAATTTTTGCTATATTAGGAATTACGACTGCAGCAATTTTTAAACTGTCACTGTACGAAATAAGCTGGGAGCCACTGTAAATTGTTGCTGTATATTGTTGTATAAAATAAGTGTTGCAGTTATTATTAACAGAATCCAGTGATCGAACAATGTTAATTCAAATAGAATTAAACGCTCACAGAATAAAAACGTAACAATAGCATCACCTAATTTCACCGCTCGTACGAGGGTGGATTGATAAAGAAGCTACCTAAGTAAGAAAAAGGCAGCACAAATACAAAAACTTTTTTTTTTGAAATTGCGATCTGTCAAACGTCAGCTGTTTAAATTTCACCCAAATTAATCGATTAATTTATTTGTTGTAGTAACCAACTTTTGTGTTTCTTGAAAAATGGAAAAAAGCGAATTTCGTGCAGTGATTAAGCACTATTATTTGAAAGGGAAAACGGCGAAAAAGACAAAAGAAAAGCTCGATAAACATTACGGTGAGTATGCTCCGTCAGATTACATGGTAAAATATTGGATTGCTGAATTTAAACGCGGCCGAACAAGCACTGCAACAATACCATCAACAGGAATGCCAAAAGAGGTGGTTACTGAAGAAAATATCAAGAAAATCCTCGATATCGTTATGTATGATCGCCGAGTCAAGTTGCGTGAGATTGTTGAAATGGTAAACATCTCATATGAACGTGTGTTCAACATTTTGCATGAACATTTGCATATGAAAAAGCTATCGGCAAGATAAGTGCCGCGTTTGCTCAGTGTCGAACAAAAACGAGTTCGAGAGACCACTTCACAGCGGTGTTTGGACATGATAAAGCGTAATCCTGTTGATTTTTGGCGTAGATTAATAACTGTTGATGAAACGTGGGTCCACCACTACACACCTGAAACCAAAAATCAATCGAAACAATGGGTGGAAGCTGGTGGAAGTGCTCCGAAGAAGGCGAAGGCAGTGAAATCGGCTGGCAAGGTTATGGCCACTGTATTTTGCGATGCACTCAGAATATTGCTTATCGATTACCTTGAAAAAGGATCCACAATCACAAGAAAGTATTATCGTGCATTATTGGATCAATTGAATGATGAAATCAAGAAAAAACTACCACATTTAAAGAAGAAAAAAGTGCTCTTTCTTCAAGACAACGCACCGGTTTACACAGCATTAGATACGATGCTAAAATTATGTGAAATACACTTCAAATTGATTGATCATCCTCCATATAGTCCAGATTTAGCTCCTAGTGACTTTTTCCTGTTTCCAAACTTGAAAAAATGGCTCGCAGGAAAAAGATTCAGCTCAAACGAAGAAGTGATTACCGAAACTAACGCGTATTTTGAGGGGTTCCCGAAATCGTATTATTCAGATGGCATAAAAAAGTTGGAATATCGTCTTACTAAGTGTGTCGAAGTAAAAGGAGACTATGTTGAGAAATAAATGGTTTTTGAAAAAAAAAAATGCTTTTTTCCTACTTAGGTAACTTCATTATCAATCCGCCCTCGTATACGTATAATGACTTCATTATAGACATAGGTATGGCAATCCGAAATTGGGATTGGGTGCCGTAGCTCAGTGGTTAGTGTGTTCGCCTTCTGATCTGTAGGTCGGTGGTTCAATCCCCGGCTGATGCATAACAAATTTAATATCGATAAGATTTTTCTTTCGAACGGTACCCACCTGTCGGCAAGCAATTGGCAATTCTTCCGACAGTAACAACTTGCCATGAAAAAGCTTCTTAAAGAACTCTGTGACAAAGCTCAGAAAAAGTGATGTCACAAGTGTTCTGCCGTTCGGAACCGGCTAAAATAAGTAGGTCCCTTCTAATATTGTCCAAAATTTAAGACGCACAACAGTAATGGAAGAGAAGCTCGGCCAATGAGCCCTTTGGGGCTTTATGTGGCCACATATTTATTTATTTATTTATGGCAATCCGAAAACCTTTTTCTCTGCATGGAGAAGTAATATATACAAAATATCAAAGAAGTGCCAAAAACCTGTTCAGGGAATATCAAAATCGTGTTGTTTTATTTCACTTCTTTTTCTTCTTTCGTATATTTTCCTCCTTCTTTTTTCTCGCGCATAGCCTGCCTACTTGAACATGTTTTTGATATTTCGTCTAGACTACAAGAATAACGATTTTTCATAGCTTTACCATATGATGATTTTTCATATTATTATGCCATATGACGCAATCTGTACTTTATGGTAAACAATTTTTTTTTTAAACGATTAATAGGCCAGTTATAACACAATGTTCTGTTACGTACACTTAGTTTTTACCTTTGTTTGGAAAACAAAAAAGTAAGAAAACTGCAAAATATAAATAACGTGAAATCTAATAAAAACCAAAAAACATTTTTTATTTTTATTAAATTTTACATTTTTCATCTTTATTCAATTTTTTGTCCTGTATAAGAGGGCTGGGCTTTAAAAGGATAAATACCAAAGAGACTGGGATGTACATATACCAATGTTCCTCATGGCATATCGATGCGCACAACATGATACGACGGCTACTACACCGGCAATGGCAATTTTTGGAAACGAGTTAAGACTGCCAGCTGATTTAAAATTTGGAGTTGTAACACCAACGAGATCAACCGAAGGTAATTATATTAGCGAAAAGCGGGAACAGTTGGATGAAGTACATCAGTTCATCAGAGAGCGGTCGCAGATGATAAGCGATAAGATGAAGGCCAGGTATGACTTAAAAGCAAATTCAAAAGGGTTCTATGAAGGAGAGCTTGTAATGCTTCATAATCCACAACGAAAGAAAGGCCTGTCTCCTAAACTACAGACTCATTGGGAAGGACCATATGAGATTATAGCAAAGATAAATGACGTAGTGTATCGCATTCAACGTGCCTGGAATAAAAGAGCAAAGTTTAAAGTAGTGCACTTGGAGCGACTTGCGCCATATCGAGGGGAAGTATAAAAACTTGTTCGGGACGAACAAGGTTAAGAGGAGGGCAGTGTAACGAGTATCGATAGTTGATTACTCATCACTATTGTGACTGACTCTATTGGCAGCATCGAAACGAATGTCAACAAAAAGAAATAAGCGATAACCAGAACAAGCCAACGAGAAAGGAAGAGAAGAATCTCGATAAAGGAAGATTCTGGGGTGTTGCCAACAGAGTATAAATAGAGCCAGTGTTGAGAAGAAAAATCAATCTACTTCCGAACGTGATTGCGAAAACATTGATACAGAGGCAAAAGTTGCAAGTACATTTAAGTGTTATAGTAAATAGTTGATTGTAAACAGTGTTGATTGTAAATAGAGATTATTAAATAAATTGTTGCTGTATATAGTTGTACAAAATAAGTGTTGCAGTTATCATTAACAGAATCCAGTGATCGAACAAGGTAATTCAAATAGAATTAAACGTTCACAGAATAAAAACGTAACAATTGGTGTCAGAAGTGGGATTCTGTAAAGATGGTGAAAATTGACCAACTAAAAGTGGACCAGCTTAAAAAGCTGTTGGTAGAGATGAACCTATCGTCATCAGGTGCAAAGGCGGAACTGCTAGTGAGGCTGAGGAAAGCCATGGAGGCTAAGGGAATTAATGTAGAAGAACATGAGTTCTTTGAGGAAGACGATATACATGCAGTTGTGCACGCCGAGGAAGAGAGCAAGGTAGATTCGAGTGGTCAACTCATGGAATTTATGAAATCCATGATGCAACAGCAGCAGCAGCAACTGCAAGGAATTAATGCGAAGTTACAAGAACATTCGGCTGAATTGCGTACGGAAATTCAAGGAAATGCGTCTCGCATTGACTCCAAGCTTCAAGAACATTCGGTACGCCAAGAGGGCGTTATTAGTGAATTGCGTATGGAAATTCAAGAACATTCGGCTCGACAAGAACACGTCATCGAAAATCTACAGAAAGGAATTGAACTTAGATTTCAGGAAATTTCCGGAGCTATTAATGACAAAGTCACAGAGCTGAAAGAACACGTGGATGAGTTGGATGATAAGCTGAAGGAACATGTCGACGACTGGGAAGACAAGTTCGAGAAATTACAGCACGAACTCAATCAACTAAAAATAAATGGAACAGCCACATCAGTGATTAGAGATTCAAGTACAATCAAATTAAAGCCACCAACATTTGACGGAAGCACGCCATTCAATATCTTCAAGCTTCAATTCGAGACAACAGCTTCGAAGAATCAATGGGATGATAGCGACAAGACTGCTGCTTTAATAGTCGCATTAAAAGGTAATGCTTCCGAGGTGTTACAGATGGTTCCAGAGAAAGATCGTGGTAGCTACCAGTCACTGATGGACACCCTCCAGCGGAAATATGGAAATGAATACAAGAGTCAATTACATCGTGTGGAATTGAGATCGCGAGTGCAACGGAGTAATGAGAGCCTTCAGGAATTCGCTTCCGATATTGAGCGCTTATGTCATCTAGCGTTCTCCGGTAATTCGGAAGAGTTCGTCGAAAAAATCAAAATAGAGGCTTTCATAGATGGCATACGTGATGGAGAGACAAAGCGTGCCCTAGTCATGTCACCAAGAAATACTTATGCCGAAACAGTCAGTAGTGCCTTGACGTTTGAAGCCGCCAGTTTGATGTATCGACCAATGCCACGGGTACGCCAACTAGAAACAGAAACAGCAGATCTGGTTGAAGCAGTGTGTCAGGCATTCAAATCTGTAGCGCAGCCTGAAGGAAGAACAACAGGTCGACGCGAAAACAAATTTACTGGTAAGTGCTTCATTTGTGACAAACCAGGACACATGGCGCGTGACTGCCGTCTACGACGAAAGCGATCAAGATCGAATTCTCCAGGAAGACAAAAGAAGGCGAATAAGGTGGACAGCGATTGCTCCACTAACACAAATCCATAGTTAAACTAAATCGAGTCAGTTCAGCGAGGCGTGAATTGACTCCAACAGTGGGTTGCCCCATCATTCACATTTCATAACTACAGCGTGTGCCAAGCAGCTTGACTATTGATGGAAAATTGGACAATATGGAATTCATGTTAACCCTGGTTACTGGGGCATCACATTTTATAATCAAAAGCGATTTGGTACAAAGGTTTGAGCCTTTAATGGGAATATATAAATATAATATAAATAATATAAAGAAACGAGTATCTATTGGAAATTGCACGTGGGAACATGAATTCATTGTGGCTGACATCATCGATGACGTAATAATTGGTGTTGATTTTATGATTGACATCGGATTTACGTTAGATTTCAAATCAACGGATACTACGCTATGCAAATGTCGAGTTACCATTGAACATCGGTTACAAGAGTATTGGGAACATCAAACGAGTACTGGCATGTCAACGCAAAGAGGTTCCAGCAAAATCACAAGTGGTGATTTGGGCACATATAAATGTGGATGATGGGACAGGCAAGTTGTGGGTAGTGGAAGTGGATAAAGAAATATCGAATAAAAACAACATACTTGGTAGGACGTTAGTGGAACCTAAAGAAAATGGAATAGTATCGGTGCGAATATTAAATCCAACTAATACATCTACAGTTGTGAAGAAAGGAATGGTGATTTGTCATTGCCAGGAAGTTACTGCCGTAGTAGACTGCGAAGAGTTCGTCGATAAAAATTGGAAGATCAGAAACTGTCAGAGCGGAAATAAAAGCATAGATGAAAGAATGGGCAGATGTGCTTACCAAACAGCAAAAAGAAAAGGCTTTACAAGTATTGGAGAAGTACAGTTCAATCTTTTCTTCAAATGGAAAAACTGGAGGACGAACAACCATCGTGAAGTATCACATTGACACCGGGGATTCTAGACCAATTCGTCAAGCACTACGAGGAGTTCCATTGAACAAAAGAGATGAAGCCATTAAGCTGATTACCGATATGCAGAAACGAGGTGTTATTGAACCATCAGCGAGTCCATGGAGTTCACCAGTTGTGCTGGTAAAGAAGAAGGATGGAAGTACTCGATTCTGCGTGGATTACAGAAAGCTATGTAAATGATATTACGAAAAAAGACAGATATCCACTGCCAAGAATCGATGACACTTTGGACACGCTATTTGGTGCGAAGTGGTTCTCAAGTCTTGATCTGCAAAGTGGCTACTGCCAAGTGGAACTTGGTAAGGAAGACAAAGAGAAAACAGCTTTCAGTATTGGCGATGGTCTATGGCAATTTACAGTCATGCCATTTGGTTTATGTAATGCGCCGGCTACTTTCGAACGTTTGATGGAGCGTGTACTCAGAGGACTGCACTGGAAAACGTATTTGGTGTACCTCGATGACATTATCGTTATGGGAAAAGATTTTAACGACCACCTGGAAAAGTTGAAAGAAGTATTTGAGCGTATACAATCAGCAGGGCTTAAACTGAATATGAAAAAGTGTTCACTCTTCAGGCGAGAAGTTAAATATCTTGGTCATAAAGTAACAACAGAAGGGGTACATACCGACGAGGAGAAAGTAGCAGCAGTTCAAGAATGGCCTATTCCGTCGAATCTTCACGAGCTAAGGAGCTTCCTAGGCTTATGCACCTACTATAGACGATTTGTTCCTGGATTTGCAAACATCGCCAGCAGTCTGCATGAGTTGACAAGAAAGAACAAACCATTTGTGTGGGGCGAGGACCAACAGAAAGCATTCGAACAGCTGAAAGAAAAACTCTGTTCAGCACCAATATTAGCGTATCCAGTACCTGGTCAAAAGTTTGTGTTGGACACAGATGCGAGTGGCTATGGAATAGGTGGTGTGCTCTCTCAGATCATAGATGGGCAAGAAAAAGTAATAGCATACTACAGTAAAATCCTGTCGAAGCCAGAAAGAAATTACTGTGTCACACGAAGAGAGTTGCTCGCAATACTGGAATGTGTAAAGTATTTCCATAAATACTTGTACGGTCAGTCATTTCATCTACGAACTGACCACTCAGCGCTAAGGTGGTTATTGCAATTTAAAAACCCAGAAGGACAATTGGCGCGCTGGATTGAAAGGCTGCAGAGTTATCATTTTACCATCGAACATCGTAAAGGAGGACATCACGGCAACGCGGATGCTCTATCTCGTCGTCCTTGCAAAATGGAATGTAAACATTGTTCCCGAGTGGAAAGCAAGGAGCACATTGTCGACGTACGACTTACAAATATATTGCCGGAGGAGACATGGACCACTGAACGAGTGCAAGAAGATCAGCGGAACGACCCAGATCTCGTAAAGATTATGGAATACAAGGAGCAGGGCATACGTCCAGATTGGCAAGAAATGGCTAATGAGAGTCCAATAGCAAAGGCATACTGGGCGCAGTGGCAAAGCCTGCACTTACGAGACGGATGTTTATTCCGAACATGGGAAAGTGAAGATGGAAAAATCACTTATGATCTGCTAGTGGTACCCAAGGCAAGAATAAATGAAGTGATAGCTGAGTATCACAATGCCTCCAGTGGAGGGCATTTGGGAATCACCAAAACCGTCGAGAAAATAAAGAAACGATTTTATTGGGTTGGATGCCATGACCATGTCGCTGATTGGATTCGGAAGTGTAAGCAATGTGCAATGGCCAAAGGTCCCACTAAGAAAAGTCGAGGTAAGATGCACCAATACACCGTGGGTGCTCCATTCGAGCGAATTGCTATGGACATAGCTGGACCATTTCCAATAAGCAACGCAGGAAACAAGTATGTTCTGGTGGTTATAGATTACTTCAGTAAATGGCCTGAAGTATACCCCATTCCAAATCAAGAAGCTAGTACCGTTGCGGATGTATTCGTCAACCAATGGATTACTCGTTTTGGTGTACCGATGGAATTACACTCAGACCAAGGTCGAAATTTCGAATCAGTTGTATTCCAAGAGATATGCCGTATGCTGGGTATATACAAAACTCGTACAACACCTTTGCATCCACAATCTGATGGCATGGTAAAACGATTTAACCGTACCTTGGAGGAATATTTGAGAAAAGTCGTAGATAAATACCAAAGAGACTGGGATGTACATATACCAATGTTCCTCATGGCATATCGATGCGCACAACATGATACGACGGCTACTACACCGGCAATGGCAATTTTTGGAAACGAGTTAAGACTGCCAGCTGATTTAAAATTTGGAGTCGTAACACCAACGAGATCAACCGAAGGTAATTATACTAGCGAAAAGCGGGAACAGTTGGATGAAGTACATCGGTTCATCAGAGAGCGGTCGCAGATGATAAGCGATAAGATGAAGGCCAGGTATGACTTGAAAGCAAATTCAAAAGGGTTCTATGAAGGAGAGCTTGTAATGCTTCATAATCCACAACGAAAGAAAGGCCTGTCCCCTAAACTACAGACTCATTGGGAAGGACCATATGAGATTATAGCAAAGATAAATGACGTAGTGTATCGTATTCAACGTGCCTGGAATAAAAGAGCAAAGTTTAAAGTAGTGCACTTGGAGCGACTTGCGCCATATCGAGGGGAAGTATAAAAGCTTGTTCGGGACGAACAAGGTTAAGAGGAGGGCAGTGTAACGAGTATCGATAGTTGATTACTCATTACTATTGTGACTGACTCTATTGGCAGCATCGAAACGAATGTCAACAAAAAGAAATAAGCGATAACCAGAACAAGCCAACGAGAAAGGAAGAGAAGAATCTCGATAAAGGAAGATTCTGGGGTGTTGCCAACAGAGTATAAATAGAGCCAGTGTTGAGAATTGACAATCAATCTACTTCCGAACGTGATTGCGAAAACATTGATACAGAGGCAAAAGTTGCAAGTACATTTAAGTGTTATAGTAAATAGTTGTGTAAACAGTGTTGATTGTAAATAGAGATTATTAAATAAATCGTTGCTGTATATAGTTGTACAAAATAAGTGTTGCAGTTATCATTAACAGAATCCAGTGATCGAACAAGGTAATTCAAATAGAATTAAACGTTCACAGAATAAAAACGTAAAAATATGTTCATTTTTCATTTTGTATTGAAACCAGCAGCAATTTTTTTATTAGCGTTCAATTGATTGGTAACATAACCACGGCATAAGAGAGTTCTCACGAATTAAGGAGAAGAAGTAAACAAAAGAACAACAAATACACGAGTTTGACACTATAAGGCAACATTATATCTTAGAATAGCAGGTAGAGCAATTGTAGAAAATTCCTCTTGGCCGCATAATGTCAGAAACTGGCTGCTTATAATATCAAACTAGTGTGTTTGTTGTTTTCTTTTCTACTTCTGTGTTTGTTGTTGTTTTATTTCCTTTTTCTCTTTCATTCGTGAGAACTCTACCTAATGGCTTTAGCTTGTATTATAATACCACGATGAAACATGAAGACATTTTAAAGCGCAGCCAAGAGAACTCTTTTAAAATTGCTCTACCTTTATTAAAAACCGTGTTATTATACCATGATTATAACCAAAAGTGTTCGAAAGGCACAAAATAATTTCCTTTCCTTCAGTTAAGTTCACTAAGATTTCTTTATTATTATTTCAGTATATAAAACAGAACCAAATTAAACGAAAAAAGAAAGCGTTTATCACTCCTTTTTACACTTGGAAATTGAAACCAAACTTCCTGCCATGTTTCAGAATTGGTTTAATTAGATAAGATGGTCTCTGATTGAACTTTACTAAAAGCACGATAGGTGAAATCAATGTTTTTGTGGTGCAGAAAATACTGTGAGCTTCTGATTCTTCAAGTGCCATTATATTCAATAGAAAAGTGCGGTCGTTGTTAGCAAGAATTACCGCCTTGCTTTATTATCTTTGTTCAGTAGGAAATTAAATCAGCCTGAAGTGATTAACGTTGAAAGATGATGGTGGACGCAGAAAAGGAGGAAGCAAGGAATTTAGTATGATTATTGTGCATTTGTAAATTAATTTTATTGATCAAATTTAAAATGGATATTTCTTTTTTTAACATAGCAAGTAGAATTTGAATGGGTGCTACGTGAAGAGGTGCATTGCATGCTGAAACAATTACGAGCCATCCTTATAGTGAGTTACAAAGTAAACGTTATGCTAATATAAATTTATTGTATAAATTTTTTCTCAGGAATGTGCTCATTATTTCCCTGTGCCTCTTTATGCAAATGAGGGTAAAAAGTCTGAAAAATTTATTTTAGCCGCATCAGATCAATTGAAAGCTATTGTGACGCTAACCGGCGATAGTATCACACAGGCAGTAAGTTTTAGAAAGAAGTCTAGGTCAATGTTAATAATATAGGTAATAATTATGCGTGTTATTTTCAGGATATAAGTTTTAAATTAACTAGAACTCCATATCAGCTACAACGAACGTGTATTACCCAAGACTATCCATGGAAACTGTTACAGATCCAAGACGCAGCGAATTATTTACAACAAGCTATCAACCATATTGATGACGTTGATGATTCCTATCATTTTAAGTAAGTCGTGTTTTGAATTTTTCCTGATGCAGACAAAATTGTAAATCATTTTATGCAGAAGTTCAGATGAAGTTCTTCACATTGTGGGAAACATATTAGAGGCTCTTCAACGCGGACGAACTAGTTTAGTGATTCCGAAGAAAAAACCAATTGATGAGCTAATTAAAGGCCGGAACATGGTATACAATATAAATTTGTTACATTACAATTTACTTAATGTTATGTACTATTCATAGAAATCTCTTACGCCCAATTTACCAGAGGACTTAGCTGTCAGTTTTTACCTTCAAAGCTATAAATTGATTTTTGCCGTCTATCAACTCACTAGCATACATGGCACCATGCATTTCGATACTTCTCAGGCAGAGGCCTCAGTGCCATGGCTTAATGAAGTTCTATTAATGCTAACTTCTGGTCTTCAGTTGTGTCAACAAATAAAAGACAAAGTAAGCTATTATCAAAAGTATTTCTAAATTCTATTTAATTCTGCTTTCAGATATCCGTATTTTCAGTGTACAAAGATTTTACAGTTGGCTCACGATCACCATCTGCGCTTTCATATTAGCACGGGATTCAAACTTATAAATAAGCTAATGACAATCTGTCTTATGTTGTAACAAGTGCATTTATATATACGAATATTACTTATGTACATATACATATTACTATAATAATGTACATAATTTTTAGTTTTGCTTTTCTGTAAAGGTACTTAATATAATTATTAAAATGCAAAAGATAATTAAAAAAATTTTAGTGTAAATATATACATAATATAAACTATTATTATACATTTCATATAAAATATTTTCTAAATTACTATAAAAGGAAAATAATGTAAATATAAATACGAGTAAATCGAGTAAATTATAAAAAACGCGTTTTTATATAAATACTGAAATAGAAACAATAGTATAATAGTCCAGTAGGCAAATACTGCTTTTGTGTATAAATAAAGATTTAATTAGCACACGGGTGAAAAAACATGGCTTTTGGTATGGAGGTATGGATGGTTGATATTAAAAAATTCGAACACTTTCTTTTACTGTTAAGAAGTCGTTTAAAAAAGCAATCTGTAGTCCATTTCATTCTCTACAAATGATGTTATGGGAAGTTCCCTGTATTCCTGATACATACGGAAATAAAGTGAGGGAAATGTGGACATTTTAAAAATTTAGCTGATTCCAGCATTTTATTAAATGACTTCTTATATAATAAAAGTAATTTTATTAAATGATTTTTTTTCTGATAAACATAATAAATAAAAAAATGGGGAAAGGCCATATTTTGAATAAAGGTTTGGAAGAAAAAAAAAACGGGGTAAGTAAGATATTTTCTTCTTAAGAGACGCTTTTGTACATTGACATTTTTGGTGGTTAGTGGGTTGACCTTTTGATCTGTAGCTTGTGATGAACTCACAACCTCACAAGGTTGTACTTCAGCCGGGGATTAAATATCTCCGGCTGAAGTACAACCTTAATGTCGAAAAGATTTTTCTTTCGAACAGTATCATCCTGTTGGCGAGCAATTGATAATTCTCCTGGCAGTAACAATTTGTCATGGAAACGTTTCTAAAAGAGCTCTGAGACAAAGCTCAGAAAGTGTTATGTAATAAGAGTTCTGCCGTTCGGAACCAGATAATACATTAATACTGCCTAAAATTATTATTATTCTCATAAATGCTTAACCTCTATCTCGACAATTGTGATGTGGTTACTTGCCAAATTTCATGTGTTTCGTTTATTTTCTAAAGCAGACCTCTTACGGGTGGATATAAGGGGTAAGTACTTGCAGGAAATCTTTTGGTTCCTGGGCAGCTATAGACTTGTTTCTCGATTTTCTGGCGTTGTTAAATTCATTTCGTATGAAATTCCGCTTAAGGGACGGAGACGGGGCATAATTGTCGTCGTCGGTCATATATATAACCTCAACATGAAATATGGTTGACCTAGGCGAAGTATTTTGTAAGTTATGGGTGTTTCAAATTTCAAGATAATTCCGAGACGCTGTTTGGGAGATAAATAATAAGTAGGAATGGTGTGCCTCTTTTTTGTAAATTATAAATCTAATTATATTTACAATATTAATTCGAAATGACCGAAATTCTGTCGTTTTGTATGGGGCCTACTATAAACAGTGAGCGTGGCTCGCCCATTTCTTCTAAATCTAGTTATCTTTACAATGCTAATCGACAACTTAAATAAGGTTGTTCTATGCAGAATAGGTTGTATGTAATGGCGGTTAAAAAATTGTTTTTAATTTCCTCGACTTTATATGGGAGCCACATAAAGGAGTGGGCGTGGCATGCTGTTTTTATGTCAGATTATTTCCGACTACGATATTAATCTAAGCGTCAATTATGGTTATTCTAGACAGAAGATTTCTAAAGTTACAGCTGTTTCAATTTAAAAGAAGTACAGGCATTTTGTATGTGACTTACTATAAATAGTGGACGTGGCTGACCAATTTTCGGCAGGATTATGTAACAGTATAACATAATTCTACGTGCCACATATTGTTGTCCTAGATGGTATATAAAGTAAGTTTTAGCAAGTTAAAGAATTTGAAAATTTCTGAGTTAGTCGCTTTGAATACTCGGTGTGGGCGTGGCAGCTGACTGATCGTGCCCATTACCAATCCCCTTCGTACCTCTGGATCATAGGTTACTTATGCCAAATTTCATCAAAATAGCTCAATATTTGTTGAAGTTATTGTGCGTACCAGCCGTGTGACAGACAGACGGACATCGTGAAAATGAAAATTTAAGCGACGATGATTACGTATATACATATTTTTCTATATCTCCAGAGATTCCTTCAAGTGGTTACAAACATCAGGTCGAAATAAATATACCTTGCATATACTTATGCAGGGTATAAAAATAAAAAAATATTTGGCACTTATATGCTCCGAAGGGTTCTTTGTAAGTATACATCGAAAAATTATTGATGGTAGAAGTAGTGAGATATTGGGAAGGATCACTCTTGCAAACAGGTGCTACTTTGGGCTAAGTAAGCAATTGAGAAGTTGAGCCCTCTCTCGAGAACCATGCTCTACAAGTCTCTCATCATGCCTGTCCTTACATATTTCGCCGTAGCTTGGACAATTTTCACCTCAGATGAGAGTGTGCTCAGAGTTTTCGAGATAAAAGTCCTACAAAAGATCTTGAAGCTATTTGTGTTGGTGGCAAACCACTTCGGAAATCACTGCTGGACGACACAGGGTAGACCCAACCTCCGGTGGAAAGGCCAAATACTGGAGAACTTGTCAGCGCTTGGAACTCTCTAACTGGCGCCAGCTAGCGAAAGAAAGAGTCGGCTGGCAAAGCATTCTAGCTTTGACCTAAATCGATTTTCAGTTGTAATGGCCACATAAATAAGTAAGTAAGAAATATATTAGGGGTTAGACATATATAAATTTGCTCCTTCTAGAAGTGAGATTTGATGATTAAATAATAAGGCTTCCTAAGAATGGATGGGTCTATGTCCAGGAAGCACTCGACCACGTGGTCGACCAAGATCCATTCATCTCATCAAAATACAGAACAAAACAAATCATTCCCGTATTCTTTCCGTTAGCCTTAGTACATATGTATAAACTGGTCAATTTCAACATATACGGTTTATTTTAAAATTTAAATAAATATGTGGCACTTTGGTCACAGAGTTATGTTAGAAACTTTTCCATGGCGAATTATTACTGCCGGAAAAATGGCCAAATTTTGGCCAACAGGTGAGTACTGTTCTAAAGAACCATATTTTATTAAACAATATATTAATCGTCATAGGAATCATATTCTACTAACAAATATATGTCGAATTTTTTTTGTATCGTATGCATCGAGTTTCACCTTGATAATTTCATATTTTTATATGGAAAGTGTGAAAATATACAATCAACAACATACATACTCTTATGTAAGAGCTAAATCTAATTTTCATTTGATTACGCCCATTTTCAAATATCTCTATTCTGTGGTGCGTCTAATACAGTAATACAAGTACTTATTATATATTAAATTTTTTTAAACTATTCCTGTAAAATCGTATCTAAAATTTAGTAATTCGACATCATATTTATTTATTGCATTGGTTTTTGCAGAATATAAATTCTTGGAGTAGTTTTAATTTATTATGGTTTTTTATTGTTATGGTTATTATTAATGCTTATTATCAATGAGCATCTTGCGATTATTGTTATTATTAATACATACTATTATTATCCACCACCACTCATTATATATAGCACACATTATTATATAGTGCCATGTCGATTCAATTTATACCTTGCGCCTTTCATTTATTATTATTGTTGTTATTATTATTCTTAGTATTATTATTATTATTATTAATGTTATTAATATTATTAATATTACTATTATTATTATTATTATTATTATTATAACGACAAACTTTCTAGTTGTTGGGGAATGTCATCTCGTTTTTTTAATGAGTGAAGAAATCATCTTTATGCTTTTTGTTATAACGTTTGGCAGTGAGCATATATACATTCATGCACATATACCATATATACATGTGTATCTATGTACCTAAATGTAGGTACTTTGTTAAACTTTATGTATGTTGTTTTGCTTCACCTTCAGTTAGTTTGAGCAGCAACGTCAAAGTTGCTGGACGTACTTTAAACAGCCAAAAAATAAATACGCATACAGAAGGAGGTAACTTAATTTAAGAAGAAAAATACAAAAGCTCTGCAAGGAATTGTAACTCACATTGTAAATATTTTGAATTCTGTAAAGTAAATAGAAAAGTGATTGATTGGTAATATTTGGTAAGATCACATGTAAATCAGATGTGTGCTCTACAATGTGGTCAAAAAGCCAACTGAGTTTGTGTTTTATGCTTCTAACAGCGCATCACGTACTTTAGCAAATACACATTTTGTTGACCCTGTCGATCAAACAAGAAAACAATAACACAAACAATGTTTGCTCTACTAACCGACAGAGAATGATTTACATATGATATTTGCCAATGGTATTTTGGTGAACTTTGGCTTAATGAAAGTTGAGAAAATTGGCCAACATATTTTACTGATTTCAGCTAGTTGACATGGTAAAAGAGGTGGTAGATATTGTTTTAGTGACTGGTGGAAGCGGTTTTATTGGCCAACATTTGATAAAGCTTTTGTTGCGAGAGAGTGAAGCTTTGGGTATACGTGAAATACGCTCTGTAGATCGAAATACATATGAAAATAATTTAGGTATGTGTCAGCTTCTTTAGTTATTGAAGGCATCAACTGTAATTTTATGATTTTTCATAATTAAGGGCATGAAGAATCGTCAAAACTAATTACATTTGTTGGTGATATTTGTCAATCGGATTCTTTGCAAGAGGCGTTTAAAGGTGTTGATACCGTATTCCATTGTGCTGCATTGGTTAGCATCGAATATCCACCCAACTATGATGCCTTGGAAGATGTGAATGTCAATGGTATGTATCATATGCTACTTAAAGTCGATAGAAGTAATTAGTATATGTATGTTAAATAGAAAGTGTGCCGAAAAGTAATTAAATACTGAAAAGAAAAATTACTTTCTACGATTTATATTGTTATTATAAAGTTGTGTCCCATGATTAACATTACTTTACTAATCAGTTGTCCTACATATTCTTAAAAATGTATTTATTTAAAGAAATTGACAAAAAGTAGTAAGTTCGAGTTGAACGAATATTCCATTCCGAAAAATGGCCATTCGTGTTATTTCATTTAAGTAAAAATTTCTCTCAAATGTAAATAAGTGGTTTTCCAAATTTCTCCAATTTGTCTCGAATACTATTACTTATTATTTGTTATTTTATAGAACTATGATACTAAACGAAATTTAACGTGAAACAAAATTGAACGCTTTCTTGTTATACGCAAAATTCGCTCACATTTCAACAGGTACTCGTACAATAGTGGAATTGTGTGTTAAGCACAATGTCAAACGACTCATCTATACCAGTTGTGCATCAGTGTGTCTAGTGCCATTTAAGGGCCATAGTACGTTTACCATAGTTATCAATCAGACAGAGTCAAAGGCGACAACACCTGTATATGATGCTCAAAATGCATTTGAATTTGACAAGTCGTTCCTGATATCAGGATATTCATCGACGAAGTTACGTGCTGAACAGATCGTACTCAATGCAAATGGACTTCAATTGGAAAATCAAAAAGGTGTGAATTATATATATCGAGGGATGTTGATGGAAACATTTTAAATATTATATATTTCTCATTTATAGATTATCTAGTGACTGCGGCAATTCGTCCACCTTTAACATATGGTGAAGGAGACAATATTTTTATGCCTAAAGTTCTTACGTATTTGGATAAGCACAGCTACACTTATCCTCGTATTGCTGGCGCTGGTGGTAAACAACAATTAGTTTACGCTGGTACATTTCTTTACTCTATAAAAATTGTTAGTAAGTCATATACGATTTTTCAATATTCACAGGAAATGTAGCCTGGGGTCACATTTGTGCATATAAAACACTTCGAACATCTCCAAAGGCAATATCTGGTTTGCCTGTGTTTGTAACGGACGACACACCAATAAATGATATTTCACGTTTTATACAAAAAATGGGTCTGCTGGGCAAAAAGTTTAAAGTTGCAGTATCAATGTGGTACTTGCCACACTTTTTGTTTTTCTTCCTAGCATTCCTGGCAGAACTATTAGTGAAACTCTTGTACCCATTTACAAAATACAAGCTGCCATATTCGCTGCGTGCAATCAGTTCTTTTACAGCATCAGTTCTTATGTTTAATCGTCTTCGCGCCTCTATTCATATGGATTACACTCCAATGGTCGACGCCGATACGTCCTTGCAGGCGAGTGCACAGTGGTATGCCAAATGGTGGGAGGCTAATCTGGAAAGAAAAAAACACGTTTAAGCTATGCAATTGCGGAAACATAATGTATGCTGTTAGTTAATAAATTTTTCAATAAAATTTGGATATGGTTTTTCAAATGTGAACATTATTGTGAAGCTTTAAAAATACTTATTTGTTTTTTGCATGCGATACTTGTATAGGAATGTACGTACGGTGATGAATGAGTACCAAGAACTGACTTAAAATGTGTGTATGACTCGTTGAGTGATTGACGCTTGTTGAATATATTGTAGTATAAGACAAATGTATTGTAATATACTTCCAATGGTGTCGTATTAAATTGTTTCTGGAAAGTTTTAATGCATTGATAACCTTGTTGTTTCTTAGACGTTTCTTAGAATATCAAATAAATATATTCAGCAAGCTATGGCGCACACCGAATGAGTGGCAGACCTTCTCCCACTACATAGAAAAATTATGTGCTTGGAAAAGCATTAAAAATAATGGCATTTAATTAAGTTTTTCATAAGTATCAGTATGTAAACTACATCAAAGAGTTACTCTGGTTTGTACACATGAGAAAATCCAAAAGAATTTGAAGATATATATCAAAAGAAGATATACGTATGTTGTCGATTTGCTGTAGCACATCAAACATTGTTTTTCAACTGACTTAGCGCTAAAGATTTTGAAAAAATTATAAATAAAATAAAAAAAATCAATAAAACACGTGAAAGTTGAATATAATAAATAAATAAATAATAACTTATTGAACAGATGCGTGCCGTAGCTCAGTGGTTAGTGCGTTGGCCTTCTGATATGTAGGTCGTGGGTTCAATCCCCGGCTGAAATTTTAATATCGAAAAGACTTTTCTTTCGAACGGTACCCAGATGCCGGCTAGAATTGGCAATTTTTCCGGCAATAACAATTTGCCAAGAACCCTTCTTAAAAGAGTCGGCTAATATAAGTAGGTCCCTTCTAATGCTGTCCAAATTTAACACGCACAACAGTATTCGAAGAGAAGCTCAGTGGTATCACAATGGGTCTTTCTGGTCTAAGTGTATTCTCTCAGAGAGAACACACATTTGGTTTTGTTTTTCCCGGACTATTTTGACGCCAAATGGAGCCACTATTCCATGGTAAAAATCAAAATGTATTTTTGATCCAAATTTTTATTATTTTTGGTATTTTCTTTTATGATGGGAATTGAGTACAATTGAGTTCAAAACGAATACCTAAAAATAATACTCGTATAAATCAAAATTATACTTTTATCTTTACCATGGAATATTGGCTAGATCTTGGTCAGAAGAGTATGGGGAAAACAAAATCAATTTTTGTATTTAATTACCTTTCCAAAAAGGTATTATTTATTTAAATCAATAATATTTCAAGATCGATTAAAAATTTGTTTGACGTACTAAAGCAAATCGCCAAAATACGTATATCTTCTGTTGATGTATATTTTCAGATTCTTTTGGATTTTCTCATGTGTGGACTATAGCAATAAAACAGGATTTATCACTCCGAATATTTTACCAACTCAACTCTACTGTTCAGGTAACCAGGGTTGAAGTTCCAAAAGGACACTCAATACTCAGGGAATTAGGTTCGTCGGTGGCTCACGGTTCAAGTGCCGTTGTGGTACACAACAGACGACACAAAATCTACAATTTCACAAATCCATTAAGTCACAAAGCATTAAATAAGTGTAAGGCACAGCTCATGAACGGGCAAAGGCCTAATTGTTGCAAACGACGTCTAATTAACAATTCTGGATCTTGATTTGTAACTATACCGGCATTTTCCTTTGTTTCTACAACACGAATAATTCTTTGACGTGTTTTTGACTTAGCATCAACTTTATCACCAGACGATTATGTCGGCCAAAAAAATGTACGTACCTTCTTTTGTATTTCACCAATTGATTGACATCGATTTTCAAAATATATTTAAATAAAGCATTGTTGCGTAAGAGTCTTTTCATGAAAAAATGGCATTGGATCAATGTGGATCGTTATACAATCGAACATGTTGAAATTGTGAACACTCTCTACAAACATCGCACATAACGAGCTGATGATGGTCGACAAAATCGGCCGTCAGCATGAGCACACTATAGGAAGAATTAGGCAAACATTTGACTCTGTAACAGATGTCTTAAGACATCGAAAGTATTGCTGCTGTTAGTGAAAGTTTTGAAAAAGATTAAAATTTCGCAATTGAAACAAATTTGTCGTATTTGGGACAGTGAGAATTCTTAAATAATTGTCGAAAAACTATTACTTGCTCAAAAAGACACTATATTGTGTGCAATTGGGTCTGTTGGTGTCATTAGTCTGTTCTTCTTCGAAAACGTGAGAAATTCCTAAGACGTGTAATGGAATTTACGTTTTTGTGATGTAAATTGTCCACCCAGATCATGTAATTTGTCACAGTTGGATTTCTTTTTGTAGATTTATGCAAAGGTTCGTGTTATACAGATTTTCAAGCTACTAACGCTTTGAAAGTGAATATTCGTCGAAGTTATGGCAGAATTATTGACTTATATGTGTCGAAAAGATATCGAAAATTAACGCGAAAAGATCGAGTCCTGCAGGAAGTCTCATGAAGTACTGAAATAAAAGTTTGATCGTGTTTTCTTTAAATTTAAAAATTGCTGTCTCATCGTCAGCTCTATATCTCCAAAAAAGAGTAAAGAAAACACCTCGTATATTGCGAACAATGTTCATATTTATTTGCTGTAGTGTATTATTATTACTTGCCTTATATAATTTCTTATTGTTAGTTTTTATTTAAATTGATTTAAAATTATTCTCCATATATATTGTTACAATTCTTTCATTATCTCTCTTGCATTCACTACGGTTGCATGTTCAATCAGCAATTTTTTTTTGTATTTAATTTAATTGTTGCACATTTGCAACATTTATCATTCTTGTATTTTGATCGTAAATTAACAATAATCATTCTAATATTTGCATTATGTGCTTTCATTATGTAGTATTCAAAATCCCTTTAGGAGGAATACTTTGGGTCATATGTTGTATGTATGTGTATGTTATGTATTTAATAACAAACAATTATATCTATTGTTTTCGGTTTCTTTAAATACGTATGTACCTTACAATATACGACGAGTATTTCATATCGATTTTGCCTTCTTGTTTTATTATAAATACAATAATAATAATAATAGATAATAATGTGGAAATTAAGGTGTATTTGTGTATGTGTGTGTGTATGCGTGTGTGGGGAGAGTGTTTGTTTTTGTGTGCATGTGTAGTATATTTCTATGTGTTTACAAATTCGTTTCTTCGTTATACTTATCGTATGTATGTATATTCATTTGCTTTTTGCTGCATTTTACAAAACTATGTATGTTTCTTATGTATGTAAGTAGGTATTAAATTCTTCTTGTATCTTTGTATACTTAATCTTTGTTATATTGCAGAAAATTAACAGTAAACGTTTTCCTTGTATAGTTGTTGTTGTTGTTGTTGTTGTTGTTGTATTTTCAGTAGTTTTGAATATAACTACAAATTGTCATATTTACACATTTCATTATGCATTTGATTTGTATATGTATGTATATGTTTATTATGAATGCATGTAGATAATTGTTCAACATTTATTGCTTTGCTTGTTTGTTTTTGCATTCCTAGTATAGGGGCACGTAAATAATACGTATGCATTGAGTACAGTGAGTACAACCAAAATGCAAGCAAGTTCATTGGCCACAAAATGCTTCATAGTTGAGAAGATGCGCGAAGAAGCGAGCCGTCTGCATCGTTTAGCGTTCTACTCACATTATCAAACCAAATTATCGTCCGTTATACCTATTTCCAAAGAGCCCCTTTGCCTTATTTGGCATTCGTGTATTATCTAATACTATTACTTATACAGCTTGTATGTAGTATTTGTTATAGCTTAAATCTATTGTTTTATTATTATTATTATTTTCTTTTAATATATAAATAATTCATTGTTTTTTGTTTTTTATTTCATTTATTTCTTCTCTTAATGCCTTATGCAATTTTTAAAATCCAGTATAAGAAATCTATGAGTCCTTACATTATTTAGCTTATATCATATCATCATATCTTTCCTGTGTATAAAGTATTAAAAGTACATTCTCTTTTTTGTGTGTGATTTTTTTTTCTTCATCTCTTCGTTATTTATTTATTTGTAAATACAATTTTACCTCACTTAATCAGGTTTTTATTATTTATATTAATTTTTTTTAGTATAGTGTAAAATATATATAAGATATTGTCAATATAGTGAAGGTGTTTGTCAGAAATTCAAACGCGCACGAAATACACTATGAATTCTTTAGTAGCAAAAATCTTGTCAAGTTGTTTTTGAAGAAGAAAAAGACTAAACAACAATTACAATCAGGGGGGGGGGGGGGGTTGTGTTGGAATAAGGCCAGAACGAAAAAAATTAAAATCAGTTTACGATTCTATGTATCTAATTACGATAAAGGGGGTGAAAGTATTACACAGCTATATGAAAATAAAAAGTATTGTCCACCTGACGAGATAAAGTTTCTATGTGGATTTGTCGTCGGGTTGGTAAAACTCGATCAGGTCGCATTTTGTTTGTAACTATTGAAACTTACATGCAGTTATTTGAAATCGCCTTCAGTCATTCGTTTTACACAAAAAGAAACTTTTTGCATAATCTTTAACTAGCAAACAAGAGACGGAAGTCACTCACAACAACTTCGATTTTGACATTATCGATGGTTTTCTCTGGTCACTGGTGTATTTAAACAGTGAAACTATGTATTCCGTTTAATAAAAAAATAAAAAAATAAATATGTGGCACTTGAAGCCCCAAACGGCTCATTGGCCGAGCTTCTCTTCCATTACTGTTGTGCGTCTTAAATTTTGGACAGTATTAGAATGGACCTACTTATTTTAGCCGGTTCCGAACGGCAGAACACTTGTGACATCACTTTTTCTGAGCTTTGTCACAGAGTTCTTTTTAGAAGCTTTTTCATGGCAAGTTGTTACTGTCGGAAGAATTGCCAATTGCTTGCCGACAGGTGGGTACCGTTCGAAAGAAAAATCTTTTCGATATTAAATTTGTTATGCATCAGCCGGGTATTGAACCACGACCTACAGATCAGAAGGCGAACACACTAACCACTGAGCTACGGCACCCATTCCGTTTAATACTTACTGTAAAAGTTGTGAAAACTTGGACGAGCAGGCGAAATCACTCACTTGCTCTGTGAGTGCCCAGTTCTAGAGATGGAAAGAAAGAAGTTTCCAGAAATTACATTCTCGACAAGCTTTCTCTCCGACTGTTCAAAGGTTAATTTGAATTATATCCTCATCATCATCATAGTTGCCTACATTTATCCTATAGCATTTGCCAAAGAGTATTTGTTGTGGCACATAAGAGTGGTGAGCTCTTAAAATATAGCCTGCTCATCATAATGATGCAAAGCCGTATAGATGCTCTAGTTCGTGATAATCTCCATGTTAGTTAGTTATCTAGTTGGTTATCTCCATTCATCGTTGTCGTATACAGTCGAATTTCTGTGAATCAGCTACTGCGACCCACCAACCAAACAAGCAAATTGAATCATACTGCTCTTGAATATGGTTACAGAGTGCCCAAAATATCGTTGAACATTTTCTCTCAACATATTTACTCTCTATATCCATGTCTGGAAATTAATTTTACGGACTTTGAACAAAGTACTAAAACTTAATAAACATTTTCTTTTCGATATCGGCGCCAATCTTCAATCTCTAAGTTGAAACATGTTCTATCCGACACAAAAGAATCATTGAAACCAGATAAATTTTCGAGCAGTTATGCTGGAACAAACAAAGCATGTACATGCTTAATACTGATCGAATAGGGATGAAGGTAGATGGTAAGTATATTTGGGGAGAAAAATGACTGAAATCGGTTATACGATTCGCGGCTCTATAACTTATTTTCATATGTGTTTAAGTTTATTTTCCAGGGGACTTTCTTCAAATAGCAACGATAGAGAATAATTGTGTTAAGGAAAAATGTTGGCTAGCAAATATGAATAGTGATGGTGGTCATATATTTGGCGATGCGGTGAATCTTATTGAATTCTTCAACTTGCACCCATTGTTTTCATATGCCCGTGTTGTTAATGAAGTGTAAGCAATGATTTTAATGCGATAATGGGTTCGCTTCAATCAATTGCAGCGATGTTGATGTGTAAATACAAAACATTGCTTTCCTTCGATAATTGCAATACTACGAGTATATGTATGTATGTACGTATGAATGTATGTACTCTTATGTTATATATATTGCAGTTGTGTGTACATGTGTGTATGTAATACTAACAAGAAATGATATGTTCTTAAGTAAAAATTAATAATCGTTTTTACATGACTACGATTAACATTGTAATATATTTTGGCGTAGATGTATTTTTTGTTTTTGTTTTTTTTTCATTATTTTTATTTTGGCCTAAATTGACTCAAAAGTGCGGAAGGGTCAAATCTCAATATCCAGAATAATGTTCTGGTTAAAGCTATGCTATTGCGCCGTTTGCAGCGCTCTGGAGAACAAAGTACTATTAATCAAGAAAAAAGACAAGAAATATTTCTCGTTCTCTATTTTAGTATTTAATTGACTAAAATTGATTTTGTTGTAAGGACGCATAATATACCAATTCTATCCAACGTATCAGATGCCTTCGAGACGTTGAATTTTAGTTTTTAAAATTGATTCTCTTTTCTTTTTGCTAGATGAAGATTTTTTGTTTTTACATATTTTCTGTTTTTTTCTTCATTTCTTCATTTTTGCATAACAGAGAAAATTTATCACCTGTTCCTTATGATCACGTGTGTATGTATGTATGTATGTATATATATATATATATATATATATATATATATATATATATATATATGGGTATTTATATATATATAAATACCCACACACACACACACACATATATATATATATATATATATATATATATATATATATATATATGTGTGTGTGTGTGTTTCTGTGTGTACCTTAGTTTTTGTTAGTTTTTTTCTTCAATTAGTTGCATTTTTAAGTCTGCTTATTAGGCAATTTTTCAGCTGTCTTACCGGTTTTATTTTACTTCGTGTATTTGTATGAAAAACGCCTTTCTCCGTGCATAGAATATCGCCTTCAAATCTGTATTTGGAAATGGCTGATCATGCATATGTTTTGGTATATGTGTTTGTGTATTATATTTATACAAATTTGTAAAAATACTCTCCTCTCTGATTACTTTTGACCAATATATATATATATATATATATATATATATATATATATGTAATATTGTAACGATTTTAATTAAACATACTTAGTAAATTAAAATTTCTTTTATTTGAATATATCAGATATTAATTTGCCATTTTTGACATTACCATATACAGTAGTAGTATACACAAATAAACTATATGGCATCATATTTCTGTTTATACATGCTATGTATTATATTATCTATGTAGTATGTATGCATGTCATTCTTCTTCTCAGTTTAATATAAATCCTTGTCAAAAATTATGAAATAAATGTCAAATTTTTCTCTTACAATAATATGTATGTATATATATTATTATCTTCTTATTACGTTATACTTTTTCTTGATTAATAATTTTTACCTATTCGCATTGCAATTTTTGAGTCATACATAATTATAATGCAAATTAAATATCGTATCAGACAGTCACTTAGTTTTTTTTTTCTTATTTTTCTTGTTCATCTTCATTTTCCAATTTTCAATATTATTCGATAGATAAATGTATGTTGTGTATATTTGTATATAACCTTATATTAAATTGTATCAATATGTATTTATTTGTTGTTTTGAATTATTGCTTTTAGAACATGTTTTGAAATGTACTCATACATATCTATAAATATGTAGCATGTAGCATAAGTGTGTACATATGAGTGTGTCACTTATTACTTATTATTAGATTTATCTCTAAATATATATATATATCTGTATGTATGTATATTTTTTATATTAAATTAGTTTTCAACAGCCGCGCGTTAGTGGCGTTTTCAAGATGTTGCAAGAGCCATCTACAAATTGTACTCCTTAAAGAGGAGATTGCAAACAATTGCTTATACCGAATTCATTTTAAAGTAAAATTTTGTGTTTGATCTCAAATATGCACTAGTATGTATATTATTTTTTTCATTATGAACATAATATTTTGGTCAATTATCATCATCATCATGATAAATCTAGACCTAATTCGCATTCGCTAAACTGCTGCTCATATTGTACATATATTTTGGGCGCCATTTCTCAACGTGCATCAAATAGAGATAAACAATCTCAATCACTCCAATACTCAATTTCGTATCATCTCTCGTTTGCGTCTATGTCCGTGTACAATAAAATAATAAGTAGGTAATCACAATAATATGAAAAGTAAATGGAAATACTGTTCACTACATACTGGTGTCTATGTATTATATGTACGTGTGAGAAATTCGATCATGACAATTATAGTACCTAGTTATACAAATCAACTTATGCTTTTTCAAGAATGTGTCTCTTCATATTACCACCTACCAAGTATATGTGTAAGGTATGTATACGACTATACTTAATTATATATTGTATATGTATACTATAAATATGTATGCATATGCAGATGTGTAGCTTTTTAGTTGTCGTAGGTAGCATTCATCGCTTTTGTTTAATATAAGTATTTTACTTTTTTTCTTCTCTATTATCATTGTTCATTGACTTATGTATGTATGTATTTATTAGGTTCCATTTTGGTTTAAATATTGTTGTTTCTTAATACAGTAAAATTTTATTTTAATATTTTTATTTATTAGCAAAATTTTTGCTTATTGTTTTGTATGTATAGTAAATGTGTTTGTTGTATGTTGTATCATATTTGTGCTGTACTATTAAAATTGGTGTTTCAAATTATTAACATTTGGTTTTCATATGTTGTTGTTGTAATTGATTCTGAAAGTGAATAGGATGTTTGGCCAATATGCCTGTCCTCTGTGCACGGAATTATGTTACATATGTATGTATGTATGTATATATGTAAATGTGGTGTTATGGTTTTCTTTTTTCTTTTTTCTTTGTTCGCAGATTGTATATACTAAGTAGATCATATAGTATATAGAAAACAAATATTCTATATATATTTATATACAATCTAAGTATGTTGCATAACTATAGCAAATAATTAAATTTTTTGTCAAAAATTATTGTAAACAAATTATTTAAACATCATTAAAAAAAATAAACTAAAATATAGGAATCTACCATTATAAAGAAAAAATTGTATTTCTGCAAAACAAAACAAAAAAAAACCGATCGCAGTAGAAATCCTTGTAATTTCTAATCCGAATGTGATAAAAAAGCAAGAGGATTTTCGAGAAAAAAAGTCCCCAACTGATACAAAAATACTGGCGGGCTTTCAGGAAAGAACCACAGTACTTTATTAAGTAGACTTTTGGTAGTGGTTCACTAAAAATGGTAAAGTCTAATAGTTGACGTAATCAATTGTCAAATTTGTTCAACGACAATCGAAGTTGGTATTCGATATCAAGCACAATTTTGTTTCTCCCAACCTCGTCAGTTAAAAAAATACCTAAAATTTTCTTTTTATTTGGAATACCAAAGTATATTTGCACTCAATGAATGAATTTGACCATATTTTCATTCTGATAAAAAAAAATTGTTTAAAAACTATATACGTAAAACTTATTTATTTAAGTGTACTTTCTTTATCCATTTTTTGTAACGTGACGCAAAAAACATAAAAAAGATTTTTGTTTTGAATTGGTACTACCCCATCAAAATCGTCAATTCTGTAGATAAATTCAATTATGAGTAACTTATAACATCAAGGAATACTGGCACAATTAAATCTATTCAAGCAAATGCAACTTTAACAAGTTATTAAAAATTAATTTGATAAAATTGAAAAACACACAAATGTAATGTTCGTTATGAAACGAAGAGAGGAGTACGTTCAAATAATTTGTATGATAATTTTTGCCAAAAAATTGTTCACGGTACTACAATTATGCAACGTACTATATGTAATGAATGTTCGTATTTGGCAAATGCTTAAAACAGAAAAAAGAAGAACAAAAAGTATTTCTTAACTGGTAAATTCTTATTATTTGTCTTGTTTTTGTTTTGTTTTTATTTTTAATTTAGTACTGTCAGTATTGACATAATTGAGATTTGGCTAACCAATGTCTCATCTGAATGAAGTCATTGCGTCCATCTGTCCTTTTGTCTAACTATGTATCATACTAGTACGCACGTCACGTTCATCAGCATAATTGCTAAGTGAATTTGTAGTACATACATTGGATCTAGTGCAACATAATTGATTTTCGATTTTAATTAATCGGCGATTTTATTTTTAAAATTTTCATTTATTCATTTATTTTTATTTAAATAACACATTTGCCTAACTATTTGCTAAATATCAATTGATTATATTTAACTTTAACGCAAATCCAACAATTTCAATTACCAACGAGCGCAGAACTTTCTAACTAGAATGATGATGCCACATCCAACTTGTGTGCATTTCTGCAATTGTGTTTGTGTTACTATGTGTGTGTGTGTGTCAGTATGTGCTCCCTTCTAGTAGTTATCCTTTTCTTATTTGATTTAATCATCATACATAGTTATTATTGTTAAATTGTATGCATGTCTTTACAAAGTTTATCCTTTTTCAAATACAATATATGTATGTATATAATAAAAACTGTAATTTCATTTTGCTCTTAAATAATCCCCTTGTCGTTATACAATACAATCTTGTTTGTTTGCTTAGAAATATATGTAATCTGTATACCTAGGTATATGCTCTTGTCCACTTAAATAATTATTTTATATCATCAATGAATTTTCTTTACTTATGTACTATTATAAATAATAATTTTCCTATTTGTTGCATTCGAATGTTGCTCGATGAATGCTGTGGAGACACATTATTCAAAAATTGATGACATGTTGCCCAGATATGACTCGCAAATACTGTGCTCATATATATAGTATATATGCATGTTGTATTATATACATATATATGTACATATATAAATACATATGTATATATATATGTATATATATATATATATATATATATATATATATATATATATATATATATATATATATATATATATATATATATATAGTTGGTTCTCCTTTTTCTCCTCTTCTCTCTTCATTATCACCAATTAGCGATATTTATACTTTTTGTTTAAGGTTTTAAGGTTTTTACCAGACATAGTAGCTGTGCTGTACTTCTTATTGTTGCTTGTTACAAAAATTATTATTATTATTATTATTAAGTATTCTTTATATAATTGCATGAATGTATGTATGTATATGTGTATATGTATATTTGTATATATTTATATATTTATATATTTATATATATTTATATATGTATGTTTATATAGTTAATATTATAAATATGTAATTTGGTGTGTTCGGTTGATGTAGGCTTCTCTTAAGCGGATTCTGTGTTGTGTTGCGGTCGGTCGGCCACTTTTTAATGGTATCCATTTGTAAATGCCGCAGGAATTAGTGGTCCCTAGATAAAATAGATGTAATAAGAAAATTATGCATAAGTTCTCTTTCAAATTGAATTGTAAGAACATTAAGATACAATGTGATTGTTTGCATCACATATACATACATAGTATGGTACGTAAGTGTGGGTCAATCGAAGAATGTTTGAATTGTCTACCACTTTATTGAAAACCTAACTTGAAAGCATATCAGCACCATTTTTTTATTATTATTATTTATTTGCGACTCTGAAAACATCTAAATTGCGGCTATTTTCGATCGTAACTTCAATATTTGATGGTTGATGGTTGAGTCAATTAGTTTGAAATTTAAAAAATACTTTGCAAATTAAAATTGAATGTTTTATTTTTAATCCATTCTACAATCTCCAACATTATCAAGGGTAGTTTGCCATCTTTCATGCAATTTTGCATTCGTCTTTTCATACACAACCCAGCCCAGTGTAGTATTACACCTTTTCTACCTTTTCTACCTTGTCAAAAGTTATGGATGAAAACGTTGTAATTTTTTAACAAATAATTTAGCAGTTGGATTTGATTTGTAGGAGCATCACCCGCCGTAATCACCTGATTTGGCACCGTGCGACTTCTTTTTGTTCCCAAAACTGAAATTGAAGTTGAAAGGATGCTTTTTTGATGACATTCAGACCATACAACGGGCTTCGAAGAGGGCACTGGAGGTAATTCCGAAAAATGAGCTGGAACACGTGTTTGAATCACTATTAAATCGATGTAACAAGTGTATTGAATCAGGAGGAGAATATTTCCAATAAATAAATATACCGAAAAATTAGCAGATATCGTGTTTTAATTGTGTTTTCTAGAGGCAGTCTTAATACATAATTGTCGCGCCTTGTACATCTTATATTGAACAAGAAACACCACATAAAATTATAGAATTTTCCTTTTTTTGAACCGGCAAAATCAAGAACCTAAAGTTCATATATTATAACGTTGAAACTAGAAATTTTTCAAACAATTAAATTACTAGACATTTCAATAAACACATACACGAATGCTAAAACTAGCAATTTTAATGCAAAAACGGTTTATTTTCTTCCAATTATCATCCTTTATGAGAAATCTGTCAAAATTTCAGGCAAATTGGCACGTGTTTATAATCTTTAACAGCCAATTGAAACATATGACCTTTGAAATTGTTTCCAAGTTAAGAAAACAGAATGTCAAGTGATGATTGAACAACATTTTCTACAAAAAAATTCCGTAGAATTCAAAAATAGGTTTAGTAAATGCTTGTTCTCTCTAAAAGGATGTTTGAAAAATGGATTGACGAGTTTAAATGTGGGCGTGAGACTTTGTTAAGTCCATAAAAAAAGTAAACACAAATACTTAATGTTGAAACCATAGAAAGAATTTTATATCAAACTCTCCATTTCCTCAGGAGCGGAAATTTATATGATTGCCTAAGGCGCCAAAATTATTGCGCTACAATTCTGGCAATGAAATGCACTTTAATTGACGAAAATCCTTATGGGCCTCAGATAATAGATAAAGTACGATTGTACCTTTCGAATAACGTAGACTCAAGGCTTCCCGATAATTCTTGTATACTTAATATTGCATCAGATTCTACTAGCGATTTTAAGATGATCAGATTTAATTCGTCCACTGTCGTAGAGGTCATAATTGGCAGCAGCAAACCTGACACTTTCTTTTTGACATGACTCTTGGATGGTACGAACTTTATTACAGTCATTTTATTACAGAACATTACTGCTTCTACAACGATCGGAACAGAACTATTTCTAAATAATTAATTACTTATGGCTACTCCTCAATTATCACTGCATATACTTGGCAGATGTCATAGATCTTCAAGGTCACATTTGGCTAGCGGATGCAGCAACATAGAATTATATTCCCTAACTTTAATTTGTTTGTGTATAAAATTATGTAGATTCTTGAAACTTTTGCATAGGCAATAAACGTCAAAGTTATTATAAAAAATACCACTTTGGCCGTATTTTAGGATGTTCGAAGAGAAAAATGATGTTAAGACGCTCAAAATGTTAGCTTCCAATTAAATGATGGACATTCAAAACAAATTTTTTATTTTTGCACCCAGCTCATGTTTCATACAGCTTAGTAAATAGGTTTACATTTAATTACTACAGATTCTATTATGTGTTATGTACCCTACTGTAACATATTGTACATTAGAAAATGGAAAAAATTGGCGCAGAAGTGTGCCTACCTTGTGCAACTTGCAACTGCTTATTTGTTTCAGTCTTATATATTAGCCATCGCGAAGTTCAACGAATAAATCTGTTCAGAACGAGAGAGAGAGAGAGAGAGAGTTATGTCACTTCAATACCAATCTAATCTAATGAATGTAAAAAAGAAAATATGACTTCAATTTACATCTGTGTAGAGTATACAATACATGTACAAATATGTATGGATGGACACGCATGCATTTGTAGCAATATGTTTGATACTACTAGTGTCCCAAATATTGAATGAATAATGCTCCCATTAAATTGACTTGAGCCTTTTCAAACGAATTTATTGCATATTAAATTATTTAGCGACATGCTCCCGATTATGAACAGAGTTAATTCTAATCTGTCACACTATGAGATTAATGAAAATCCTTTTAAACGGAACAGAGTGTTAAAAACAAAAATTTGATATCTTTCAGATATCTATTTCCTCTATGAGTTTTAATTAAAAAAAAAATTTTTTAGCTTGCATTACTTGTACTAATATTTGGTATCATGAACTTATCTTACCGGACTGTAGTTCAAAGGTGCTCGACTCACTGCGATCGGGAATCCTGAAGGTTGGGGACTAGTTGCCTGCACATAGCCCACATTATCAGCTGCATTTGAACTGTACATGTCAATAGTGGGCCCAGGCGAATTGGTTGAAGGAAATCCTTGCCGAGTGGTAGTGGTATGCGGAGAAGCTGACGGTCCAAAGCTATGGGCAGCTGCTGCAGCCGCTTGATAGTTATTCATCACTGAGTTAACAGAGTTGTGATAAAAATGATTTGCGATTAATAAATTGAAAAAGTGCATATTACCTGAAAGTGCTTGGGTGAGAAGCGGTGTATTATTGTTTGGCGTTAGTTGGCCATTTGTCAAGTCCACTGTAAAGCACACGGAAGAGAAATAAAAATAATAACAACACATTATTATAATAGGTACATTGCATAATGTAATCTGAATGTCTGAATCTAATCAAATCTAAGTAAATATTGCCCACAAAAAGTTAACTAACAATAAGTAGTAAGTAAGATGTTAATAAATGTTTATAGTGTGTACAGTATATAGTACGAGTATAGCAAGATCAGTCAAGTTGTAATTAAATTCAATTATAATGTTCGATATAATTAAATAAGACATTTCAATAAAAATTATATGTAATTATGTTTTTATTATAAAATAAAGAAGTAAACAACGGAATAAAATATGGTTTACATTAATGCCAATCAGCTTAGATTAATATTGTATTGCAATATTTTTCGTCAAATATACGAAAATAATGATTGCTTAAATCACTTTTATATAACAAATTATCACATTCAGACATAGAACATAAAATGCTGTTAAGTCAGTAACAAAAAGTTTCGAAGTTTAGTATAAATATATGTACTTTTTTTAAGCATTGTCATTAAAAATTATATTTATTTTTATATTTTTTGATACTTATTTATGCAATCTGGTGTAAAGCCAGTTTTTTGATTTTGAATATAAATGAGAACTAATGTATGAGTTTTATGTATTTTCTTCCAAATTGATCAAATCACAAAATATCAAGCATTGTGAGCGCGATCACAAACTTTATGTTACCCTATGTCACCTCAAGGTCATCTGGTTGGTTTTTTTTTGTACATTGGTGGAGCACTTTATGAAACTTTCTGATGACAAATAATTACCATCGGAAGATACGTTGGTACAATTTTTGACTTTATGAAAAAAATGTTGTTAAAGTTAGCCGAACCGAAAATTATACCCATGAGCTTATGTACAGAAGTTCAACGGTAACCATTGATTTGTAACAAATTTTACGAAATTTATAGCTGATGAAATTGTTCGGATGGTAGAAACATACATGCGCAAGAAGAGACTATATCAATTATTGGCCGTTTGAACTGTTTTCTAATATCATTGGTATTTCTTTCGGCACAATGGTACCATTTTGAACAAGGAAATAATCTCATATTGGAATGACTATATTAAGATATGAATTTTAAGAAAACATTCGGCATAGGGAATGTTTTCACAGAACTCATAATCCGCAGACATCGGAATATTGAAGACAAGCGTCATCTCAAGTGAAATGCATTAAACATATGTCGCAGATTTTTTCATAAGTATGCTTCTTTTTTAAGATAACACAAGGGTTAATAAAAAATGATCATTAAAACACATTTTCAACTGAAATGTGAAAATAGTTTGTTCGATTGAGTAAAATCAAGTCAAAAAAATTTAATAAATATCGCAAAACAAGTATTATCGTTGATTGAAAAAGAATTGAAATCGCAAAATAAGTAATAATTTTCAATTTTTTTATTTTATCTATAGTGATTACGGATCCTGGTTAGAAATCAACTTCTTATAATCATACATTTGAACTTTGAAACGAAATTTAGCGAATTCACAAGGTGCCGTAATATGTCATATTATCATAATGTTATACAAATTTACAATAGTAAAAAAATTTGTTGTTAACTCTGCATGGTACATTGTTGGCTTTTTGTGATGGTTGTGTGTTTAATAATCACACACAATTATTGGGGTGTTTTTTTTATGTGCATTCATTCAATATGAAATTATGACATATGACCTTATGATACCATGTGAATCACAAACTATTCGATGGATTTCATAAGGATACAATTTGAAACATTTTCTAATATTGTTAAAAAATATTATAAATCTACTAAATTTATTGAATAAATGCTAAGCTAATCAATGTATGAGTATATGTTTTAATGCATAGGTACATATCGTATATTGTATATTAGATTTACAATTAACTACGTACACTTAGATGGATAACAATTAGATAAATGTATATAAGTATTAGATATATTAAACATTTGTATACGGGTCTCACCATTTTTGTTATGGCCACATAAGTAAGTAATATGAAATGTTAATAGATATGTTAATAAAATTATGATATTACAATAATATAGACGATTACATGTTGTTTTGTGAACTAAACTATTCTCTAGGCTCTCTAGTAGCTGACATGACTTTTAATATACTAGTAGTGCTTCCAATTTTTATACGGTTACCCAGTTATTAAAAAGAAGTAAATATATTTTTGGTATTCGCAATGTGATCATCTTTGCTCGAATAACCAAATAATATGTACTTTAAAATATATTTTACTTACTTTATTTAATTTTTTTCAAACTCGAAATTTATCGAAGGGTTTTCACTTAGTACGAAGTAAAACTCTATCGTTGAAAATGATCACCAAAATTCATGGTCCTCATAATTCTTTCAAAACGGTACTCATAAATATGTACCTATATAACTTTCACTAGCAGATGTGGAGCAAAAAGTGACCAAATGAATGCGTTGCAAAATTAAATTTTTGCAAATATTTTCCCTTCCTATATTCTTGTGTATTTCATTTTAACAGAATATAAAATCCCCCGAAAAATTTCTAAAATTACATCGTTTACCTTAGTTGGATACAAGTGATAATTATAAATATTTTTGTAAGGTTCGCCGTACCCATCTTCTTCAATTAACATGTAACTACTTAATTTTGTAGGAAAATATATTAGGGTTGAATTTACAAAATAGTGGTCATTATTGTACGTGTATAGAGCCACATTAAATAACGTGTGTAGGTTTTTAGAAATTCAAAGGTTTTGTATGATAGCGATATTAAGTAGTAGACGGGTCTCACCATTTTTGTGAGGAGTTATCTCTGTTTTTAATACTAATCTACATCTAAATATGGTTATCTTAGGAGAAGTATTTTGAAAGTCATGGGGGTTTTAAAATTTAAGATAATTCCACGGCTTTGTATGGGAGCTACATTAAATATTAGATGTGTTATGGAAATTTTTGGATTTCATATCAGCTTATTACCGACTACAATATTAATCTAAGTGTCAAATATGGTTGTCCTTGGCCGTAGACTGCCAAAGTTATAGTGTTTTAAATATCTATTTAACCAACTTTTGGAATTTTCTGTTGAAAAAATTTTTTATTCTAAGAATCGATACCACAAACGCTCCTGTTTATATAAATGTATTGTGTATATTTTTATGTACTTTATGAAAAAGATTTATGCAAAAGGTAATGGATTAATATGGGAGATATCATGCCCACTTTACTAATGTGGATGGTTAAAAAATTAAATTAAATTAAATTAGTTTTAATTTAATTTAATTTTAATTTTAATTTTTAGTTTAAATTAGTTTTGTTTGTCAGGCTTCTATGAATTAATTACAAATAATGTTAGTATTCGATAACCGGTTAACCGGTCGCATAATTGGAAACTCTAACTCTACATACTAAACATTTCATGTGTTATTCACACTACGTATATAAAGGTAGATTTCGACATATTACATTTCGGGAAGAATATTCACTTCTTCAGTAGCGCACTCATGTTAATTTACATTAACAAATGCACCATCTATACTAAAAAAGTTGTTGTATTGAAACAAAATTTAACATACAGAAAAAATAATTAAGTAATTCTTCATATATAGTATACATATGGTGCACGACGCCTAATACATCAACGCATAATATTTATAAATTTACTCATATGTACCGAGTAAGGTGCGTTTCACAATTATAAAGCAATTTGATAAACATCTTGGAAGCCAGAAGCGGTACCAATACGGAGATTACTGAAGGTGTCTCCTGCTTAGAACTTTAGATTTTTTTAAAGCATTATCTAATTGCATTTTGAATTTGCGTTTTTTCATCAGAACACAGCATATAGCTATTGCCTCAGGCTTTCGTGATTTCAATCAACTAAGATTAAATTGCTAAATTTTTCGATCAATTTTGATTACGAAAAAATACATAACATACATCAATATTGAGTCGAAAAAATGAGGTCGTGAAATTTTTGCAGAGTTTCCATCATGGAGTCAGTGAATGAACCACTTCCTTACTCACTCAGATTAAAATAATTTGTAATTGTTGATAACCGTCAAATTTGTACTTTTCAATAAAAAATATTATTTTCGAGCGTTAATCTCTTTTATTTACGATGAGATAAAATTACTTTTTTTTTCTCCCAAGCAAATGCAGAATACGGCCCATTGAGTTAGACAAAAATTGAAAAGTGGGCGTGGTCCGCCTTTTTTTCCTTATTTTAATGGTACACAAAAGAGACTTTGATGCTAAATTACTGTTGGTGGCAAAACCAAAATATAGTAAATGTATTGAAGGTCAGTCATACAAAAAGTATAATTGAGTATACACATAAAAAATATATTAAAAATATATAAAAATTTGTTTAAAATATTTTTTGTATACCATTGGAAAGGACATTGAATGACTTTTAACCTGTTTTTAATTTTTTATAAATTAATTGGGAATTTTCGAAAAAAAAAATTAATTTAGAAAAATATTTTATAAAAGTATTTTATTTTTCATCATACGTTAAAAAAATATAATTTGTATATAGTGTTATACATCAGTGGTTGATATCCATTTTTTAAAATTCGGTTTAGAATATGCTTTTTAAATTTTCGAAAATTCCCCCTTTGTCCCTCCATAAGACATATAATATAAGTTTGTGCCAAAAAATTTGTATACCATTAAAATAAAAAAAATGGCGTACCACGACCACTTTTTAATTTTTGTCTAGCTCAATGGGCCTATTCCGCATTTATGCTGCAATGGACTTATTGTACAAATTGTAATCATATCATATTAAGAGGCGTACACTGTATGCATAAAAAGAAACAAATAAACAAGTAAATACGAGTTATTTATTTATATACGTCTATGCAAATACATACATATATATGTGTATTAGTAGATATATATTTAGTAGATGCTAAATAACTTCTTTCTGACCTTAACGATGCACATGGTTGATTGTAGAAACGGTTGTTGTAGCTTATTCTTCTTCAAAACAATGTTCAATGGTAATAAGGGCAGTGTTTTCTGCATGTTTTCGATGTTAGAGTTTCTCCAAATATTAGCTAATAGGTAACTATTTATGAGAAATTGGACCAGCTAAAGAGATTGACAGATGACTCAAATATCAATACTACGAATATGTATGTATAACAGCAATACTTCCATTTTTAGTTTGTTTGTTTTTACTTATTTGTATATATGTATGTCTTTATTCATTTAAAATGTGTTTATGTATATATATATATTTTTTTTTGTTTGTTATTCGCATAATAATATGTACTATATATGCATAATACTTAGATATTGTTTTTCAGTTAAGCAAATTTTGTTGAATTATTACATATGTATATATTTAGATGTGGTTGTTGGCTTTTTCCTATTTTTTTTTTCTTTTTGCATTCAAACTTTTCAAAATCACAGAATATATAGCATATGTATGTAAAGTGAAGCAGTAAATGTTATTATATATGTATGTATGTATGTATGTATGTATATAAGTAGGTAATACTTGGCCTTTGGTAATTTGCGACTGTGTGAATCGGAATGTTTTTCGATTATTTATACATACACATATTACATATATTGTATGTATGTATGTGTTTATAAGTATTCACTTATATTTCATGTATGCATGTTGTATATATATTGATAAGTAACAGCTTTATTAATAATTATTTGTAAATATTTATGTGTATGTGTAGGTATGCACAAATTTAATGCCTTCCGACAAAATTGTGTTGGGCTCATTTGATTTCTTAGATGCATTTCTTATCCGTTAGCAATATATAAAATCAAAGACAAGCGTGTGTTCAAAAATAGTATTCATTTTTTTTTCATAATTTTTTCTTTTTTTTTAATGATATCGTTTTCCTTTTGTGTTTTTTTTATTGAAAATGGATGGACAATTTGTTTTTTTATTTTTTTGTTCTTTTGTTTTTTTTTTCGTTTTGTTCAACGCGTTGTAAGTAACGCATTAATTCGAGTAGTAAAATCAAATCATAATACATTTAATGATAATAATAATAATAATAATAATAATAATAATAATAATAATAATAATAATAATGATAATAGCACTGAGAATATTAACAAATATAATAATAATTTGTTGGTGTATAAATATCTATTTCGCAATATTTCTTATCAACTTATCAATTCAAATATTAAATAGTTATTTCGAAATATTTATTTGTCTTCTGCTTGTTTATTTAATGATTTGTTTATATTTTATTAGCATTTCAGTTTTGCTGGTTTATCACCTAAATTCAAAGTTTTTAAAACAACGTTAATAATTCTGGGATCAATTTCTAAAATTAATTCAGACAATAGCACTCTAAAGAAATATGAAAAATCAAGAATAATAATAATAATGATAATGGGAAAAAATGGGAATGGGAGAAAATTGTGTAAATGATATCGAAATACGGCTTTACAATAAAAATTTTTGCTAAAGAAAATGCATGGCGGTATTCACATCGTTGTGCATTTGGACTTGCAATATTGGGGAAAAAATCGAATATGGGCAAAACCAATTTTCTTTACAACAAATCAATATTGCATATGTATACCAAATATAAGCAAAATTTTTTGTAAGATAGCATACTTTCAAACAATTGCTTTTGATTGCAAAGTTTGCAATCATTTGCAAGACCATATGCACGAGATTGTGAATTCCACTCATATGTTTTAAAAAATGGTATGTACTCGTACGTATGTATTATTTCTATCAACTATACGAGATTGATCTACTACTTGAACGCCGCATGAATATATACTAAGCTAATATGAAGAACTACAACTCTCTATGAATTAGTATCTACGATAATTGTGGCAATATCGATGACTAAGTGTATATGTATGTGTATGAATATGTATGTTTATTTCTATATAGGTATATATTTACGAGTACATGTACGAGTATATGCATATGTATGCTACGGACTAACTAATTACTAGAGGAAATACAATATTGTTGTATCAACGCTAATATTTCAAAGATGCGACAAGATGCACAAGAACGCACGATCGGAACCAAAACTGATGAGTGCAAACATTAGACATAGTTATGTATAAAGTACGCAAAAAAGCAAATATTTCCGATTATTTCTTGAGATTTTGTTCTATGTCAACTGTTTGAAGTGTCAAATTACAATTGCATATCCATAACAAATAAAAGCTATGGGTTTTTATTATTTCTGCATACTTTAAAGCGCATATTATTGCATTACTTGGTTCAGTCGTGCGTCGTAATGTAGTTTATGGTGTTTGTGCATTTCGAACAAACGCCTACATACATTTATGGCGCCAATCTTCAATGAGCCCACAACACCGTTTAAGAGGATACGATCAAAAGAAGACAATTGCATTACATTCTAAATACTGTGTTTACTTTACTACAATATTGAATGTTCTATGGATCAAATCAATGCGAATTGACTACTGAAGTATAGATTATCGGATAAAAAGTACACTCAATTCTAAAACTATAGTTCCACATTAGCCACAAGCCTTAAATCCTCAATTCATCCAGTATATATGTATGGCGCGATAAAATAATTGGCGCGACATGAGGAGAATGCAGCCCGTAGGTATTTGATCTGTGGAGATCAGCTAAAGATATTATGATATATCTATGCAAAAGATGACTATGCGAGTATATTGCTACAAACTTTAAACTACGAAATTACTAATATTTTAACTACGTAATATATAAATATTTTTGCAATTTTAAAAAAATTTTTTAATTTTTTTTTTATTATTATTGTTGATTGGTAATTGCTTCTTAGCCCTTGGAAGATAGCTCGCATATGATGTGCTGTGGTACTTGGACCTAAATGTCGCGTTGAGGCTGTTACTGTTACTGATTTGGTGTGTGTGTGTGTGTGTCTGTATGTATCTGAACGAATGCGCACTTAAAAGTTGATGTTTCCAAGAAATTGTGATTTGATAGCAGATGTGCGCGTCAAAGCCGTGGCAAGCGGCAATGTTAATGCCTGATGCTGATATCCGGACGATGGCTGGGTGCTAGCACCGTTGCCAGCACCGGGCCTTCTCCCTGCGTTTGTACTACACGTACCAAAACTTCTACCGATGCCACATATTGTTAATCCTACAAAATCATACACAGTAAGTCACAATAAGTACACTCTCAGGTAGCAGAGTTAGAAAAACGTGTATGAATGTAGGTGTATGCATGATGGTATATGTACGTATGGTTTCAAGACAAAAAAAAAAAAAAAGAAAATCAAACTAATTTTATGTCATTTTTATTATAAACAATCTTTTCTTATTTTTTATTGATATTAGAGCTTTATGTTATTGGTATGCAATACGAAATAAGTTTAGATTACTGAATTAAAAAAAGCGCTTATATATAGTATATACTTATACATATATATATTCCGCAGTATATATATATATATATATATATATATATATATATATATATATATATATATATATATATATGTGTATATATATATATATATATATACATATATATGTATTATATATGTTTTTTTATATAGTATTTGGCTTAAACGGCATTGCATAGCTAGCATAATTGCACTTGTTTTGTACGAGTTATTGACGATTCTTCATTCGTGTGGGTTGTCGCTAGTAATATAACTAGTTGCTGTGTTCCTTACAAGGGTGAATGGTGTAAAGTGAATTCAAGTCGAGTGTAGAACCAGTTCTTAGTTCTTAGTTAGAGCTTGAAGGTGGTGCCACCATGTAATCGCCAATGAGAATTCTGTTATCCGGGACTACACTCATTACACCAGCTGTCGAAAAAAAAAGCAAAACAAAAAGTATGAAAAAAAAAAATAAAATTCAATTTAAACTAAATACGTATTGGCATAGCAGCAAAACATTCGGTTGTTAGTAAACTTGTCTTTGTGTTATCACTTAGGAGTAAAGGTATGGAGAATCCAACTGGTAGTTGAATAAGCGTAGTCCCTGCGAAGGAATGATGTGTTAATGTTGTTTATATGTAAATTTTATGCATACATACTATGTACACGCATGTGATGTATGATTACTTTTTCTTAATTAAAATGTATTTATGTGAGTTTGTTAGTTGTAACATTATGAAATCAGTACATTATACGAATTATATATGGTTTTACAATGTATCAGTCTGCCATCAGTGGATAAAATATATCGCAATAAACTTATTATTCTAAATTTGTGGCACCCTCTTCCTACATATATGTATTAGTTTAATCTTGATCTATTTGATCAAAACTCACCTGCTGGATATGGTAGCCCAAAGCTTGGGTATCCTGAGTATCCTCTTCCAGCAGCGTAGGCAGCATAGGCAGCTGCAGGAAAACCTGCGTTAAATAATGATAAAAAAGATAATAGTCGATAAGTACAAAATGGTATACGAGCACTGAGCGAACAAATGCATAGTTAACGATTAGGATAATTTATAAATATTGAAATACATCAATATTTCTAAAATAATGGCTTGCATAGGTGTAAAAATAAATGCTGTAATGTTTTTCATGAATTTCGTCTATATTAAAAACATACAAAGCTTAATAATCGAAATACTATCTATGGTCTGTTGCCATTTTTCAGGTACATGATGGAACCCCTCGCTATAGCAATTTGGTGGTTTTGAGACAAAATACATCGAGCCATTTTCGCACATCTTCCACTTTGGAGAATCGCTGTCAGCTAAATAAGACTACATTGATCTGAATAGTCGGAAGGAGCAGATGAGTTCCTTTTCGTTCACTTTTCGATTTCCTTGGCCAGTAAATGGTATTCTTTCCTCCACATCATTACCTGATTTGATTGTTTGTTGTTGATAATATTCAGCGGTGACTGTTTGACATGGATTTTCATCAAGCAAACTTTGAATTTCTTCGTCCATAACCTTTTTTGGAGCACCGGTACGTGAATCATCTTCGAGGCAAAAATTATTGATACGAAATCTAGCACACCATCTCTGTACTGTTTTCAGATTCACACCATTTTCATCCAAAGCCCAAATTAATCAATTTCACAGCTTTAGCAGTACTTTTTTTCATTTGAAAACATAATAAAATACAATGGCTTGTATGTTGCTTATTGACATCCATCTCTTATAAAATTGATACACACTGAATGACTGAGGTTGTAAACGACTGAAACATAAGCTACAAATACCCAAAATGGTGGGCGAAATGGATTCGTTTAAGTATGTTTTTTAATTCAACCAACGTCAGACAGAATTTGTAAAATAAGTAGATATTAAATTTAAGATGGATCTTAATTTTTACTATAACAGCAGGCCATTATACTTTACAAAAATGAAGTACGCACGTTTTTTATATTGTCAGAATCATTTATTTACTTTCAGTTTCGCTGATCCTTTTTATATTTTTTAATTCAATTTAGAACAAAATAGAAATTGTGTTTTTTTAATGATCTCATTATGATTCGTACTTTTTTGTTCCTTAAAACAACAAACAACACATCGGCTAAAACAGGTCATTTATACATAATTTTATATTTTTGATTTGCTTGTTTTTAAGTAATTGCTGAGTAAGCAATTGAGAAGTCGAGCCCTCTCCCGAAGAACGAAAACTATACTCTACAAGTCTCTCATCATGCCTGTCCTAACATATGGCGCTGAAGCCTGGACAATTTCCACCTAGGATGAGCGGATGCTTGGAGTTTTCGAAAGAGAAAAGTCCTACGCAAGATCTTTAGACCTATTTGCGTTGGTGGCGCGTACCGAATAAGGTACAACCATGAGGTTGTCGAGGGAATGGAAGAACACGCTCCAGCTAAGAAGGTGTTATATTCGGAACCCGCTGAAGGACGACGCAGAAGAGGAAGACCTAACCTCCGGTGGAAAGACCAAGTACTGGAGAACCTGACGACGCTTGGAATGTCTAACTGGCGCTAGCTAGCAAAGAACAGAGGTGGCTGGCGAAGCATATTATTATATTATCGACTTGTATTACCGTCTATCAGCACTATAACCATAACCATCATACAGGAGCGGGTTAGTGGTATTGCGACTTCTAGGCTTATTTAGTTTTATCAATGGTCAGGGAGGTCACGGATTAAGGACTATTGTATTTAAAAATGTGCTATAGAATAAAAATCTCTAAGTAATAAGAATAAAATTATCACTTTTCATCCAGATAGCTGGTTTTACACAGCACATTGAGTCGGAATATTAATATCTATTTTTGAAATCCCTTTGAAATTACATTTATAAATGTAGTTGAATGGGTCTGAACAAAATGTTACACTTCTATGGCCTTTTAGAAGGCTGTCAAAATTACAATCCTCTTTTCTTAAAAGCAGGTCGTTTCATCAGGTATTGTGTTCTTTTCTTAAAACTCTATTAAATGACGGGATGAAATCAAATCAGCTAAATATGACCGGGTAAAATTTTGTTGTTCTTTTCTTTCGCGGAAAATAAGAGGCGATCGGGCATCACTAGAGTACTGTAACAGGGTAACATTTTTAGAAAAGAAAATACTATACATGAAAGTTATATGAAGTGCCGCAAAAATGTCTTTGTTTCTTTTTGATTAATAGAATTTTTGAGAATCAAAAGCAGAGTGTAGTAAAAATTTCTACAATAGAATCAGCTCACAATATTTTTTGTTCCATTGATCAGCATGGAATATCGCCACATACAGTCAATAAATCACGACAGAATTTTTGTATTGTAAAATGAATTTTTGCTGTTGGAATATTAAAATTAAAAATGAGGGATCGTAAGCAATGGTAATTTTTAATCATTTAATTCAATGAAAAGATCGCTATGTTCTAAATGTTAGAGATTACACCAACTGTGTTCATCAAAATGGTTCTGATTGGCCCTCTATAGAAGCCAGTAAATATTTTCATTTTATAAGTGTTAAGTGATGAAGAACAGTACCAACTGGAATGGATGCCTGCAAAAGAGCAATAGGAAAAAGTGAGGGATGAAAACAGAAAAAGTCTGCTGGATGTGAAAGTTAGTCGTCAGACCAATAGTTTTATATGGCGTATTGGTTTGACGGACGGCAGCATGTTTTTAACAGCTTACGTCAGCTGACTTACTAGGTAAATAAATTCAACTGTAAGAGTTAAAGACTTGCATCAATTGTCATACAGCACCATAGATCTTGCCTGCATTCTAACTAACTTCAATATGAACACTTTAATTGATTATGATTTGATCCACACTGCTTTCCCAGATATACAAGTATGGCAGGCAGAGGGAATTCTACCGAATTAAATTCACATGCTTGGTAGAAAGCTAAAGGATAAACTCAATATAAATATCTCATTTCGCATCTCTGATCAGGCAGAGGTCAAAGCTATTCACACTGTGCAAATTTATGTAAACCAAATTTATGTAAACATTTATATTTAAATTTACGAACAAAATGTATTGTAACATATATATATATATATATATATATATATATATATATATATATATATATATATATATATATATATATATATGTATGTATATATATACATATATATATATATATATATATATATACATATATATATATATATATATATATATATATATATATATATATATATATATATAAATTTCTCACCTTCAGGAAGTGTCCCCAGTCCCCACATGATATTGTCTACAAGCACGCCATGAATAGAAAAAGAAAAAAAAATGGAAAGAAAAAAGAGAAAAATATTAAGTCACACAAAAGTAATTAATAATCTTTCAGTTTAAGAAAGGTAGATTGAAAAACTCATAATATTGAAGTATAAACTAATAGTTTTACATGTAAGTATTGTAAGTATTACATAAATAATGAGTACAATATATATGGCTAAAATAATTAAAACTAAATTAGATTACACACATATATGTGTGTGTATGTAATTATGTATAAAAACTAGATTATTTAATATTAAGAAACATAGTCTATTTGGGTACGATGCATCGTACATACACGCATACATATTTCCCACTTTTATGACGTGGTGTCGTGGTGGACAATTGTGGTACAAATCTCATCTATATGATGGCACAAAATATTATAGCCAACTTTTTGTAGTTGATGGCTTAACCACTTGTTTAATGAAATTACGCATATCCTATGTGTAATATGGCTATGCGAATTAAAACATGGGAGAGTACATTAGAGTGGTCTTTCTCTAATCATTTTTTGACTTTTCACTTAAGTACTTACATCACCGTATTTTTGCTTTCGTTAATGCATCCGAGAATTATTAAGAAAATTTTCTGATATGCTAATTATTTAAAATGTATTTTGTGAAAAATACATAATTTGTGCTAAATGTCATAATTTCAATAGATTTGGTTGATGCATTAAAGAAAGAAAATTGCAGGGAGTACTTTTTGAAAAACCAAATCCCAAATTATTCTCCTTAGAGTTAAAGACCAATCTAATATACTTACATAACTAAGAACTATTGTATATATGTTGTATATAATATTTAATCTATACTGTTCTACATCACTAAACACACTTATGACGTTGTTAACGCCGCTAAATGACTAAATTGCTAATCACTTCTTCTTACCATAGAGTCGTGTCAAATCTCTTTGTTTATTCCTTCTAATAAGGAAAACATTTGATTTCAACACAGCTCAATGGACTTTCTAGGAAAACTAATTTAATCAATTAAAATAATACAAACACAGTAATGACAGTTAGTAATAAATAAATAATATAATACCTACACACATATTGATTTATATGTATTTAAAGTATGTAGTACTATTTGTACGTAAAAAATTGGAAAAAAATCTAATTCTACAAGCAAAGTGATAAATTAAAATCGTTCAATGTAGGTATTGTAAAACCAAAGAAATCGAAAATAGATAAATCAAACTCAAGGCTCCATATTTCCCGAACTGTACTTTGATTGGTTGGTAGTATGTGCCAGAACACGTTACAGCTTCTATCGGGGGGGTTTTACTTCCAGTAGTAGCAGTAATTACTAATGTTGCTGTCGTTGATAAATTTCTTGTTGTTTTGTATTGTATTTAGATGCTGTTGTTGCTAATTAACAACAATGATTCTATTCATCTATATATGTAAATATTATTTATGACATAATACAAGCAAATGACTTATGCTTACCATATATGAAAATTTTGTTTTCTTAAAGCTAACAGTTTGATTATTTAAGTATATAATATACATAACTATTCGTATGAAAATCTTGTTATATGTATTATTCTAGTATGGTTACAACACAATATTTATTTGCTTTTGATTTGTATATTAGCGAATAAAGTAAATTTTTGATTGGAAATGAAACATTTCAAGCAACATACATTCTATTAGTAATCATATTTCATTTATGTACACATGTGACCTCAACATATTAAAAAAAAAATGTAGATAAATTGTAAAAAATGACAAATGGAAATAAAAATACGAAATATGTGTAAATAAATAAAATTTAATGTTATGTTGACATACTAAAGTCATATGTGTTAAAGTGTATCGGAATGAGTGATCTGTTTCATTTTCAAATTCTACCATAATACACTTTATTGGCTGGAATATAAATGGCAAATAAGTATACAGGATCAATCCAAGCCTAATGTCACAAATAGCCGAGCGAAATTACAAGTTTCATCACAAAAACCCAGAAACAATTGGAAGTCTGATAATAAATGATTATTTTGTTTTGCAGGTTAGATTCGGTTAGATTCGGATTCATCCTGAACAATACTATGAGTATGTATAAACATATTTTAGTAGAGGCTTCTAAAAATATACTTTACCAAATATCGTAATTAATTAAAATTAATTTTTAATACTACTTTCCGTTTCCGATTATGTTAATCATATTTAGCTCGCGCTTGACGCTGAATTACTGCTAAGCTGCTAAGCTTGTGAAACTATAATTAACCCAAATCAATTTTGTTTCAATAGCCTTTATTCTACGTGTTTTGGATCTAACCGAAGATAGTATGCGAGGACGTTAGACATCTATATATGTTTGTATGTACCTATGTCTGCAATATTTTAAACTACTTTATTTTTTTCAAAGTTAATTCCGTCTTAGTCCTTTGGCTTTTGTTTATATTTACATACATATAGTTTTGGCATCTAAGCTCCTAAATGTAAAATGTTAATGTTACATACAAAACTTAAATCTAGATTTTCATCTAATAAAATTAATGCTATCCTCGATAGAATGTACATAAATATACTAAATTTATTGCATAGACCGGCCGACTCAAATAAGAGTCTTGGAAATATTAAAACTATGCTTATTTGACGCGTTTGTATGCATTTATGAAAACACGCTTATTTGAAGATAGGAAAAATATCTAAATGTGTAGCGAAACAACTATAGTTCTATAAATATTCTTAAATAATGTACAATAGATAATGTTATACGATATATTGTACATAGTAGTATAAATATTTAAGTATGTTGTTTGGAAATGTTTCATGAAATTTCCATTATTGTTTTGTTTTTCCAGTTGAATGTTAACAAAGCAATGTTGGTGCATGTATATGTAGTTGGTATGTTTGTGTGGGTTCGTAAATAGGTAATCATATTAGTATGAACATTGAATTATTAATATGCATCTCAAAGGATGAAATTGAGCAACTTTTGCAAATGTGGGAATTGCAAATGAAATTATTTATTGTGGCCGTGGCAACTGTGTAATGACCGTGGTCTGTGGTCAAATGCCCAATGTGTTTGTACCGGGAATATGGTATAATGTGGTTGTGGGAACTTCAAGCCCTTGAACCGATAGCAAATCACTCAGAGGATATGTAAGTGTGGCTGTTGGACGAATGTGTGCTGGGGCAGTTCCAGCAGAAGCGGCCACACCATGTGGACGCAATTGACTAACGGCTGCTGCAGCTAAAAGACGCTTGTAGCCGATGACGGCTGCAGTATCATATAATGCGGTCTGAGAATTCGTAGCTGCAGCAGCGGCAGCATATTGTAATAGCGATGGACCAGTCGCACCAGGGGCTGTTGCTGTGGCAAATGGAATAATTGTGTGTGTTGGTGTGGCGCCAGCAGCTGCGGCTGCCACTGCATTGGCAATATTTTGTTGTTGTTGTTGTTGTTGATGTTGTTGTTGTTGTTGTTGTTGTTGGTTAGCAGCGACAGCAGCAGCGGCGGCAGCAGCAGCGGTAGCAGCTGTAAAATGTGTGGGTAAAGGATATGGTGTGTACCGAATCGATGCTGAAGCTGGACCACCACCTGTGTTGCTATTACCGAACAGACCAGTATGTGGATGCTGATGGTGATGAGCACTTGTGTGCGCAGCGGTGGTAAGACCACCACCGATGATACCACCACCGCCACTATTACCATTGCCTCCCCAAACTACCAACTCACCATAAGTTGAACGGCCAGCAGCACGGGTCTTCGCTAAATTGGCTGGTAGCATCACTTCTTTTGGCTGCGCCTTCTTACATTCGACCTACAATCAAATTGAGAAAGAGAGAGAGAGAGAGAGAGGAAGAGAGAAGGGAATATAGCATGTATTTTATTTTCCCCCATACAATATTCAATAGATTAGTTTACCAACCATTTTATTGTTTATCTCATGGAAATGAATTTCACAAACTTTATCGACCACATCCTCACTTTGAAATGTAACGAAGCCGAATCCTGCAATATAAGCAAAGTAAATTATACATATTTATTATTATAAACGATATATGGATATATTTGTACAAAATAATAAGGCTTGAATTTAGGTCAAATAAATTCATGACGAATAAGGTCGAAAAAAATGTTGGTACTTTTTCACTTACTTATTTTCAATTGGCTTTTTGAAACGTTTTGATAGTATTTCTTTGTTTAACTTAATAGTTGCAACTAACAGGCTGAATTGAAAAATTTTTTTGCCTTAGATTTGTTAAATTTAAGTACTTGTAACCGATATTCTAGCAACTTTGTAACTGATAAGAATTTATCTTGTGGGATATATACTTTTAGAATTTTTTTTTTTTTTTTTTTTTTTTTTTAGCTTATTTTTTTTTATTGAATCTTTCTTATACAAGAAACTAACAATAAGTATTAAAATCTTACAAACTAAATAAAACTATGTGATATCCCCTACGTTCCATCACAATTTGGTGAGTCGCGAGATGTAGCAATTTTACAGCATATTCAGTGTGTCTTTTCTTTTTAATCGACGATGCCCCTTGCTCAGCAACAATTGCCTAGCAAGGGGATTCGGATGATTGTGTAATTTTTGAATGTAGCTTCTGCAGGACATTGCAACTTCCTCAGAAATTGTGGATACATTTAAATCTCGATGGATGTTAACGTTCCTCATATACCAAGGCGCATTTACAATAATTCGCAGACACTTGGATTGTATTCGCTGCAATTTTTCGATATTAGAGGGAGATGCGGTGCCCCAAAACTGAATACCATAAGTCCAGATTGGTTTCAGGATTGCTTTATATAATAGCACTTTGTATTCAAGATTCAACTTTGATCTTTTGTGTAACAGCCACCATAACTGATTCATTTTAAGCTTGATCTGAGTTTTCTTTGCCTCTATGTGATTTTTCCATGTCAGCCTTCTGTCGAGGTGAATACCCAAGTACTTTGTTGAGGAACATTGTGGAACTGATTGGCCATTAATTTTAAGTGGGGGACATGTATCTAGCCTTAGCGTGAAGGTTACATGTACGCTCTTTGATTCATTGACTTTTATACGCCATTTTGCTAGCCAGATTTCGAGAGAATCGACATGAGTCTGCAGGAGTTTAGTAGCTTCTATGGGGTTAGAGCGAGAGCACAATATTGCCGTATCATCAGCAAAGGTCGATATGAATGTATAGTTATTGTTGGGCATATCTGAAGTGTATAAGAGATACAGTAAGGGACCCAAAACGCTTCCTTGAGGAACGCCAGCGTGAATATCCAATGGATTTGTTGTGTAATCCTTGTGATGTACGAGAAATTGTCTTTTCGTGAGGTAGCTACTAAGCAATGAGGAGACATTTGCAGGCAGTAATAGTTTGAGTTTGTAAATAAGGCCATCGTGCCATACTTTATCGAAAGCTTGAGTGATATCAAGAAAGACAGCTGAGCAATACTTTTTTTCTTCAAAAGTGTTCCTTATCAGAGTTACAATGCGGTGGACTTGTTCTATTGTGCCGTGCTGTTTTCTAAATCCAAACTGATGTTGAGGAATCAGTTGGTTGAGATTAATAAATGGAGTTATATTCATGACAAGTAGCTTTTCGAATACTTTAGAAAGTAGAGGCAGGAGGCTGATAGGTCTGTACGATGCAACTTTTGTAGGGTCTTTTCCTGGTTTTGCTATCATAATAATTTTTGAAGTTTTCCAGCATTTGGGATAGTGTTTAATACGAAGGATAGCATTGAAAATGTGCATCAGATGAATTACTGAAGCCGGAGGTAGCTCTTTTATCATTTTACCGGTAATTTTATCTGGACCAGGTGATTTTTTTGGGTTTAAATCTTTATAAATTGCTTTGAATATGTCCTTTTTTTTAATTTTGAGCGTTATTGAGCAAGGTTGAGAAGTTAATATTGGTAATGAGGACTGTGAAGAGGGTGGATTGGGTGTAAACACACTTTTTAGGTGGTTTGCAAAAGTCAAACCCTTCTCACAGTTGCTTCTAGCCCAATTACCGTCACTCAAACGGATGGGGGAATCAGTGAGAATTGGCCGATTTGATTTTTTTGCTGATTTCCACAAGGAGTAGTCTGACGCTTCACCAGGTGTTAATTTCGCTATGTGCTCTTCTAACTCTTTGTTGTTTTTATTTTTTAAGGCTTGCTTTAACTTTCGAGTGCAGTGTTGTAGCTGTGTTTTCAGATTCGGTGATCTGAATTTTTGCTATTGTCTTCGGAGTCTTCTTTTTTGTCTTACTAGCAATTCAATATCGGCTGGTGTGTATGGGCTATAGTTTGATTGCTTGCATACCTTTGTGCAGGTGGCTGAGCTGAGAGCTAATGAGAGCAGCTGGTTGAATTTTTCGAGTGCTGAGTCTACATCGTGTCCATTTCTTAATACAGTACTCAGAGGAAGATGGGAATTTATATATTTCTTGAATTTTAACCAGTCTATTTTCTTTCTAACGCAATTGCTTTGGGGGCTTGGTGATTTTATAGATATTACCGTGGGTGAGTGGTCAGATGATAGATCATAATTACACTCTGTGGAGATATTTTCCATCTGCAAACCTTTGGCGACTCCAAAGTCTATGAGATCGGGTATTTTCCTCTTGTCCGTCGGCCAATATGTCGGTTGACCATTTGAAATAACATCGTAGCCGTGGTTAGTGATGATTGAACATAGTCTTTTGCCTTTTGGAGTTATTAATCGGGAGCCCCAGTGAGTGTGTTTGGCGTTGAAATCGCCAGCAACCAAGAATTTGCTACCAAGAGTTGAGAAAAATTCTTTATATTGCTGTTCGGTAATACTGTATCTTGGGGGACAGTATATCGCAGATATTACTAGCTTAGAGATGTATTCTTCCAGACATATGGATGTTGCTTGCAAGTAGACGCTACTAAAATCTTCAAGAACATGATGTTTTATTCTGCTTTTTATCAATATGGCAGTTCCTCCGCGTGCCTTACCATGCGGATGATTTGTGGTGTACAGTTTGTAATATGGTATTTGGTAGCAATTTTTGTCAGTGAAATGGGTCTCAGATATCATCATTATGTCGATTTGGCTGGATTCAAGGAATTGAATTAGCTCCAAACGGTGCTGGCTTAAGCCGTTGGCGTTCCAGTGGCATATCTTGAGACAACTCATGGTCTGGATAGCAATGTTTGGAGTAACATCGATTGATTTTTCATCATTTCTTGCATCATTGTGTGCATTGAGTTCATGAATTGGTTCATATTCTGAATCAATGTTTGAAGCAAATGTTCAAGGGTACTTGGCTGTTGGGTGGGCAGTGAGTGTTTCTGCTCATTATTTACATTGCTTTGTTGGTGTGGGTTTTGTTTTAACACGCTAGCGTATGAATTGGTTTGATTCTTGTTTGGGATTGCAGAGAAGAATTGTGTTGCATCAATATTTTGTCTCTTACTTGAGTTGGCTATCTGAGTTTGCTCAACTGGTTTTAGAGGTTGATTGCTAGCGGAGAAATTTAGCTTTAGGGTTGTATATACTGGGCAACCTCTATAATTTGCGGTGTGATTACCTCCACAATTGCTGCATTTTTTCATGCTAGCATCGCCTTTAGATTTTGGGCATATGTTTGATTTATGGAGATCTCCACAAATCACACAAACAGCTGGCAGGGTACAATATGTCTTAGTATGTCCATATTCTTGGCAGTTGCTGCACTGAGGAGGTCCAGTTCTCTTATGGGGTTCTTCGATTGTGATTTTGCGATGCAATAAATATCGAATTTTATATATGGGGTGTACTTCACCTTTTTTTAGGGGTTTTGTTTCAGGCTGAAGCTCAATACGATATAACGGTTGAGGTATATTGCTCTTGTTGAGAATGTTGAATACTGTTTTGGCTTGAAACCCTTCTTCCTGGAGGGCAAGTTTGATTTCGTTAATATCAACGTTGGGTTCGACGCCTTTGAGTACAACGATTAAGCCCTTACTACTTTTTAGCTGATATGTGTAGTAATTCTTTTTTACAGCATCAAATTCCGCTATTACTTTGCGATAATGAGTTTCGCTGTAGATTTGCACTTTTGTTTCCTCAATTTGGCCTTTGCGAATAGGAACAACATGGAAATTCTTTGGTCCTATAAGACTTGTAATTCTAGAAATCAACTTATCTGAGTTGCGTTCTCTCAAGAAAATGGGTGGGGGTTTGAAATTTTTCTTGGAGATAATATTTTCGTCACTTTCATCACCTGAAAGCAGAGCGTATCTATTTTCTGAACTAATAGGGACAGTGTTCTGCTTTTGAATTTTTGTTGAATTCATTTGTTTTGAATTTTGCGGACTTCTCTTTCGCTTTACTACAGTAATGTAGCGATCAATACCAGTTTGAACAGCAACTGGTTCTTTATTAGTCATCGCACTAGTTGCTTTAACTACTGGGTCATGCACTTCAGTAGAAGTGCCGTTATTTGATTGCTTTGATGTTGTAGCTGTTGGTGTTACAGCAGGAGAAGCACATTGTACACTCCACGGTATAGAGGGAGATAGTATATCACGATAGAACAAATTATTTTTTTTGTCTGTATTTATTGTTGTTGCAAAATTTGATGAATTTTTAATATGTGCAGGCAAAAGATTTGCACTGTTACTTTCACTTGTGCAGTGTGTATCAACTGTTTTATTTGATAATGCACTTATCGGGGGGGTTTGCGCGGGTGACTGCAAATTATTGTTTACTATTTTACAAATTACTATTTACTAAAAAACAATGCTATTTCTTCATTGTTATTCATTTTGCTTATCATGATATCAAAGCGAATACCTAAAAGAATGCTGCAATTTTAGTTGTGCATGTGTAAATAATTACTTATAGCTTTTAAGTTACGGTATAGGTATTCAGAATATCGAATTGCTGTTCAGATGGCGAAATCGAAAACCACTATTCTTTTTCGTTTATTTCATGACATTAATTAACACTGTTTGGATTGTTCGATTTGTGTTAAATATGCACCATTTATTTTACAGTTTGTTGCCATTTTAATCTTCACCTTAACGTTTTTCTCTTCACAACGCTTCGCTTATGTATATCCTACTATGGATTGGGAAAATTCGCCACTTTCAGATCATCGTCATGATCACCAATTTCTGTATCTACGCCGACTGTAAAACTGATGCATCAAAACTTCCGAAGCAAGCTTCATGAGTTTCTACAAGCGACATGTGTGACCTAACGTTGTTGGGTAATTTTGGTCAATTGCAAACTTCAAACAGTCCAATTTGACAGTATTTAATTTATTATTTTTTTTAACATTTTAAAATACATATATTTGGTACAATAAAAGTGTTTCTTTACGATACGACTATTTACAATATAAGTAACGAGTAGCTTGAATCAAATAAATAAGTAATTTTAATCAAATTACTATATATCTAAATGTTTGCTAAGTCGGTGACATTTCGCCACTTAAGACGCCTTGGTTGCCCACAAGAGTTCTGTATGTTTTTAGCTTCTGCGTTGACATGTTGATGTAACCTCAATTTGTGGCACGTTGCCTTGTCTTTGATTTCTTCAGCGACAGTACAAATTTTTAAATCGCGGTGTTTAATTGACAGTTTAATTGACAGTTTAGCAAATGGTAATTTTTCAGCTCTGTGACAAAGCTCTGAAAAAGAGATGTCACAAGGCTTCTGACATTAATATAAGCAACCTAAAGCTCAAAAAGCAGCATAAAGATTAAAAAATAATAGGCCAACAATAAACAATGTTATTTAAAATTGCTGCTAATATACTATGTGAAATGATCGCTGGAACATCTACAAACAACTCTAAAAACTAATAATCGACCATCACTACCGAAACGTCTCTGATTACTCAGCAGCACCCGCCCACTGGTCTTGCGATGGCAAGGTAAAGACCTATTCCAACTATTCGATTCGGACTATTTGATTTTGATTTAAAATGATTCGAAAATGTCAATGTTTTCCTTAATTTCTCGGTGATTATCTGTGAGATATAGTTAGTTTTTTCAGTCACTGAAGTTCTACAAAATTGTTCACCTGTTTTTTATAAGAATTATTACATTTAAAAAATGTTCCATTTACTACTCGAATTGAGAATTCTATTTTCTTTCTAATGGTTTATGGTGTTATGTTTTACGATTTATTTCATGATCATTTCTTCGCAATTAGGTTATTTTCCTATAAATGTAATCACATTTCAAAATTTCCAATTTTAATATTTTATGTAAATATTAGTAATGTTTGTTGTCCTTGCATATTGGGCTTGCATTCCAATTGTTGCCTACCAAACGCATAACGTTCAAATGGCATTTGCTATGAGTAAGTTAATGTTTTATGGATGAACAGAAAAGTTGCAATCCGACAATTTTCCCTCCTTGATGTTATTTTTTCAGATCGATAGAATGCAATTATGAACACAAGGAAGAAATAGTGTGTATGGTACTTATAAATAGATATACATTCTGTCAAATAAGTACCCGGAAATTCTCATTTTTAATTTTCCCTCTGAGAATATTTCAAAAAATTTTTTTTTCCCAGGTTGGCACAACTGTCAGCCACTATTCTGTGAATTTTTATTGCTATGTGTCATTTAGTTTGGTTACGGCGTCATTAGGAACAAGTCAACCTTTTGTGTGCGTTGCGATTTTTACTATGGATAAAAATATCGAACAAAGAGTTTGTGTGAAATTTTGTGTTTCAAACGAAATTTCTTGTGCCAAAACGTTGGAAATGTTGAAAAAAACATTTGGTGATTCAACCATGTCGAAAACTCAAGTTTACGATTGGTATAAATCGTTCAAAAAGGGGCGAGAAGAAGTGAACGATTTGCCACGTTCAGGACGGACTTCGACCTCTTCAACTGAAGAAAACGTCGACAAAATAAAGGAAATGGTGCTCGAAAATCGTCATTATAGTTTGCGAGAGATAGCCCAAGAAATGAACATGTCTCATGAGACCGCTCGTCATATTTTGGTTGATGTTTTGGGTATGCGGAAAGTCGCAGCGCGATTGGTGCCAAAAGATCTGAATTTTCTTCAAAAAGTGAATCGCTGTCGGTGGCTGAAGACATGCTTGAACTGTAAATTCCGATCCACCGTTCATCGAACGCATCATAACTGGTGACGAGAAATGGGTTTTCGAGTACGACATGCAAACAAGTCAACAATCATCGGAATGGCGCGCCAAAAATGAGCCGAAACCGAAAAAACCGCGTCAAAGCAAATCGAAAATCAAGGTGATCCTGACCGTTTTCTTCGATATTCGTGGTGTTGTTCATTCGGAATTCTTACCGGAGGGCCAAACCGTCAATAAAGAATATTATCTTGGCGTTATGAGGCGTTTGAGAGAGAATGTTCGTCGCAAAAGACCAGATTTGTGGCGGAACAACAGTTGGATTTTGCACCACGATAATGCACCAGCGCACAAAGCGATCATTGTGAACGAGTTTTTGAACAAAAATTCAACAAATATCATCGAACAACCACCGTACTCTCCAGATATGGCCCCGTGTGACTTTTTCCTGTTTCCAAAACTCAAATTACCACTTCGTGGAACCCGTTTTAAGAGCATTGAAGACATCAAAACTAATTCGCAACGAGAACTGAAGGCCATCCCGGAATATAGCTTTAAAAAGTGTTTCGATGATTGGATTGTTCGTTGGAAGAAGTGTATTGCCTCAGAAGGGGCCTATTTTGAAGGGGATATAATAAATTTAGATGATTGATAAGTTGTTTGTGTTTTATTTCAAATTTCAGGGTACTTATTTGACAGAATGTATACAGGTATATTTGGTGTTTATATACGGAACTACATATGTACATATATATAGTAAGTGACTAAGTAAGTATATATGGGCTTATAATTTCATTGTACATATAGTACGGTGTTTGTATTTTAAATGAAGGTATCCACGATTTGATTAACGCCGCTTAGTGTGTTCCTCAAAGTGACAAGGGGTTTCCTAGATTTGCATTCGAAAATATTGTGCCGCGCAGCTTAGGGTAGGGATGGCCGATAATCAACTAAAAATATCAACTTTGTAATATTAAGTTAATTTTCTTTTTTAGATTTTATCGATAAAGATAATTTTCTCCTTCACTCAAAAAAATGGCATCTTGATATATCATTCAACAATTCTTGTTTTTCAAATACCGACATTTAATATATCGCCCATCCCTAGAACAGTGTAAATACAATATTAAATATTAATATTGTATTTACAATATTAAATACAATTTTAATATACTATTGTATATTAAAAAAAAAAAAATTCCTATAATTATTACTCATTGCCGCCATTTGTTTACAGGTTAAGTATTTGTGGCCATCCATCGAGCGTAGCATCGGAAATTTTTGCATTGCTTATGCGTTAAGTGCGCTCTTCAGCGGTTCATTACCTAGCGGGATTTGGTAGATCCAGTTATGCCTTCAAAATATTACTGCAATTTTTAAGTTCTGTAATGATTAAGGTCTGGAAAAGTCAAGGTGTAAGCGAGTGGGCGATAAAAAATGTTCTGATCGATTTATTGTACTACATTTTTGATAGATAGACGATTTAGCATTAAATTCCCAGTGATTTTAACGTTCGGAAGATGTCCCATTTTTGCAGTTTTCATCAGCATAAAAATCAAATGTTTTTATTCGAAATTATTTAGTGAAAAATTATTAAAAAATAAAGTACGGACAAAAGTTTGATAATGGAATCATTCTTTTAATTTGTCTTCAACACAAATTACAAAGTTGAGCATTTATTTTCATTGAAAAATAATAATCACCCCATAAGCACTGAATTCTGAGTCATATCCATAATCCTGACCACGTGTACATCTACACGAGGCATTTCTTTCAAAGTAATTTAACAAATGACGACACGATATACTGTAGAATTATTTATGTATCTACCTTATGGTGGGAAGAAAATTATATGCGACTCAATTCATTTGCAATTACTGCATTGGAATAGTCCCATTGAAGTAAGCTGTAGTCTTGTAAAATTCTAAATTCATATTATATGCATTGGTAGGATTGGCAATATTATTTACGTAAACTTCAAATCATGCTTATAGAAAATCGATAGAATAAAATATGTAGTCAATTCTAAGGTCAATTAATCGAAGAAAATACATATTAGATATTTTATTTATAATCAAGCGATAAATTCAATAATAATGCGTTTTTGAAATACAAATGTGCAAGTATTGTTTGTTCGCTGAATTTCAGAATTTGGCTTGTTAAATATAACGTAGTATACTATGTATGTATAGTATACTACATAACATATCATTTTCACACTTTTGTCTTAATTACTGAACCTTACATTTACATTTAATTTAAGTGATTTCTTTATAGTCACACAGCACTATAAATCTACACAAGATATTGATATTTAAACGATTGACTGAATGGTTCTTTTCTTCAGCTGGAGTGTATATATACAGTTCCCTGATAGTGCATCTCCATTATCACCTAGTCGAACTTATTATTATTTTTTTTAATTTATTTATTGGCTTTTTTTTTGTATATCGATCGATAAAGTAATCCAGTAGTATATTTTGTAAATTTCACGTAGGTTTACATGAATACAATTTTTACTACATCAATATGAGAAAATGTAGTTTTCCAGCAACAACAAAATATACATATCCATTTGTTCGTTGGAGGATGTGGAACAAAATAAAGAAAAAAAAACACAAACATGTGATACCTACTCATTTGATAACATGTGCACAGTTTTTCATCTTTCTGTTTTATCTTGCCTCATATTCTCACTATAATTGCACACTAAAGCTTAATTGAATATGTAGGACTCGTGAAGAATTTTTGCAAGGTGATTTAGTAAACAAAGTGCCAAAAGTGTAAGTAGATTTTTCTTTGGCATTAAATTAAAATTTCACTTACCTCTGTGTCGATTTGTCTGCTTGTCAAACATAAGCATCGCGTCTTCTATCTGCAATGAAAAAATAAATTGTTATTGCTCTGATGTTTATTGAAGAGAATAGAAGAAGATCATAATAGTGAAAACATCATATATAGTGTGTATGTATGTAGGTAGCATACCACATCTAGAATTTTGCACGTATGTATAAGTACAATAAAGGATCAGAAGAGTTAAATCATTCCTAATATTTATTTCTATATAATAAAATAAAGTGATTTATATCGGATGCCTGTATGAATTAAACAATGTTTTAAATCTTACATACTTACATAGCGATAGACACCTTTCCGATGGCATGAGCTCCTACTGTTTTGTCAGAAGCTAATGGAAAACATTCACCTTACACTTTTCTCTTTTCAAAACTATTTCTAACTACATTTGTGCATTTAGATTGCCTCTTTTCAAGCATGGGGCAATTTAGGTGAACTTAAAGCCAGGCAGACATCATTTTAAAAACAATTCCAGATGAAATTCACTAACACTGAACACCATGTTATATATAATATTAAATATTTATGAAAATTTTTTACGATTTTTACATACACACGAGTACATATACTATAATTGAGTTCAGTAGTACACAAGAAGGACACCTTCATTACATAATAGGGACAAAAATTGAATACGATAATCTTACAGGGGCAAATATATAGAAATATAAGAAAGAAATGTTTATTGTTGTTATGCTAAATTTGTCATGTAAATTCGTGTGCTTTCGCTAATTAAAATGAGACGCTATTTTTCGAAATTTCTTGAATACATTAAGTAATTTTGTTTTAGGGAGGATATATAAAGTACATAAATTTTTCAAAATAACTTATATGTAAATTTGAAATTCACAAACTTGTAAAGGTGAAATATGCTCTTTCTCTCTCTCTCTCTCTGTTCATAATTTCCAAAAGAAAATCAGCTAAAAAGCGAAAAATGTGTATTCTTGATATCGAATGAACAATATGTCGTAGTAGCGAATTTATGTTTCAAATATCAATGCGTCTCTGGTGGTAGTAGCAATCACTTACCATGGCTTGTTGTTGTAAATTCAATAAAAATTCACTCAAGTGCTACGAATTTGATAGTAACACAAAAACAATTTAATAGCCGTAAATGAAAACTGATTTTCGACTAGCAATAGAATTCTAATAGCTAATCGCTTGTAGGCAAATAATTGTATGATTGATATCAGAAAAGTTTTCAGCATTTTCTTTTCTAGGATGGTGTTTAATATAAGAGCAAATGTCTGTTCATTTGTTCTACTACAACGTTGAAAATGTGTACAATGATTCATCATTACGAATTTCATGTCATTTTGTCAGTAATACAATATCAATTCGTACCGCCAGCAGCTAATTGATTAAGTTAGATTTTGTTGAGGTGGTTGTACGCTTGCGCGGACTCACCCTATTTAACTTAGGAACCAACTCGAGCTTGGAGTAAACCGCAGAATGTTCCTCAGCTGACGGTGAGCCAGCTCGGTGGGATTATGAATAAAGTAAGGTGAGTTATGGACTCTGGTTCTTCCTCGTTGCCGCAGCCGCAGTAGTCATGTTTAGAATTTAAGTCAAGTTTAATTTTCACAGTTATTTGTAGTTATAATTTGATATTCTCAACTAGTGTTGATAATAAGGTGATTCCTATATACTCACACATTTTACGCTATCTTGGAAAAATTTCGAGGCAAACCTGACGGGCAAATACTATAACAAAATATTTTAGTGATTTTTTAAACTGTCACAATGCATGTATTTGGAAAAAAAATCAATGCTGATTCTACATATTTCAAAGGAATTCTGGATGAATTGTCAATTTACTGATTGTTGCAATTGCTTATGATCTAATTGGATGTATTGATGGAATTGTTTACTTTCCCAGTAAGAATTATCCAGCAACGAAATATTAGAGAGTAAGAAAGAATTCGCTCTCAAACAGAAAAATATCCAAAAAATTAAACAAACTAAACTGTGACTAATTTGCTTGAATTTTCTACCAGTGTAATTAAAGGCTCTACTCGTGGTCTCCAAACTGATGTAATTTACACTGATTTTTGCAAGGCTTTCGATAAAGTTAACCACGACTTATTGCTAAAAAAAACTTGATTTAATTGGCCTTTCTAACATATTTGTAAACTGGATTAGATCCTATCTAACCAACTGCTCATAAAAATTTCTATTCAAAAGTGAAATTTCCAAAAATATTATTGTTCCTTCTGGCGTCCCCCAGGGAAGCCACCTGGAGCCAGTCCTCTTCTTACTCTTCATAAATGATCTTCCATCATCTATTATGCACTCAACTATTTAATGTTTGCAGATGATGTCAAGCTTTTCATGACACATTATTCATCGGCTTTTCAAACATGTTTGCAATCAGATATAGACTCTCTTTCTGAATGGTGCTCAACTAACCAAATGGTCTTAAATTTAGATAAATGCAAATTCATGACTTTTTCACGGAAAAAACCTTTAGTACATCAGTTTTCTCTTGATGGCCAGCAGTTAAAGCGTGTTTTTAGTTTTATTGATTTCGGTATTACCATGAATCCCAAACTTCGTTACAATTTGCATATAAATTATTGTGTTAATAAGGCCAAAGGTGTGCTGGGCTTCATTAAGAGATGGATTCTGGAGCATGCTTCCATTTTCTGGAACCCTCAATATAGTTGCTATATTAATAATTTAGAATCTGTTCAGAAGCAGTTCCTGTTATTTGCCTTGCGCTCCTTTAACTGGGACCCTTCAGTTAACCTTCCACCATATGAAAACCTCAAACATTTAGCATTGCCAACACTTAAAAGTAGAAGAACGATGTTAAATGCTTGTTTCGTTATTAAATTACTTAAAGGTAAAAACGAATCTCCGTTTTTGCTTTTTGAGCTAGATTTATTTGTGCCAATCCGTCCGTCGAGAAATTATAATGCAATAAGCTGTCAATGTGTAAAAGTAACTTTGGATTAATTAGTCCTGTGAGAAGCATGTGTAAAGATTACAATAACAGTTATTAATTTATTGATTACCACATTTCTTTGCATGCTATAAAATCATCAATTCTGATTGTGAATATCAATTTTAATACCAAATCAATATCAAGAGGAAGCGATTGCAAACAACTCACCTCAAAACACATACTTTTTTTGTAGAAAACTGGTTCAAACGACTTCAATTAACTAATAAAACCTAATTTTAAAACCTAATCTATTGGTAATTTGTTATCATCTTATATTTTTAAATTTATGCAAACTTCAAGAACATTATGTTGTTGTCATATGTGTTTCAATCACATGTTTTTCTTGCTTGCAAATTCTTACAAGTAAAAATTTATCCAGTAAATACTTGTAAGTTCTCTCACAGCGAACTGTCATTTTAAGCTCTCATTTTATTAAACATTGCAAGTATTTTGGTGTTAACAAACACCATTTGACAACAAATAATTATAATTTGTACGAATTTTCTGTAAACAAACGCACCTATCGTCAACAAGACGTATCTTTTTTTTTTTTCAAGCTTTATTTATTGGATCTTTCTAAAATTACTTAGAAACTAACAATAAGTGATCAAATCTTGCAAACTAACTAAAATTATGTGATATTCCCAACGTTCCATCACAATTTGTTGAGTCGCGAGGTACAGCAATTTCACAGCATATTCAGTATGTCTTTTCTTTTTAATCGACGATGCCCCGTGCTCAGCAACAATTGCCTAGCAAGGGGATTCGGATGACTGTGTAATTTTTGAATGTAGCTTCTGCAGGACATTGCAACTTCCTCAGAAATTCCTCATATACCAAGGCGCGTTTACAATAATTCGCAGACACTTGGATTGTATTCGCTGCAATTTTTCGATATTTGAGAGAGATGCGGTGCCCCAAAAATGAATACCATAAGTCCAGATTGGCTTCAGGATTGCTTTATATAATAGCACTTTGTATTCGAGATTCAACTTTGATCTTTTGTGTAACAGCCACCATAACTGATTAATTTTAAGCTTGATCTGAGTTTTCTTTGCCTCTATGTGATTTTTCCAGGTCAGTCTTCTGTCGAGGTGAATACCCAAGTACTTTGTTGAGGAACATTTTGGAACTGATTGGCCATTAATTCTAAGTGGGGGACATGTATCTGGCCTTAGCGTGAAGGTTACATATACGCTCTTTGATTCATGACAACAAGACTTATCGAAAGATTTAATGTGTCTTTTGAAAATAACCAATATGATATAGTTAATACAAGTGCGTATAATTGACAAATTTCACATTCTCTACAATCATTACAATGTTGCAAAAATAGATTTATTACTTTTAAATAAATTGACTTCTAACGCATGCTTAGATTCTTCACCAATGAATTTATCATTTTATGCAAAAATTATAAATTGCTCAGGAGGTGTATGCGCTATAAGGGGGTTGAGCAATGTTGGTGTTACAAATTTAACATTTTTATCATTTGTAACACGTTTTTTGAACATTTTTGTTATTTGTAACACGTTTTTTGAACATTTTTAGAATTTCTAACACGTTTTTTGAACATTTTTAGAATTTCTAACACGTTTTTTGAACATTTATAAAAATATTAAAAATTTTAGCATTTTTAACATGATTTTTTTATTAAACAGTTGGGTCGAAAATTCCTAACACATATATTAATATTTTTAAAATGTAGTGGCGTACCTCCACACGCCACTAGAATATTATTATTCTAACATATTTAAATCTTTTTTTTTGTTATTTTTATAATTAAATAATCTAGGGGCATGTCGCGACACTCCCCTGGAATATCATTATTTTAAAACCTAATAATTTTTTTTTTTTTTTTTTTTTTAACAAGCTTTTTTATTGGATCTTTCTAAAATTACTTAGAAACTAACAATAAGTAATCAAATCTTACAAACTAAATAAAATTATGTGATATTCCCAACGTTCCATCACAATTTGTTGAGTCACGAGGTATAGCAATTTCACAGCATATTCAGTATGTCTTTTCTTTTTAATCGACGATGCCCCGTGCTCAGCAACAATTGCCTAGCAAGGGGATTCGGATGACTGTGTAATTTTTGAATGTAGCTTCTGCAAGACATTGCAACTTCCTCAGAAATTGTGGGTACATTTAAATCTCGATGGATGTTAACGTTCCTCATATACCAAGGCGCGTTTACAATAATTCGCAGACATTTGGATTGTATTCGCTGCAATTATTCGATATTTGAGGGAGATGCGGTGCCCCAAAACTGAATACCATAAGTCCAGATTGGCTTCAGGATTGCTTTATATAATAGCACTTTGTATTCGAGATTCAACTTTGATCGAGGTGAATACCCAAGTACTTTGTCGAGGAACATTGTGGAACTGATTGGCCATTAATTTTAAGTGGGGGACATGTATCTGGCCTTAGCGTGAAGGTTACATGTACACTCTTTGATTCATTGACTTTTATACGCCATTTTGCTAGCCAGATTTCGAGAGAATCGATATGAGTCTGCAGGAGTTTAGTAGCTTCTATGGGGTTAGAGCGAGAGCACAATATTGCCGTATCATCAGCTGGGCATATCTGTAGTGTATAAGAGATACAGTAAGGGGCCCAAAACGCTTCCCTGAGGAACGCCAGCGTGAATATCCAATGGATTTGTTGTGTAATCCTTGTGATGTAAGAGAAATTGTCTTTTCGTGAGGTAGCTACTAAGCAATGAGGAGACATTTGCAGGCAGTAATAGTTTGAGTTTGTAAATAAGGCCATCGTGCCATACTTTATCGAAAGCTTGAGTGATATCAAGAAAGACAGCTGAGCAATACTTTTTTTCTTCAAAAGTGTTCCTTATCAGAGTTACAATGCGGTGGACTTGTTCTATTGTGCCGTGCTGTTTTCTAAATCCAAACTGATGTTGAGGAATCAGTTGGTTGAGATTAATAAATGGAGTTATATTTCGAATACTTGAGAGAGTAGAGGCAGGAGGCTGATAAGTATGTACCTGGTTCCTGGTTCCTGGTTTTGCTATCATAATAATTTTGGAAGTTTTCCAGCATTTGGGATAGTGTTTAATACGAAGGATAGCATTGAAAATGTGCATGAGATGAATTACTGAAGCCGGAGGTAGCTCTTTTATCATTTTACCGGTAATTTTATCTGGACCAGGTAATATTTTGTGTTTAAATCTTTATAAATTGCTTTGAATATGTCCTTTTTTTAATTTTGAGCGTTATTGAGCAAGGTTGAGAAGTTAATTTTGGAAATGAGGACTGTGAAGAGGCTGGATTGGGTGTAAACACACTTTTTAGGTGGTTTGCAAAAGCCAAACCCTTCTCACAGTTGCTTCTAGCCCAATTACCGTCACTCAAACGGATAGGGGAATCAGTGAGAATTGGCCGATTTGAGTTTTTTGCTGATTTCCACAAAGAGTAGTCTGACGCTTCACCAGGTGTTAATTTCGCTATGTGCTCTTCTAACTCTTTGTTGTTTTTATTTTATAAGGCTTGCTTTAACTTTCGAGTGCAGTGCTGTAGCTGTGTTTTCAGATTCGGTGATCTGAATTCTTGCCATTGTCTTCGGAGTCTTCTTTTCTGTCTTACTAGCAATTCAATATCGACTGGTGTGTATGGGCTATAGTTTGATACCTTTGCATACCTTTGTGCAGGTAGCTGAGCTGAGAGCTAATGAGAGCAGCTGGTTGAATTTTTCGAGTGCTGAGTCTACATCGTGTCCATTTCTTAATACAGTACTCAGAGGAAGATTGGGAATTTATATATTTCTTGAAGTTTAACCAATCTATTTTCTTTCTAACGCAATTGCCTTGGGGGCTTGGTGATTTTATAGATATTACCGTGGGTGAGTGGTCAGATGATAGATCATAATTACACTCTGAGGAGATATTTTCCATCTGCAAACCTTTGGCGACTCCAAGGTCTATGAGATCGGGTATTTTCCTCTTGTCCGTCGGCCAATATGTCGGTTGACCATTTGAAATAACATCGTAGCCGTGGTTAGTAATGATTGAACATAGTCTTATGCCTTTTAGAGTTATTAAGCGGGAGCCCCAGTGAGTGTGTTTGGCGTTGAAATCGCCAGCAACCAAGTATTTGCTACCAAGAGTTGAGAAAAATTCTTTATATTGCTGTTCGGTAATACTGTATCTTGGGGGACAGTATATCGCAGATATTACTAGCTTAGAGATGTATTCTTCCAGAAATATAGATGTTGCTTGCAAGTAGACGCTACTGAAATCTTCGAGAACATGATGTTTTATTCTGCTTTTTATCAATATGGCAGTTCCTCCGCGTGCCTTACCATGCGGATGATTTGTGGTGTACAGTTTGTAATATGGTATTTGGTAGCAATTTTTGTCAGTGAAATGGGTCTCAGATATCATCATTATGTCGATTTGGCTGGATTCAAGGAATTGAATTAGCTCCAAACGGTGCTGGCTTAAGCCGTTGGCGTTCCAGTGGCATATCTTGAGACAACTCATGGTCTGGATAGCAATGTTTGGAGTAACATCGATTGATTTTTCATCATTTCCTGCATCATTGTTTGCATTGAGTTCATGAATTGGTTCATATTCTGAATTAATGTTTGAAGCAAATGTTCAAGGGTACTTGGCTGTTGGGTGGGCAGTGAGTGTTTCTGCTCATTATTTACATTGCTTTGTTGGTGTGGGTTTTGTTTTAACACGCTAGCGTATGAATTGGTTTGATTCTTGTTTGGGATTGCAGAGAAGAATTGTGTTGCATCAATATTTTGTCTCTTACTTGAGTTGGCTATCTGAGTTTGCTCAACTGGTTTTAGAGGTTAATTGCTAGCGGAGAAATTTAGCTTTAGGGTTGTATATACTGGGCAACCTCTATAATTTGCCGTGTGATTACCTCCACAATTGCTGCATTTTTTCATGCTAGCATCGCCTTTAGATTTTGGGCATATGTTTGATTTATGGAGATCTCCACAAATCACACAAACAGCTGGCAGGGTACAATATGTCTTAGTATGTCCATATTCTTGGCAGTTACTGCAGTTACCTAATAATGATAAAAATATTAAAAATAACTTCTCTAAACATGTGCATGAAAGAGACCGTGAACACAGTTCACATGTTTCCAAAAGAAACCAATTACAAAAGCTATCAACAGTAAAGCCCTCAAAAGTGAAAGCACCCTTAAAAAAAATAGTGACTCTTCAAAAGCGACTCTTCAAAGTCATTGGTAGAATTCGAACCCATAAAAACATTGCTTGTTATTGGTTTTCAACTCTTAACCAACTAAGCTAAATATCTTCACCAAATTTAAAGTTGAGTACTTTGTTGAAGTAAACAACGTTACTGAATATTAGGCTAAAAATAGATCAAGAATGGCGCACCGGTGAGCCATTTATGTTATCAACCAATTGCTTCACAATTATGTTTTTTTCAGATCGACAAAAAATTATTCAACAATTTAGTTAACGGAACCTTACTGATGTTGATTTTTATATGTACCGGCGCGAGTACTTATGTATAAAATAAAAATTTTACTTAATAAAATGTAATACATATTATAAATATAAAAAATGTCTTTTATTCAATTGATTGAAAAAACGTCCTCAAACTTTTTTTATATCTTCCATCATTTGTCGCTATTTCTTTATCAATAAACATAAAACTAAATTGATCTTTCCATGATTCAATACACATGCTTTTATATAAATTAAAATTAGTATCACCACAGTGGTCATCAAATACATGGTTTGTATTAGTTTTATTTTGCTTAAATAAAATTATAAAATTACCATTATCTCTAATTATTTGCTTAGGTATTTTGGAATATATTTGACACAAATAAAAACAAGAAATATTATTGTGTCTACTATAAGCAAAATAATTGGCAATTTTATTTTGTGGTTCCGTAGAAATGTCATCAAATATTATTACAGTAAATGTTTCAACATCTTCAGGACGTGGTAAAGATTCAATTGATAAACATTTAATAATCTTTTGATTTCAAGCTATTGATAGTACAAACTTTATCAAATTGATTAATAAAGTTTTTCAAGTATTTATATTTTTCTTGATCACATGTTTTTAAACACATAATAATATTGGAATGATAAATCTTTAATAAGATGTTTAATAATACATTTGTCTCTCCGCAATTACCTGGACCACAAAAAATTCATCTCAAAATATTTGGAAATAATTCATTCAATTGGTTTATTAGTATCAAAATGTTTAATAATTAATTTGTTTTTGATATCTAAGGCCTTAGTTCGAATATTACTCATTTATTATATAAACATATTTTTTCATTTGGAGACTATTTAAAGAAGTTAAATATTTTTCCATTTGGAGACGGTTTGATTTTATCAAACATGTCTCTGAAATAGTTCACGGTCTATTTACCAGTTCACATATTCCAAAGGAAATGGCTCACAAAGTGAACATGTCTCCTTGGGAGACGGTTCTCGAAGGCAACCATTAGCGAAGTCAAACATGCATTGATGAAGTCAAACATGCATTACTTGGTTAGTTAATGGATTATATGAATATAAATCATCACTAATAATTAGATAATGTACAATTGTATTAGCTGGGAATTTTTCTGTCCATTTAAACTCAATTTTAATATCAATAGCAGCCTCTTTAATTACTTTTACTTCATTTTGTTTAGAAGTACCAATGCAAATTATTGGATATTCTTTTAAAAATGTATCATAATTGACTAATGGTAAATTATTAACCATAATAAGATTCTTTAAAATCTAGAAACATGTTGTATAAAATACTTTTTCGCTTTACTATAGTAAAGCGAAAAAGAAGTCCCCAAAATTCAAAACAAATGAATTCAACAAAAATTCAGAGGCAGAACACTAGCCCTATTAGTTCGGAAAATAGATACGCACTGCTTTCAAGTGATGAAAGTGACGAAAATATTATCCCCAAGAAAAATTTCAGATAAGTTGATTTCCAGAATAACAAGCCTTATAGGACCAAAAATTTCAACGTTGTTCCTATTCGCAAAGGCAAAATTGAGGAAACGAAAGTACAAATCTATAGCGAAACTCATTATCGCAAAGTAATTGCAGAATTTGATGCTGGAAAAAAGAATTACTATACATATCAATTAAAAAGTACTAAGAGCTTAATCGTTGTACTCAAAGGCGTCAAACCCAACGTTGATATTAACGAAATTAAACTTGCCCTTCAGGAAGAGGGATTTCAAGCCAAAACAGTATTCAGCATTTTCAACAAGAGCAATATACCTGAACCGTTATATCGCATTGAGCTTCAACCTGAAACAAAAACCCTAAAAAAGGTGAAATTCGATATTTATTGCATCGCAAAAACACAACCCCATAAGAGAACTGGATCTCCTCAGTGCAGCAACTGCCAAGAATCAAACCAATTCATACGCTAGTGTTTTAAAACAAAACTCACACCAACAAAGCAATGAAAATAATGAGGAGAAGCACTCACTGCCCACCCAACAGCCAAGTAACCTTGAACATTTGCTCCAAACACTAATGCAGATCATGAACCAATTCATGAACTCAATGCAAACAATGATGCAAGAAATGATGAAAAATCAATCGATGTTACTCCAAACATTGCTATCCAGACCATAAATACCATAAGTCGTCTCAAGATATGCCACTGCAACGCCAACGGCTTAAGCCAGCACCGTTTGGAGCTAATTCAATTCCTTCCTTGATGATATCTGAGACCCATTTCACTGACAAAAATTGCTACCGAATATCACATTACAAACTGTATACCACAAATCATTCGCATGGTAAGGCACGCGGAGGAACTGCCATATTGATAAAAAGCATAATAAAGCATCATGTTCTCGAAGATTTCAGTAGAGTCTACTTGCAAGCAACATCTATACGCCTGGAAGAGTACATCTCTAAGCTAGTAATATCTCCTATATACTGTCCCCCAAGGTACAGTATTACCGAACAGCAATATACAGAATTTTTCTCAACTCTTCGTAACAAATTCTTGGTTACTGGCGATTTCAACGCCAAACACACTCACTGGAGCTCCCGCTTAATAACTCCAAAAGTCAGAACACTATGCTCAATCATTATTATTAAATGGTCAATCGACATATTGACCGACGGACAAGAGGAAGATACCCGATCTCATAGACTTTGGAGTCACCAAAGGTTTGCAGATGGAAAATATCTCCACAGAGTGTAATAATGATCTCTCATCTGATCACTCACCCACGGTAATATCTATAAAATCACCAAGCCCCCAAGGTAATTGCGTTAGAAAGAAAATAGACTGGTTGAAATTCAAGAAATATCTAAATTCCCATCTTCCTCTAAGAACTGTATTAAGAAATGGACAAGATGTAGACTCAGCACTAGAAAAATTCAACCAGTTGCTCTCATTAGCTCTCAGCTCAGCCACCTGCACAAGGGTATACAAACAATCAAACTATAGCCGATACACACCAGCCGACATTGAATTGCTAGTAAGACAGAAAAGAGGACTCCGAAGGCAATGGCAAGAATTCAGATCACCGAATCTGAAAACACAGCTACAGCACTGCACTCGAAAGTTGAAGCAAGCCCTAACAAATAAAAACAACAAAGAGTTGGAAGATCACATAGAAAATTAGCACCTGGCGAAGCGTCAGACTACTTTTTGAGTGACCCATCCGTTTGAGTGACGGTAATTGGGCTAGAAGCAATTATGAGAAGGCTGTGGCTTTTGCAAACCACTTAAAAAGTGTGTTTACACCCAATCCACCCTCTACACATTCCTCATTACCAAAATTAATTTCTCAACCTTGCTCAATAACGCTCAAAATTAAAAAAAGTACATATTCAAAGCAATTTATAAAGATATAAACCCAAAAAATTCACCTGGCCCAGATAAAATTACCGGTAAAATTATAAAAGGGCTACCTCCGGTTTCAGTTATTCATCTCATGCACATTTTCAATGCTATCCTTCGTATTAAACACTATCCCAAATGCTGGAAAACTTCCAAAATTATTATGATAGCAAAACCAGGAACCAGGAACCAGGTACAGACTTATCAGCCTCCTGCCTCTACTCTCTCAAGTATTCGAAAAGCTACTTGTCATGAATATAACTCCATTTATTAATCTCAATCAACTGATTCCCCAACATTAGTTTGGATTTAGAAAATAGCACGGCATAATAGAGCAAGTTCACCGCATTGTAACTCTGATAAGGAACATTTTTGAAGAAAAAAGTATTGCTTAGCTGTCTTTCTTGATATTACTCAAGCTTTCGATAAAATATGGCACGATGGCCTTATTTACAAATTCAAACTATTACTGCCTGCAAATGTTTCCTCATTGCTTACTAGCTATCTCACGAAAATACAATTTCTCGTACATCACAAGGATTACACAACAAATCCATTGGATATTCACGCTGGTGTTCCTTAAGGAAGCATTTTGGGCCCCTTACTGTATATCTTATACACTGCAGATATGCCCAACAATAACTATACATTCATATCGACCTTTGTTGATGATACGGCGGCAATATTGTGCTCTCGCTCATGTCGATTCTATCGAAATCTGGTTAGCAAAATGGCGCATAAAAGTCAATGAATCAAAGAGCGTACACATAATCTTCACACTAAGGCTAGATACATGTCCCCCACTTAAAATAAATGGCCATGGTTCCACAATGCTCCTCAATATGGGGTATTTACCTCGACAGAAGGCTGACCAGGAACAATCACATAGAGGCAAAGAAAACTCAGATTAAGCTTAAAATTAATCAGTTATGGTGGCTGCTACACAAAAGCTCAATACAAGGTCTATTATATAAAGCAATCCTGAAACCAAACTGGACTTATGGTATTCAGTTATGGGGCACCGTATCTCCCTCAAATATCGAAAAATTGCAGCGAATACAATCCAAGTGCCTGCGAATTATTGTAAACGCGCCTTGGTATATGAGGAACGTTAACATCCATCGAGATTTGAATGTACCCACAATTTCTGAGGAAGTTGCAAAGTCCTGCAGAAGCTACATTCAAAAATTACACAACCATCCGAATACCCTTGCTAGGCAATTGTTGCTGAGCACAGGCCATCGACGACTAAAAAGAAATGATACACTGAATACGCTGTGTAATTACTAAACCTCGCGACTCAACAAATTGTGATTGAACAACGGGAATATCACATAATTTTAAGTTAGTTTGTAAGATTTGAATACTTATTGTGAGTTTCTACGAACAAAAACAAACAAACAAAAAATGTATAAAAAATCAAATTTCTTATGGTTAAATGATAATTGCATTTCATAATTTGAATATCTAACTGTATTCAATTTAACTACTAAATTTTCTAAATTACAATGATCAAATTTACTATTATCTTTAAAAAAATTTTGATTTCTCAATGTTTGGAATGCTATCGAAAAATATCTTGGTTTAGAACTATTCCAAGAATAATTATTTACTGGAGGAAATGCAGTTGTACAACAATATCTCCAATTTCTAAAGTGCATTTTAAAGTTTGTGTTATTTGAAATATTTTTATTAATCTCGTGGTCAACTTCAATAGGAAATTTAACATGTGGCATTCTCCACATTATTTAATTAATTTTAATAGAAAAGGTATGACCATTTAAACTATTATCAACATTTAAGCAATTTGAATCATCATTTTATATAATTAATTCTAATTTTTGATTAATTCTGAAAATAATATTTTTGTAGTCTTCGAAGAATCATATTAATATATATAATGGAATACTAACAGAAAAATATAATTTTTTATTAAAAGCGTTACCTTTATTTACAATTTGCACCCAGCATTATTGAATTATTAGAAAATGATGCTAATCCTTTAATTGATGTTGTTAAACCAGGATTTTCTATTTGATCAATTTCCATTGTTAATGGAAATTGATCAAATTAATTACCATTGTTAACAAAGTTAATTAAGATCGGATTAATATTTTCCACAATTTTACCATCTTTATCTTTTGCAGTAATTTGTCCTCTAACAACAAGTAAACTTTTATATGGTAATGTTTTAATATCTTGATTTTTAATATTGTTACGTTTTTATTCTGTGAGTGTTTAATTCTATTTGAATTACCTTGTTCGATCACTGGATTGATTCTCACTTCTCAACACTGGCTCTATTTATACTCTGTTGGCAACACCCCAGAATCTTCCTTTATCGAGATTCTTCTCTTTCTTTCTCGTTGGCTTGTTCTGGTTATTACTTATTTCTTTTTGTTGACATTCGTTTCGATGCTGCCAATAGTGTCAGTCCAATAGTGATGAGTAACCAACTATCGATATTCGTTACAATATTTTTTTCTATTGGTCTACCATTGTCATTTAAAAGAGTAGAATTGGATGGTAAATGTTCATAAAAATCATAAGATTCTATACCTTTTACTTCCATCATTTATTTAACTAAAAAATTTACTCACAATTTTAACATAATTGAAGTCTTGTCTTTAATTGCTTTAACAAATTATAAAAAAACATAATTATAATAATAATAATTAGTACCATAGAAATGTATTCATTTTGCATTATTTTATAAATTCCATTTGAATTAATTAAAGTAATTTTTGATAATTGATCATCATGTTCTCGAAGAAAACCGTTTCCTTCAGAATTTTTAACACAATTATTTTTATTGTTATTCATTTAAATGATAACTATTTTTTTCGTATTTTTAAATATTACAAATGATTGTTAATATCATACTTGAAACACTTAATTATTCTAATAATAAATTCAGAATGTTTACAATAATTAACAATAATGAAAATAATACATGATTATTGTAATTTGAATTAAATACATCAAACATTCTAAATAAATTTATTAAATTAAAAAACTGTTCTAAAATATGATTAGTCATTGTGATAAAACAGATATATATATATAATATATATATATATAATATATATATAATATATAATATATAATAGGTAGAAATTATAAACTTCTATTTAAAAAGATTAATTACCAATATAAGCAATATTTTCAATATTATTTGTATATGGTCCATTTCTATTATTAGTTTTTTGAAGTTTTTTATTTGAATCGTTTTGATCCATGATAACATTTTTTTCATCAAATATATTAGATAATTTCTTTTCTCTATATTTTAAATTAGATGCTTTATCATCTTTTTTTAAGAACTAATTTATTCATTGCATCTTCAAATTTCATATTTCTTGTTATTTCATCAGCTTCTTCTATTTTAGCTAATTCTTGCCCTTCTCTTATTTTTTCTTATTCTTGTTTATAATTTTTATTTTTAATTTCTGAATTTTCTAATTTATTTTCTAACGCTGTTATATGCAGCGTTATCTTTTTCCATCCAATATTTAACTTTCCATGTGTCTGATTCAATCTCTTTTTCAGTAAAAATTTCAGCAATATATTTCATTATATTTTAGTCCTCGGATTGTATTCTGATTTATCTATTGTTTCTAACATAAATTTCAATTTTCTGTTTTTATCGAAATAAATTTCCTTTAAATTTTCGACATTATTTATTAATTTAACTACCTTTTGGAAAACAATATTTTTATATTTTTTAATTACAGCTTCCATTTAATAGATGAAATATTAATATAACAATAAATTTTATAATTTTTGATAATTGTGGAATTTGCGCAATCGTCAGATTTTTATTTTAAATCCCATAAATTCATGTCAATTATTTATATAACATAATACCCATTGAGACTCAGCAAATTTCATTGAAACCAAGTGAGACTAAGTAAATTTTCTTATTATAAATAATAAAAGAAATAAGAAAAAATATCACAACGAAACAAAAAATGTTTGCATTACAAAATTATGCAAACTCTGAAAATTTTATTATTTGTAGATATAAACATTGGGGTGGATATAAACATATTACATTAGCCGCATTCTTTTGTAACCGAGTTGCAGAAGAACACCAACTCGCATTTAATTTCCCTTTTACTTGAATATAATTTCCCTTTAGTTACTTAGCAATGCTGATGTTATATATGGTTGTTCGTGAAATTTATAAACGAAATAAAAACACAAAAGAAACAATTTTGCGGAATCTGTGGTAAATATATTCGTTTATTTAAAATAAATTTTTATTTGCACTTGCTTTATTTTGCTTATTTTTGTTCATATTTACAGTAATTTGACGTGTTGTTGAAATTTCCCAGTAGTCTATTCACAATAGTGCTTTTTTTTTACTTTCAAACACTATAACTCAGGTCGATTAAAATATAAGCAACTTCAATTGAACTCGGTTAAAATATACTATGTCGTTTATTTTTGTTGTTGCTTTGCATGCAGTTCTGCAAATAAGTCAGTGTTCTTTTGCAACTCGCGTGCGAAAGAATGCGGCTGTTAAAACAATTAAAAGAAAGTTTTTATCGATTTGATCCAAATTCTCCTAATAAAAATTTATTAGGAGAAAACTATTCAATTTTATTTAGAGGTAAATTACCTATAGCTTTATTTAATCTTCTTTAATCTTTAATCTAATAAAGTAAGAAGTGTTAGTGAAGAACACAGAAGTAGTTCTTCACCATTCCTCATAGATGGGTATAATAAAAGTAAATTAAAATTAAAAAATTTGAAAAGAGCTAGAAAAATTAAATATTGATTCAAAATTAATCACTGGTGAAAATGGTATAGAACATTACGAAATAAAACAAAAAATAAAGCTTTAATTAATAATTTACAAAATAAAATATCAAGTATAAAAAAAAGTTGAATCTTAAAAGTTAAAGTATATTAATTTAATAAGCAGTCAACTTTTTTAGTTAAATAAATGATATTATAAACAGTTTTATAAATCATCTTCCATTTGAATTACATAGTCCTGGTTATAATTATTTAGGACCAGATACTAATTTACATTTGAAAAAAGAACAAGGTATTCAACCAATTAATAAATCAGATGAAGCTGCTAAAGAACACGATATTGCATATTCAAAAAGTAATGATTTAAATAAAAGACATGAAGCTGATGAGATTTTATAAAATAAAGCATGGTCAAGAGTTTTAGCAAAAGATGCTAGTTTATCAGAAAAAGTAAATCCTTATTTAGCAACAAATGCAATGAAATTTAAGAGGAAAATGAGAATGGGACTTTATAATCAAAATAATATTAATCAAAATGAAAATAATAATGAAATTTCTTTTATTCAAAAATGTGGAAGGTATAATAAACATCCAATATCTCTAAATGAAGATCAACAAAAACAAATTCATGATGCAATGAAAAATAAAAGAGATATAACTATAAAATTAGAAGTAATTCAATTACAAAGAACAAAAGAAAGTATAATGAATTAAACATATTTACCACTAACTGAAAAAAAAAATTAAATCCATCAAAAAGAATGCGAACATTAATACTATTTTTATTTTAAAATTATCTAAATCTCAATTGCAAAGTTTTAATAATGAAAAGATTGGTGGGTTTTTACCAGCATTATTACCACTTATTCCAGCAATAGGAGCTGTAGTTACTGTTGGTACTTCATTATATAAAGCTTATAGTGATAAAAAGACTAATGATAAATTACTAGAAGAAAAAATTCGTCATAATAAAGCATTAGAAGAACAAAATGTAAAAGGTGGTAATGGATTACTTCTTAAAAATCTGGTAATGGTCTACTACTTAAAAAAAATGATTTTGGATTGATTCCTATTAAACCATTAAGTAATCATGATTAAAAAAAATGCTGGCAAATTCAATATTCCAAATTTTATAGGTGTTTTTATGAAAGATAGGTCACCAAAAAAGATAAAAGATATAGAATGTGGAATAATAAATTTAGATAATAATGATGGTAATGGTACTCATTGGGTAGCATATAAAAATACTAATAATTATATTGTATATTATGATTCATTTGCTTTAAATAAATTACCTATATTAGTTGAAGAATATTTTAAAACTGAAAATACAATTAAAAAGATAAATAATTATGTGATATTTAAAGACCCGAAGGGCTCATTGGCCGAGCTTCTCTTCCATTACTGTTGTGCGCGTTAAATTTTGGATAGTATTAGAAGGGATCTGTACTTATTTTAGCCGGTTCCGAACGGCAGAACTCTTGTGACATCACTTTTTCTGAGCTTTGTCACAGAGTTCTTTTAGAATTGCCAATTGCTTGCCGACAGGTGGGTATGAGCCGGGGGATTGAACCACGAACCACGACCTACAGATCAGAAGGCCAACACACTAACCACCAGTAACTAACGGCACCCACCAGTAAATATAATGAATGTTAATTCAATTAGAATAAAATGTAATATTGCATCTGGTAGTTATGAGAATAATAAACAAATAAATATTATTCATAAATTTTTTATAAAATAAATGAGATACCAAGAAATTTAATTTAGTATCCTATAAATACAAATGCAATATAAAATATAAATATTCAAATTGTTGATCAAGACAATAATTTAATTGAATATAGAAATGGAAAAATTAGTATTAGATTAAACGTTCGTGAAGTGAACTGATAATCTTATTTGACTTTTGTCAAACGATTTTCTTCAAAAATATAACTAGTGAAACGATTCGTTATTGGTATCGAAGGAAAAAGATTTAAAAAATAAAGTGAAAAGTTAAAATGGGAGAAGTTCCACAAAAACAAAGATTGTGTCATCATATAGTTAATGGTGTAAAAATTTTATTAACTCCAATGGATGGTAAAAAAAAATATGCTTTTCATGTTTACAAGAAAAAGACATAAATGAATATAATACAGTTCGACCTGGATATTGTAATGAATGTTTTAAGGAAAAATATAATTATCGTAATAAATTACCATAAAAAAATAAAAGGATTGTATGTGAGTGTGGTAAAGAAATTCTTCAGAGACACAAAAAGCGACATCTTAATAGCATAACTCATGAAATTAAGGAAAATATTGAAAATTTATCAATAAATGTGTAAATATTTTTTTAAACTTTAAGCATTATAAATCAACACATTCAAGTATTTAAATAAAGTATGAGGAGAACGAAATTAATGAAGAAATTTTTTCTATAATAAATAAAGAAAAATGAATCCAATGAACATAAAAGGTTTAAAAACAAAAACTTTAAAAAACCTTAAAAAATGTGTTAGAGAAAATAAACATATTTTTTAGTTCCGAAATACTGGTATAACAAAAATAAAATTGGTTTATTAGGATTAGTAAAAAAAAGAAGCTAAAAAATATAACAAAAAAATTATTCTAGATATAATTCAAAATTTTGATGATTATGATTTTAATTTTGATTATTTAGTTACGGATAATTTATATGAAAATGGTGAATTACAAAAAAAAAAAGATATGGTAATTTAGTAGCAGATATTGAATTCAAAAATAATGAAAAATTGGATATTACATCACATCTAAGTTTATTAAAGAACAAATGTTATTCTTACTTTGACAAAGGTATTAAAAAATATAGCGTAACAAAAATTAAATGTCTTTTTGGTATCGGTCTAAGACACATGACATTAATAAAATCAATTTTAAAGACAAATTTGATATCATGATCGATCAACTATGTAACAGTTTTTATGGAATTAATAAACAAGGAAGGGGATGGGAGTTTGTAAAAATAGTAAAAACAATTGCTTCGAGAGATGAAAGTCAGCCTATTTCAGGTGGGCCATATATTCCATTCACAAATAAAAATTGTATACTATTGTATGTTATATTGTATCTTATATTCTATAACCAAAATGAAATAACTAAAGATCCACAAAGACCAACTAAATATAAAAAATATCTTGAAGACATATTAAATTATGAAAATTTTAAAAACTTAAATATAACTTATCCATTTGAAGTTAATAAAGAAAATGTTAAGAAATTAGAAGACAATTTTACTATTACAATTAACTTTTATTATTTCAATCCTGAAGAAAAAGATACAATTGAACAAATTCAATTACTATATAAAAGTAAATCTTTTAATGTTAATAATGTTAAATCTCATTTTATAGTTATTAAAAATAGTTATTAAAAAATTATTAATCAAAATGAGTATTTACATATTTCTTATAAATGTTTTAGGAAATGTAAATCTTTAAATGAATTAGAAGAACATAAAAAAATATAGAGTTACCTAAAGAAGGTCAAAACATTTTAGAATATAAATTAAATGGTGCAGAATTCTCCATATGTTTTATATGCTGATTTTGAATCTACTCTCAAAAAGATTAATAATAAGAAATCAGAAATATGTGAGACAATATTACTCAATTAACATATTCCGAATAGTTTTGAAATTTATTGTAATTGTAAAGTGAACATGTTTCTGAAGGTAGTGGTTCGCTTCGCGAACATACGAAAAAGTATTTTTCAGCAGTAAAACCTAAAAAGGTTTAATTAAAGTATTTTTGATCAGATATTACAACATGCTAAAGAATAGTAGAATAATTCAAGATAAAGAATCTGTACTAAAGTTTGAAAATACTAAAAACTGCGAAATTTGTAATATTGAGTTTATCGATTTGATTGAAAAATGTTGGGATTATGATAACGTAACTGGTAAATATAGAATGGCTTTATGCAATAAATGTAATCTAAATTTGAAAATGCCTAAATTTTTACCAATAATTATTTTATTAAAATATTTAGATTCAGTTTATCCACAAACAGAAACTACTCTAATAGCTACACGTAGAGACAAATTTAGACAAATTAGAAAGAAAGTAATAGTAGGTGAATATTAGTAAAAAAGATTATAAATTTGCAAAGAAATTTTGGAATCATTTTAACTGTAACACATTTAAAGATTATCACGAATGGTATTTAAAATTAGATGTTATTTTGTTATCAGATATTTATAATAATTTTAGAGAAATGTGTTTTGAAATTTATTAATTAGATCCTGTTTATTTCAACAGCAGTAAAATTTCCTAAACAAAAATTAGAATTATTAACTAATCAAGATCAGTATGAATATAAAGAAAATGGAATTAGAAGTGGAATATCTCAAATATCACGTAATTATGCTAAAGCAAATAATTGCTATTATTACTATGATGTTATGGAACAAGTTTATAAATTAAGTAAAGAGAAGCTGAAAGTAAAAGAATATATGATGTGCTTTCAGACACATGTTTAGAGCAGTTATTTTTAATACTTTTAGCATTATTAGGTTTCAAAATAATGATATTCCAGGGGAGTGTCGCGACATGCCAATAGAATATTATTATTCTAACATTTTTATCAATATTTAATTATAAAAATGACAAAAAAATAGATTTAAATATGTTAGAATAATAATACCGTACCACCACACGCCACTACATTTTAAACATATTAATATAAACTACAAAAAAAAAAGAAAACTTGGGCCAATTGATTAGCGTATTAGTTTTTTGGACATTCTAAAAAAATAAAATAAATGTTTTAAAATGAAAGCACTGTCTTTGTGTTAGGATTTTTCGACCCAACTGTTTAATAAAAAATGGCCTTACAGTCGGCTGGGGCCGACCAAATTATATCCTGCATATGTAGAGGTATATATAAAAAGTTTGCTCGTATATCCATCCCGTTTTTCCACTACTTTGTATAGGAGCTACATTAAGAAGCAGGCGTTCCTCACCAATTTTTGAGGAACAATTTCTGCCTATAATACTAAACTACCTAAGTTGCAATGGGTTGACCTAGGCGTATTATTTAGTAAGTTATGGGTGTTTTAATGTTTAAGATAAATCCGAGACTTTGGGCGTGGCTTATCTCTGTGTTGTACATCTAATTAATTTTTCAATATCAATCCACACCTTAAATATGGTTGTCCTACGCTGAATAGTTCATAAGTTATGGCGGTTAACATTTTTGTTTAATTTCCTCAACTTTGTATGGGAGCCCCAATAAGAAGTGTGCATGGCACACTGATTTTCTGCCGCATTATTTTTGACTATCATATTAATCTAAGTGTCAATTATGGTTATTCTACCCGAAGATTGCCGAAGTTACAGCTGTTTCAATTTAAAAGAATTTCAGTCATTTTGTGTGCGGGCTACAATAAACAATGAGCGTGGCGCGCCCATTTCCTGTGAGGCTAGTTGCTCGTACAATACTAATCCACACCTTAAATCTCGTTATTCTACGCTGAATAGTTTGCAAGTTATAACCGGTAACATTTTTTTTTAATTTCCGCAACTTTGTATGGGAGCCCCAATAATAAGTGGGCATGGTACGCTGATTTTTTGCCAGATTATTTCCAACTACGATATTAAGCTAAGTGTCAATTATTCTAGACAGAAGTTTGCCGAAGTCACGGCTGTTTCAATTTAAAAGAAATTCGGTCATTTTGTATGGGGGCTATAATAAGCAGTGGGCGTGGCGCGCACATTTCCAGTGAGTCTAGTTGATCTTACAATACTAATCCATACCTTCAATCTCGTTATTCTACGCTAAATGCTTTGTAAGTTATGGAGCTTAACAGTTTTAGTTTAATTCCCTCGACTTTGTATGGGAGACCCATGAAGGAGTGGGCGTGACACACTGATTTTCTGTCATATTATTTCCGACTGCCATGTTAATCTAAGTGTGAATTATGGTTATTCTGGACAGAAGATTGTCGAAGTTACAGCTGTTTCAATTTAAAATTTGTATGGGGGCTACGATAAACAGTGGGCGTGGTGCGCCCATTTCCTGTGAGCCTAGTTGCTCGTACAATACTAATCCACACCTTAAATCTCGTTATTCTACGCTGAATAGTTTGCAAGTTATAACCGGTAACATTTTTTTTAATTTCCGCAACTTTGTATGGGAGACCCAAAAAGCAGTGGGCGTGGCACACTGATTTTCCGCCAGATTATTTTTGACTACCATATTAATCGAAGTGTCAATTATGGTTATTCTGGACAGAAGATTGTAGAAGTTACAGCTGTTTCAATTTAAAAGAAGTACAGACACTTTGTATGAGAGCTACGCTAAAAAGTAGGCGTGGCTCACCCACTTTTGGCGAGATTATATAGTAGTATAATATAAGTCTATGTGCCAAATATTGTTGTCCCAAGTCGTATATTATGTGAGTTATAGCAAGTTAAAGATTTTGAAAATTTCGAGGTTAGTCGCTTTGAATGCTTGGTGTGGGCGTGGTTATTGACCGATTATGCCCAATATCTTTCCCCTCCGTACCCTTGGATCATAGATTACTTATGCCAAATTTCATCGAAATAGCTCAATATTTACTCAAGTTATCGTGCGAACCAGCCAGGTGACAGACAGACGGACGGACGGACGGACATCGTTAAATCGAAAATTTAATCGACGCTGATCACGAATATATATTTATGTCTATATCTCCGGAGATTCCTTCAAGTGGACACAAACATCTGACCGAAATGAATATACCATGCATATTGCATTATGCAGGGTATAAAAATTCGTGATATGATAAACATGTTAAATTTGTAACACTAATATTGAGATTGCGCTCAACCCCGGAAACTACATACTGCTATAAATAAAAATCATAATCAACGAAACAATTCATTATGACTTATAGACCGCCATATGATTGCTATTGAGTCGAAATATGACATTCAAGTTATTCATTGCACCTATGCATGTACTTTATTTAAGGTGGCAACAGCGACAATTTCCGCAGTATTTACATACATATTTAACATACATGGCTTGAATATAATGTTGCACATTCGTTTGCATTTATTATATTTTCAGCGTCTAATTGCAAAGCTTCTCCTACACTCACGGACAACACAAAGAAACATTAATTTTTGTATACACACATATATAACTAACTATTTGCATACACAATGGCAACAACAATGATTGCTTGCAACATCAAATAACACAAAATGAATGCCTTATGCAAATTCATTCATTAGGGGCGAGTGGATATATGTGTATACGTAGGTATGTAACAGATGTGGCATTCGCCCGCCTACAGAAAGGTTGCCACTTATGTTTCGTATTCATCGTAGGACAAAGATGTCTACTTCGCATATGAGCATGTACTATGTATGAATATTTTTTGTTTGTTTTTTTGTTTAAATAAAAGTGAAAAACTCACGAATGCATATATGCAACACTGAACGCATTCTCATTAGTTTGAAGTGGCTTTGTCAACACGCAATCCCCCATTTGTTTCTTCATTCGTTGCAGAACACTTATTAAGAATTATTTTTTGCTGTCGCTGCTTTTTCTCTCCCACATTATGTATGCTCGCTAATATCAGTGTGCATTATACTGAACAACAATTGCTGGTTAACACATGCATATAGGTACGTATCTACATACTCATGCACAGAAGGACAAAATCATTAATATCGCTGTTTTTTTTGCTCTCTTTTTAAATTCAATATATGCTCAGATTCCATGGATAATTGCTTCTCTAATCTCATAAATAACACATAAACATCATTTTATACTCAGTTTGTGAGAATCAACCAAGAAAAGAATTACGGAAAATATTCAAAGAAGCATTTAAGCATTATGTCTTACATACATTCAGTGGGTGTGTGCATGTGTTTGTTTGTTGTACATCTGAAAGGATTCAATACTTAACATGCGCAAATTAATTCTTTTTACTTTAAATCTCAATTTTGCTTGAACCATAAGAACCATAACGCCAACGTTAAGTTATTGATTTTAGTAATATTCCATTTACAAATTTCCACATGAAAATCTGACATTCTGATTGCTTTGTTGGTCGGGGATTTACACAGATTGGTACCAGGAATCGCATGGTAAATACACACGGCAGTGTTCACATACATATGTGCATATACATGTACACCTACTCTTCGATCGACCGATAAATGCTATACTCTAGCCTCTACACGAATATTATTTCCATTTGAAATTGGATAAGATGAGATAGCTATAGTGGGGTGACAGAATCACTGCGCTCAAAAGCAATTTTACAAAATGAAGATATACCTACCTACTCACATACTGTGTATGTATGCATAATAATAAATATGATTTGACATCGAAATGATGGCCATGTGGCGCACAAGTGAAGACACTCATACATACATACATACATACATACATACATACATACATACATACATACATACATACATACATATAATCCTCCTCTCCTTTGTATTTCTCAATTCCGAGTCATCGTAGTAGTATAATAATTTGACAGTAGACATACATTTGGTTCGATTGCAACTGACAGAGTCATATGTTGTTTAAAAGTAAATATTTAATGTATAGAAATTCATATGGAAATTAAGATTTGCAACGAACGCAAGGGAACTACAGTCACAGGCGGTCGCTTTTCAGTTAATTTTTCTATTTTATAAAATATACGCGATATTCACTATTAAATATTGCAGAATTACAAAAACGCAACTATTTCACAATTTTTAAAGTTTAAAGTTTTTAAAGCATACATCCAAACGCAATGTCGTAGCTTATTTGTTCAAAATGACAATCAATAAAAACAATCAATATGTCACGTAAATTTGGTCCAGATCCAGATCATGATTACATTTTAGTTTAAATATTGTTCATATAAATGATACTTAAATAATTTCTGATACTTTCAGGTCATTAAGCGTCAAAATCGCGGAGCGGGTGGATAAATAATAAATAAAGATACATATACACATATTTTCAGTTAAGCTCAAAACAACAAGAACAACCATTTGGATTATTTGTAATGTTCATTGGAGTGTTTGAACGTCCATGTATAGCCAAGTATACAAATCTGAATGTTAGAAACTTTCCAAATGGCGGATCAACATTAAAGACATAAGACAGACTGCCGAAAGTATTAATGAACTGCACGAGGATGCCTTTTCGTACTTTCAGTAGTGTTTATATCTTTTCCAATAACATTTTCTTCTCTAAAAACAAAATTTTACACTTGTAAATGGCAACACTTCTCCTACTAACGCTAGAAATATTACAAAAATCTAAAATTTTCATTCGACATGCAATAGAATGGCAGTAGAAAATTATAATTTGGCGTTTGGCTTCATATCATACATACGAGCGAAGCATTTCAAACGCTATGAGTAGACCTTTGTTCTGTTTTGTATGGTTTTCGACAGTTCTACTGTGTCTGAATGTTATACAAATGGTTGAAATGTTTTAATATAATGTTTAAGAAGTAAGTTGATTTGCATGAGTATCATTTTGTATATAATACACAGCCTAGTTCGTAAAAAAGCATACTTCTGTGAAATTCTACATAGGAGAAGATTTCTAAGGAGCAAAATATGTATTAATTGTCATGAAATATATCTCTTAATTAGCGTATATTCATTTTGATGATTCTAAAGAATGTTTTGTGGATCTTTTTGTCCATTATACTTTTTAATTTTAATTTTATTAAATTGTTGTTCTGCAGCCATTTGTTGCTGTGTGTGGATTAAGTAACCACCAAATGCGGTAACAGAAATCATTGAATTCATCATTGTAAGAATCCATCACATTAGAATTACGCTTTAGTGTGTTTTGCAAATACGAAAGGTCAATAGTTTTGAATGTAAAAATACAAAACTAGTTGAAAGCGCAGAAATGTCATATCAAAGTAAGTAGCCCCAAAGGATGATATTTTTTAGTAAAGAAAATAAGAAATAAAATAAGAAAATTGAGAAAGTAACACTGTTGACAACCTGCACTCAAAGAGTCAAATATATATTGAGTTAGTGCTTCCGTTTGTAACACTTAAAATATCAAGAAGTTATCAGTTGAAAATCACTCCTACTTCCAGCATAAAACTCTGAATTTTCGAAAGAAAAGTCAGAGTACATTCTTCGAATACCAGTACCAATCGAACAGTAGTGCAATTATTAAACCAAGCGTATTTGTACAGCTCTTTAAGATGTACGTATGTACAGAAAGGATTGAATCACAAGAATACGGGGCAATGAAAGATATCCAAGAGGATGGAGAATGTTCGTTTGCGAATATGTACGGATGTATGTACGAGAATGTATATGATTTAGCTATTATGACAATACAACGATGACGATGATTTCGGGAGACGATGGTTGTAGTATTGTCGCATTATGTCCAATTACTGTCGCAATTATAGCTGAGAGAATTTACTTACGAACTGTTGGTTTAAGTTGTTGGGTCTGTATTTGATTTTGTTTGTACATGTACATGTATGTACATATACATATACATAAACGAATATAAATATGTATGAAAATATGTAGCCAAACGTTCGTGACAGTGAAGGGGTAGCTATACATGAGTGAGCACGCGTTGAGCTGAATAAAGTTGCACACTCATAGCAAAAGCCTTAGATCAATTGAAAATGTTTTGGGTCGATAAAAGTACTACCAGTTAACATACGTATAACGTACTATAGACATGATCGAAGAACCCTGGACATAAATACAAATGTAACTGTGGGCATATTCTCAAAAATAAAAATAACACATCAAGTTAAAGTGGTTGCCAAAGTACATATTTCTAATAGCCTTTTAACGAAATATGTAAACCATTCTTTGTACTAGCTATACGGTCATGTTTAAGGCACGTTGATGCATCGCCGGTTATATTATATTTCTACTGTTTCACAATTTAGCTGGTTATGTTTATTGCGAATGAAAAGGCAACTACGATAGCCCCAAAAAGAATTATGGTATATATATAAATTTGATATATTCGACAAAGACAAAGTCAAAAGGGCAGTGTCATCCTTCCTACCTTACAAGGCCCCGGGGGGTGATGGGATCTTCCCAGCTATCCTTCAAAACGTCTTAGATGCAACTCTGGAACAGCAAATTAGCCTCTTCCGAGTCAGTTACAAATTTTTGTATATTCCGAGCGCGTGGAGAAAAGTAAACTTGATTTTTATCCCCAAGCAAGGAAATAGATTAACAGAACTCCCGAAATCGTTCCGTCCCATCAGTTTAATTTCTTTTATTCTGAAAACAATGGAACGACTAATAGATCTTCACATCAAGCAGAGGTTTGAAACTTCCATTACCCTACACAAGAATCTATTCGCCTACACCAAAGGCAAATCAACTGAATCTGCATTATATTATCTCGTATCCGAAATCGAAAAATTCTTCGAATCCAAAGAACTAGCTCTTTGTGCTTTTCTGGACATAAAAGGTGCTACGATAATACTGGGTATGAGTCTTTCATAGTGCTTTGGCACGTAGAGGTATAGATGAATACTCAGTGATTTGGGTAAAAGCTATGCTGGAAAACCGAGATATTTCAGCAAATTTAGGTAATACCAAAGTAAACGTCAGAGCTGTTAAAGGCTGTCCCCAAGAGGGCGTTCTTTCCCTACTACTATGGTCTCTCGTAACAGAGGACCTTCTAGTCAAACTCTCTTCAACCGGTTTCGATGTAATCGGCTATGCAGATGACCGTCCTATCCTTGTTACAGGAAAAAGTGATAGTATGATATCAAATCGCATGACGTATGCTCTTCAAATTACTGATTGATGGTGCGACACAGAAGACCTTCGTATAAATCCACAGAAAGCTGTTGTTGTTCCTTTCACAAGAAAGTATAAACCCGATTTCGGTGGAGTGTGTCTCCAAAATACTACTCTCGAATTCTCAAATGAAGTCAAATATCTAGGCATTATCCTGGACAGAAGACTAAATTGGAATTCCCACCTAAGCTACACGCTAAATAAGGCGACTAAAGTTATGTGGACTTGCAAACGATTTTTTGGCAAAACTTGGGGTCTATCACCGAAAATAATTTTCTGGATGTACACCCTCATGGTTAGGCCAATTGTAACCTACGCTGCAGTGGTATGGTGACCAAAAGTTATCAAAATATCAGCAATCCGTGAATGCAATAAACTTCAAAGACTGGCATGTCTATCTCTAACCGCGGCTGTGAAATCTTGTCCCACGGCTGCACTAGAGGCTCTAGTAGGGTTTCTACCGCTAAACATTCATATTCAAAAATCAGCAGCAATCGGTGCCATTCTCATGAACTTTTTCCACAGTTCAACTTCGAGTTCAAGTGGACACGAAACAATCAACAAAATTATACCAAATATAGAAATATATTCTAACTCTGATTCCATGCCTCAAGAACTGCGCTATCGCAGGTGCTTCTCCACAATCATTCCAGACAGACTGGAATGGAAAACGAATAACAACTTAATACCCTCCAAACATAATTACGTTTGGTTCACAGACGGATCGAAGAGAGACGAAGATACAGCCGCCAGGATATACGGCCCTAATACCCGCATATCTGTCGCAATGGGCTCGTGGCCAACTGTCTTCCAAAAAGAAATACATGCCATAGAATTTTGTGCACGGTATCTACATGCCAAAGGGCTCAAAGGATAGCACATTCTAATTTGCTCAGACAGCCAAGCTGGCTATGATAGAAAAACATTACCACGACTAATACCTACTGCAATGGACAAATTCGACAGTTCTCCGCCAAGCGAAAGCTCTCATCAGCTTCAATGCAGCTTTTGACAGAATTAGTCTTAGCAGAACAAACCTACACCTAATAACCGGCTATCTCTCAGGACATAACTGGTTAAAATACCACCTCCACAAAATGGGACTCTCCTCTGACACGGAGTGTAGACTATGTCTGGAGGAGGATGAAACACCAATCCACATACTCTGCGAATGTCCGGACTTGGCCAGACTACGCCTCAAACACTTTCAGCTGAGTTTCGCAACACCAGCTTCAATCATCAAAAGTTCGACAAGATCAATTCTATCCTTCATTAAAAAGATAGAGGAGATTCTAGTGCCGCAGACGGGCTTGGGTACACAAGATCTCGTTTGGTCGCAGTGCCCGTAACACGTGGTCGTGGTTGGCCCCAGAGGTATCAGATATAGGGCTCATATCCTCTAACAGATCTTGGTCTGGTTTCGCGTGGCCCACTTGATGAACAAGGATTATGTCCTTGTTCCAACGTCAGGCTCTCTGTTTTGATTGATTTGATATAAATTTGCAAGTGTTTGTCAAGTTTACACAACATTAAACAATTTGTTGCTTTTGATGTAAGCGTGCGAGTGACACATTTGAATTTTTATCTTGAATACAAATACATAATTATTATGTTTCTTCAAATTTTATGAAATATATGATAATATGAATTATCATGTTCCATTTATCAGGAAATAGGGAAAGAGAAAAAGAGATGCAGCATTTGAAATCTCAATATCACTGCCCTTTATCGTTCATGTCTAACGACTTTAATATCTCGCAGCGATAACAACATGAGAAAGTTTTCACTATTGTATATTTTTACTATAAATTATCTAACTCTTCTCTGCATACCAATACACAGACTGCAAACATTGACAACCTGCAGAATAATTTAATAACAGCACTTATACCAACCAGCATAAAGTAATTTATGATTCATGTATTTTAGGCCGTTCGTTTAATGCCATTTTAAACATTAATGAAACTTGATGGCTTTTTGCTCTGACGGCAGCGGCATTTGTTTCACGAAAAGTGCTCAGCTAGTTGCAATCATGGCTACATACCATAAATCAAATTAATTTTGTGCCGCATATGGTGCACTGTACTACATATAAATGCGTACCCTCTGAGTGAGTTTTAATTGTAAGAGCATCGTCGAGATTTGTTCTAATTAAGCGGCACATACAATTGGCAAGGGACGTGACTGTAACTGATTGTTGTTTGTAAAGCTTTATTTGTTACACTACCATACGCTTGCGCACAGCTCAGAGATAATGGTGGTATACGTATGTATATACGCGAGAACGATAAGAAAGAACTTTTAAGTTTTAAGAAATTTTGTACTTTACTAGTTGCTGCTGCTTTTCCTTCACACCATGTATATGTAGGTCGAAAGTTTTGCTTACTAAGTACTAAAAATAAGAAAATAAATAGTTTAACTGTTCATAAGTTATTACACTATGAAGATAGGTGAACTCATATTGTTCTACAAAAATCACAGAACGCTGACAATAACTGCATGCAGTCTGGAAAACGTTTCACTTGCTTGGAGCAAGGAGGTTCGTTGTCTAGAAGTAATCCTAGAACGAAAACTAAAGTGGAAGAAAAATATTTTGCATAGGGTTGAAAAGGCAGTCATAAGACCCATACTTCTTTACGGCGTATTATCTTGGTGAACTGCACTATCCAAATTTTCGCACCTTAAACCGCTCGAAAAGATACAAAGAGCGTTAAGCATTCTCGGCCAGTTCAGCCTTAAGGCTCAATACCCTACACTAATGACCCCAAGAGCCTCTAGACACGCTAGCGTCTTAATTTACTTTCATACCGAGACCAATCTTGAAGATATCAAACCAGAATACTAATGTATGTATTAAAAAGTTCCAAACTTCCTTCCCTGACATAAGCATCTGGGAGGAAGCGGGATTTTTCCGAAATTACACTTATGAGATAATATCCCATCTCTTTCTTGCCTTCTTGACCTAAGTGTGCCCTCTCAGAGAGGGTGGCCACAATAACCTAACCTATTTCAAAAACTAGGTACAGCTGTTTCTAACAGTTTCTTATTAAAATCGAAGAAAATTATTTTTATAGTGTTCATCATTATATAAGTTAGTGATATGTGCAATAAGTATGCTCGTTTGAAAAACCTTATGCATTGGATCGTGAACTGCACATTTGTGTTCTTATGAAGAATAAGTAGTGAATGTATCACGCCTTCCACTATGTGCGACATTAAATAAGCAAATATATTAGACAATACTCTTTTATTTTGCCAACAAGAAGCCACCTAAAGTACGAAACAAGACAATTCATTTTCCAAGGACAACAGTAGACAGAATAACAGAAACATATAATTATTTATACCTCAGTAGTCACAATATTCATGCATGTACTATGTATGCATATGCATAAGTATAAGTACATCCTAGCATGATGGTCGTTCGATGCAGTCTGCCATTCTCCCACAGTTTCGTTACACGTACTATACCTAAGCATATTCATACATGCACTTTTACAAATATTTAATGGAAAAATTTGTGGTTTGACGCTCATGTAGTACGTATATATTCATTTTTCACACGTGTTCTGCCGTTCGGAACCGGCTAAAATAAGTAGGTCCATTCTAATACTGTCCAAAATTTAAGACTCACAACAGTAATGGAAGAGAAGCTCGGCCAATGAGTCCTTTGGGGCTTTAAGTGCCACATACATACATACATACTTTCCGATCCGGTATCAAGTATCGTGTGTATCGGATGACGAGTACCTTTTCTAAGCGTATTTGCATATAAATCGATAGAGCAAACATGACTGCTGTAGTTTTGTCAGATGACAGTTCGAACTTAATTTAATAAAGGGTTTGATTTCTATCGGATCATTCAAAAATGTTTATTTTCGCCATATATTAGCTGCATTCTTTTGTAAGCGAGTAGCAAAAGAACACCAACTCGCATATAACTTCCCTTTTACTTGAATATAATTTCCCTTTAGTTACTTAGCAACGCTGGTGGTATATATGGTTGTTCGTGAAATTTATAAACGAAATAAAAACTAAAAATCTCCTTACAGTCGGCTGGGGCCGACCAAATTATACCCTGCATATGTAGAGGTATATATAAAAAGTTTGCTCGTATATCCATCCTTTTCTTCCACTACTTTGTATAGGACCTACATTAAGAAGCAGGCGTACCTCACCAATTTTGGAGGATCAATTTCTGCCTATAATACTAAACTACATAGGTTGCAATGGGTTGACCTAGGCGTATTAATTAGTAAGTTATGGGTGTTTTAAAGTTTAAGATAAATCCGAGACTTTGTACGGAAGCTATATAAAAAGTGGGCGTGACGTATCTCTTTCTGGTATATCTAATTAAGTTTTCAATATCAATCCACACCTTAAATTTGGTTGTCCTACGCTAAATGAAGAAGATTGCCGAAGTTACAGCTGTTCCAATTTAAAATTTGTATGGGGGCTACGATAAACAGTGGGCGTGGCGCGCCCATTTCAAGTGAGTCTAGTTGCTCGTACAATACTAATCCATACCTTAAATCTCGTTGTCCTACGCTAAATGGTTTGTAAGTTATGGAGCTTAAAAGTTTTAGTTTAATTCCCTTGACTTTGTATGGGAGACTCATGAAGGAGTGGGCGTGGCACAATGATTTTCTGCCAGATTTTTGCCGACTACGATATTAATTTAAGTGTCAATTATGGTTATTCTAGACAGAAGATTGCCGAAGTTACAGCTGTTTCAATTTAAAATTTGTATGGGGGCTACGATAAACAGTGGGCGTGGTACGCCGATTTCCTGTGAGCCTAGTTGCTCGTACAATACTAATCCATACCTTAAATCTCGTTGTCCTACGCTAAATGGTTTGTAAGTTATGGAGCTTAAAAGTTTTAGTTTAATTCCTTTGACTTTGTATGGGAGACTCATGAAGGAGTGGGCGTGGCACACTGATTTTCTGCCAGATTTTTGCCGACTACGATATTAATTTAAGTGTCAATTATGGTTATTCTAGACAGATTGCCGAAGTTACAGCTGTTTCAATTTAAAATTTGTATGGGGGCTACGATAAACACTGGGCGTGGTGCGCCCATTTTCTGTGAGCTTAGTTGCTTGTACAATAGTAATCCACACCTTAAATCTCGTTATTCTACGCTGAATAGTTTGCAAGTTATAACCGGTAACATTTTTTTTAATTTCCGCAACTTTGTATGGGAGACCCAAAAAGGAGTGGGCGTGGCACACTGATTTTCTGCCATATTATTTCCGACTACCATGTTAATCTAAGTGTCAATTACGGTTATTCTGGACAGAAGATTGTAGAAGTTACAGCTGTTTCAATTTAAAAGAAGTACAGACACTTTGTATGAGAGCTGCGCTAAAAAGTAGGCGTGGCTCAACCATTTTTGGCGAGGTTATATAGTAGTATAATATAAGTCTATGTGCCAAATATTGTTGTCTCAAGTGGTATATTATGTGAGTTATAGCAAGTTAAAGATTTTGAAAATTTCGAGGTTAGTCGCTTTGAATGCTTGGTGTGGGCGTGGTTATTGACCGATCATGCCCAATATCAATCCGCTCCGTACTGTTGGATCATAGATTACTTATGCCAAATTTCATCGAAATAGCTCAATATTTACTCAAGTTATCGTGCGAACCAGCCAGGTGACAGACAGACGGACGGACGGACGGACGGACGGACGGACGGACATCGTTAAATCGAAAATTTAATCGACGCTGATCACGAATATATATCTATGTCTATATCTCCGGAGATTCCTTCAAGTGGACACAAACATCTGACCGAAATGAATATACCATGCATATTGCATTATGCAGGGTATAAAAAGAAGCAATTCTGCGGAATCTGTGGTAAATATATTCGTATAATTAAAATAAATTTTTATTTGCACTTGCTTTATTTTGCTTATTTTTGGTAATATTTACAATAAATTGACGTGTTGTTGAAATTTCCCAAGCTCATTCCAGTGGCCTTTTCACAACATTACAACACTATAACTCAGGTTGTTTAAAATATAAGCGAGTTGAATTGAACTCGGTTAAAATAGGCGATGTCGCTTATTGTTGCTTTGCATGCAATTCGGCAAATAAGCGAGTGTTCTTTTGTAACTCGCGTGCAAAAGAACGCAGCTATTGTTACTTGATTTCCGCAAAGCGAAAAACGCTAGGCAGGCCTATGCAATATTGCACAAAGTTTATAAGGACGATAGTTTGAACAGATTACCAGTGCCAGAGTTGTTTTACCAAATTTCGTGTCGTCGATTTTAATGTTAACGATGTTCCCTATTCGAGGAGGTCAGTTGAGGTTGATGACGGCAAGATAAAGACATTGATTGAAGCAAGCCCATATCGCAAAAATACTAAATATTAATTTTACAACTGCCTGTGACCATCTCAGGTAGGCATTTAGGTATTTTATGAGCTCCAAAGGCGTTCATCGCATCATCCACTCAACCAAATTCAACGAAAAAGAACCATTCTTAAAACGCGTTGGGATCGGCGATGAAAAACTGAATTTTTGCAATAATATTCAATGCAAACGATCATCCAATGGTAGTAATGCTGCTCAATTATAGATGGTGGCAAAAAAATTTTATATATGACACTTATAGGCCCAGAAGGGTCGAGCCCCTCTTCCAATACTGTTGCGCGTGGTAATTTGGACCTACTTATATTAGCTGGTTTCGAACGGCAGATATCTTGTTTTTTTTTTTTTTTTTTACAAGCTTTTTTATTGGATCTTTCTAAAATTACTTAGAAACTAACAATAAGTAATCAAGTCTTACAAACTAAATAAAATTATGTGATATTCCCAACGTTCCATCACAATTTGTTGAGTCACGAGGTATAGCAATTTCATAGCATATTCAGTATGTCTTTTCTTTTTAATCGACGATGCCCCGTGCTCAGCAACAATTGCCTAGCAAGGGGATTCGGATGACTGTGTAATTTTTGAATGTAGCTTCTGCAAGACATTGCAACTTCCTCAGAAATTGTGGGTACATTTAAATCTCGATGGATGTTAACGTTCCTCATATACCAAGGCGCGTTTACAATAATTCGCAGACATTTGGATTGTATTCGCTGCAATTATTCGATATTTGAGGGAGATGCGGTGCCCCAAAACTGAATACCATAAGTCCAGATTGGCTTCAGCATTGCTTTATATAATAGCACTTTGTATTCGAGATTCAACTTTGATCGAGGTGAATACCCAAGTACTTTGTCGAGGAACATTGTGGAACTGATTGGCCATTAATTTTAAGTGGGGGACATGTATCTGGCCTTAGCGTGAAGGTTACATGTACACTCTTTGATTCATTGACTTTTATACGCCATTTTGCTAGCCAGATTTCGAGAGAATCGATATGAGTCTGCAGGAGTTTAGTAGCTTCTATGGGGTTAGAGCGAGAGCACAATAAGGGAGCACAGTAAGGGGCCCAAAACGCTTCCTTGAGGAACGCCAGCGTGAATATCCAATGGATTTGTTGTGTAATCCTTGTGATGTACGAGAAATTGTCTTTTCGTGAGGTAGCTACTAAGCAATGAGGAGACATTTGCAGGCAGTAATAGTTTGAGTTTGTAAATAAGGCCATCGTGCCATACTTTATCGAAAGCTTGAGTGATATCAAGAAAGACAGCTGAGCAATACTTTTTTTCTTCAAAAGTGTTCCTTATCAGAGTTACAATGCGGTGGACTTGTTCTATTGTGCCGTGCTGTTTTCTAAATCCAAACTGATGTTGAGGAATCAGTTGGTTGAGATTAATAAATGGAGTTATATTCATGACAAGTAGCTTTTCGAATACTTTAGAAAGTAGAGGCAGGAGGCTGATAGGTCTGTACGATGCAACTTTTGTAGGGTCTTTTCCTGGTTTTGCTATCATAATAATTTTTGAAGTTTTCCAGCATTTGGGATAGTGTTTAATACGAAGGATAGCATTGAAAATGTGCATCAGATGAATTACTGAAGCCGGAGGTAGCTCTTTTATCATTTTACCGGTAATTTTATCTGGACCAGGTGATTTTTTTGGGTTTAAATCTTTATAAATTGCTTTGAATATGTCCTTTTTTTAATTTTGAGCGTTATTGAGCAAGGTTGAGAAGTTAATATTGGTAATGAGGACTGTGAAGAGGGTGAATTGGGTGTAAACACACTTTTTAGGTGGTTTGCAAAAGCCAAACCCTTCTCACAGTTGCTTCTAGCCCAATTACCGTCACTCAAACGAATGGGGGAATCAGTGAGAATTGGCCGATTTGAGTTTTTTGCTGATTTCCACAAAGAGTAGTCTGACGCTTCACCAGGTGTTAATTTCGCTATGTGCTCTTCTAACTCTTTGTTGTTTTTATTTTTTAAGGCTTGCTTTAACTTTCGAGTGCAGTGCTGTAGCTGTGTTTTCAGATTCGGTGATCTGAATTCTGGCCATTGTCTTCGGAGTCTTCTTTTCTGTCTTACTAGCAATTCAATATCGGCTGGTGTGTATGGGCTATAGTTTGATTGCTTGCATACCTTTGTGCAGGTGGCTGAGCTGAGAGCTAATGAGAGCAGCTGGTTGAATTTTTCGAGTGCTGAGTCTACATCGTGTCCATTTCTTAATACAGTACTCAGAGGAAGATGCGAATTTATATATTTCTTGAATTTTAACCAGTCTATTTTCTTTCTAACGCAATTGCCTTGGGGGCTTGGTGATTTTATAGATATTACCGTGGGTGAGTGGTCAGATGATAGATCATAATTACACTCTGTGGAGATATTTTCCATCTGCAAACCTTTGGCGACTCCAAAGTCTATGAGATCGGGTATTTTCCTCTTGTCCGTCGGCCAATATGTCGGTTGACCATTTGAAATAACATCGTAGCCGTGGTTAGTGATGATTGAACATAGTCTTCTGCCTTTTGGAGTTATTAAGCGGGAGCCCCAGTGAGTGTGTTTGGCGTTGAAATCGCCAGCAACCAAGAATTTGCTACCAAGAGTTGAGAAAAATTCTTTATATTGCTGTTCGGTAATACTGTATCTTGGGGGACAGTATATCGCAGATATTACTAGCTTAGAGATGTATTCTTCCAGACATATAGATGTTGCTTGCAAGTAGACGCTACTGAAATCTTCGAGAACATGATGTTTTATTCTGCTTTATATCACTATGGCAGTTCCTCCGCGTGCCTTACCATGCGGATGATTTGTGGTGTACAGTTTGTAATATGGTATTTGGTAGCAATTTTTGTCAGTGAAATGGGTCTCAGATATCATCATTATGTCGATTTGGCTGGATTCAAGGAATTGAATTAGCTCCAAACGGTGCTGGCTTAAGCCGTTGGCGTTGCAGTGGCATATCTTGAGACGACTTATGGTATTTATGGTCTGGATAGCAATGTTTGGAGTAACATCGATTGATTTTTCATCATTTCTTGCATCATTGTTTGCATTGAGTTCATGAATTGGTTCATATTCTGAATTTATGTTGGTTGGGCAGTGAGTGTTTCTGCTCATTATTTACATTGCTTTGTTGGTGTGGGTTTTTTTTTAACACGCTAGCGTATGAATTGGTTTGATTCTTGTTTGGGATTGCAGAGAAGAATTGTGTTGCATCAATATTTTATCTCTTACTTGAGTTGGCTATCTGAGTTTGCTCAACTGGTTTTAGAGGTTGATTGCTAGCGGAGAAATTTAGCTTTAGGGTTGTATATACTGGGCAACCTCTATAATTTGCGGTGTGATTACCTCCACAATTGCTGCATTTTTTCATGCTAGCATCGCCTTTAGATTTTGGGCATATGTTTGATTTATGGAGATCTCCACAAATCACACAAACAGCTGGCAGGGTACAATATGTCTTATTAGTATGTCCATATTCTTGGCAGTTACTGCACTGAGGAGGTCCAGTTCTCTTATGGAGTTCTTCGATTGTGATTTTGCGATGCAATAAATATCGAATTTTATATATGGGGTGTACTTCACTTCAGGTTTAGGGGTTGAATACTGTTTTGGCTTGAAACCCTTCTTCCTGAAGGACAAGTTTGATTTCGTTAATGTCAACGTTGGGTTCGACGCCTTTGAGTACTACGATTAAGCCCTTACTACTTTTTAGCTGATATGTGTAGTAATTCTTTTTTACAGCATCAAATTCCGCAATTACTTTGCGATAATGAGTTTCGCTGTAGATTTGCACTTTCGTTTCCTCAATTTGGCCTTTGCGAATAGGAACAACGTGGAAATTCTTTGGTCCTATAAGACTTGTAATTCTAGAAATCAACTTATCTGAGTTGCGTTCTCTTAAGAAAATGGGTGGGGGTTTGAAATTTTTCTTGGAGATAATATTTTCGTCACTTTCATCACCTGATAGCAAAGCGTATCTATTTTCCGAACTGTTTTGAATTTTGTGGACTTCTTGTGTGGAAATCTTGTGACATCACTTTTTTAGAACCTTGTCACAGAGTACTTTTAGAAGCAGTTTCATGGCAAATTGTCGACAGGTTGGTATCGTTCAAAAGAAAAATAGTTTTGGTTTTACCATTTCTTTAAAAATAAACAATAAATAAAAATAAATAAATTTTCTCTAAAAATAAACATGGATCTACTATTCTTACAAAAAATAAACCTTCTGCATTTATTTCACTGCTGCCTCATTGGTGTTCACTCGGTGAAAGAACCTATTAACTATAATTTCTCATCCCTTTAACGACAGACATATATACCAATAAATACAAGGTGCGACAATTATGTATTAAGACTGCCTCTAGAAAACACAATTAAAACACGATATCGGCTAATTTTTCGGTGTATTTATTCGAAATATTCTCCTCCTGATTCAATACACTTGTCAGTGCCCTCGTCGAAGCCCGTTGTATGGTCTGAATGTCATCAAAAAAGCATCCTTTCAACTTCAATTTCAGTTTTGGGAACAAAAAGAAGTCGCACGGTGCCAAATCAGGTGAATACGGCGGGTGATTTAACACACAGACCTGATTCCGAGCCAAAAATTGACGAACAATGAGTGCTGTGTGACTCGGTGCATTATCGTGCAACAGAGATTTTGGTTTGCGGTATTCTTGTCGAACACGACGGATTCTGGACATCGAACGCTTCAAAACTTCGAGGTAACATGCGGAAGTAACTGTTTGATCAGTTGGAACAAATTGTTTGTGGATAATTCCTTTGCTATTGAAGAATGTATGAGCATTGTTTTGATTTTTGATGGAACTTCTCGTGTTTTTTTGGCTTGTGGTGAGTTTTTTGATTTCCCTTCCGCACTTTGACGTTTGGTTTCTGGATCGTATTGGAAATACCATGTTTTATCACCCGGAACAATTGCTTTCACGAAGTTTAGATCATCTTCTGCAGCTGCAACCATGTCTCTAGAATGACTGACTCTCATTAATTTTTGGTCCTCGGTCAATGTGTGTGGATCGCTTCCGGAGTCCGCACTGAAATTGGCCTTCCTTCTTTTATTTCATCTTCTAGCGACTTTCTGCCATCCACAAACCGTTTATGCCATATAAAAACATTTGATCTTGATAAACAAGCATCGCCATACGCTTGCTGCATCATTCCGAATGTTTCTAATGCACTTTTACCAATTTTTGTGTGGAATTTAATGACCGCTCTTTGCTTCATGTTAAAATTTCAACATCAAACGAACATGTGTTTTGTGCCATGAAATTTTGACAGCAGAGGAAGGTTGAAGCTTCAAAACACATGTGCTCACACATAGATGACGCGCTTGGTTGCTGAGATATGGTTCAAGTCTTAATACATAATTGTCGCACCTTGTACAATATATAAAGTAGAATGATTTATATATTAACTCGCACTTCCAGCAAAGAAACAAGCTATTCAAATGTTAAAAATAACTAACAAGTCCTAATTGTGAAATTTAGGCAAGTAGAACACAAAGTTCGTAAAATTTTATTAGGAAATCAACAGTAAAATAACAAAAAATGAAACCAAATCAGAAGAAACTTGAATTCCTTTTCATTTCATTCATGTGCTCTGCTCTAAACTTCATTATACTGACAATGGATAGGTAGTACTTTTAAATCAGTGAATTACATTTGCATAGTATATTGCAATCATATAATAGGCAGTAGGTACCTATGTAATATATAAATATATATTTTTCTATTTGTGGTGCTTCGTACTTTAAATTTATTTAGAATGAACCCATTATTGATCAAACAATAGTCCTAAAATAGCTCAAACTATTGAAATTTCTGTTACACGATGTGTTATTTATTATCATTTCTGTATTTTCATCATCACTAAATCGATACGTATGTAAAGTATAGATATAAACTCGTAAATGTTACTGCTTGTAGCATATTATGCACATATTATGAATGTGCAGAAAACGAGAGAAAGAGTAATAAATTAAGGACTCACCGGACCGAACTGCTCAAAGTAGCTTTTGACATCTTCCAATGTTGTGGGCGCCGATAAGCCTCCTACGAATATTTTCTTCGTTCTCGTCACCATCTGAAACAAATGTAATCGTATTATTTGGAAATGACCACAGAAGTTTCCGCTTCTATTCTTTAATAGCAAAGACATTGGAAATTATATTGATATGTTCAATTATCTGATAATATTTTCTTTCAAAATTAAAAATTTAATTCATTGAGACATGGCATGACAGGCGGGTTTTTAGATAACAAGAGAAATTTGGGTTCTTATAAAAAGGTACACTTTAGGACGTGTCAAACTTATAGGGCAATAAAAACGTGATAAATTGTATTCCAAACACAGAATCAAATGTAGTAGAATCCATACAAAAAATGTAATTATTATACATACGTTGTAACACGTGCCTTTTGTTTCCAGCTGGGGTATTACTCAGTCAGCCAGGGTCAAACAAGAGGGCAGATTAAAAGCTCTTGCTGTAGGAGGAGGATCGAATTCCGCACGATTGCCTATTGGCAATCAATTCACCGACACTAGAAGAGTCTTCAGTTCGGTACTGATGGAACAGCTACTACTTTGTTTTATTCTTCTTCGTTTTTATTTTCCTCTTTCTTTTTTTTTTACAATTTATCAAGAATACAAGTTCAATCTCTTACTCTATGCCCTAATACATAACCCTAGCTAACCTTACTAATATAATGAGGATTTATAGGATTGACCAGTGCCACCTGGTCGCACCTAACGAATCAACCGTCTTCTGCCTCAGCAGAAGTCTCCAAGCGACCCCTGTATCCAGCACCCTGGACTCACACCTAGAAGAGGGAGACCGTTTTATAGCAATATATAGGAACAACCAACGGGGTGACGCATGCTTGCTCCTGGTATATGCGGTTGGTCAAAATGAACCCGAGCAGGGTCGAAAACTGACAGCCTCACTTAAATCAAGAACTACTTATAGTTGCCGTAGGGTGCCGTAGCTCAGTGGTTAGTGTGTTCGCCTTCTGATCTGTAGGTCGTGGTTCAATCCCCGGCTGATGCATAACAAATTTAATATCGATAAGATTTTTCTTTCGAATGGTACCCACCTGTCGGCAAGCAATTGGCAATTCTTCCGACAGTAACAACTTGCCATGAAAAAGCTTCTAAAAGAACTCTGTGACAAAGCTCAAAAAAAGTGATGTCACAAGTGTTCTTCCGTTCGGAACCGGTTAAAATAAGAAGGTCCCTTCTAATACTAATAAATTTAAGATGCACAACAGTAATGGAAGAGAAGCTCGGCCAATGAGCCCTTTGGGGCTTTAAGTGCCACATATTTATTTATTTTTTACTTATAGCTGCCGAGCGAATTAATGCCAGCGCGACTATAAGAGCACTCGTTAGGGTAGCAAGCTACTCGAACTGGCCAATTCACATATCTATGTATAAACATTTAAGAATTGTGTAGTGTAAAATTCCTATGATGCTACATTTTACGTTCAGTGAAAATTCGTTTGATTGTTTCTTCTTACTCTGTCATCATAGCGACTGACTACACGAGTATGTGTATGTGTGTATACATCTACTGATAGTATTGTACGACGACAATAAGGAGAAGAAGAAGAATCAGATGAACTTTTCTATGATACACATATTTGGTATGGTTTGTTTATAGTTGGTACGTTGAATATTTTAATGATTTATGGAGTGTTCGTAGGTAGGTATGTAAAAATATTGTAACAGGCTCAGTTTTAACCTGTTACAAAGTTTACAAAATTTTTTATTCTGTCAGACCTAGAAACAAGAGTCATTATTTCCAATACAATGAATCTACACTGAATCCCAGAATGGCAGCGAAATGGATGCATAACTTCAGGATTTTAAAATATTCTATCCTAATTAGGTGAAAATTTTATTTTTGGGAAATGAAATCTAAAAAAATAGTTTTTTGTAATTTACTCGAATTCGACTTTAAAGTGCTATTATTCTCCTTTCAAAACATTTGGTTTTGTTGCGATTCGATTTTTTACTCAGGTTTAGCAAGTCTTTCACCCTATATCTGGCCAGAATTTGCTCCTGGATGAGTAAAATATATTACTGACCCAAATAAGTTCTTCTGCTATACGTCTTTATTATATGAACCCTCCCACACCAGCACCTCTCTTCCCTCAGCATGGAGCCTTTACACCAACAATATTGAAATGTTTACACTTCCGCTTCCAGGGTGCACCTTACCCTTATGGGTTGCTTCCTACAAAATGTAAGCAACAATAACTTAATTCCACAATCAACACCACCAATAATTCCAAAGCTGCTCAGAAATGGCCTTTAGCAGAGGGTGAAAAGTAAAGCCGTCTATAAATGGGAGGGTTTCCCCTAAATGTAAAAACAACCACATAGCATTGAAGGGAATTTTGAAAGAAAAATTTATATTAAAAATTCCTATTTTGCGAAATTGCGATCAAAAGAACGAACGAGGGTGGTCCCAAAACTACCCGACCTAACAAAGAAAACAACAAATTATGGGAAAATTTTTCTATATTTCCCAACATAATCACGTTTTAGCTGTATACATTTTTTCCCAGCGATATTCTATAGCTTCGATACTCTGTTTATAGTATGAACTGTCTAGCTCATTAAAATAGCCATATACCGCAGACTCCACCTCTTCATTGTTTGCAAATCTTCTACCACCAAATCATTTTTTCAAATTTGGAAATAGAAAATAATCCAAAGGAGCTGAATCTGGCCAATAAGGTGCAGGCTGAAGCAGTTCGACCTTTAACTCATTGACTTTGGCCATCGCAATAGCGGACGTGTGAACTGGTGCATTGTCTTGATGAAACAACACTTTCTTTTTGCCAAATGCGGCCACTTTTCTTTAATTTCATCACTTAAATGCTGCAACAAATTAGCATACTATTCGGCGATGATTGTTTTTCCTTTTTGAAGATCAATAAAAATTATCCCTCGTGCATCCCAAAAAACAGACGCTATAACCTTGCCTTCAGATGGAACTGTTTTCGCCTTCTTTGGACACGATTCTCCCCTTTCAGTCCACAGTTTTGACTGATCATTTGTCTCAGGTGTGAAATGGTGGACCCATGTCTCATCCATGGTTACGAATTGACGCAAAAACTCGGCTTTATTACTGTGCAACATCGCCAAACACTCTATAGAAACATCTTCACGACGTTGTTTTTGTTCTATTGTGAGCAAATCCTGCACCCATCTTGCACACGGCTTTTTCATCTCCAAATTTTCGGTCAAAATACGATGTATAGCACTTTTTGAAATGCCTGTAATTTCACCTAGCTCACGCACCATCAGCCGGCGATCATCCAATACCATTTTGTGGATTTTCTTAACCGTTTCTACCGTGGCCACCTCAATTATTCGACCACCACGGTGTTCGTCTTGGCAACTTGTACGACCTCGTTTAAACTTTGGCACCCAATAATTTATGGTAGTAAAGGAAAGAGCAGACTCCCCCAAAATAGAATCTACTTAGGCTTTAATATTCGTTGGACTGAGACCTTTCATATGAAAGTATTGAATTACATAACGATGACCATTTTTTTCCATGTTTACAAATTCACTGAGGTCGTTAATTTTCGATGACTCCAAACAAAATACTAAATAACGTGGCGTCTTGAAACTTAAAAGATATGTTTTATAAGGCTGCCGCTTTTCACTAAATTTGGGACCGCCTTCGCAATTCGGAAAGGTGCAGCAACGCGAATCGTAGCTTACAACTATCGTATTTCTTATTAGCGTTTGGACGTTAGGGCTATAACTCGCAGTAGGAGCAATTTGCATATGTATATAACTGCTACTGAAGGATGCAATAAGTAGCTTTTTATGAAAATTGCGATGTTGTCAAAATAGTTTTTATAAAATTTGTCTACCTGACGATAGAAATAAGTGAATGAATATGATTCCCTTCGCTGAGCAATATATTGAAGCATTGTTTAGTTTATAAAGCAGTCCTTTGCAACATATTGTACGTATATGTAGTAGAATGTGTATGAATGTATTTAGCAACTATATTATGTATTATAATTAATTTTTGGTCATTGGAAATAGTGGCATTGTATGCTTATGACTTATTCTATGACCTCGACAGGAGTATATACGCCACACCTACATATACGATATTTATTTTTGTACGAAAATAAACTGGCACACCTTGCATTTGGATTTAAAATTCAAACATCGAAAGCTTTAAAAAATCAATTGCTAAAAATTGCCAAACGATTTGATTCCTCATCATTAAACGAAAATAATGAAGTATGGTAAGGTATATAAGTATTAGGAAACACCCGAAATACATTCATATATTCTTGCTAGAATCACGCATGCAAACAGAAAGGAAAAGTCAATATTCAGTCATCTAAAAGACATATGTATGTACATACGCACTTACATATAATTGTATGTACTACGGGTTTGTGGAGTATGTTGGCAGCCATCAATTTTTGAACGCATCAGTAATTATTATAAGCTGAAGGTTATGTCATTGTTTGTATTTTCTAGAAGCTTAGTTTTTATGATACATATACAAGATTACTTATAAATGCACTGCATATGTATTACCCTATCAAAAACAGCCACAAGTTTGACGTTTGATGGTCGATTTGCAAATATAATACCTATATAGGAGTATTTTATTGAAAAGGTCTCAAACTGCTATTGGATTGTTGTTTATGAATTAAATATTTAAAATACTTTACGGACAAATTTTTCAATAATTTCTAACGGCGTCAATTCTACATAATATAAGTAGGGAATAACTAACCTCACTAGCGGAACGTTACTTTGGGCGTCAATGAAACCTGCGAAAAAAAATATGTGGTTTTAGAATGGTCCACAAAAAAGAGTTAATGATCACGAGACGCTCTCAAGATTTGGGCATTTACTATATTTTTTCCTTCGCTGGAACTCATCAGACATCACCAGAACTAAACTATAATAAACAAGTTAATACGATATATTCAAATAATTTATGTCGTTTGACAGTTTCTATGTTTCTATAAACGCCTGACAGTAGTACAAACATGTTAGTAGATATGGTATGTATATACATTTGTATATAGGCATACACATATGTATGTATACATGTGTAAAAGCAAATAACAAATACATGCTTTATTTATGCTTAACAATAATGAATATTATACAACAAGCTAAAATTATAATAGGTTCTATGTTTGTACTCGTATGTAATTAATAATTAATTTATTCACATACATTTATTTTATGCCATTGTAACTGTTGCTACTGATGTTGATACTCATGCATATGCTTAAGTATGCATATTAGATATGCTCAGATTGACTGTTGTAAAGGATCTTATTCAACAGAATTATGAAAAAAAAAATTTTTTGTACAGCATTCAATATATAAAATTTTGTTTTTATATTTAGTAGTCTACATAAATATTTTACATGTAATATTTTCGTGGAACATCGAAATCCCTGATTTACTATTTTATGGGGTTTTCATGTAAGTTTTTGAACTTAAAAAATTACAAAAACTTCCATGAAATTGGTCAATATGATACGAAACAATACGATAGACACAAAAAAAAAATATATAAAAATTGTAGTGCTGTCGATTGCGATGCTAACAGTGAAATACCACGATAACAAGGAAGGCAAATTATAACTTTTAAGGTGGTACATTCAAAGGTGGGGATTATATCAAGATTGATCAAGTTGTCAAAATGTCAAACTGTCATGGAATTTTTGTTGAGTATTGTTTGACATTTCATTATAAAAGAAAATATTTAAAAAGCAAAGAAAATATTCAGCTGTATTACGAAAGAAGATTCACTGATTTTGACTAAAATTTTGTTCAGGTCCAGTTATCGTATTTGGGCTGAAGAGCAACGCGAAAAGGTATGACTTATGGGCTGGTGGATTCATTGATAAATATTTCCAAAAAAAATGAGGATGGCAGTTATGAACAACATTTCAAAGATATAATCATTAAAAAATGAGTGTAAAATCTTCCTTTTGTATGATAGCAAAGATTACCCTATAAAATTGAATTTTATAAATTTTTTAAGATTTTTGAAAAAAGGACTTGTAAATCACCCATAACATTCGCAACACTTTCAGAGGGATTTACGATATTTCAAACAGTTATATAGGTACAGCTTTCACGCAACTGTCGCACATTGTCACTAAACAGAATGAGACTGAAATCCATTCAGCTTTTGTTTACATTTTACACCTTGTCTTCAATCTAGATGAATCATCGTTTAGGCGAATAACTCTGTCCTCAAAAGATTACAGATTGTAAATTGTTCACCCTAAGTCTATAACTTTAGATGAAACAAAATTGAAATGCATTTTACAAATATTACTTTGAATGATTTCCAAAATGATAAATCTAAATTCACTTTAACATGCATTGAAATTTATTTTCTGCAAATTCCATGTATTTTTAGACAAGTCTAATGTGCATAGATATTGTCGTCATTGTCGTTTACAGTGGTACCGCAACAATAGTGCCGGAAACGACGTATGCTGTGGGTAAATATTGTATTTTTCTAATATAAGGTTGATATTGCTGTAAGAACGTAGTGGTATGTATTTAATTTTGTACAACATGCTAATTGAAAACATCAGTTTCGGCGAAGTGAATTTAAAGAGAATACTAAGAACACAAATACTAAGAATTTATTGAATATTTTTACTATTCGGAGTGATTATTCCAGGTCAAGTACTTTGTTGAGAAACATTGTAGAACTGATTGGCCATTTATTTTAGTGGGGGACATGTATCTAGCCTTAATGTGAAGGTTACATGTACGCTCTTTGATTCATTGACTTTTATGCGCCATTTTGCTAACCAGATTTCGATAGAATCGACATGAGTCTGCAGGAGCTTAGTAGCTTCTATGGGGTTAGAGCGAGAGCACAATATTGCCGCCGTATCATCAGCAAAGGTCGATATGAATGTATAGTTATATATGGCCCAAAACGCTTTCTTGTGGAACACCAGCGTGAATATCCAATGGATTTGTTGTATAATTCTTCTGATGTACAAGAAAATTTATTTTCGTAAGATAGCTACTAAGCAATGAGGAAACATTTGCAGGCAGTAATAGTTTGAGTTTGTAAATAAGGCCATCGTGCCATACTTTATCGAAAGCTTGAGTGATATCAAGAAAGACAGCTGAGCCTTACTTTTTTTCTTCAAAAGTGTTCCTTATCAGAGTTACAATGCGGTGGACTTGTTCTATTGTGCCGTGCTGTTTTCTAAATCCAAACTGATGTTGAGGAATCAGTTGGTTGAGATTAATAAATGGAGTTATATTCATGACAAGTAGCTTTTCGAATACTTTAGAAAGTAGAGGCAGGAGGCTGATAGGTCTGTACGTAGGGTCTTTTCCTGGTTTTGCTATCATAATAATTTTTGAAGTTTTCCAGCATTTGGGATAGTGTTTAATACGAAAGATAGCGTTGAAAATGTGCATGACATGAATTACTGAAGTTGGAGGTAGCTCTTTTATCATTTTACCGGTAATTTTATCTGGAACAGGTGATTTTTTTTGGGTTTAAATCTTTGTAAATTGCTTTGAATATGTACTTTTCTTAATTTTGAGCAAGGTTGAGAAGTTAATCTTGGTAGTGAGGATTGTGAGAGGGTGGATTGGGTGTAAGCACACTTTTTAAGTGGTTTACAAAAGCCAAACCCTTCTCATAGTTGGTTCTAGCCCAATTACCGTCACTCAAACGAATGGGGGAATCAGTGAGAATTAGCCGATTTGAATTTTTTGCTGATTTCCACAAAGAGACGCTTCACCAGGTGTTAATTTGGCTATGTGATCGTGTTGTTATTTTGTAGGGCTTGCTTTAGCTTTCGAATACAGTGCTGTAGCTGTGTTTTCAGATTCGCTGAGAGCTAATGAGAGCAGCTAGTTGAATTTTTCTAGTGCTGAGTCTACATCGTGTCCATTTCTTAATACAGTACTTAGAGAAAGATGAGAATTTATGTGGGATGAAGTGGGTTTTGCTTTAAAATTTTGTGAAGCGACAATTATACATCCAGATAAATTACTTATCTTCCTTTGATACACAGGAACATATACCATGACTATTAAAGGTTTTAAAATGAAGATATAATTTGACTATATCCAAGAGGATCATATGTTGGCTCAATGCATGGGTGAAATCACTGACATCAATTGTATCAAAAAAATTGTTGATGTTTCACACACACAGCGTTTTAGTTATCAATGAACAGGAAGAGAAGGAAAAGAATCATCAAATCACTATTAATTTGTCCCATTTACTAGTAAATTCAATAGTTAAAAAAAATTCTTTCATATAATTTCATACTGCTGACGCTACTGGAAGGTGACGTTTTTCTTAATTAGAACATTCATTAATCAACTGAAAACCATTTGCCGACCTCAAATTGCAAAGATGGCTACCAAACACGCATCTTACTCGAATAAACATTTCAAAAGCCTCCATCCAACAAATACCCTTCATATCGATATCATTAGAATTTCTATAGAATAGCTACGTAAATCACGAACGACCCTTATCTATCTATTCCGCTCCTTTTCTTTACATTCAGAGTGCTAAATGATAAATGAAAATAAAACTATTATGACTGTATTATATGTCTACTGGGCTTTTGAAGAGAAATGCAACTTCTATGATTATTATAAATGTATATGTATAGGTATATAAATACATGTCTATAGTAAATGTTTTGAAATAAATTAATCGAATTACTTAACAACAAAGTTTTTCATGGGTCAAATATACCATATCGTATACATGAAAGCATTGAGCAGGAAATAAATATTCAAACGAAAGGAATATTCTTCAATATATACCCAGAATATAAAAGTGAATAAAATAATAATATTTTAGGCACGCAAAATGATATGAACACATTTGCATCAATTTTAAGAAATTCTGACTTGTGCCTTGTGCCTATATATATATATATATATATATATATATATATATATATATATATATATATATATATATATACATATATATGTATATATATATATGTTTATATATATATATATATATATATATATATATATATATATATATATATGTTATTCTCCTTATTTATGTACTTTATTGGATTAAGAAACTCAACGCTGAATTAATATATGGTGGTTCTATATATTTGTACGATAGGTATGAGCTTATGCAGTAGCATTTTCTTCAGAAAGAGAAAAGCATTTGATAGACTTTCTATCCCATCTTCAAACCTGTCCGCTATTCGGAATTCACTATAATAATCATAAAGTTAATGTTTACATTTTATTTAAATTTTCAATTCTACATACATAAGTAAACGCTATTTTGTGGTGTAATAGATAGGTTTCTAATAGTTATCACCTGAAAATAGTCATTGTCAGCTGTCATAGTTAGACAGCTTTTTGTAATTTTATAGTTTGTAATTTCACTATGCAAAGACTCACGCCTGACAAACGCATTCAAATATTTCAAATTTATTCTGAAAATCCAGATAAGGTTTCGCGAACAAGCAAAATTGGAGTACGTCAAATCTAGAACAGGTATTATAAATGCCATTGGATTTAGGAAAGTAAACGTTTGGTGTGTTTTGTTTAAAAATCCTTGCGTAGATTTACATATACTCATTATGATGCCGCAGAAACCATGTTACAGTCAATGGACTTTGTTATTAACGAATTTTTGTTTGGAAATATACAAAACATCGATTTGTGGCGTTACAGCTCATATTGGACCTTACGATAGCCATAATTTGGCTAATTGCGATGTTTTTTTTTTCACATAATTCTCTTATAGGTTAATGGACCATTCCAACGATCTTCTAGCTTTGTATAGAAGAACTTTCAATGTTATCGTATGAATTGATTTGGGTAATACAAAATACAAAATAGTCGCAAAAAGCGGTTCAAATTGTTCCGATATCATGCAGGTTTTAAACCATTCATTCATAGTCAACTCAATTGTATAGCATTTATGTCCTCCGTGGAGAACAGATGTATAATACCACAATTGAATTAAATAAACCAATAAATCCATAAACGGATTGTCACTTTTCATTGATTCTCTCATGCATCATCCAATTTAAAGGAAACATTCTTATCACCAATCGATATTGCTAAAAACACTTATTTCGAACGTCAGTGTTTGACTGAAGACTCCAAACGATGGTACACAATTTTGATGCCAGGTGGTGAAGGATTTTTTAAAAAACTGATACTAAACAAACAACCCACGTAAAAGCAGGTAACCAAATTTTTTCGAAACATTAAAAAATGGTTCGTATTTGTATGAAATAATGTTTTTTCAAAATTAAATTGTATTGTTTTAGCAGACAAATACGAAAACCTCATCAAACTTTTATTCCAAAATAATGAAATATTTATATGAAGCATTCAATTAAGAATTTTGATTTATCCAAATATCACTACATATATATAAATACGCACATACATTCATGAACATAAAACCATCGTTGCTCTGCAAGTGCAAAACACAATCAACGTACGTAAACACGGAATTCCCTTGGTATTCACTAACCAGATACCTCTTCAGCGAATGTAAATTTCATTCTTGCAACAGCGTAAGCACAAATGTATGTGGGTATGAATTAGAAGAAAATTGGTACAGTACTGACGTAGCTCAACGCTATGCACACTATGCTGCTGAAAACAAAAACCAGAGCAGTTGAGCATGCGATCATACTACTATAAAATGTCGAAAACAAAAAGGCAACAAACTACAACTAAAGGGTTTTCCATTAGGGACATAACAATTTCGTATCTTTATATGAACGCACCTTTAAACTTTTTTAATCAACTGTCAATGTCAAAACGTTAGTTAAAGTCAACATTTTTATCATGGTAAAGTTCACGAACCAGCAACGTTTGGAAATTATTAAAAATTATTACCGAAATTCTGAGTCGGTGGTCGCAACTTTAAGAGCGAAAAATCATCTTCAGCGATGAAGCTCACTTCTGGCTCAATGGCTTTGTCAATAAGCAAAATATGCGTTATTGGTCAGCAACAAACCCACAAGTGCTTCTCGAGACACCATTGCACCCTCAAAAAGTTACTGTTTGGTGCGGTTTTCATGACGGAGGTGTAATTGGGCAGTATTTTTTTCGTGGATGAAAACGACCGTCATGTTACCGTCAATGGAGAGCGCTATCATGCTATGTTGGAAGATTATTTGTGGCCAGAATTGGATGAGCTTGACATCAGCGATATGTGGTTTCAACAAGACGGTGCCACTAGCCACACAGCACACGTCACAATCGATTTATTGCAAGGCAAATTCGGTGAACGTGTTATCTCGAGAAATGGTCCGGTCGAATCCGCCTCGTTCATGCGATCTAACACCATTGGATTTCTTTTTATGGGGCTTTATCAAGTCACTGGCCTATGCCAAAAAGCCAGCAACTTTAGACGAGCTCAAAGACAACATCCAACGCGAAGACGGGCTCGTGGTGGTCATATGACCGAAATCGAATTTCATTCATAAAATGTAATCCTTGCAATATATCCACAATAAATTTGAAATCAATATCTCAAATATTTCTGTGTTTATTAATAGATAAAAATGTTATGTGCCTAATGGGAAATCCTTTACAAAGCAAACAAACGTAATACATAGTATAAGGAAAAAGTCATTCTCCGTTATGCTTGCGTTTATTGCCAAAGGGCGGTTAGCAATGATGATATGTACAAGAACTCCATTTGTTAAAGTATTTTGAAGGCTATGATGCGATTTGACCCTCATACTTCACACGCTAAATCAATTGAAAGCACATATACATATAAATATAGATGTAGATATAAATAAAATATGTATGTACGAGTACACGTACATGGAACTGGCTCTCTTAGTATTGATATCTCATTTAGTAATAAGAAGAAAGAACGATGATAATAAGATGATGAAACTTAGTTGACGGTTCAAGGCGCTGTTAATATCTGAAACTTAATTGTTTCATTTTCTGTTCTGTGGTACATATAAGCAAGGTTGTACATATCATATATATATATATATATATATATATATATATATATATATATATATATATATATATATATGTATATATATATATATATATATATATATATATATATATATATATATATATATATATATATATAAGTGAACAATAGACTGAACTACCATTTCCCGTAACCAATCCATGTACAATCTTAAATGTAAAGAAGAAGTAAGCACTCGTAAAGTAGATATACAGTAGATACATATTTACTATTTTTGCAATTATTTGCACAGAAACTTCACACATGAACCGTTTATTCGCAATACTCACACACACACATCTATTTGGTATACATAAAATGAGGACGATTGTTGTTATCTTCCAATCCTCTCAACAAAACCCATAAACTCAATCAAAGACAAGGAAATACACGGAAAGGGGTAAATGTGTCGTGTCGTGTGCGCAATTTGTCCTAAAGAATTAAATTGCCAACGTCATCAAGAACGGAAATGCTTTGTGGGCAGAATACTTCGTAAAAGGCACCACAACACACAAAATTCAACAATGGTCTTCCGTTGCAGCTTAATAATTATATGAAATGGAATTATTGCAAATTTTTGTATAATTCAAATATTTTCAATACATGGTAACTGCTTCAGTAAGGTGTTCGGAATTAATGTTAAATGAATTAATACCGAAAAATGTTTGCAACAATGTCGAAATTTGTTCATACCAAAAAATAAATTTCGTCATTATTTCACATCGGAGGATGTGGTCCCTACATCCTGCCGACATAATATCATAACATAACACCGTTACTCTAAAAAATGTTTTTGCATGATAAAAAAAAATTGCACATGTTTGGTAATACATAATATATCTCGGTCATATTTGGAAGTCAATCATTTTCTACACATATACGTATGTACATTAGAGTAATCCTTATACAATATATTGCAAAGTATTTATTTCTCTGGGTGCCGTAGCTCAGTGGTTAGTGTGTTCGCCTTCTGATCTGTAGGTGATTTTTCTTTCGAACGGTACCCACCTGTCGGCAAGCAATTGGTAATTCTTCCGACAGTAACAACTTGCCATGAAAAAGCTTCTAAAAAGAACTCTGTGACAAAGCTCAGAAAAAGTGATGTCACAAGTGTTCTGCCGTTCGGAAACGGCTAAAATAAGTAGGTCCATTCTAATACTGTCCAAAATTTAAGACGCACAAGAGTAATGGAAGAGAAGCTCGGCCAATGAGCCCTTTGGGGCTTTAAGTGCCACATATTTTTTTTTTTATTTATTTCTCTGAGTCTCGTAGTCGAAACATATTCGATTTGACAAAAAAACTACAAAACAGAAAGTTTTGTGACGGTTGATTGGTTTACGAACCCTAAAATTTTATAATCGTCTTTTTTATTATTTTCTTCTTATTTAACCATAATATCTCTTTTCTAGAGTTGTAAAATGAGAGAATATTTCCCTCTAGCATAGCTACCCCATATATTGAAAATTATTCGATTAATCAATATATGAATTTTTTTTTTTTAGTTTTTCTTTGTTTTTATAATTTTATTTGGAAAATAATTCATTCATTTTCGAATAACTGATAATTCTACAATTTTGATTAATTAAATTGTTCGACTAAACGATTAATCGCACAGCACTACTTCAAATCCTTAGGAGGCTTCCCTAAAAAATGGACATTTTCATAAAAATATACAGTCGACCGCAATTAATATTGTCATCCCAACATATTTATTCCCCATTTTCACCCATTAAAACATACTCATCAATTTTTAACACAATTCTAATTGAGCGTTAATAATTATTCTAAATTGTGAAATCAACAATTTTCTTTGTGTGGTGTATACTATGCGATTGAAGTTGACGTCGTGGAAGAAAAATAGTTTCTGCTTCTTATTTTGGCATAACACGTTGTCATAGTCCCCCAATATTTTGAATCCTCTATCAAATATGTTTGAAATCAAGTTGAAAATCTAATTTTGTACATTTTTTGTTTGAAATTATTTTAGCTTTTTCCGCAAAATGTCGAAAAGTAACAATAAATTTTTGCAATAATATCGACAAATGATTTTCGATATAATTGCAAAATTTTTTCGACCTTAATTTATTCGAACTTTAGTCCGTATTGCTAAATGTATTCATTAATATTAAATTTATTGTAAAGGAAAGTACATTTGCTGGATAATGAAAAGTTACGACAAGCAACAATGTATACATACATGCATAAGTACGAGTATACTGTGTATATACCATATTTGGCACGAATAGTTTCGAAAAACGACGACGAATTTCTCTTTCATATCTATCGTATCAAAGTGATCTATTTGTATTAGTCGACTCACTCTTGTGAAGCTGTACTAGAGAACTGTTACAAAAGAACCATAAAAAAATAAAGTTGTTGACGTTTGTTTACGAAAATGTAGTGTCATAAAATAGGACCAATTGTGTTTTCTTATGAAACTTATGTTTATATACCGAACCAGACAGGTATGTCGAACCTCAGGGAGGCATTCATAAATATTATCATGTAAACTGAAGCATAAATGCATAGCAAAAATTGTGAGTTAACATACAAATATGCGGAATAACTAAGGGGAAATTTTTTAAATATTTAAGTATTCAGTATTCATCAATAAAGGATATTTGAATGCATGTAAAATACTCGAGGAAATTTCTCGATTGTAATGATAATAAGGTAAAAAGGACTCAGAAAGAAGTATAATAAATCTGATTACCCTATCATATATTTTTAACGAAAATTCCCTAAGGGTACCCATTACAACATAGGGCAATCCCGAGACGATGAAATAGTCGTAATGCATAAGAATAATATTGTAAGCATTATCATTGCTTATATGCCATTTGCTATACTTACAACTAATTTTTTGGTAGGAATGGTGGCAGGTGGCGTTGGGACTGGAGGGCTTATCGTTTTAATTGCTTGCGTTGGCGGTTGAAAAATCTCCGCTGGCTGCTTAACGTAAAACAGATTTACTCCAAAGTGAGAAATTTTGTTGGTTTAACAAAACGTTGTCGGCTAAGAAAAATTTTGCGAGTCGTCTGTAACACGACGAATTCACGGCTTTGTAGCGACGGTAGAAATCAACTGAATTTTCAGTGTTCAGCAAGATTTCGCGCTTTTCGGGTATGCTTTGTATATCTATAATATTGTAGTATTTATGGTATGGTGTATGCGTAATATGGCTAATTACAAAAGCTGTGCTTTAATTTAACGCTTAATTAAATCGTCGTTGATGATTGATATGTTGATGCTTGCTTTAATATGGCGTGCTTTATATATATATATATATATATATATATATATATACTATATACGAGTATAGGTATACGTATAAATACAAACATACAAGTATCTATGCATACAATACAATAGATGTAAGAAATATTTTTGTGGTTTTTTTACTCGTCACGATGCGACACTAGAATCCACACGAACCTATGCCTTTTTTTCACTTGTTATTGATATAATACTCGTATTTAATTATAATCGGCTCTTTAAAAATTCGACGTTTTCCGTTGATTATTATTTCCTTTCTTTTCTTTTCTTTTATTAAAATTTTTTTTTTTCATATACTATTTTGTGACGTGGCGTAATTAAAATTGTCGCAGAAAATTAATTCACAACTATTTAAGAAGCTCTTCAAAATTTTCTACTAAAGCTCTACAGAAGTGATTGCACTTGAACGTGTTTGGAAACTGATTTGAACTAGGCTACTGCACGATAACTAAGAAATGCAACGACTGATGGACTCGCTTGTCTGATAACGACTGATGAAGGACCTGTGCAATGCAAGTACTGAGTGTAAAAAAGAGAGAGAAAAAGAGAATGAGCTGACTGTGCACACGGACAGAGAGAAAGAGAGAGAGAGAACGAGAGTTTGTGTGTGTGTGTGACGATTTCATGTTGTAAGCTGCCTTCTGGTGCTGCTATCGATACTTGTTTTCCGGTGACGCTACTGTATGGGGTTGCCGTGCGAAAATCAATTTTCTTTCTCCTCCTCCCCCACTGTTACAAAAATGGCAAAAATAACAGTGGAAACAGAAAGATTTGTGCATTTTTAAATTCTATTCAATTCAATTTCATATTTAAAAAATGCCAACTACGATACCAACAATGATAAATGAAAGAAAAATATTTGTACTCGTAATGGTATATAAAATTATAAAAATACAGGTACATACGTATAACATAAATTATAAAATCGATCGATGCTGACTCCTGGACTGCTTCCCTACGCTATTTGCAAATATAGCACAAAAAGATGAAACGGGGGTGGTATTTGAAGTGAAGCAAAAAAGTAAAAAACAAAAACACCAAAAACTGTAGACGTCAGAACCGCTCTATAACAATGAAAACAAAAACCTGCATATACACACACACACACACAAGAAATCCTGGAGTAAATGTGAATGTGATTTTCAAACACATTGTAGCTCTCAAAGTATCCTCTTGAGAGGATATGAGAATGTGCTGAACAGCAAATGAGAGAAATCTTTTCGAATTGTGGGTGATATATGTATATGGTTTTCACATACACAAAACTTTGACAAAATTGCTGAAAATGCAAAAAACATTTAAAATTTGTTACAACGACAATACGACAATGGGAAGATGTTGTAAGGTATACACAGAGATAATGGCTATAGTTGATTGTGTACCCTTCCGGATGGGACAATTCAATGGCAATGCTTGTGTGCGCAGGTGCTTATCAAAGTGAGAAAAAAGAAAATATAAATAGAAACATTTTTGCATTTAAGCATCATTCAGTAATACATATTATTTTTGATTTTTGATTTTTTCACATTCGTACAAACCAAATGTAAATGTAGAGTTGTATGTATGAACATATTTACATATAAATTTAATGCGCTCATTGCATTGTAACAATTTCATGAAAGTAATTTAGCAATTGTTATAAAATCAATCCTTATTATGTGTACCTACATATTGTATCTGTACGTATGAGTATATGTAAGTATGACCCCAGGCCAAGTAGCAAGCAGTTTTGTTTGCTAAAACCAAAATAAACGCATGCGCACAGTAAAAGAAACTCTTCCATAGCTGGGTGAACTAATTGATATGGATTGATATACATACTTACATACACAGTTGAAAGCAACTGCCGAATTCACATACAACAACAATAACAAAAGTGTCAACTTGACATTGTATTACGTGCGTCAGACTCTCCGGTGATTTTAAAGTAATCCAGCAACCCGTTCAAATTACCATCACCACCACCACCACCATCATCATCAATTGTAGCCAGCCAGCCACGTATACACTGTCGTAGTGTATGCATTCCGATACAAACAAATAAATCGTGAATAAATTTGCCGCTTGTGGTAGTGCATAATGAATAATAGCGCATTAACATATTTCAAATTTCCCATAAGGTTATTTTAGCACAAGTGTACCACAATTTTAATGAGAGATAAAGAGAGTGCTGACAAATGTGTTGTGCTATTCTCATTATCTCTGCTTTACTATATTTGGACATGCGCCAAAAAAATATCCCGCCAAATGAGAAGACTGCTCAGATATCAACAACATTTCTTCGGCCGCTGCCATGGCTGCATTATCAGTAATTTTTCCGGAAAAGTACCTTATAGAAAATGTGCACAGAGCCATTTTGACGCAACACAAGCTAAGCATGTATAGTAAATGTATAATGAATGTAAATACATAAACGAGTAAACAACAATTGTACATATGTTATGTACCTACGACTGTAGATAGTATATGGTAAGGTATATCCACTATATATTCATGTATGTACATAGTACAAGTCAATCCTGTTTGATGACGATTTAGATGTTGGCAATATTAATAACGATGCCAACAATTGCAATTCACTTTGATTGGAAGAAGAGCATTATTATGGATTTTATTCTATTCCGGAAGTGAAAATGTGAATGATTTACTTAAATTATCTGCGAACAATTCAAAAGCTTTAAATATTTCATGTGCTATATAAAATACCACATAATGTGGAAATGTCAAAAATAGGTCAAATAAAGTACAAGAAATAATTAATTTGCATATTTCCTACATAAAGTTATGATACAGCTATTATTTAGCGACTATAAAATTGAATATTTGGTGGGGCATATGTATTATTTTCACGCTACTTATCATAGTCATTTATATATTTACTATATACAACATACACAGATTTATTTGTCAGAATTCGTGATTTCACTTTTCCATTAATTGATATCAAGACCATAGACGCCAATACTATTGGATCATCTAATCACTTTCACCAATTATTTTTCAACGTCTTTAATGGATTTAAACACATAAAATAGCTCGAAGAATTATTTAACGTTTCCACGATGTCTTCATTTGACAGTCACCCGTGGTGTGCTGATGAGTGTTATTAATGATGCGTATCCGTAATACAAGAGTTAGCAGTGGGAGCAATGATATACGACGTTATACTGCATTAATATCGAATGAGTTTATGTCGAAAATTTTTTGCAATAATGTCATTTGTGAATATGGAAACATTTTACTTTCGACATATTCTACTTATATTCATAGATTTTTTTCAACATTATTTTAATTAATTTGTTTAAATAATATTGCAAGAGTAAGGCTAAGTTAAAATTGATACAAATACAAACATCTAATATTGTACTTTTATCATTTTGGTTATGTTTTCTGGTAGAAAAATTACCTTCCTATATTTCAACTATATTGTGTACTGTGTACTGTACACTTCCTTAATAGTAATATAAGCTTCTTTTCTGCAACCTGCAACCTTGTTTAAATTATTAATTAAATTTTGTAAATGGGTGTACTAATAAATAAAATAAATTGCATTAAATAAATTAAATAAATAAATCAAGGCACGTAATTGTTAATTGCCTATTTATTGCTTATTGATTGATTTCAATTACATTTACGCTCATTATTGAATTCAGAATTGCATTATGGAAGAATGAGAGTTTCTGTTGAGGTGCTGTTTTTGTCGATCTTGTATGGTAGCCCATTTAAGGTGGGGAGGTAAGAGTTTGTATCTTCAAGAGAAATGTTTGGTATGAATGGGGCTCAGCGATATATTTGATCCACGTGGAAGCAGCTTGGGTACGGTGTGAGCCCATTTTATAAAAAAACATCAATTTTGTAGTACATTTTCCTGGAACATGTTGCCGGGAAAATGTTGAGGAGGAAAAATTAATGGCGCTCAACCTTACACTTCATATCTCTTGCAACGATAGCTCAGCATCTATATAAGTATTTGCCGATTTTGATGGGTTTTTAGATTAATTTTATCTCCAAATGTCTTGAAGATAAGAGGTTAGTGCATTCGAGGAAAATGTTAATAAATGAATAAGGATTGGTCATAGATATTAACCTTTTATGGGTAGACTAGGAACGGTGGTAGTGAATTGAATAACAGGTGGTAACAGGGAATAAGTATGGTCTGAAGAATTGTTGTAGAGGAAAAATTAATGGGAGTCGTCATACATGTTACCGCTTTAGGGGCAAATCTTAAATAGCTGTGGGTTTATTGGTTGATTTTCTTCCCATTTGTTTGAAGCTTCACCTTTAGTCGGCACAATTTTAACCACAATCCTACTCATAAAATCATCTTGTTGCCACTTGATCAACTCTGCCACGAAAATCGCGGTCAAATCTCCGCTAATATTAACTCGTCACTGTCATAAAAATTTTGAGTGTCATTATTCCTATTGATATAAAATGTTTTTATTATTTTGTATGGAAAATTTAAATTACAATCTTACAAAGTTTAATAAAAAACTACATCGTTGAACGTAAGTTAATTACTTACAGAATATCTTCATAGGGATTCTAATAAATTTTTTTTTAAATTGCATTATAATTTTAATGTTTAATTATTTTTACTAATTGTAGAATCTCGCGCTTAGGCAAGTCTGCCTATTTTTATTTGGATTTGATTTCATTTTTTTTCGCAATAATGTCGAAAAATGATAAACAAGGATGATAAACGAGGATGTGTGTGAGTGAATATGGTATAAAAATTGTATACAGTTTGTTGCGATTAAATTTTTTTCGGTAAGCAGTACTACATAGCAAACAGATCTTTCACTAGTAATCGCCAACTATTCTATATGTATTTTCTGCTAGTCACATGTCTGCTCTTCTAGAAGCCATGGTCGTGCATCGCATCTTGTGTCTTATTGCATGGTTTAATGTGAATTCTAGGACATTTGAAAGGATTCTAATAAAATGAATTACAATTTTCAATAAAATTTTATTGCAGATCCCATTCAACAGCTTTTATGTATGGGCTGATTAGGCTGAAGTTATATTTTTAGACTTTGCTAATACCATGGAAAATAAATCACAGACACTAAGACAGCTGATCAATTTTCCACTATAGGTACGAGTATGTACGTAGAAAATGGCGTAATTCAGTAGAGAGATATATTGAATGATTTATCAACAACTAAGCACACAGGACATAGCCATATGCATATATGTATACATATACATACAGATATATGTTACATAGCCATTTACAATGGATGAAACTTTGCCTTAATTATTGTCTATTTTTTTCAATCGGAATGTACTGCAAATCATATAAAACAAAACGACCTTCAAAATGATACAATAGTACACTGTAATAGTAGCAATAAATTATTGTTACTACTTGCTTATCTTATTTTGTCCATTCACTCCGCTTCCGCCTTTATATGTACTGTGCACAGCAAAGTTGATTATCTTGCATAATTTGAAGTACGTGCTGGTATTCGTATGCTACTCGCTTGAGGTTACTACTATATTATACATATGTATGAAAAGGGCCGTAGTTAGAATCAGTCAACGGGATTGTTTGCAGTTTGCAGCTGAATACGAATACAATACTGAAACTATTTATGCAGGAAAAAGAAAGACACCATTTATGGTATATTAGAGTTCCACCAAAAATCCTTTTGCTTTCGGCCCTACGTACATGTATCATTAATTCCATAGTATTTAACTGAGGATTAAAAACAAATTGAAATTTTATCAGGCAATTGTAAAAAAAAAGAATTCAATGCTCAGATGAGAAACTCAATTGACTCTTTTTAAGAAACAAACTAAAAATGCAAAATGCCACAAACAAATAAAGTAATAGCTTTTACTATTTCCACTTTTACATTTTATCGGATCATACTTATTCTCTTTATCAAGCCCTTTAGGATATGCCAATACAAAATTTACGTAGAAATACCCTGAAACTGACAAATAAATTCATAACTGCCTAGGAAGTGTTAATAAAACAAAGAAATGTATAGACTGTCCCCGTTAATCTCTTTCTTAAAGCATTTCCTTTGAACACACTTACACCTTATCTTCACCCTTTGCAAAGCTCTCCTATAATGTAACGTGAGATCAACTGAAAATCGACAAATAACTGTATAGCTGCCCAGGAGTCGCCCTGAGAGCAGTGAAATGTGTGGCCGATCCGCCATACCAAAATAGCACAAAAACACCTGAAAATCGTAAAATAACCCAATAAATGCCCAGGGCTCGGATCTAGAGTGTTGATATGTTCGAACGATTCTAATTAGTTTTTCCTCTCCTATATTTTCTCATAAAATTTATGTTTTTATAATGGCTATAAAAACTAAAAAGTAGGCAGGTCTAAATCTGGAATTTCTTTTTGATTCTTTTGGAAAAAATACCTACAAATGTTTCCAATTTTATGTTTTCCCTAAGCGATGTAGTCAAAATTTTCTCTTCATGATCTGCTTTAAAATGCACAAACAAGACAAACAATATTGCTCGCTCACAATGATATTCTCTTATTAGAAGTAACTAAAGTTTGAATCTCACCATGGTGCAAAATATATAGCGAGGTGAATTTCTGCATAGTTTAGCATACTAAAAGTGCTAGCGTATGCCGATGATATTGACATAATCGGCAGTCAGTGCAGCATTCTCAGAGTTGGAAAGAAAGTCACAGTGAACGAGGCAAGATGAAGTACCTAGTATCAACAAACAAAGAGTCCCAGCGTCTTGTACACCACGTCACTGTTGATAACTACGCTTTTGAAGTAGTAAAGAGCTTTATCTGTCTTAGAACCAGCATTAACTCTAGTAATGACATCAGCATGGAGATATTGCGAGGGATCACTCTTGTAATAGGTGCAAAGTAAGCATTTGAGAAGTCGGGCCCTCTCTCGAGCAACGAAAACCACACTCTACAAGTCTCTCATCATGCCTGTCATACCTCATATGAAAGAATGATTAGAGTTTTCCAGAGAAAAGTCTTACACAAGATCTTTGGACCTATTTGAATTGGTGCCGAGTATCGAATAGGGTACAACCATGAGCTGTATGAGCTGTATGCCGACACCGACGTAATAAAGCGGCTCCGCTGGCTAGGTCATGTCGAGCGAATGGAAGAACACGCTCCCGCTAAGAAGGTGTTATATTCGGAACCCGCTAACCACCGGTGAAAAGATCAAGTACTGAAGAACTTGTCAACGCTTGGAATTTCTTACTGGCGCCAACTAGCGAAGGAAAGAACTGGCTGGCAAAGCACTCTAGATTCGGCCTAAATCGATTTTCGGTTGTAAAGACCACACAAGTAAATAAGTAAGTAAGTTAACATACTAATATGAGAAGATAAGGTGCTACGTAGCTTAGTGATTAATTTGTTGGCCTTCTGAGCCATAGGTAGTGGGTTTACTCCCCGGCTGAAACATCAGCTTTATTCTCGAAAAGATTTTCTTTCGAACAGTATCGCACCTGTCGGCAGTAACTATTCGCCATGAAAATACTGTGTTAAAACCGAAAGCATATCGTTAATGTAAACACGATTATATTGTATTGACATGATCAAACCGGAAACGAATAAATAAGGTGGCAATAGTCGAAATTAATCCATCTGCAGCGTGATGGTCGCTGGAAGGCACGTATCTTGATGGAGGTGGCTGCCCGGAGAGGCACACATAGACCAACAGAGGTCTCGATCCCTAACCCGCTAGCTCGAGTCAATTCGAGCTCATGATGTAGCTTGCGAGGTCCCTCACACTCGCTTAAATCGGCTCGGCTATCTAAAATGTAATATCCTAAAATCCGCCGATCATGTGAAAATCAGACGCAATATTGTCTTCTCTTCGTCTTTGTACTTGCGGCATCTGTAGAAGTCATGCGTTATGTGATCTAATCCTATTATTCTAGCATGTGTGTCGATAAGGCAGTGGCCTGTAAGAACTCCTGTCTCGACCCTCAACCCCTTTTATCTGGACTGAGCAGACTTTTTGCGCGGTTCCGGTCCATCCTTGGTCAGATCTGTTGCGCGGTCTTCCTCGTTATAGAGCATGTCCATCGGTCTGTCACTCTTCTCCTTAGTGGAGTATCCAAGGAAAGTGCCCTAAGTCGCACCACCTTTTTGGCTGGGCTGTCCACTACAATTGCCTAGAACGTCACTAGAACTATGTATTATCAAAATTCATGCTCGGTTCATTCGTTCATTCATTTTATGGTCAGTTTGGGCGACTTCCTGAACGGGCTATTCGGAATCTTGTGACTAAATTTCGTACTAAATTTACATTATTGGGCATTAAACTACCAACACGCATAAGTACTCGTAGAGTGCGGACAGAGGAAAATATCGCAGTTGTATCGGTCAGTGTTGTTGGTGACCGTGAATTATAGATTTATTCGTGAGTACCGGCCGATATGTTGGAGAGAGTATGCCAAAATAGGACCCAGCGTATGAACCATTTGAGGCGCAGCCGCGGTCAAGATTTACATGATATCATCTTTAAACATTGAATTATAAAGATCGTTCTATCGACTCAAATAAAGATTTCATACATTTCCCTAAATTTTATGTGTTATTTTTTAAATCAAATCCGAAGGCTCTTAAAAAATCACCCTGTAAAACGTAGAAACCCCTGTAGAACCACCCACATTACATAAAGATTATTCTGCTCAGCCATCTCATCGAGAGATTTGCGGCAGTGAATCGTGGTCTTTGATCTTAGAATGTGACCGTCAGGGGACTCTTTTAACTTTCACGTTGTTGCGACAGTTCTTCCAACAGCAACTATTTGCTATATAAAAATCTACCATAAGAGCTCCTCGACAAAGCTCGAAAAGTCGTTGTCACAAGAATTCTGCTGTTCGTCATGGGCCATTGAATATACATAACTTAGTGCCACTGTAAGTGATGTAACAAAGGTATATTATTAACGCATTATGTTAACTGTTTTGTATCAGTGCGTAAACAATAGAAAATGTTAATATGATTCTGTTAATCATTTAATCATTTGGCATTTTATTCAGTGTCACATTGCCCATTCACGTTCATTATAATAATGGCAAAAATAATCCAACTTGCTTCCCATATGCCATTAATAATTTTTCACATTATTGAGCAAATTTGGCTCTGGATAATCGAACTCATCTAAAGGAAATTTGACTTTTTCGAGATGTTCATACATATGTATCTACTCATTCAAAACTTCCAAACAGTAACAGTTCAATTTAAACTTTTATAGCACTAAATCAGCACAAAATTTGAAATGTTCTTGTTTCCTACAATTCTTATTCCCACGCATTCTTCGCACTTCTCCACTATGTAGTCATACGTACATACGTATGTATAATAAATATATTGTATATGTAAGTACATACCTATGAGTACGTTGTTGAACAATGCTTCCTGCGGCTGGAATCTACTATGTGCTGACACTTTGTTACCACCGTCAGCAATAGCAGCAGATAGTTACATCCACCCTTGCCCGCAGGAGTTTGTCATTCTTGTACATATAAAATAACTTCGCACTCAAAAGTTCATTCTCAATTGAAATGCTCGTAAATTAATTTTTCCTTTTGTTCAGAGGACGTCGTCGAGTCGAAGAGTGCGTGTGTGCCTACGTACACCAGCGCATTAGAGCACATTTAAAAGTTTTCGCCTTTGTGAATGTAATTACGACCGAATTGTACTTTTAACTTTTCACACTGCTACAGATAACCTATTGTGTCATTTGCGTCATCAAAATAGGTACGTACATATACGCAAATGTTAAACGCGATCTGTCTTCCGATTTGCCATTTTATTTACTTGAATGTCGTTATTATAGGTTGGTATAAGTAAGTAGCCTCTGGCTTGTATTTACACCACAAGAAATAAATGCACATGACAAGGTCAAAATGTCGCGTCCCAATTTTTCCCTACATACATATATATATTCAACGCATTCTTTAATCTCAATCGTGCTGTTGAAGCACATACCTATGTACATTTATATAACATAGTTTCATGTGGTTGGATTTATCAAACAAAATATGTAAACGCGAGCAAATTACCAAACTCTTATTTATATTTGCGCATATGCGGGCTAACATTATAGGAGGTATTTTAAAACATTCTTTCACACACGCTTTATACTAACTTGACTCATCTGCATTTTATGTTCTCAAGCATTAACATTTTTTGCATTTCATTATGACAATTATTTTCATTCTTGTTGTTGATAGTTCTTTCTTAGCCAACAATCACTCACTTCACCTTCCTTCCAAATACAATGTACGATACATACATACATCGTATATTTGCTTCTGCAAAATAAACATAATCCGCAATTTAGCCAAAAGAAAAAAAATCGTTGGTATTATTTTTTCCATCTTCATAATGTTGTGCTTTTTCTATTTCGTGGTGATATTTGCGAGTTTTTATCGATCGACTTCGCATGTTGGTGCGTGTGTGTCTGAATTACTTCGTCGGCAGTTTTACCGAAGATTTATGATTTTAAATGCCTTTTAATATGCGACTCTCATTAAGTGGATGCGTGTGTGGGTGTGTGCGTGTGTAATAAAAGTATCGTACCAGTTGTGTTAGGTAGGTTTTTTAATACCACAACGGAAACGGAAACCATCTTTGCAACGATAAAAGTACCGTGCTCTTCATTGTCAGCTAAGCCAAGTGCTTTAGCCAATATTATGCATCAACAATCATCATTTTTGCCATCATCACCTTTGTTTGCTCCATTTTTTTTTTATTTAAACCTAATACTTATAACATTGAAAGTGCGCACAGCCGAGACATATTTATTGTACATATGTACATATTTATAAAAAAATACATACATATTTATACTTGAGCGAATTTTATTTTAGTCTTAATTAATATTACTTAAGTCATTGTAGCTTGCATTTAAAAGGTTAAGGGCATACTATTGAGTTTGAGCTTAAGTTTGTTACACCCAGACGGAGAGGTCATAGGTATGGAAAAGTATATTTATTATTGATCAGGATCACTAACTGAAACAATTTATCCATTTCTATAAATCTGTTACTCTGTGTGACATTGTTTGAAATATTGCTGAAAATTGCTATATAATAATATGTTTATTAACGAACAGATAAATTCGTGTACGGGCCGATTGGAATGATAATCAAACCTACCTCTTATACAAAAATATGCCTCCGTATGCAATATGATTTTACACTTTGCGTACGAAAATTAAAGAGCTATTAAGCTGAAACTCGGCATGTTAAAAAATAGTCGTAATCGAATGAAAACCACGCCTGCTTCCTATACAAAAGTACATTATCGAATGCATGTTATTACACTTTTCGAACGACGATATAAAGTAATCAAGCTGATATTATTTGCTAATGTATGGACATGTTTAAAAATGGGCGTAATCGGAATTAAATTGCGCCTACTTCCCATTGAAAAACATGTCTCCGTAAATATGTTTTTAGGTCTTGCGCCTGAAAATACAAAGCTATACACAATAAACTTTTGTGTATTTGTTTGGATTTGCTAATAAAGGGACAAACCTGAAAATGGCCGAAAGTAGGTTTTCGAATGTACGATATTTTTATCAACGTGCAAGTATGTTGAAAAATAGACGTTATCGGAAGAATACCACGCTCAAGTCTAGCACAAAAGTATGGGTTCCAAAAATATTGGAAAAATTTCTCTTCTTTCTTATTTGCTTATACTTACTTTGGGATGTGCTCTTCTGGGAAACGCCACTTTTGGGTCGATCTGAAATGAAAAAGAAAATAAGAAAAGAAAAAAAAACTATTGTAAGTGCAAAAAAAAATAAACGTTATACAAAATGCAGTTTCTTTTGTCCTCTAAATAGTAGAAGCGACTGAATATGTAACGAAATATACTCAGTTTAAAATTTCATACACATTTGAACTTCTACATTAAACATTTCGACATTTTTCGAAATTTAATCTAGACCCGCAACACTCTATACTGTGTATGTCCTTTAAGATTTTGATAGCGATATTGCTCTTTTTATTACCTTCAAAATACATAATTGGATCTCATAGCATATCAATTATAAATATGTGTACATAGTACATATTTTGAACTACATATTAACTACTGTACTTTATAAAAAATAAGCGTTACTTATCAACGGTGAAATCAAATCCAATGGTACCTACAGCATAAAATTACCAAAACGTGACGGCGGGAAATCGATTTTTAAATTGAAATTAAAACTAATCAACTTTGAGTGGACAGAACAAATCAATGCAACAAGGACATTTAGCCAGTTAAACGAACCAGACGATAAAACGAGGCAACAGGCAACTTCGAACTGGAACGATGAACGGCCGAATTTTGTGTGAGTTGATTCGATGTGAAATCGGAAATTAAAAATCCACCTCGCAATAGCATGTAATGCGAATGTCTGGCGCCTAATGAATGATAAAGCCGCATTGGATGCGCAATATAATTAAATTAATTCATCTTTCTCAACCAATTTTGAAAAATTAAACAACTTTGAGGAAAGTGCTTCACAATTGAATATTTGAAAATTTTCATGAAAATTTTATGAATGTTATTTATTTAAATTTTATTCATACTTCTACTCTAGGTGACCAACATTTCAATATATGCATATATTCATGTATGTATGGATTTTAAAGATTTATATGTACGTAAATACAACATGAGAGTGCTTGTAAGTGAAAGGAAATTACCTTTTTACCATCTAAATCGTGTGTACCTTGAGCTAAAACTTTATCTACGCTAGCTGGATCAGTGAATGTTATGAAGCCGAAACCCCTGCAAAGAGAAAAGCAGAAAAAACAATAAAATAGGCGAATAAATGTTAATTATAAGCGATGAATGCGTACATATATAATGAAAGCTCTTCAAAAAATAACAAGAAGAGATGGCATTGAAAGACTTGTTAAGAAATATATTTAAAAAATTATAGATACTAAATAATAAAATCAATCGATAAGCAGTAGTTCCCGTATCGATTCAAAAAGAAAACTTCATATGAAAAGAAAACAACGAGTTTGCAATTTAATGTAACCCAAAGCCCACTAGCAGGTAGATACGTAGAAAGTATACGTAAAGGACGTTTTATAGCCTAGACAGACGGCAGCCTAATTCCGAATTATCGAGTTAATTCGAATTAACTCGGGCATTAACTGCAGCTAATCCGCATAAACTCTATGAGTTAATTCTCAAAATAAAAGAGGATTAGGGCAATTTGCTATGGCAACACTGCTGAAAATTGTCTATTGTGAATTTTTCTCGATCTATTTTACAAAATATTAGGTGTGTTTGCTAACAAAAAACTTTCAACAATTGTTAATAGTTTTCAACATGAAAAGCGTTGGCGAACAAATAAATCCAGCTGTCAATTTCGAACGGTGAATATCAATTTACAAGTTTCTGATAGTTTTTAGTTCACGTACTTCTTGTAGATTTTCTCATATCGAGAGTGACAGCTGACAGAAACTTATAGTGATAGTAATGTAAGTGAGCAGACCTAATAAAACAGCAATCAGCCGTTTAGTTAATCCGCAATACTATCATCTGTCAGGTTATTATTTTATTCGGATTAAGTGCGCCGGTAATCCGGAATTAGGTTGCCGTCTGTCTAGGCTATTAGGGCCAATTCCTTACCAATTTATTTCATTAACTTTTTTGTTGAATAAAACAAACAATTTAAGTTAAATCGAAAAACTTCATTTTGATTCATAAAATATGAAATTTATTTGGGTCGACTTTGTCGCCTTCATCTGAAAGTTCCTCTAAATTCTGCCTCAATAAAACGGTAAAGGCGGTACCTAAAATAGAAGCTTTTTCAAAAGACGAGCTCTTGTGCATTATGAGGAACGGAGGTTGAAGAAGTTCGACGTACAATCGCATTTACATCGCCCAAACCTTCACAAGTCATGATTTGAACTGAGTTGATAAAACTTATCCACGATAATCTTCTTCTACTGGTAAAAATTATTTCATTTTTTTAAGGTCGAATTCTTCGAAATTTGTATGTTACATCCAAATATTTTTATACCTAGCTAGACTATTTAACTTTCTATGATTAAGTCACATAGAAAATATTGTAAAATATGATTTCATTAAAAAATCAAATCGGTCTCATAGTTTTGGGACACCTCTTAGTACAGTTTTAATGCAGTATAAAATTATTAGAGGGCTAGATGGAGTCAGACTTTCGAAGAAATGTTTTTTTTTGCATTTTTTTGAAGAATAATCCTTTGACTCTTGCTAACAGGTGTTACTTTGGGCTGAGTAAGCAATTGAGAAGTCGAGCCCTCTCTCGAAGAACGAAAACTACACTCTACTAGTCTCTCATCATGCCTGTCCTAACATATGGCGCCGAAGCCTGGACAATTTCCACCTCGGATGAGCGAATGCTTGGAGTTTTCGAGAGAAAAGTGCTACCCAAGATCTTTGGACCTATTTACGTTGGTGGCGAGTACCGAATAAGGTACAACCATGGTCTGTACAAGCTGTATGCCGATATTGACATAGTAAAGCGCATCAAAATCCAGCGGCTGCGCTAGCTAGGTCATGTCGAGCGAATGGAAGAACACGCTCCAGCTAAGAAGGTGTTATATTCGGAACCCGCTGGAGGACGACACAGAAGAGGAAGACCAAACCTCCGGTGGAAAGATCAAGTACTGGAGAACCTGACGGCGCTTGGAATTTCTAACTGGCGCCAGCTAGCGAAGAACAGAGATGGCTGGCGAAGCATGTTATTTTCGGCCTAAAACGATATTCGGTTGTTATGGCCACATAAGTAAGTAAGTATAATCCTTTGACAATATTCCGTGAGTATTTCATGTTTTAAAACAGTATACAGGGTCCCCGATTGAAGGATTTTGATCGTAAGTTCGATATTTGGCCGAGGTACCTGTTATATTGTAAAGTTTTGTTTTTCGAACCATGCACAAACAATTGACAATTATTTCAGCTCTGCGACAAAGCTTAGAAAAAAGTAATATCAGCAGGTTGCTGCCGTTTGGCACCTGCCAATATAAGTACGTAACTTCTAAGACTATCCGCGTATTAACACGCACAACAGTACTGGAAAAGGCCTATATGTTGTAACGCGTGCCTTTGTTTTCCAGCTGAGGTAACACTCAGGAAGATCGAATTACACACTTACTGTCAAATTGACAGTAATATTAACGACACTAGAGTGTTCGGCTCGGATGATATACCTTCGCGGTACAATTCCTACTTTTTATTATTCTTTTAGTAAAAAAGATAAAGAGGATTTGAAGTACAGAAGAATTATTTAATTGAAATTACAAATTAATGAAAATACCCTATTCGTTATAATGGAATTATTCAATTGAGACTACAAATTAATACAACTACTCTATTCGTATCCTACGCAAGCAAGAGGGAGACAAGGAATGGAATGTAGGAGAAACCAGCGCTCGAGCTGGTTGCTCCTGGTTTTTAAGTGGTCAAAGTGACTACTTAAGTAGAGCAGAAGACAAGCAGTCGACTACACGAAGCTCCCGTAGCTGGCATTACTTTAGGGCATCGCGGACCGTAGATGGATATGCTTCAAAAGAGCACTCGTTGGTAATTAATCACTCAACTGGTCGTTGTTGCAATATTTTTACAAGTGAAGAAATACGCTTCAATAATGATCCTAATTGGGCAAGCACATGTAAATATGTCACTTGTCCGATCATGTACGAAAGAAAGTCACTTTTCTCGATTCCTGTTGGTTCAGCATGATCTTTATCTATTAGACGCATGCTAAACCAAACAAGGATTCTCATATTTGCTCCATGCGTTTGTCTTTATTTGCCTGTACTTTTACCTTCATTCAGTTAATTTACATTAATTGAATTATAGGACAGCACAAGCAAATATACAAACTTAATTATACACCTCAAAGTTGTTATGTATTTCGGCACGAGTGCTCTGTGGGTTCGTCCCACCACTTGACTTTGCCTACGTATACGGGTTCGATCCCGGATCGCGACATGGATTTTTATTTTATTTTTTTTATTTTATAATTATTTTTATTATTTTTTTCTATTATTAAATTTTAATCATTTTAAATTTGTAACACAAAAATGTATGTTACAATGTGCCAAATATATATGTTTTTCATGTTATATGCTTTTATATGAACCACTAAGGAGGTTGGCGCAAAACGCTATATATAATATACTAGCCAAAAAAGTAGTAGATATCTTAATAAATTATCAATATTTTATAGTAATTTTATCTTTAAGTTTATGAAATATTGTGTGACAAATGGTATATAACAAAAAAAAAAAAAAGAAATTGCACAATAGTCTGATACAAAATTGAAATTGTGAAATTTTATATGAAACTTTCTTTTCTCCTGCTAGTATTTTAACCAACTACTAGGTGGGCCCTTGTAGGTATAAATAATAATTCATATGATAAGCTACTGAGGAAATCCATTGTGAAGTTTACGCTGTATGCGGCACTTTACGATATTGTACAATTTATACATAATTGGACACACTCCATATACTCGTATGCAGATACAGATACTATTATAGAAAAAGATATCAAAAACACTACGATAGCTACTTTTTAAGTTTTTAGTTGTGTTACTTGACTCAAACACGTGGAAAACACTTGGTTCTATTGTCGTATTTGGAGAATTTGTGAGGTCTGATGAAAATAGATATGCGTCAAGTTCATAATATACAAATAATATTAAGAGCACAACATTCCATGATATCTCAAAAAATTCTTATGCATTCACAGGTAGCATATATCTACAAAACATACAAGGCATATGCATATTATAACGTCGGTAGAAATTTACACTTGTATGTTTTGTTATTAGACTGTTCCAGTGTAACTTCATATACATACTACATGGGCTGAAAAGTCCCGAGATTTTGAATGCAAACAAACGTTTTTAGGCAAAGTTATATTTATTCCTCAACATAGTTGCCTTCGAGATCAATATATAAGGTCTAGTAAAAAGAACTACATTATTTTTGCATTAAATAAAAGGTTTTATTTAGAATAGTTAGAATGATCCGATTTAGGTCAAATATGCACCGTTTTGTTCAATAACTTGTTGCCATTTTGTTGCCATTTGAACAGTCGATTTTCATAAGCTTCTCTTGAGGCGAATTTTTCACCAGCCAAATCATTCGCCATAGACAGGAACAGGTAGTAATCACTTGGTGCCAGGTCTGGTGTCTGATCTGGCGTTGTCCTGATGGAACACAATACCTCTCCTATTGGCCAAAGCTGACCGCTTCTGGGCGATTGCTTCCATCATTGTTGACAGTACAGGTCCGAATTAATAGTTTGGCCGTAGGGGAGCAGTTCATAGTAGACGATTCCCTGCCAATCCCACCAAACACATAGCAAAACCTTCCTGACAGTTAATCCTAGCTTGGCAACCGTTTGCGCCGGCGCACCGCTATCCGACCACGACCGTTTTCGCTTGACGTTGTCGTAAGTGACCCACTTTGCATCACCAGTAACCATCCGCTTCAGAAATGGATCGATTTTGTTGCGATGCAGCAGCGATTCACATATGGAAATTCGGTCCATGAGGGTTTTTTACGTTAACTCGTGTGGCATCCATACATCCAGCTTCTTTTTGTATCCAGCTTTATTTAAATGGTTCCAAATGGTCAGACTCGACGCTTTCCATTATTTTATCAATATTTTCGACAATTGGCCTTCCAGAGAGTGGTGCATCTTTGACATCAAAATTACCAGAACGAAATAGACGAAACCAAAATTGCACGTGATTGGCTATTACAGTATCAGGACTATAAACACTATTCACATTTTCAGCCGACTGGCTCGCGTTTTCGCCTTTATCGAAGAAAAACTGTAAAATATGGCGTATTTTCTCAATACTGCTGTCCGAGTGCTCACACAATATTGCGTCAAAAGTGCCTGAAAAGTTTATTTAGTACGAAATCCTATCTTTCTAACGCCATCTAGCTTAACCAGATCTCATATATACAACGCGAGATACAGATTACTAAAGTCTATACTACTATTGGAAAAATAATGTATTACTTTTTACTACACCTGATACTTGGTATAGTGAGTTTCCAATATTTCGATGCGCTTTCTGTAGCATGAAACATCCAAGCCTTCCAAATACGCCTCGGTTTCCATAATGACTTCCTCATTCGATCTGAATTTCTTTCCTTGGAGCCACCGCTTGAGGTTTAGGGATAGATAGTAGTCGCTGGGAACAAAGTCGAGCGGATACGGCGGGTGAGCAACCAATTCGAATCGTAATTGGTCCGATTTTGCCAGCGCTTTCAAAGGTGATTGTGCCGGTGCATTATCATAATGGCACAGAACTTTTTTCTTTGTTTTTTTTTTTCGTCGTTCAGATTGTCCAATAACGTTGCATAATACTCTCCTGTGACTGTTCTTGCCTTTTGGCCTATTTGTGTTGGTGGCGAGTATCGAATAAGATACAACCATGAGCTGTATGGGCTGTATGCCGACACCGTAAAGAGCAATAAAATTCACTTTTTTATCATTCAAAACGATTCGATGCACTTGCTTGACGATTTCCACGTTCGTAGCCTCTTTTGGCCTTCAAGAGCGAGGTGCGTCATTTAAATGACTGCAGCTTGCAAACGAAAGGATGAAATGTCATGAAACTTCATACATAAACTAATAAAAGATGAGCCTCTCCCATTGAGTCATGATCGTATATATCCCTATATTCGTATATATGCCTATATGTAGGTATCCGTGTGGAGTTGCTTGTCTCCCATCGGACGCGTCCCCAGGTGGCGGATTGGGGAACGCCTGGCTGTAATGCGGAGTAGGCGGAAAATAAAATACCACTCGCGGACCAAACAAGCAAACACCTGCTTGTAGGTGAAGATAGCAACCCTATCACCAAGCTTGAGCAGGAAGGCTAGCAACCTACTTGTTTGAAATTCACCATGCTAACGAATCGTCAATTATACAGCCTCGGATAACTAAACTGAATAAACCGATGATGACCTTTGGTTATCATGTGAGGACTAAGATAGGATTTTGGAATATAAAAACATTGAAAGACACCGACACCGCGTCAAATATGAACTCAAGATTTATTCAGGTCGAACGCGATATGTTGCGGTATGGCATAACAATACTTTGTGTAAGTGAAGTAAGGTGGACCGGCTTTAGTGAATTCCGATCTCTCAACGGGCACACCACTCTTCTGTACTCTGGCAAGCCACAAGGCAGCAAACATGAATCTGGAGTTGGAATCCTTTTGAGCCAGAATGTAAATGGCAGTCTCATTTCGTAGAGACCTGTATCGGATAGATTAATATGGACACGCTTCAGATCGAATGTAAAGAACATCTCCATTATTCAGTGTTATGCTCCAGTAGACGGCGCCACTGATGACCAAAAAGACAACTTTTATAGTCAACTAAATGCAGCTTATGACACACTTCCCCGAGGCGATATCATCTTTGTAATGGGCGACCTTAAAGCAAAAGTCGGTACCGACAACGCCTCGTTAGAGCATGTTATGGGTAGACAAGGACTTGGTACACGTAATGATAATGGCGAGCGTTTTATAGATTTTTGCAACGCAAAGAGTCTGGTCATCGGGGACATCCTATTCGAACATAGGGACTGCCACAAGGTTACGTGGTTGTCCACAGATCGCCAATGCACCGCGAATCAAATAGATCATATTGCAATCAGCCACCAATACAAAAAAGCTGACATCGGTCTTGTGCGTGATCACCCCCTTTTTTGTGCGAAAGTTCGTCTTCGTACTGCCGGCATAAAAAGATCTAAAGCGCATACTCGACCACCTGAATTTAACATAGAGCGTCTTAAAGACCCAGCAGTTAAGAAGCAATATCACGATATGCTGCGCGAACGTCACCAAGCGATGGTAAACAGAGCGGAGACTACGATAATGGAGAAATGGAGCGCAACCAAAACAACCATGAAAGCCTGTGCAAGTGACATCATTGGGCCTATCCCTAAGTGCAAAATGGATTGTATGAGCGACGAAACTTGGAACAGAATTAGTGAACGTAAAGCAATAAAACAACAAATTGCGAATATTGCAGATCGCGGTAGTGGACAAGCGAAGCAGCTGGAAGGTCGGTACCGTCAAAGCGTGCAAAGCGCAGTTCAACGTTGCGTACGTCGCGATAAGAGGCGGCACATCAACGGCCTCGCTGAGGATGCAGAACAAGCAGCCCGTACTGGCGACTCCCACTCGATATTCAAGATTACCAAAAAGTTGGTTGACAAGATCCTCCGTGTTGATCACCCGATTAAAGATATAAACGGCAATCTTTAGATTACTGATGAACAACAACTTCTACGATGCAAAAAGCATTTCTCGGCTGTCCTTAACAAAGTGCTTGATCCTTCTGTCGACCAACTCTCTATTTCAAACGACACCACCGATATGAACTCCAGGATAAAAACATCTCCACTAAACCTGGCTGAAATCGCTGCTGCCATAAAGTAAAAAGCATAAAGCTGCCGGAATCGATGGTATACGGCTGAACTTTATAAAAATTATGTCGTTTTTTTCGCGGAAATGCTATCACCGCTAATAACATCAGTGTAGGAGGAAGACACTTTCCCGTGTGAATGGAAAGAGGGAATTATAGTCAAATTAGCGAAAAAGGCGATCTCAAGGACTGCAACAACTGGAGGGATATCTGTGTGCTTCCTGCAATTGCAAAGCTCATTGCACGTATTATCCTCAACTGGCTGAAGAGTCATCTGGAAGCTTCCATCAGTTCCTGTCAGGCTGGTTTCCGCAGCGGGTTTTCCAGCGCTGACCAAATAAACACTTTCCGAATTATCTTTGAACAATGTGTTGAGTTCAAGTCTAAATTGCAGCTGCTGTTTATAGACTTTGAAAAAGCCTTCGATAGTGTTAAAAGGGAGACTATTTGGACTGCGTTGAGGAGAAGAGGTATTCCAGATAAACTTGCTGCACTCATTAGGAAAAGCTACAGCAACGCAAACTGCTACATTTTTCACAAGGGCAAGTTATCGGAGCCTTTTCAGGTCCTGAGTGGAGTACGACAGAGATGCATCTTTTCTCCTATTCTGTTTCTTCTTGTCATTGAAGACGTCCTGGGTGCTGCCTTCAGCAACGAAAATCACCCCAGGGGCATACAGTGGCAGATAAACAACGCCTTCCTGAGGTAGCTTGCATATGCTGACGACATCTGATTGCTCACATACAAAGTGTGTGACTTAAAGTCAATGTTTGAAAAACCAAAGTGCTATACCTCAACGAAGCCATCTCGGAGCCCTTGACTGTTGGCACACAACAGTTTGAAGACGTAAAAAAGATTTGCTACCTTGGATGCATTTTAACTGCGGACGGTGGTTCCGAGTTGGATGTTGAATGCAGAATTAGTACAGCTAAGTCTGCCTTTGGTATCCTCGCACCACTGTGACAAAGTAACAACATCAGCCTAAACACCAAGCTACGTATATTTAACACAAGCGTGAAGTCTGTTTTGCTGTATGGTTGCACCACCTGGAAAGTTGCTACGATTATTACGAAACGCCTTCAAACCTTCATTATTCGTTGCCTCCGACGTATTTTGCGCATTTTCTAGCCTCGGGCGATTTCTAACGTCGAACTGCTGAAAAAGACCAACTAGCCAGATGTGACACTCGAAATCCGTAAAAGGAAATGGCAGTGGATCGGTCACACGCTCAGAAAGAGCGTCGATAATGTGTCAAAGCAGGCCCTACCTTGGAACCCTTTTCAACAAACAGGCCGAGGAATTGGTAGACCTCGTGTTACCTGGCGCCGATCTACGGAAGCTGAAATGCGTGCGCTTGGTCTTGGAATGAGCTGCGATCCCTTGCACAAAACCGAGTTCGTTGGCTTAGAGGTGTAGTTGACGTCCTCTGCTCCAATTAGGAGTTAGAGGACCACATATATATATATATTTATATATTATATATATATATATATATTTATATATATATATATATATATATATATATATATATATATATATATATATATATGGGTATGCGGCTATTTGGTCATTTGTATATATATAACTTTACTGTGCTGTTAGACTGTTATAGAGGAACATCCTAGCATACAACTCCTCGCTAATGCTATAGATATCGAAAATAATTCGAAACTAATCTCACACCTTAAATCTCGTTGTTATACGCTAAATTTTATAAGTTATAGCGCTTAAAATATTTGTTTAATTACCTCGACTTTGTATGGGAGCCTCAATAAGAAGTGGGCGTGGCATGTTGATTTTTTGCCAGATTATGTACAACTACCATATTAACCTAAGTATTAATAATTATTGTTCTAGGCAGAAGATTGCCGAAGTTACAACTGTTTCAATTTAAAAGAATATCAGTCATTTTGTATGGGGGCTACTATAAACAATGGGCGTGGGACGCCCATTTTCTGTGAGCCTAGTTGCTCTTACAATAATATTCCATATCGTATATCTCGTTCTTCTCCGCTAAATGGTTTGTAAGTTATGGAGCTTAAAAGTTTTAATTTAATTTAATTTATTTTAATTGGAGCCCCAATACGAGGGCGTGGCACGTTGATTTTTTGCCATTTTGTCAATTATGGTTATTCTAGACAGAAGATTGTAGAAGTTACAGCTGTTTCAATTTAAAAGAAGTACAGACACTTTGTATGGGAGCTACTATAAATAGTATGCGTGGCTCTCCCATTTCTGGTAAGGTTACTTACTTACTTACTTATCTTACTACTACTACTTATATGTACTATTTCACTTCGTTAAGTTTGTGAATACATTAGAGACGATATCCAGTACGACATGATTTCGGAGAGAAAACCATGAACGGTATTATTGAGTATAGAACTATGTACAAGGTAGTCCATACGGTGATTTCTTTTTGAATTATCCATTAATTTGACACTTGTCTGTCAGTCATTATCACTCACCCATGGAACGACTGACTTGCTACTGAGCTCTGACGGTCAACGTCGTTGTACGTTGAGTACAGGCAAGAATTACCAAATATCTGATATCATTCGAAGACAAGGTCCAATTGAAGGCAGGCAAATATCCGCTTCGTTATCACTTTTACGTATGGGCCTTAGAGCAGCTCAAATTAGACGTTGCTTGAAAATGCTGGCGCATTTTTATTTAGGCGACGATGTTAACAAACAGGAATACCATCTGAGCGATTCATGCGATAGTGCCAGAAACCAGCAAAATCGAGAATGTATTTGTCAAAAGAACACCACAGAATAATAGCGTAACGTACATTAATGATTTTTATCGTTTATATTGCGCATGCAATAGAGAATAGACGCTGTTGCAGAAACTACATGTAGCACTTGTGGATATTTATGTAGCTTTATGTACTTATTTATGTACTTGTTTACATTTGTATTGTTGTTATTAATATTGTTCTCATATACATATACATAGTATATACATATATATTCATATTCCGATGGTGTCCTCTATGTTATAAGGATATAATCAAATAACAAATGTTGAAATTGAAACCAAAATCAATTGTGGTAAATGAAAATCATACATAGTTCTAAATCGTTTCAAATAGCTTATGTTAAATCTGTTATTAATAAATATAACATCCCTTAAATATTATTATCCTTATATACTATGTATATGTATTTATATAAATTTGTATGTATTTGTCTAATGTTGTATCTACTGATTTATGTACGTGCGTATAGTAGATATGCACAAGTACAAATATACGTGAGCACGTACAGAGATACATATTTATATCTATTGTATAAGCCACTGGATGTGCGTGCTCAAGAAGTTATTTGTGATTCTTTGCATACTCGGTGAACAACGATGACGACCCACTTAAACGTCCTCGTAACCAAAACAAAGCTGCTGAAACACTCACCATGTATGATGTCAATTTCGTTTTTGCCGCTTTCAAGTGGTTTGTTGTCTTCCGCCAGAAGTATTTGCTCGTACATGCATACGATTTCGAGTAGGTATACGATACGTCTAGTGTATGTATGTATGTAAGTATATTTATGAACATAGTGAAAAGAGATGTTGTCCCATTGTTTCCATCCATACACTTTGGCGTTGTTGGGAAAATCAACTTTCTCTTATTCTAAGCTGTCCACATAAATATGATTGTTTTGTTATGGATTTCACCAAATTATTATTTCGATTCGTTGTTGCATGGCTGCAAACGCATGAAATTCTTTCGATTTTATGTAGCTTTATAAGTGTATCATAAATATAATATTAGTATAATCTTCTTATGTAGGTTCGAGTGTAAATGTATAAAACCAAAATTTAATTGAAACCAAAGAAACAAAATTAATTACAGCACACTGCAATGGTAATCTGAGCAGTAATGAACTTCAAATTAATTCATTACAAGTATGTCAGAATGTTATTGTCACTTCAGTCTATTAAACATTATCTTTGCAAGCCAATATAAATATTTTTGTACCCTACGCTCAAATAGTGAAAGATATTGTGAGTTTATGCTTTCGATTGCAACAGCTACAAGGAGGGGTGACAGATATTGAAAAGTACATATTAATCTGAATCATGATGTGAGATTATGCCTGTCTACTTACATGATAGCTCCCGAAATAATAAATCGACTAAACTGAAAATTATTTAAGATAAGATCATTTTTGCCTACGAATACATCAGTTCATAATTGAGCGTAGTCGGATGAAAACTACGCCTACCTCCCACACAAAAATATGTTCTTGAAAGGTTTTTTTTCTCACTTTATGTGCGAAAATATACTGTTATCAAACCACATCTTGGTATGTCAAGTTAATCTTATAACTGATATATTAGAAAATGGTCGTGATAGGATGAAAACCACGTCTTCGTTTTTCGAAAGTATGCACGCGTAACTGTCGTAATGTAGGGTATCTAAGCTCTGGTATTACCAAAGTTGAAGTTTCAATATTTTTTTATTTGAATTTGTCTAACATTGCATTTTGCGATACTGAATTGTTGAGCATTCATATAATGTATACTCGCGCATACCCAAAGGTATGCGTGTGTGTTTGAAAATACTAGGTTGGTTTAAAGTGAAATTTTACCAAGTCATATTGTCGCTGCTTAGAACTTTACTCTTGGTGGAATGAGGAAAGTTGGAGAATTTAATAAAGACTTTATGTACGTTAAAAGAATGTTTATGGAAATTTTTCACTTTAACTTGAGCAAAGTAATAACTGTACGTACGTAATTGGTATTCGCAAAAAGGTGCGACTTATCCGACTTTGGTCGATAAAACGCCGCTCAGTGTCATAGACTCTTGAAGCGAAGAATAATTGTAGTATCAAATAAGATTGGATATTAAAATACTAAATAACAAATTATAAAACTTTTCGCATCCGTTTAAAAGTTGAAAGCTTAATAAAGTTGAATGAACCTCGAGAAGTAGGTGCAATTCAATGTGAAATTAACAATGAAAGGAAGTAAATTATATGAAAAACACGCACAATACACAAACAAAGATAACGGAATTTCAATGACATCATAGTCAACTCACACGCAAACCTAGGTAGGTATCATTTTAAGCATTCTCTTACCTAGACCTTCGCGTCGTAGGATCTTTCATAACCATAGCCTCTGATATATCACCAAATCTGCTGAAGTAGTCTCGTAAAGTTTCTGTAATGTAATCCAATATGAAAAATATTTATATTTATATTGAAGTTGGAATGTAAAAATGTAAATATATATTTGCAACACAATCGCCAAACGTTCAGTTACTTTTGAATACATAGGTCCATAGTTAAAGTTAAAGTTTAGATCGCCTTAAAGTTCAAATCGACTTCTTTGACATGTTTCTCATACAAAAATCTGTCAAACAAGTTGATTCTAACTTTAAGATGATCTTAACTTTGACTCGAATTACGGACTATTGAGTTTTGTGTTTTTATGCATAAATTAAATTTAACGACTGCTGATTGTAGTTTTGTTTTGGTAGTATGGAAATATTGGCATGAAGCGGGTTTAGATTTAAATGCTAAAAATGTTTTGAGAAAAGAGGCATACATTGACAAAAAAGACACAAAGTGCGAATTCAGAAATTTACCGAACAAACTGTTGCCTGGTTGCCCACTTCTTCGTTCGTTGAAAATGAAAAACACTAATGAATGACAAACTTGGACTCAGCCAAAGGCAGGCGATTATGTAACAAATTAGTGTTACGCGTGCAGTATTTTAATAAATAAAAACAGGGAATGTAGTATATTTTGCTATAACTTCTTTTACTTCCCCCAGACAAGGGACACACTATTAATTATTGTTATACCCTACACTTGACAAGTCAAGTTCTGTTCTGTAATAAATACATATTCAGATCCATTACTCTGGTTACAGTATTCATTTGGAGCATGGCTATATTATTCCAGGAAAGTTACTTTCAACATGGCACCAAAAAGTCTGTCGAGCAGTGTTATTGATCAAAGTCACAATTTGAATCGGTTTTGACATATCTGTCTGTCTGCCTCCATCTCTAATTATAATTATAAAGCTATAAAGCTGAAAATTGGTGATGATGGCGTGACATCTACATTCCAAACAAAATTGTGTGCTTTTCTCAATATCCGCACGAGAATATAGAGCTGTCGAACTAAGACGTAGTATATAAAGTTGGTCCGAGTCCAGAATAAATATATTAGAAAATGGGTTAAATTGCATGAAATTCAGGCCTACCTCCCATACAAAAGTTTAAAATAGTTAGTAGGGACATAAACACGCGCGTACACATTTTACGCTATAAAATTGAAACTAAAGAATGTTTTTGGACCAATTTATTTTTACATATATAATAATATATATTGTATACAAAATCTAATGTTCATTGGAAATGTGCGACTATTCCCGAGCAGAGCAGTATTTTGAAAAGATCACCCTTTTTCATTGCACACTTAGCGCTATAACAGCGATGTGATTCTCTTTATCTGACCGCTCCATGGTTAAAGCTGAAACAATTTATAATTCGGGCGTTACATAAGCCATGTGGTAATAACGAGGTATTTTAAATTATCCTATTTTAATGGGTGTGTTCAATGTTGTAATAGTATTTATGTCCCTATTAAGCTGGATTTTGATAATAAAATTATATATCTCCCATACAAGTTGACAGGATGGATAAAAAATTTATATTCTCCAAACTCTTCGAAGTGATCATTCACGATCGCTCAGAGTGGAAAAACAACAAAATATTTCTAGAACGGGGCTTACAGCTTTGGTACACTGATGGGTTCAAAATGGAAGATGGCAGTGCTGGAGCAGGAATTGTAGGGCCAAATTTCCGGAAGGTAATTGCAATGGGAAAAATAGCTTCCATTTTTCAGGCTGAGGTCCACGCCTTAGAGCTATCTGTCAGAGAATGTCTACGTAGGGGCACTCGAGAAACCAACATATGCATTATTTAGAGAGTCAGGCAGTCTAAAATCACTAATGAATTTCTCGTTCCAGTCTAAGCTGGTCTGGGAATGCTTTGGACTCCTCAATACCTTAGCAAAGAGGAACTATGTGACTCTAATGTTGGTACCGGGACACGAGGGGCATGCAGAAAATGAAATGGTAGATTAACTTGCTAAAAAGGGCGCAGACACTCCTTTCATAGGCCCAGAACCCTTCTGCGGGGTAATCAGTAGCTTCATGAACAACTTAATATGTGAAGAGGAAAAAAGTAATCTAACCGATTACTGGAGAGCCCAAACAGGCATGCGACAGTCAAAATGATTCATTGACCCTGAACACATTAAGGTAGATACTATCTTGAACCTCAGCAGAAAAGACATCAGGCTGTACACTTAACAGGTCATTGTAAACTTAATTATCACATGATGAAAATGGGTGTGGTGGACAACGATACCTGTCGACTCTGTCTTGAAGAGCAGGAAACAGCAGAACACGTTCTTTGCAATTGCCCAGCTGTGGCTAGACGCAGACTAAACTACCTAACCAACGGATTCATAGTTCCCAGGGACCTAGTTAAAATCAATCCCACAGCAGTGACAAGAATTATAAATAGTCTTGAGATCTGCTAGTTAGGGAATAAGGCTGCACAAAAGATCTTCAGGTCGCGGTGCTTCATAGCCTTAATAATAATTATACTACACTTATGCACTTTACGCACGTTACATATACAACTAATTAACGATTGTATTAACTTTGTATTGATGAAAACCACGTCTGGCATTGATATCACGCCTATATCAAACACAAGAGTATTATTTTTTTTTTCAAAAATATGTCTGTCTATCTGTCATGGTGCAGGGTATCTAAATTTCGGTAGCACTGAAGTAAAGTTTTTCAAATTTTCTTATCTATATTCCGTTGGTTGTTTACATTCATCGAGTGGCAGTATCAAGCGAATATGTCAACCATCTATAGTAGTTATCAAAGCAAGTACATTCATTAATAGAATATATACAATATTATATTATATTATTATTATTATTGTTATGTATATATATATATATATATATATATATATATATGTATCCATATATATATATATATATATATATATATATACATATATATGTATCCATATATATATATATATATATATATATATATATATATATATATATATATGTATATATATATATATAGTAATAAAGATCGAAGTTGATTCTTCGAGTACCAGGTTTATTATGCTTTATGCTTCAAATTTGGACTTACATCAAAGTCTTACAAACTAAAAGCTGAAAACTAGAGAGCTTAAGTCAGAAAAGAGAATGCATTGTAAGAGCAAAGTATGTACATATATCTAGTGATAATAAGTAGTGGGTGAGATCGATATGTGGATCGATATGTAACTCCTCCACCCATAAGATATTTGCATCCTTGCAAATATTTACATTTGTTGTATGTATATTTTCATTGTTGTTAAATTCCATTTAGATTTACATTATTGAATTGACAAAAAGAAAAGTGAAAATTATTCAATTGAGTTTTATAATATTTCGTTCTACGATTATTAGAAGTATCTATTACGTAATTACCTTGACGATTATACTTATCGAGTTCTTTATATTTAGGTTTATTTTTAGGGATTTGTCTATTAAATACAATATTGTCTAGTTGGTTTGGTTCGTGATCTCTATTTTGGTTTAATTTATTAATTTTCTGAATTTTTTGTTCTTCATATTCTTTACATAAATTTTGAATGTATTCTTTATCGAAATTCTAAATTATAAAGTCTATAGGTCTCTTTTTTGTAGTGGAATGAATTGTGTTGTTGTAAAAGTTAAATATTTTGAAAAGTTTTTCTTCCAAATCTAGGTTTTTATTGTTTTTATCTACCTCCATTATCCTTAGGTGTTCGTTTAACGTTCCGTGTAGTCGTTCAATGTCAGAGTTACCGGTCTTCAGATATGGTGTAGTTGTATGTGTTTCAATGTTTTGTTCTTTTAAAAACAAGTTAACTGCGCTGTGCAAGATACAACGATCATTGTCGAATATGAGCTTATTCATTTTGCCTAAAAACTGAATGCGTTGCTTTAAAGCTTCTAAAATTGCAATCCAGTTTCGGTCATTAAGTTTATGAAATGTGGCATATTTAGAAAATTTAACAATTGTTGTTAAGTACATTGTATTCCTATATGGAAACCAAATATCTATATGGACTATATCGTTGAAATGTGTTGGGGTTTCTGTAATCTGATAGGGGGTTCTTATAGGGTTTCTGTCATGCTTGGCTATTTTACATATCGTGCAATTGTTAATCACTAATGTTATCATTTTGTAAAGTTTAGGGTAAAAGTATTTGTTTTTCAATTCAAAAAAGACTTCTTGTATTCCTCTGTGATTGTTGCGAAGATGCTCATTTTCTATAATTGTCAGCATTTCATTTCTATCTATGATTTCTGTTAGCTTAATATGAGATCTATAAAGCGTGAGGCTGTTGTTCTGAAAAAATTGAATATAAGTGTCTTGAAATTTTATATATAGATTGTCATTTTCGCAAAAAATACACATGATTCCTTTGTTTATTAAGATCCTTTGCATGATTTCCTTTAGATTAGATTTTTTTGTTACTGTGATATGAGTCTGACATTTTTTATGTACAATTTTTATGAAGAATCTTTCGTATTCCCCGTAATTTAAGTAAATTTGTTATAATAATTAATAGATTTTTCAGAGACAAATATATAGTTAAGATTATCTTCAAGTGCACTATGCACTGTTCCATCTGTGGAACGTATGTCTATTTCTTCCTCTTCATTCTCATTACGATCGTTTTCTTCTACCTCCTGATTATTAAATACGTTTACATTTTTGTAATTTTCTTCATCCGTTTTCAAATATCTACTTAAAGTATCTGCAACTACGTTATCTTTTCCCTTAATATAATTGATGTCAAAATCATATTCATTGAGAAGAATTTTCCATCTCTGCAGTTTCATATTCGGCTCTTTGATATTGTGTAACCAAATTAGAGGTTTGTGGTCAGTTTGTATTAAAAATTTTCGGTCATATAAATAAGTGCGGAAATATTTCACAGACCAGACAACGGCAAGTGCTTCTTTTTCGATAGTTGAATACCGAATTTCATGATCAGACAAAGTGCGAGATGCATAACATATTGGGTGGCCATTTTGACTGAGCACAGAACCAATTGCAAATTGAGATGCGTCTGTTGTAAGTGTAAATTTTTTATTAAAATTTGGTGATTGCAAAACTGGTTCACTAGATATTAACTTTTTTAAAGTTTTAAAAGAATTCAAAAAATCGTTGCTTTTAAAGTCTAATGTTGCATTTTGTTTTAAAAGTCGAACCATAGGATAAGCTACTTTTGCGTAGTCGCGTATAAATTTTCTGTAATAGCCAGTAATACCGAGGAATTGTTTGATTTCTTTTATATTAGTAGGTGGTTGCATTGCTTCAATTGCTTTTATTTTTGAGGGGTCAGGTTTGATACCATCACTCGACACAACATGACCTAAGAAATTTGTGGTTAATGCAGCAAATTGACATTTGTGAAATTGTATTTTCAAATTAGAAGCGCGCAGTGCGTTCAAGATTTTCTTAATAGATTCAATGTGCTCTTGAAAACTGCTTGAAAATATCAATATGTCGTCTAGGTAGACAACGCAAATCTTGTTTATGTAATCCCGCAAAACATGATTAATCAACCTTTGAAATGTTGCAGGTGCTATTTTGAGGCCAAAAGGCATACGAGTGAATTCATAATGGCCATCTGCAGTTGAAAAAGCTGTTTTGGCTCTATCGTCTGGATGAACTTCAATCTGATGAAAGCCTTTTGCGAGGTCAATTGTGCTAAAAAAACAACATTTTCCTAATTTATCAAATATCTCTTCAATATTTGGAATTGGATACTTATCATCAATCGTTTGCTCATTTAGTTTACGATAGTCGATTACAATTCGCCATTTCGGTATCCCACTGTTATCGGCTTTTTTGGGTACAACCCATAAGGGGGAATTGTAAGGACTACTGCTAGGGACAATAATATTTTGCGTTAACATGTCTTGAATTTGTCGGTCTACTTCTGCGCGATGTACTACAGGATATCGATAAAGCTTGCTGTATATTGGAGTATCGGTTTTTGTTATTATTCTGTGTTGTATTTCATTGGTAAACGGTAAGTCGTCTCCATCTTTGTAAAAAAGGTCTTGGTAAGTATTCAAAATAGTTCGTAAAGTTTTCTCGTCAGTGGAATTTAAATGTTTAGCAAAATGGATATGAATCGAATCAGTTTCTAATACTTCTTCGCAGGTAAGTATTTGCAATTGTTCATTTTTTAAATAATCGTCTACAGTTAGCTCTTCTTCTTCACTGAAATAAATTGGTAATGTTGCGTTTTCTGTTATTAATCTCCTATTCTTATAATCAATTATAGTATTTAGATTGATTAGAACGTTGTTGCCTATAATCCCATCAAAATATTTGTGAAATGAAATTTCAAGGAAATTAACGAAATAATTATGTTTTTTAAATTCCTTAAAAAGCGGTATACTGTATTGAATATTCGTTGAAATATTTTTGCTCAAAACTTTTAAGTTAAGTGTAGGTGATTCTACTCTCCATTTTGGATTACAAAGGTTAGGGTTTATTATACTAAACTCTGCACCTGTATCTATAATAAACTTGAGTTTCTTTATCTGTGTGTGTATTACTATATAGGGTAACTTTCTTGGGGGCCATCTTAAAAATTTTGGTCATTTTCGTTTACACCTATTTCCATTGATTCTATTGGGGGCTCGTTCTGAAAAAAACTGTGATTTTGATTACCATATAAATTTTGATTACTATTACTATTGCGTTGAGTTAAATGGTTTGCTTGACTATTGTCCATTCTACGATTGTAATTTTGCGATCTGTTTGTTTGGTTACTGTTAGTGTAAGTTAATCTTGACTGTACAGAATTGTTTTGTTGAGGAATGTTATTACTCTGTTGTCTTTGTTGTTGCTCATATCTACCAATATTATTACTGTAATATTGTCTTTGCTGTTGGTTTGTATGGCTATTTCTGTTATATTCTCTCTGTTGTGAAACGTTCATACTGTTGCTTTGTATTTGTGAATTGTTGTTAAGAAATTTAGGTTGATTATTGTTACACTTTAAATAACCGTTTGACTTTATAATATCAAAAGCTTCCTTTAAGTTTTTTGGATTTCTGCTAACGATTATGCTCTTCACAGGTTCGGGCAAACCATGTTTAAAAGAATTTAGAGCAATTCTTGCGTTACTTTCACTATTAATCTCTGGAAATGTGTTATCACTAAAATATAATGCGTTATTTAAACGACACAAAAGGGTATTTAATTTGTTGTAAAAATTTTCGATTGTTGAATCACATCGGCAAACTCTAATTTTATCGATAAGTTCATCAACCGAATATTTTTCGCCATGGTTATCGATTAATATTCGTTTAATTAGTGGCCAAGTATCAGCATTTCCATTGATAGGTAGTGATCTTCTTGCACTACCTATGATTTTATCCATAATATTACCCATTAACAAAGTTTTAAAGTCTTGCGGAAAAGATTCCAAAATAGGAACCATTGAATCAATACGTTGTAAGAAATTACATAAAGCATCTCTATTTCCATCATAATTAGGAATACTACTAAGATTAGTACAAATTAACTTAAATTTAATGTTAACATCTAGATCATCCATGTTCGTCTTCTTCTGTTTGTATCCGGTTGCTTGTTAATATTACGATGCTGTACTCTCAGCTTTTCTTTGCTGCACTCGTTGCTTTGTTATATGTTACCTCAGGTTAGCTGTAGGTGTACTATGCAAATTCGCCACGTGTAGAATGATTTTTCTTCTCCTCTTTGGCTTATATTTGTTTTTCACGAAATCCACGTGGATGATGTATTGTGTTGTTTTTGTAATATAACGGGTTAATTGTACAAATGATGTCGAAATTTGTTGTTGTTTTGCAGTTTAATAACTAAAAGTTTAAAGTGTTTCTGAATATAAGTGTTTTATAAATTTCTGCACTTGCTCGGTTAATCCATTTTTATACCCTGCATAATGCAATATGCATGGTATATTCATTTCGGTCAGATGTTTGTGTCCACTTGAAGGAATCTCCGGAGATATAGACATAGATATATATTCGTGATCAGCGTCGATTAAATTTTCGATTTAACGATGTCCGTCCGTCCGTCCGTCCGTCCGTCCGTCTGTCTGTCACCTGGCTGGTTCGCACGATAACTTGAGTAAATATTGAGCTATTTCGATGAAATTTGGCATAAGTAATCTATGATCCAAGGGTACGGAGGGGATTGATATTGGGCAAGATCGGTCAATAACCACGCCCACACCAAGCATTCAAAGCGACTAACCTCGAAATTTTCAAAATCTTTAACTTGCTATAACTCACATAATATACCACTTGAGACAACAATATTTGGCACATAGACTTATATTATACTACTATATAACCTCGCCAAAAATGGTTGAGCCACGCCTACTTTTTAGCGCAGCTCTCATACAAAGTGTCTGTACTGCTTTAAAATTGAAACAGCTGTAACTTCTACAATCTTCTGTCCAAAATAACCATAATTGACACTTAGATTAACATGGTAGTCGGAAATAATCTGCCAGAAAATCAGTGTGCCACGCCCACTCCTTCATGGGTCTGCCATACAAAGTTGCCGAAATTAAAAAAAATGTTACCGGTTATAACTTGCAAACTATTCATCCTAGAATAACGAGATTTAAGGTGTGGATTAGTATTGTACGAGCAACTAGGTTTACAGGAAATGGGCGCACCATACGCACTGTTTATTGTAGCCCCCATACAAAATGACTGAAATTCTTTTAAATTGAAACACCCGTAACTTCGGCAATCTTCTGTCTAGAATAACCATAATTGACACTTAGATTAATATCGTAGTCGGAAATAATCTGCCAGAAAATGAGTGTGCCACGCCCACTCCTTCATGGGTCTGCCATACAAAGTTGCCGAAATTAAAAAAAATGTTACCGGTTATAACTTGCAAACTATTCATCCTAGAATAACGAGATTTAAGGTGTGGATTAGTATTGTACGAGCAACTAGGTTTACAGGAAATGGGCGCACCATACGCACTGTTTATTGTAGCCCCCATACAAAATGACTGAAATTCTTTTAAATTGAAACACCCGTAACTTCGGCAATCTTCTGTCTAGAATAACCATAATTGACACTTAGATTAATATCGTAGTCAGAAATAATCTGGCAAAAAATCAGCGTACCACGCCCACTTCTTATTGGGGCTCCCATACAAAGTTGCGAAAATTTTTAAAAATTTAAACCGCTATAACTTATGAACTATTCAACGTAGGACAAACAAATTTAAGGTGTGGATTAATATTGAAAAATTAATTGGATTTACAAGAAAGAGGTAAGCCACGCCAACTTTTTATTTAGCTCCCATACTAAGTCTCAGAATTATCTTAAAAACCTCCTTTAAATTATCCCTTTTAGAACTCTCATAACATACAAAGTACTTCGTCAAAGTCAACCATATTTCGAGTGTAAATTAGTAGTATATGCAAAAATTGTTTTTCAAAAAGTGGAAATAAAAGAAAAAGATGGATATTCGAGTAAACTTTTTATATATATATCTACATATGCAGGGTATAATTTGGTCGGCCCCAGCCGACTGTAAGGAGATTTTTATTCAATAGTTTTAGTGTATTAGACACATATGTATGAGTACACGTATTATTTAGTTTTTGGTAATTTAAGAAAATGTCAAATTTGTATGTAGTTTAACAAAATTTTAGTTGGTATAATGAGTTCTTTACGAACGTTTTTGTTCTTATTTTATCTTTCAGAAATAATCACTTAAGTGTATTTTGAACAGTGTCCTTTTTATTATGTTGTTAAAACTTTGTATTTTTCTTTTTCTTTTCGAAAAAGTTCTTTCCGAGCTTTCTTTTTTTTTTCACACGTATGAAACACGTTTTTTTTTTTTTTTTATTTTTTTATTTTACCAATGCGTTTTTGTTCGCGTCCGACTGCGCCAGTAATAAAGATCGAAGTTGATTCTTCGAGTACCAGGTTTATTATGCTTTATGCTTCAAATTTGGGCTTACATCAAAGTCTTACAAACTAAAAGCTGAAAACTAGAGAGCTTAAATCAGCGACATAAAGAGATAAACAAAGAGAATGCATTGTAAGAGCAAAGTATGTACATATATCTAGTGATAATAAGTAGTGGTGAGATCGATATGTGGATCGATATGTAACTATATATACATATATATATATATATATATATATATATATATATATATATATATATATATATATGTGGGTGCCGTAGCTCAGTGGTTAGTGTGTTCGCCTTCTGATCTGTAGGTCGTGGTTCAATACCAGGCTGATGCATAACAAATTTTATATCGAAAAGATTTTTCTTTCGAATGGTACCCACCTGTCGGCAAGCAATTGGCAATTCTTCCGACAGTAACAACTTGCCATGAAAAAGCTTCTAAAAAGAACTCTGTGACAAAGCTCAGAAAAAGTGATGTCACAAGTGTTCTGCCGTTCGGAACCGGCTAAAATAAGTAGGTCCATTCTAATACTGTCCAAAATTTAAGACGCACAACAGTAATAGAAGTGAAGCTCGGCCAATGAGCCCTTTGGGGCTTTAAGTGCCACATATTTATTATTTTTTATATATATATATATATATATATATATATGTATATATATATATATGTATGTATATATATATGTATATATATATATACATATATATAAGTTAATGGTGACCATAGCTTAACTGAGCGAAAGAAAATTTTGAAATTTTGATTTGGAAAACGCAGAAAAACTCGGAGCGCCATCAAAGTTTGAGGATGAAGAATTGTAGGCAAGGTTCGCTGAAGATCCATCACAAACGTAAGATGAACTCGCAAAAACACTTGGAGTCACTCAGCCGACAATTTTCCATTGTTTAAACGAAATGGGAATGATCGGAAAGGTAGGAAATTGGGTGCCGTATGAACTGAAGCCAAGAGACGTCGAACTCCGTTTTTGCACGTGTGAACAACTGCTCCAACGGCAAAAAAGAAAGGTATTTTTGCATCGAATTGTGAGCATTGCGAGAAAAATGGCCGTAATACGCCGATAAACACGATATCATATCATATACATATATATCATATTATATATATATATATATATATATATATATATATATATATATATATATATATATATATATATATATAATTTTATATATAGCGTGATCCATTTCGAGGTTCCCGATTTTTTAAAGAAAAAAACAGAAAATTCAAATTGAATGGGGAATGTTTATTATCATTTGAAAGAACATTCTTTGGCATTTATATTTTGAACAGTATGTCTTTAAAATGTTGGCCGCGGCTACGTCTCAGATGGTCCATCCGTTGAGTCCAATTTTCGATGACTCATTCGAACATTTCGACTGGTAACTGGCGAATGACATGCGTGATGTTTTGCTCCAAGGCCTGAATCGAAGCGGATTTGTCCGCATAAACTTTAGACTTCCCCACAGGAAAAAGTCTAACGGTGTGATATCACACGATCTTGGTGGCCAATCGACCGGCCCAAAACGTGAAATTATCTGCTCACCGAAGTGTTCTCTCAATAAATCCATTGATTGATGCTATGTGTGGGAAGTTGCGCCGTCTTGTTGAAACCAAATATCGCCAAGATCACGAGCTTCAATTTCAGGCATCAAATAGTCGGATATCATGGCACGATAACGGTGCCATTGACGGTTACGTTCTCACCGCCATCATTTTTGAAGAAATATGGACCGATGATTCCACCGGCCCACAAACCACACCAAACCGTTGTTTTTTCTGGATGAAGTGGCAGCTGTTGAATGTCTTCAGGTTGATCTTCGTCCCAAATGCGGCAGTTTTGCTTGTCGGATCTTCTTGGAACTTTTCAAGAGCCCATAGAGCGAAGCGATATCGCTTGGGAAGGTCGGGCGGCTTCAGTTCTTGCACAAGCTGTATTTTGTACGCTTTCAATTTAAGATCTCGACGTAAAATGCGCCAAGTCGTTCCATACGTCAGTTCGAGTTGCTGCGAACGGCGCCGAATCGACTCTCCACGGTCTTCATGTACACTCTCAGCTACGGCTGCTATATTTCCTTCATTGCGTGCTGGATGTGGTCTATTCGGTCGAATATTATCCAATAATGAATGCTGGGTCTCAAGATGGGTGATGGTGTTGCGAATAGTACGCTCAATAGGCCGATTATGTTGACCATAAGTTGAGCGAAGTGGACGGAACACATTCCTCACAGAACGTGAATTTTCGTAATAAAGTTGAACGATTTGTAAACGTTGTTCAGGAGTAAGTCTTTCCATGATGAAATGTCAAACAATACTAAACAAAAATAACATGACAGCATGGCACGACTCACACGTGATCTGTCAAAAAAAGGCTATTGAAAAAAGTATGTCTACTTGGATCACCCAATATATATGATTTTATAAGGCGACCATGTCAAGTCACTTATTACTAACATAAAATAGAACGTAGGCAGAGGACATCAACATATTTGCGCTCCTTGTACGAAGGCAGTCCCACAACTACCCGACCTGACGTATAGAAGGCGGCAGTAGTTTGAAGAAATTTACTTTGGTGAAAAGTGGCAACCTTATAAATCATACCTTTTAAGTTTCAAGGCGCCACGTTGTTTAGTATTTCGTTTGGAGCCATTGAAAGTTAACGACCTCAGTGAATTTGTAAACATGGAAAAAAATGGTCACCGTTATGTAATTCAATACTTTCATATGAAAGGTCTCAGTCCAACGAATATTAAAGCCTAACTAGATTCTACTCTGGGGGAGTCTGCTTCTTCGTTTACGACCATAAAATATTGGGTGCCAGAGTTTAAACGAGGTCGTACAAGCTGCCAAGACGAACATTGTAGTGGTCGAACAATTGAGGTGGCCACGGCAGAAACGGTTAAGAAAATCCACAAAATGGTATTGGATGATCGCCGGCTGAAGGTGCGTGAACTAGGTGAAATTACAGGCATTTCAAAAAGTGCTATACATCGTATATTGACCGAAAATTTGGAGAATAAAAAGCCGTGTGCAAGATGGGTGCAGCATTTGCTCACAATAGAACAAAAACAACGTCGTGAAGATGTTTCTATAGAGTGTTTGGCGATGTTTCACAGTAATAAAGCCGAGTTTTTGCGTCGATTCGTAACCATGGATGAGACATGGGTCCACCACTTCACACGTGAGACAATTGATTAGTCAAAACTATGGACTGAAAGGGGAGAATCGTGTTCAAAGAAGGCGAAAACAGTTCCATCTGAAGGCAAGGTTATGATATCTATTTTTTGGGATGCACGTGGGATAATTTTTATTGATCTTCAAAAAGGAAAAACAATCAACGTCGAGTAGTATGCTAATTTGTTGCACCATTTAAGTGATGAAATTAAAGAAAAGTGGCCGGATTTGGCAAAAAAAAAGTGTTGTTTCATCAAGACAATGCACCAATTCACACATCCGCTATTGCGATGGCCAAAATCAATGAGTTAAAGGTCGAATTGTTTCAGCCCGCACCTTACTGGACAGATTTAGCTCCTTTGGATTATTTTCTATTTCCAAATTTGTGGTAGAAGATTTGCAAACAATAAAGAGGTGGAGTCTGCGGTAGATGGCTATTTTAATGAGTTCGACAGTTCATACTACAAACAGAGTATCGAAGCTATAGAATATCGCTGGGAAAAATGTATACAGCTAAAACGAGATTATGTTGGGAAATACAGAAACATTTTCCCAAATTTGTTGTGTTTTCTTTGTTAAGTCGGGTAGTTCTGGAACGGCCCTAGTACCTCTCAGCTAAACAATTCTAAGAGTATTTCATTGTTGTCTAAAATTAATATTCCCTTTTTTAAGCTATGCTGGTTTTTCTTTCAGCTGCCAACAAAGATTCTTCAAAAGTCAGCAATCTTCCTTTTACTTTGTACAATATAAGTATTAACCAAATTATTTATGTATACAGAGTTTTACCTTTGGAATAATGGAATGATATAGGTTACTTATGGTGGGCCCAGAATAAAAAGGAATAGAACAGTGTTTCATTCGTTTGTATTCTGAACGAGACATATGTATGCAAACTCCAAAATTCATTTTTTTTGAGTTACAGCATTATTTAATTGAATGAGTGATAGAAGTATATATCATAGTGAAGAAGGAATCGCAATTTATTGTCTGTCAGCATTCGGTTTTCCTCTTTTTTTTTGTTTGTTTTTCAGATGCATTGGGCCGACAGAATTTTCACTCAGCACTGTGTGCGTCTGTGAAGCTGTGTATGTATCTATAGAATCCACATCAACACCACATGCCGTCATAATGGGAAAATTGCCAGCACAACATAGATGCTAATAAATACGCAATCAAACTGACACAAATATGCATGTTTGGCACGCACACGCAGGCAGAAACACTTGCTACACTCTCTCATATGGCCGTCGGTTCCATATAAAGCGCCTGTACAACATACATGTACATATGTATGTACTTGCAATGCGTACAATGTTCAATTCATAAAATTCCTAATAATGAACATATCATCGTGTTTTCTGAATGAACTCTTTAAATTTGTCACGCCACGTTAGGCCCGCCCTACTCTTTGGCAACTTTTCCTTAAAAAACGTTGAATATTTTTGAAGCATTCCTCAATTTGTCATTGTGTCCGTCCATTTCTTTAGTTCATCTAATCTAATTTGATTAGATGTATAAATTACTGTAAGAGAACATACTATTTCCAAAGTATGTAGTTGTTATATATTGGCTGCTAGGTATAACTTCAAAGGACATCGAACCTTATTATGAGATGAGACAGTATTTAATTTAGGTTAAAATTGATTTCATCTCCTTGCTGTCAATTTGAGGAGCAATTAAAATGCTAACTCAATATCGGCGTGACTTTATCACCAACATCACTTTACATAATTCATTACCTATTCTTCAGTTTTCTAACTACAAATACATACCGTTTATCTTCTGCAATAATGACATAACTTAAAAAATGAAATAGTTGGGAAATCATGAACTATAGCTTAAAATGGTTTTATTCCAATACGATAAAAGTGTATACCACAAAATTATTAAAAGTATCAGTTGAATCAGAAATGAGTTTGAACTTTTCATAACAAATATATTAATATTTGGGGAACCTATTATGGTAATAATAACTACATAATTCTGAATTTTGGGTTAGTTAGGACTTTATTACAATGAATGAGTGATACAATATTTATAAATATACATATATATTACCATGAAAAATGTGTAGCTAGTGTCAGTACACATAATGTGACATTTTTCATATGATTGCCGTATCTTTGGCTTTGAATGGCTTAACCAACGTATTGAGCAGTGCAATCAAGTTGGTTTTCAAGTACTATCAATTCAATTTTGTCCAACATACTTGAACTTGTTGATTGGGTGAACAGAGACGAATATTTACATGCATGACTTGTCGACTGGTGAAAGATAAAATTTTAAGGATTGCAAAATTAATATGTAGACACTTGCTGATGTGTTTTACTTAGGTATAGATATGTATGTGTGGTCTATTGGCTTTAGTCTTATAGAGCCTGAAAGCGGAAATTGAAATTGTGAGGATTTGGTATATGTAGGAGTGTGTAGTATTAACATAATCCTAGCAGTTGTTGTCGCTGCGAAATAGGTACTTTAATATAAAAGAGATTTCACCTTCACAATGTAGCTGATTCTCATTTTAGCGTTTAATGTGATGAAAGCTATTTACTGCTGGATAGAATACTATTCATCATCGTCATCACAAAGATCGTTCAACAAATACCTTTCACCTGCACATATATTCGTAGTACAGAAATGCATATAGACCTCTCTACGTATATAAGTACACTTTTAAATAAGTAATGCAATGCATTATTCCATGCTTACTTTTCATCGTTACGGCTTTTGATCTTCCATGTCAAATAGCTATTACTTTTGCTTGAACGTTTGGGGTAATTGTGACCGAATTTGTCAATGAAAGATGTGAGTTGTTAACGATATGGGCAAAATTGCAAGGTCATTGGTTTTGCTCTCTTTCAAACTTGTACGTCTTTGATTTATTCTTATTCAGTTTTTGAGAAGTGTGCACGCAAATGTGTACGCATAATAGATCTTAGTAAAAATCCTAGTAGAAATAATATTGCTTCAACATATTTATTTAAATAATATACTTACTTACTTCTGTGGCCATAACAACCGAATATCGATTTAGACCGAAAATAACATACTTCGCCAGCCATCTCTGTTTTTCGCTAGCTGGCGCCAGTTAGAAATTCCAAGCGCCGTCAGGTTCTCCAGTACTTGGTCTTTCCACCGGAGGTTAGGTCTTCCTCTTCAGCGCCGTCCTTGCTTACTCAGTCCAAAGTAACACCTGTTAGCAAGAGTTATCCTGACGTCATTACAGTTGTTGATGCTGGTTCCAAGATAGACAAAGTCCCTTACTACTTCAAAAGCGTAGTTGTCAACAGTGACTTGTTGTCCAAGACGCCGGGACTCTTTGTTTGTTGACACTAGATACTTCTTCTTGCCCTCGTTCACCGTAAGACCCATCCGACGCGACTATCTTTCCAACTTTGAGAATGCTGCACTGACTGCTTGCGTGATCATGCCGATTATGTCAATATCGTCGGCATACGCTAACAGCATAACACTTTTGTTGAAGATAGTGCCATTATGTCGTAGATCAGCAGCTCGTATTATTTTCTCCATAATAAGATTGAAGAAGTCGCACGATAACGAATCACCTTGTCTGAAACCCCGTTCGGTACTAAACGATGCGGAGAGGTCCTTCCCAATTTTCATTACACAACAGGAGTTATGCAGTGTCATTCTACAAAGTCGATTCAGCTTTGCAAGAATACCGAACTCAGACATTGTTGCGTAGAGGTAATCCCTTACCGGACTGTCGAAAGCGGCTTTATAATCAACAAATAGGTGGTGTGTGTCGATCTGTTTTTCTTGGGTCTTCTCCAGGATTTGGCGCAGTGTGAAAATCTGGTCGATGGTGGATTTACCAGGTCTGAAGCCACACTGATAAGGTCCAATCAGGTTGTTGAGCATAGGCTCAACAACCTTGTATGCGATGCTCAGGAGACTTATTCCACGGTAGTTGGCGCAAATTGTGGGGTCTCCTTTTTTATGTACGGGACAGAGAACACTGAGCTTCCAATCATCAGCATAATTTCATACGACTATATTCTGCTTATGAGCTGGTGCATGCAGACGAGCAGCTCATCGCCTCCGGTCTTAAACAACTCGGCAGGCAGGCCATCAGCACCTGCAGCTTTGTTGTTCTTCAGCCTTAAAATGGACGTTTCAACCTCGTCATAGTCGGGTGGTGGAACATTAACACCATTATCTGTAATTGGGGTTATCGGGCAATCTCCCCCACTGGCGGAATTGTTCGTAGCATCGCCATTCAGTAACGTGGAGAAGTTTTCCCTCCATAGGCTCAGTACACTCTGGACATCTGTAACCAGATTCGCATTTCCATCACGACAAGAAGAGGCTACGGGATTTAAACCGCCACTCAGGCACTTGATTTTTTCGAAGAATTTTCGAGTCTCATTCTTGTCGGTACAAATCTCTATCTCCTCACACTGGCGTCCTTCTTGTTCCTTTTTCTTGCACCTGAAAAGACGTCTCTATGCGAATATGAAGATTTAAATCAACGCACGAACTGAACGATGTTCTACTAGGTGGTTCAATAAAAACATAGGCGAACAATGAATACTTCTAATTCAAAACCGCCGTATTTTCTTAAACTATTATCTTTGATGAGTAGCATTTCAAGGTTTAAGCCAAATCGAAGCGCAATATTAACTTTGGGACGCATTTGAATAAGACGACCTCCGACATTTTTTCCAAGTTAAAAAAAAATCAGAATTTCGTGGGATAATTTGAATATTATTCAAACAAAGAATATTGTGGAAATCAAAAGTTGGATTGGTAAATACTGTGGGGAATTTCCTCTATCGAAATTGATTGATTGATTGAAAAATAGACTGCCGAGTTTAAATGTGGTCGTAACGGCGCAAACACTGTAAAGAGTCTCTCCTTATGACTACTGTTAAATCATGAATTCGCCATGAATTCATGAATCATGAATTTGCCTAGAAGCCAATCGGGAAGGTTTTTGAGTCGGTTTTTTTTTTTTGGAATACGCGTTGATTTTTACTGACTGACTATCTTGACAAAAAAAAAAATAACAATAACAGCTCAATATTATGCACAATTATTGGACCTTTTCAATGAAAAAATTATATAAAATAATTTTGTTTTTGCACAAGAATACACCAACTCATATGTACGTTATTAGTTGTAATGGCAAAAAACAATGCACAAATTGGTTCCTCATATACAGTTTTCATCATACTTGCCTTACAGCGATTATTTTGTGCTTTCAAATTCAAAAAGATGTCTCCAAGGAGTCAAATAAATAACCCACCAGAATCACATATTTTGAGGAGTTGAACAAATTTCTAAAGGCGTCAAATATGATTTATTTATTTTCCGATGTCTTTGTTGAGCCACCTAGAATGTAAACACTGAAAAATTGGATAGCTGCATTTAAATGTGTTCGCAGGAACATTCTTTATGGTCCAATAGAGAGAGAGAGAATGAGCATTAGAGTGATTTCTACTCAAGTAGCTCTACCGTTCCCTTGGTTCGTATTACTCGGTGTGATGGTGAATTATAATCAAAGAAAATCACTTTGTGTTGACTACTTTGAATTCTGGGCATTTTTGAAGCAAAGCACGATTCAATTCGATTGATTGTTTCGATGCGATTTGGCCTTGCAGTCGATGTGGCCGATTGGCCTGGGCTGATGTATAATGTTTTTTATTTAAAAAACCGTAGAGCGATTATCGAAGAATATTTTTCAAAGCGATTTTCAAACGACGAACAAGTTCCTTCGTCCTCCTTCCTTTAGACTTTGCTCTTTCCAATTATTATATATTTCCAAACTTTTAGGAATTACTCGGTGCAAAGCGGTTTAGGTCAAATGAAGAGGCAATCACTGAGATGAACGTCCATTTGCTTGGACGAAATACAATATATTGAACTTAAAGGATATTATGTTGGAAAATAAATTGAATATTGGCTAGAATGTAATGTTTCGTTGCCAAAATCGGCCAAATGCAGCGTATGCATTAAATTACATGGGAACTCCAAAAGAATATTTTAAAAAGATTCTTTCATAGTGAAAAAATACTTCTGGGAATATTATAATATAGCTTGATCTATTCTAGCTGTACAAAATGTGATCCTTGTTAGAATGAAGAAAAGCACTTTAAAGGGTAAATTATAACCTATTTCGTATAAAGCTCGTATAGAAATGAGGACTCTGCCCTTTGGATACGTTCTGCTGTAGTTTTGTCTTGTAAAGGGCGATCGAAGGTACACGATGTGTGCCTTCTAATAGATTTCTATAGACATTATTAACCATCCAATCATCACTAAATGTGTATTTTCTCACTGGTTACACTTTTGACTTTAGTGTGCTTATATAGGGAGTGAGCTGAAATTGAATATTCTACTGTTGCTACTCTATTAGTAATAGAATATTTTCTGTCGAAACACAAATTTTTAATTAAGGAAATCACGAATTTACTACTACAACCTGTCGTATGCACCTTACATTCATTATTCGACAATATTAGATTACAGATACGAATGCACAAATTGATAGGAATTAGAATTTTCATTGTGGCAACTGAAATTGTTGTTATTACTTAAGTCTGCTTACTTTCATCTATTTTCGAATTTATAATAATCAATTAAGGGTTAGACGTACATACATATGAATATATTTACATACATGCCTGATTCCATGGAGAAGAAATCGATAAATATTTAAGCAAAACTTCATTATACATATACATATGCTGGTTTTTACCTCTGAATTAATTAATTTTAATGCTCATTTTAACTTGTCTAACAAGACCTGTGTTGAAAATATGTTTATATACAGCATATTTTAGTATTTGTGAATAAGTATAGACAGCACCCTAGTATATGTATGTTCACGTGTTGTTAACTTAAAACTCTTAGTTACATAGCAAATCAGTTGCATCTAACTATAAGTGCAAATTGTTTTCATCATTCGTATGATGGTATTTACATACACACACAGAAATATCACTTGGTAGTGTTGCAGAAAAAAAGTGAAAAATGAAATTTATTTTTTTAGATACATACTCGTACATAAAAAATAACATACACACCATCGGCGCAACCGGAAATGAAAAAGAGTCAACCATGTGAACTAATGGAATTTCTGCCATATGACCCCACAAAACACCTTCAAAAACTTGCTTTTCATACAAATGGGGTTCTATTTATCGCACGCACTCAGATGCTGTTAGAAAACCAAAATTAAAGTCGTATCTACATATATACATACGAAACAGCATAAGTAATTTCATTAAAAACAAACGGAGTGAAACATTTTTGGATAGTTTAATAAATAGAAAAACTTACGATATTTATGAAACACACAGTGAGAGAGAGGGAGAGAAAGAGTAACAGAGAGCGCACTATTAATTTAATACAGGGTAGCAAACCAAAAAGAAATAATCGAATGATTGGTATTCTATTCTTCAAGGTCTTGGTTCAATAATGGTTAGCTTCAACAACTGAGATGAAAATGAAATGAACGAACTCTGCCAGTGGTGTCCAGCGTCGTATTCGACAAGGACAAATTCAAATGGGTGATCGTTCTTACTGCTTTACAAGGTTCCCAAGGTGATGAAATTCTTCAAGCTGCTCTCCAAAATGTTTTGGACCCAACGCTGAACAAACCGCTAATCAAACTTTTCAGAGCTAGCTTCAAATTCGGCTACAATCCAAGCTCGGCATGATTTTCATCCCAAAGCAGGAGCGCAGGCCCACAAAACTTCCAAAATTTTTTCGCCATATCAATCTAACTTCTTTTATACAGAAATGAATAGAGCGATTTACAGACCTTCTTGTCAAGAAATGGATTAAAACTTCAATTCCTCTTCACAAATATCAATCTGCTTACATAAAAGGTAAATAAATCTGCACTTCAACACCTTAAAAGCAAAATCGAAAAAAATCCTTTGAATTATGGGAACTTACTCTTTGTGCATAATACTGAATATCTCCCATAGTCCGGCTATCCTCAGCCGGCTCTGAGATCATTGGTTATGCCATCCTAGCCACAGGAAAAATTGGAAGTACGATATCAGATTTTGTGATCTATGCTCTTCAAATTATTTATCAATGGTGCGCCAAAGAAGTTCTCCCTCCTGTCATCTTGGATAGGAAACTATTTTCATATAGTTTTCTCTATAATTTCAGAGGCTTACCTGCTGCTATACAACCAAAGCACTCGTATATCTATCGCAATGCGCACGTGTCCAACTATCCTTCGAGCAGAAATATGGGGTCTTAAAGGTGCAAACATTCTCATCTACTCTCATGAACAACAAGGTTATGTTATGCTGGGTGCCGGGATATAGAACCATTGAGGGCCATGAAGTAAGGGACGAACTAACGAAAGCTGACATGAACTTTTCTGCGGCTAAAGCAACAATACAAAAGAAAAACAGTTTGGCCAGACTTCGTTTCAAACACTTTCGCTGGGTTTTCCGCCATCAGCTAGTTAGATTCTGGTGTCGTAATTCGGCTTTAGATACAAACGATCTTGTATAATCGTAGCGCCTGCAACATCTGAGGTTAACCCTCAACCTTAACAAACTTCAGTAAGGTTCCGTGTGGTTCACTTGATGAAGAAGGAAGTTTGCCGTAGTTCCTACGTCACACCGCCTTCATTGACTGATTGATCTAACATCAAAGCTCTTTTCAGGGTGGTCCAAAAAAATTTTAATGATGCCAAGATAGTAAGAGGAGGGTATTTAATATTTTTCAACGACCCACCCGAATGCACATAGTTTAAAAAACATTTTAACACGTGCCTTTGTTCAAATCTGAACTGGACTTCATCATTTAAACAAATAACAGGCGTAGTACTGCTAATTATAATATTGTTACGTTTTTATTCTGTGAGCGTTTAATTCTATTTGAATTGCCTTGTTCGATCACTGGATTCTGTTAATAATAACTGCAACACTTATTTTATAAAGGGTTATCCATTTCGCGGTTTCAAAAGTATAGGGCTAGAATTCAACATCTGTCAAACTGAGTTGTTAAAACAATTTCTTTCGTTTTCAGTTCAAAGTCTGACATTTGCGAAAATGGATCGCTTAACTATCGCACAACGCATTAAAATTGTAAAAACCTACTACAAAAATGGTGATTCTGCCACAGCCACATATCGTGCTTTAAGAGGAGATTATGGTTTACATAATCGTCGAACTACGCAAGCAATTGGCAAAATTGTGAAGAAATATGAAGAGACTGGATCGGTTACAGATATTGTAAGGCCTGTGCATCATCGTTTCGCTCGTACCACCGAAAATATCACTGCTGTAAGTGAAAGTGTTGCCGAAGACCCGAATGTGTCGATTCCTCGTCGTTCCCAGGAATTAGGACTGTCTTACGGCACATTATTGCGTATTTTGCATTTGGATCTACACCTACATCCATATAAAATCCAGCTCACACAACAACTGAAGCCAGCTGACCATTCACAACGTCGTAGATACGTCGAATGGGTGCTTGAACAACAGGCGGTGGACGGCGATTATTCGAACAAAATTTTCTTCAGCGACGAAGCACATTTCTCACTCGGTGGGTACTTTAACAATCAAAATTGTCGTATTTGGGGTTCTGAGAATCCTCAAGTAATTGAAGAGAGGCCACTACATCCACAAAAAGTCACTGCTTGGTGCGCTCTTTGGTTCGGAGGTGTGATTGGACCTTACTTCTTCGAAAACGACGATGGAACGACTGTCACCGTCAATTCGGAGCGTTATGGTCATATGATAACCGACTTTTTTTTGCCTGCTATTGAAGAATACGACTTAGAGAATATGTGGTTTCAACAAGACGGTGCCACATGCCACACAACTTAAGCGAATATGTCTTTATTGCAAGAGAAATTTTCTGGCCGCGTAATTTCTCGTCGTGGCGATATCAAGTGGCCACCAAGATCATGCGATTTGACACCGCTTGACTTTTTTTTTGTGGGGCTACGCGAAAGGCCGTGTTTATGCAGATAAACCTTTAACTCTTGAGCACCTGAAAACCAACATTCGTCACGTTATGGCTGAGATACCGCCCAATATGTGTCAAAAAGTGGTCGAAAATTACCTCAAAAGAATCGATGCTTGCAACAATTCGCGTGGTGGTCATTTAAATGATGTAGTATTTCACACATAATGTCAACGTTCAAACTTTATAATAAAAAAGAAATATCATGATAAAAAATATTTTATATGTGTTTTATTTACATTTACTTTTGAAACCGCAAAATGGATAACCCTTTACAACTATATACAGCAACAATTTATTTAATAAACTCTATTTACAATCAACTATTTACAATAACACTTTAATGTACTAGCAACTTCTGCTTCTGTATAGATTTTTGCGCAGTCACGTTCGGAATTCGATTGATTGTCACTCCTCAACACTGGCTCTATTTATACTCTGTTGGCAACACCCCAGAATCTTCCTTTATCGAGATTCTTCTCTTCCTTTCTCATTGGCTTGTTCTGGTTATTGCTTATTTCTTTTTGTTGACATTAGTGTCGATGCTGCCAATAGTGTCAGTCACAATAGTGATGAGTAACCAACTATCGATACTCGTTATAATATAATGTTTATGATAATTGGTCACTGTTATAAGCGTACATGTCAATATTTGGCGTTATATGTCAGACAGTTTTTGTTTTTTTGTTACAGCAAAATAAACAAGTCAGCCTGGAGCGGTTCTTTGAATTCAGTTTTATGATTTCCATCGTCTGAAAAAGTTATCCACGAACCGGTAACTTAAGCTTGGGAAACAGGAAAAAAGAACAGGGGCTAGGTTAAGTCAGTACGGTGCCTGCGGTACGATATTAACGTTGTTGTTGATCAAGTAGTCATATACAATGCGTGACGAATATTCTCTCGCAAACCCTTTAAGACGCCTAAATAACATTCAGCGTTGGCAGATTGGCCTTGCGAAAGGAGCTCCTAGTGCACGACACCTTCATAGGCAAAGAAAACAGTCAGCATCACCTGGATTTTCGATCAACTTCTTTCAAGTGATGTTCAAACCTCTTTCAAGGGGTCGCACCAATTAACACTTTTACGTGTTAAAGTAAACTCCCCGTAAGTTTTCTGCAACATTTTCAATACATACAGGGCAGAAATTCTGTTAGTATTATAATTTCAAAAAATTCGTTGTTCAACGTTTTTTTCCATGGTACAATTCACAAAAACCACTCCAGGTTCACTTGTCATAAAAAAAAAACTGACAAGTCGCGCCAAATATTGCCAGTGCTACCAATTATCATACACAGTTCATACTTGAGCAGAAGGCATATGTATGTTTATGTAATTTATCATAAAGAAGTATTAATACAGAAATATATTGGATTGTATTGTATTTTTCTAAATTTTTTGAAATAGCGCTTATCCCCAGGAATTTCGCAATAACTCATAAATCTCTTTATTGGGTAATCATTAATTAAAGTTTGAAGTACTGAGTATAAAAGTGTATATCAGAATTGAAGATATAGACTTATGTAAGATATATACATATGTATATATATATATGTATGTATATATATATATATATATATATATATATATGTATATATATATATATATATATATATATATATATATATATATATATATATATATATATATATATATATATATATATATATACACTAGAGCCCCGACTTGCGTCGTTAATGGGGGCCGGAGAAACGCGACGCAAATCGAATCACCTTTTTCTATATAAATGCACCGAAATTTAATTTATTGGGGAAAATATTCAAAACAAAACAAAAAAAAATTTTTTTTAATAAAAAACAAGTATGAATACATTTTCATTTATTTTATTTACTGCAACAAATGCTTATAATTATTATAAAGAAATAACAAAACAATAAATTAAGAAAAAACATAAAAATTAAATTCATTTACATTTATGTACATCATAAAAAAATATATGCATTAAAAAACTGTAATTTATTTAGCTTACATTGAGCTCTTTTCAGATGATAAATCTAAATCAACAACACTTATATACATTTGATTGGATGGTCTTACTGTTTTTTTAACAAAAATGTCTAAAGTTTGTTGAATTTTTAAAGATTTTTTTTGTTGATATATTTCTTTGTAACAACTGATGGCTTGATCAACGGATGCTGCTACGCCCGTGCTACGGTTTTCGTCAGGATCGTTTTCAGAAAATATATCCATTGCATGGGAAATTAATTGCATAGCTTTGGAAATATTAGCGATTGTTAATTTTTTTTCTTCTAATGTATCATCACTTATTATGACATCTTCTTCTGAAACATGCTGAATATCAATGGCTAATAAATTTTCATTATCAAGCTCCTCATCGTGAGACAACAAAAATTCATTAATATCATCTTCCTCCATTCCGTCAAATTCTGCTTCTCCAGCTAAATTAACCAACTCATTGCTAACATTTCGAATATCATCGGCACCATCTTCGTCTCCTTTAATAAGTTCTGACCATAATTGCTGCCAACTCCCTTTCATGGAAGATGCCTTAACTTCCTCCCAAGATAAATTTATATTTTCAATAGCTTTCACTATGTTGTAGTTTTTCCAGAAGTCTTTCATAGAGAGTTTGTCATTTTTGTCTGTTGAATCAAGAAGTTGCCGGAAAGTTCGACGTAAGTAGTACATTTTAAAGTTTGAAATTACGCCCTGGTCCATAGGTTGAATAAGTGATGTTGTGTTAGGCGGCATAAAAACAACTTTTACATTCTCCGATAATTCATCCGAAAAAATTGGATGCCCTGGTGCGTTATCGACTAACAAGAGCATTTTGAACTCAATTTGTTGAGAGGAATAATAGCGTTTTAACTCAGGAACGGCACAATTTTCTAACCAATCTTTAAAAAGGGTTGCGGTCATCCAAGCCTTTTTATTAGAGCGCCAGTGTACAGGGAGGTCTCTTTTGTTTATACTTTTCATTGCCCTTGGATTTTCTGATTGGTATATCAAAAAAGGTTTAAATTTAAAATCTCCTTCTGCGTTTCTGCGAAGGCTTTATATCCAGGACATGCTTTCTCATTTTTTGACAAGTAAGTTCTTGATGGTAACCGTTTCCAAAAAAGACCTGTTTCGTCGGCATTCAAAATCTGCTTAGCAGAATACCCTCCTTTTTCAATTATGGCTTTCAGCTCAAGCTTAAACTTTTCTGAAGCTACTGAATCTGCACTAGCTGACTCTCCTTTTAATGCCATATTATGTAAATTTGCCCGTGTTTTAAAACGGTTAAACCAACCGTTGCTGGCTTCAAAATCACCAGAATTTCCGTTACTACTAGATGCAGTATTTTTCTTAAGGTCGGAGTAAATAGAAAGAGCTTTATTTTTTATTACCTCCTTGCTCAGTGGCATTCTTCGCTTATTTTGATCATGTATCCAAATTGAAAGAAGGGACTCCATTTTAACCAATAAGGGATTTCTTGCTATAGTATCTTGTTTAGATTGGAGTGGTGTGACAATTTCAGCTAATTGATTTATTTTATCACTGTCTCTGTTGCAAATTGTTCTTACTGTTGTAGGTGCTAGTCCAAGAGCTCTTCCTATGTTAACAGCTTTTTCTCCCGATTTAAAACGTTTTATTACGTCCAATTTTAATTCCAAACTTATTACTTTTCTTTTACTTTGACTCATTTTTTACGTCCTTAAGGTATTTTGACGAATCATACACTAAATTCTTACCATAACCAAACAGTTGTTCTTAGCGCCACTTATATAACAAAGAAAAGGGAATCCCCTTATTTCACGCAATTTGAAAACTTCTGAACGTACAGGTGACGATCAGTGTTGCCAGAAGTTATAAAAATGCTAAAAGACAGAAGAGATGCTAAATACTATACACACTACAAATTGCTACAAATGGTAATCACCAATGCTGCAGTAAAAAATTTAACCGTATTTAGCGACGTAAATCGGAAAAAAAACGACGCAAATCGAAATTAAAACGATGCAAATAGAACCGACGCAATTCGGCGTCAAAACGATGCAACCCGAACCGACGCAACTTGGAATTGCAACGACGCAAACCGAATTTTTCAAGTTTTCAAAAAGCGACGCAAATCGAAACGACGCAAATCGGGACGACGCAAGTCGGGGCTCTAGTGTATATATATATGGTCTGGTGGTGTTTCCGCAAGGTAACGTGTCTAACTGCCTCAACCGGGTGGGGCTAGCGCAATCCTTGTTGAACTCATCGCAAGTCAACTCACTGGCTGTCATGTAGTTTGACCTGAGCGCTATGTGATGATACCTTTATTTGTTAATGAGGGGTAGTCATATAGCTTGCTCTGCTTACTCTGTGATGGCGCTTTCATTATTATTAATGAGGGCCCTCCATGTGGCACCCACCGGGCAACGTCTTCCTGGCACTCGCTGGGAGGCGGCTGAAGTGAGTGGCGAAAATCTCCTCTGTTAGAGGTTGTGTGTTGGGTTTGGGACCCGCCACATAAAAAAAACCCCCAATGAAAAAAACCAATATGCCTCGGATAAGGACTACCGCTTTTGTTGATGACCCACGCAAACGAAAAAAGGACAACGATTTACGGATATGCACCTGGAATGTCCGATCCCTTTATAGGGAGGGTGCCTCTATCCAGCTGGTTGATGTCCTCGAAAAATACAGAGCTGACATCACCGCTCTCCAGGAAATGCGATGGACAGGACAGGGCTGCTCCAAAAGAGCGTCCTGTGACATCTACTACAGTTGCCATGCTGAAAGGCACGAATTAGGATGTGGATTTTTGGTCAGCAAGAGACTACGACATCTTGTCTCACAGTTCACGCCTGTGAACGAAAGGCTGGCCACAATCCGCATCAAAGCAAAATTTTTCAACATCAGCCTTATATGTGCCCACGCTCCGACGGATGAGAAGGACAATGATACCAAGGAGAGCTTCTTTCAGCGCCTCGAAGAAGCTTATGACCGCTGCCCCCGCCACGATATCAAAATCGTGCTTGGCGACTTTAATGCCAGGGTGGGCAAGGAAGGTACCTTTGGTCCAACTGTCGGAAAATTCAGCCTCCACCAGAACGGAATGAGGCTGATAGACTTCGTCGCAGCACGAAACATGGTAATTGGTGGTACCAGATTCCAGCATCTCGACATCCACAAAGCGACATGGCTGTCTCCAGATCAACGTACAAGAAACCAAATTGATCATGTGGTGATTGACGGAAGCATGCTTCCAGTGTGATGGACGTGAAATCGATCCGTGGTGCCAACATCGACTCGGATCACTACCTTGTTGCAGCTAAGGTGCGCACACGCCTATGTGTCGCAAATAACAAGAGAAGTCCCACACAGAGAAAGCTCGACGTCAGTAAGCTGCGATCACCAGAGACAGCAGATGCATTTTCCACTCGACTATCGGATCTGCTTATGCAGAACACTCCCCCACTTGACGATACATGCGCACGGTGGACAGATATATCCCACTCCATGACTACTGCTGCCGAGGAGGTAATCGGTTACTACCGGCCTCTGAGGAATGAGTGGTATGATCAGCAGTGTCGCGACGCTACCGCAGAGAACGACGCCGCCTACAGAAAAACCCTGCGTGCAGGCGCAACACGAGCTGTTAAGGAGCGGTACAGAGAGAAAAGGAATGCAGAGAGACGTCTTTTCAGGTGCAAGAAGAGGGAGTTGGAAAGACGCGAGTGTGAAGAGATAGAGATGTGTACCGACAAGAATGAGACTCGAAAATTCTTTGAAAAGATCAAGCGCCTGAGTGGAGGTTTGAATCCTGGAGCCTCTTCTTGTCGTGATGGAAATGGGAATCTGGTTACGGATGTCCAGAGTGTACTGAGCCTATGGAGGGAACACTTCTCCACGTTACTGAATGGCGATGCTACGAACAATTCCGCCAGTGGAGGAGTTTGCCCGATAACCCCAATTACAGATGATGGTGTTGATATTCCACCAGCCGACTATGACGAGGTTGAAACGGCCATTTTAAGGCTGAAGAACAACAAAGCTGCGGGTGCTGATGGCCTGCCTGCCGAGTTGTTTAAGACCGGAGGCGATGAGCTGCTCACCCGCATGCACCAGCTCATAAGCAGAATATGGTCGGATGAAAGCATGCCTGATGATTGGAGGCTCAGTGTTCTCTGTCCTGTACATAAAAAAGGAGACCCCACAATTTGCGCCAACTACCGTGGAATAAGTCTCCTGAGCATCGCGTACAAGGTTCTATCGAGCGTACTGTGTGAAAGTTTGAAGCCTATGCTCAGCAACCTGATTGGACCTTATCAGTGTGGCTTCAGACCTGGTAAATCCACCATCGACCAGATTTTCACACTGCGCCAAATCCTGGAGAAGACCCAAGAAAAACAGATCGACACACACCACCTATTTGTTGATTATAAAGCCGGTTTCGACAGTCCGGTAAGGGATTACCTCTACGCAACAATGTCTGAGTTCGGTATTCTTGCAAAACTGAATCGACTTTGTAGAATGACACTGCATAACTCCTGTTGTGCAATGAAAATTGGGAAGGACCTCTCCGCATCGTTTAGTACCGAACGGGGTTTCAGACAAGGTGATTCGTTATCGTGCGACTTCTTCAATCTTATTATGGAGAAAATAATACGAGCTGCTGATCTACGACATAATGGCACTATCTTCAACAAAAGTGTTATGCTGTTAGCGTATGCCGACGATATTGACATAATCGGCATGATCACGCAAGCAGTCAGTGCAGCATTCTCAGAGTTGGAAAGATAGTCGCGTCGGATGGGTCTTACGGTGAACGAGGGCAAGAAGAAGTATCTAGTGTCAACAAACAAAGAGTCCCGGCGTCTTGGACAGCACATCACTGTTGACAACTACGCTTTTGAAGTAGTAAGGGACTTTGTCTATCTTGGAACCAGCATTAACAGCAGTAATGACGTCAGCTTGGAGATCATGCGTAGGATAACTCTTGCTAACAGGCGTTACTTTGGGCTGAGTAAGCAATTGAGAAGTCGAGCCCTCTCTCGAAGAACGAAAACTACACTCTACAAGTCTCTCATCATGCCTGTACAAACATATGGCGCTGAATCCTGGACAATTTCCACCTCCGATGAGCGAATGCTTGGAGTTTTCGAGAGAAAAGTCCTACGCAAGATCTTTGGACCTATTTGCGTTGGTGGCGAGTACCGAATAAGGTACAACCATGAGCTGTACGAGCTGTATGCCGATATTGACATAGTAAAGCGCATCAAAATCCAGCGGCTGTGCTGGCTAGGTCATGTCGAGCGAATGGAAGAACACGCTCCAGCTAAGAAGGTGTTATATTCGGAACCCGCTGGAGGACGGCGCTGAAGAGGAAGACCAAACCTCGGTGGGAAGACCAAGTACTGGAGAACCTGACGGCGCTTGGAATTTCTAACTTGGAATATATAAACATATATATATATATATATATATATATATATATATATATATATATATATAAATATATATGTAGTATATATATATATATATATATATATATATATATATATATATATATACACACATATATATATATATATATATATATATATATATATATATATATATATATATGTGGGTGCCGTAGCTCAGTGGTTAGTGTGTTCGCCTTCTGATCTGTAGGTCGGTGGTTCAATCCCCGGCTGATGCATAACAAATTTAATATCGATAAGATTTTTCTTTCGAACGGTACCCACCTGTCGGCAAGCAATTAGCAATTCTTCCGACAGTAACAACTTGCCATGAAAAAGCTTCTTAAAGAACTCTGTGACAAAGCTCAGAAAAAGTGATGTCACAAGTGTTCTGCCGTTCGGAACCGGCTAAAATAAGTAGGTCCCTTCTAATATTGTCCAAAATTTAAGACGCACAACAGTAATGGAAGAGAAGCTCGGCCAATGAGCCCTTTGGGGCTTTATGTGGCCACATATTTATTTATTTTATATATATATATATATATATATATATATATATATATATATAAAAATATATATATACATATATATATTTATATATATATATATATATATATATATATATATATATGTATATATATATATATATATATATATATATATATATATATATTATTTTATAAATTTTTTTTTTCACTGATAAATGAATGGCCAAAAATAGAAATATAACTTTTAAATATGTATATTTGCTGCACATAAATATGTACATACATACCTACGTATTTCTGGCTTCAGTCCAAGGTCGTGTTTAAACTCGAACGCGTTACTATTATTTTAGCCCACAACTGCTGCTCCAATTTTGGTGTATTTCTCTAATTAGCGATAAAGTGTTTTAATATCTACCGCTGGAGTCATTTAGAAACACTTGCCAAATTACTGTAACAATAGTAGGCACTAGTTGCAATTGCCTTCTATGTACATATAATTGTAATATATACCACCCGCGGCGATAATTTGTTTTGTTTAGATTAAAAACAATGGTACCAGAGATGAAATGAGGGTGAGATTGGTATTGCGCAAAAATGTCTTCAATAATTGCCTATATTTCGTACACGTACTACTTATGGCAAGCTGAAAAAGATGTATATCTTATATGTATGTGTGCAGAATCGTATTGTTGGCTGCAATTTATACCAATGACAAGCCTGATGGCAGGGACAAAATTTTGGGAATTACCCAATGTACATAGTCTTCTAAATAAGTACAAGTATCTGACCACTGTACATACATAAACTGTGATATACACACGTATCATTCCAACAAATTGCTTACATTAAAATCAAAAATATGTAATTTAAGTAGAAATTCAATCAAAATCAGTGCTTATGATTATGTTATTATAGTTCATAAAGGATCCCAATGTTGACTTTCCACATCAACGCCAGCTGCCTACAAATACGGGTACTTTTTGTTCCAACCGAACTTGTCGATACGTCAATACGAGTACACGGGTACACCATCTACTTATATGTAATAAAATTGTAGTTACATTAGTTGAAAATATACTTAAGTTCCCATTCTATGAAATTGTGACAAAATCCTAAGATCTAATTCTTTGTGGCCATTTTAAGAGCTTTTAACCATAAAACTGCAAACACGCATAATTCATATCTGATAAGAAAAGTAGTATCTACCGTAAAATGAAATTCTACCTACATTAGTGCTTTTAAAAATACTTATGTTGAATTAAAGTAGTTCATATCCAAACTGATTCATGCTACCCATATTCGGAATTTTGATATGCAATGTTTGATAATACTATGTTTCTAATTTCAAAACATATTGGTGTCGTTAAATTTCTCTTCTCTTTGAACTTTGATTATATATGAGAACATTTGTACTCTACATATGTATGAATATACACACACACACACACACATGGCCACACATGCCCATTATACATTAGATAATTGCCAATGTGGCTAAGTGGTCCATATCCAGGTGAGCAAAACAAATACATATGTGTTCTCCTCCCGTGTGTCGCACTCCTCATGAGCTGTGGCAATCATTGACATGGAGGAAATATTCTTGAATCGGTGCCAACTTCGAAAATCGGAAATGCCGCAATGCAATTGTATGCGACATAACATGAATCATTTCTTATGATAATTGAGTCCACGAACATCATATAACAGTCGTTGGACCGCATATAGCTATGTAGGTGCTATTAACTTCTTTCTCAGTCCACAATAGGAGACAGTAGTAGCAGCAGCGCTTTAAACAAAAGCCTTAGTTTTGTTAGTTGTTTTCAATGTCTATAATTCAGGCGCGACATACTGCTACATGCGCTATGATACAACCAACATTTAAAAATATTCCGTTCAGTTTTTATCGTATTCTTATTTTGAGAATATGTACGTGCTTAGAATGAATAAGTAAGAATGCTTAAGTCGGTCTAGACCGTCCTAGTTATACCCTGCGCCCAAAAGTATAGTATTTGGGTGGTGAATTAAAAGTTTGCGGTTCACTCCTACACGTATAAGTATTCATAAATATTATTGTAGTATTTATAATATTTGTATTAGAGTCGTTTTCATAAAGTCACGAAAATATTATCCGAAAATTTCAAGTAAATCCAATAAATAGCTTTTGAAATGCTCTAAAATTACCGAAAGCGAGCGTAAAACTTCAATTCATTTTCTTGAAGTCATGTAGTAAGCCAATACTCAATTTAACATTATCTCAATCTTGACTACAACTATGGGACCATGTCAAAAAGTCGGCGATCACTGTAATTCAGTGTAATTAAAACGAGAAGACAAATCTGAATGAAATTTACAGTCAATTAATCAAAACTTATATTTTTTATAAACAATAAACAATCGTTTTTTCCTTGCCATCTTGTACATCTTCAACAAGACAAGCATCGATTAGCCTTAACTTTGACTCTAACTACGGGTCTATGTGTGTAAAGTCGGTAAACACTGTGATTCACTGTGTTTTTCTTTTTCTATGAAGTTAACAATTTTTATTATTTTCATACGTTAAAGTGCTAATTTTAAATCACCGACGGAGAAGAGTAGTCACATTTCCACCGTCACCCTCTCCAAAAACAAAACAATTTTTTATTATTTCTGCTGATTCTTAATGTGATGATTAGTCACATTCTATGGATTTTAGGTCGCTGAATCTGAATTCGTGATCATATTTTCGCCATCACCCTCAGTTTTCTTTTTACCCTCAAAAAGCAAAATGTATGCTTCTTAAGCTTAAAAAACCTGATGACGATGGCAAAAATCCGACGCTAACCTGAGACCCAAAATTCATCATTCATATTACACTATTCCGTCGGACATTATACTTTTTTAAATTGTGCCGTTGTGCAGTTTAGCTATAAAAAATATTAGGATTATTTCTTGCAAAATGACTATCGAATAAAATATTAGAAATGTAAGAAGTATGGTTGTCCTTGGTGAAATATTAAGCCAATTATGGTTGCTTGAATTTGAAGAACTTCCGAGACTTTGATTGCTTCGTATGGGCGTGTGAGTTAAAGGTACTTCCTTTTGTCCATAATTTCATCAAAATACCTTAACGGACAGATGTCTTAACGTTGATCAAGAATATATATTTTTCTATATCACTACCAATATATCCAAATGAAAAATGAAACTATTTGAGATAATCGCCTTTGGTTCAAAATCTTTAAGTTCCAATACCTTTTTATTTACGTTTTACTAATAATCTCTTCATTATTTCGATGAATTTCGGCGTACTGATACCGAAACGTTATAAAAAGTTGTACTTTATATTTTTCGCAGCATCGAAATCGAAGTGCTGGGTGTGCAAATAAAACTTTTGCTTCTTGTCAACTTTTGTGAAATATAGATAAATGTAAAAATTCACCACCTAAAGCTGCAGAAAAGTATGAATTATTTTGTAAGGACCATGCATATGTATGTATGTTCCCACTGGGTATGCTAATAAACATCTACATGCAATCGTATATGCTGTGATACATACAATAGAACAGAGATGAAGGTATATATATAGAGAAATACTGGTGTAGCAAACAAATTCTAAATACATAAAGCTATTAAAAGAAGATAAAAGGTATTTGCTACTCCATGATGAATGAAAGAATGAATGGTGGTTGATTGTGAGGAGCCATAAGCTGCCACTTAAGACAGAATCTTACATCCTTTCATCATCAAGCACAACGTAAATCCGACTGCTGAATAGCGTGAAAACTAAGTATAGTTATGTAACATAAACGCTTCTAGTCAATATCAAGGAAGCGTTTGCATATGCACGTTGCTTTGAAAAGAAAGAAAAGAAAAGTAGACACAGAGGACATTTGTAAAATATGTATATTTTAAAGCAATAGGTACTATACAATTATTTTAAAAACATACTTGAAACGATTATTAACAATATACAATTTCATTATGGACAATTAGAAGATATTTAGAGACAGACCGAAAACTTCAGTTCAATTGCGTCAATTTGTTCAAAAAGAAAATGAAAACAAAAAAAAATATACAAATATAATAATAAAATCGAGCAACAACGAACAACGAAACGCGCCAAATTGGCTTACGCCGCCATAACGTTGATATGTTTTTGCAGTACTATCGGTTGCTCGATTGACACTGGAGCCATTTAGACGTAAAATTCAGTCGGCATAATGTCCGTTTTCGTGATATCCATCTCATGTGCTTGCATCAGCGACACAGACACTTTTTTATGGCGGTGTGATTACTACATTTTACCATTTTACAAAGTGCATGAATTTGATTTTTTTTTTTTGTGTGGTGTTGTTCACTAGTATATAAAGCAAAGAAGTCGTTCTTATTGCATGCACACTTCTCACACACTTTTCAAGTTTTTTTCATTGACTCTGTGTGCAACAACATAAACAAGCAGCAGCAAATGTGCAAATGTTTGAACTGCAGCCAAACTCGATACACTGAAAGGTTAAAAGTCTATACAAGAACACTTTCTTTTTGTAGGTACAAGACTCTTGATAGTGCCACAACTAGCGTCGCAGCCACAGAGTTCCGAGATGTTTGACATTTGTGGGCGGCAAGAACATGTTCAGTTGTAATTTCCATCATAATAAATAATGTTGTTTTGTTGGTTCTGTCATGACGCGTACAATAAACAGTACGACGAATACGTAATTATGTTACAATGCAAGATTACAACGACAACAGCGCCATATGGCGAGACTTTTAGCAACTATACACTGGAGCAGGCATGTAGTGTACCAAAGCTTTGAGCTTTTAAAAAAAATTATCTATTTAGTGGATGGATGGATGCTCTCCATCAATTTATGAATGAAAAAGTTTTTTGATTCTATGTACTTCTATGGCACACAAAGCTTTAGTCGTCAAGTCTTCTTTCGTGCAAATAAATTATACAGCCGAGAGCACCTTAAGAGTTGTACTACAGAGAAAACGGAACCAACATACATACATACTATGAGTGGATGGAAAATCACTGTGAATACCTTGCAGGCTGCAAACAGTCAGTCACGTGTTACTTCGTTTGGTATCGAATATTCGAATTTCCGAAAAGAGTCAACACCGAACGTGTTAAATGAGTGAGGGACGATATGAGGGTAGTGTTATTTAGTTTGTATGTAAATATATGGAGCACAATGCTTTAGAGTGTGCAGACCAGGTCATGCAACTTTAATTCGTAAACAAACCATTGTCGTTGTCGTCGTCGTCGTCGTCGCTGTCATCATTGTGGTTGTTCTCGTACTAGGTAATGCAAAATGTATTGTTAAGCTGCATTTTTCCGCTTCTTCGGCTGCTCTACGAAATAAAACCGGAAGCAGACTTGTTTTTTTTTTTCTTATGACCCTCTTTTATGCAGCAGACTTACTGCTGTTGATTTGTATGTCGCACAAATGCCAGTCACTGTCTGCCCAGCAAACGTCATCTAGACAATGGTATTATTTGACCAAAAACAGCAAACACTGACCTAATTAACAACGCAACTCCAAAGTATGTAACGGTTAAACTTTCGCTCCCTGTGACTTGATATATCGCCGCCATAGACAACTATCTGTTGGAATAAGACAGAAAATTGTACAGATCGCATGAAAGAATAATTGCAGTAGGCGAGAAATTTTGTAATCGATGAATTGCAAAAGCAAAATCGAAGGCAACCCTTCAAAAATATGAATACCGTCGTCTCCAATAATGCAAAAAACGAGTAGATACCTACATACATATAAAAATAATAATTACAGTAAGTATCAGACTAGGCTAGACTGTTGAACGCCTACCCCTCTACATGTCAACTTGTTCGTACATATTTCTTATTCTATATGTATATAGAATACTCGTATATATTGTAAAGATATACAAATATACTTTTATATTTATAATAAGTATATATGTCGTTCTCAGAACAAAAATAAATAGCACAATGTACGTTCATATGAAGAGCTCATAGGTATAAGTACAGTGTACCATTCGTTTTTATCCTAAGCGCATCATATGAATGCATGTACTTCGTACATACAATTAACAGCAAAGATCTACATATATAACTACGGTGAAATTAGGATTTTCTTGTAGCTTTGCTATACGTAATTTGTTTGTAATACGTACTGCAAGTTAAACAAATTATTTCGGTCTATTACGATTGTAGAAGACGTGCAACTCTATCAATGTTTTGTTCCAAAATACATCCGACTGCATTTCATAGAAATTTATAGTCATTATTATTATTATTGCAATACTACTATTTAGTTATCATAAAATTATATACTTAATTCTAATGTGTGCTTTTAAAGGCTTCTTTTTCAATGCTATTGCTATATGCTCGTTTGCCAAAAGTGATTCATTACTCAATCTTAAAAACATAAGCCAAAAATTGTGTATATGTTGCACATGCCACATGGCATAACATATGAAAGACAAAAACGCACTTTGCGACTCTTACGAATCATATTCGGTTGTAAGCAACATGTCCTTTGGCACTCGCTATACTCTCAAACAAAAATAAATCGAACGGTTTCTAATTTTCGGTTGACTAAATTTTGCAAGTTCTTCAGACTATAATGTCTCTATAATGTCTTCAGACGATAATGTCTCTTCCTATCGACAATTTGACTACAGCGAGTTAGGTAATAGTCCAAAATTAGCTTAAACGTATTTTCTTGACATATTTCCATAGATACAGTATCACCGAACAGCAATATAAAGAATTTTTCTCAAATCTTGATAACAAATTCTTGGTTGCTGGCGATTTCAACGCCAAACACACTCACTGGGGCTCCCGCTTAATAACTCCAAAAGGCAGAAGACTATACTCAATCATTACTAACCATGTCTATGATGTAATCTTAAATGGTCAACCGACATATTGGCCGACGGACAAGGGGAAGATACCCGATCCCATAGACTTTGGAGTCGCCAAAGGTTTGCAGATGGAAAATATCTCCACAGAGTGTAATAATGATCTCTCATCTGATCACTCACCCACGATAATCTCTATAAAATCACAAAGCCCCCAAGGCAATTGCGTTAGAAAGAAAATAGACTGGTTGAAATTTAAGAAATATGTAAATTCCCATCTTCCTCTAAGTACTGTATGGAAATGGAAAAATGAAGAATGTAGACTCACCTATCGAAAAATTCAACCAGTTGCTCTCATTAGCTCTCAGCTCAGCTACCTGCACTAGAGTATACAAGCAATTAAACTATAGCCCATGCACACCAGTGGAAGATCACATAGCCAAACTAACACCTAGTGAAGCGTCAGACTACTCTTTGTAGAAATCAGCAAAAAACTCAAATCGACCAATTCTCACTGATTCCCCCATCCATTTGAGTGACGGTAATTGGGCTAGAAGCAACTATGAGAAGGGAGTGGCTTTTGCAAACCACTTAAAAAGTGTGTTTACACCCAATCCACCCTCTACACATTCCTCATTACCAAAATTAACTTCTCAACCTTGTTCAATAACGCTCAAAATTAAAAAAAAGGACATATTCAAAGCAATTTATAAAGATTTAAACCCAAAAAAATCACCTGGTCCAGATAAAATTACCGGTAAAATGTTAAAAGAGCCGCCTCCAGCTTCAGTAATTCATCTCATGCACATTTATAATGCTATCCTTCGCATTAAACACTATCCCAAATGCTTGAAAACTTCAAAAATTATTATTATAGCAAAACCAGGAAAAGACCGTACAAAAGTTGCATCGTACAGACCTATCAGCCTCCTGCCTCTACTCTCTAAAGTATTCGAAAAGCTACTTATCATGAATATAACTCCATTTATTAATCTCAACCAACTGATTCCCCAACATCAATTTGGATTTAGAAAACAGCACGGCACAATAGAGCAAGTTCATCGCATTGTAACTCTGATAAGGAACACTTTTGAAGAAAAAAAGCATTGCTCAGCTGTCTTTCTTGATATTACTCAAGCTACTCGATAAAGTATGGCACGATGGCCTTATTTACAAACTCAAACTATTACTGCCTGCAAATGTCTCCTCATTGCTTACTAGCTGTCTCACGAAAAGACAATTCCTCGTACATCACAAGGATTACACAACAAATCCATTGGATATTCGCGCTGGTGTTCCTTAAGGAAGCGTTTTGGGCCCCTTACTGTACATCTTATACACTTCAGATATGCCCAACAATAACTATACATTCATATCGACCTTTGCTGATGATACGGCAATATTGTGCTCTCGCTCTAACTCCATAGATGCTACAACACTTGCAGACTCATGTCGATTCTATCGAAATCTGGTTAGGAAAATGGCGCATAAAAGTCAATGAATCAAAGAGCGTACACATAATCTTCACACTAAGGCTAGATACATGTCCCCCACTTAAAATAAATGGCCAATCAGTTCCACAATGTTCCTCAACAAAGTACTTGGGTATTCACATCGACAGAAAGCTGACCTGGAATAATCACATAGAGGCAAAGAAAACTCAGATCAAGCTTAAAATTAAGCAGTTATGGTGGCTGCTACACAAAAGCTTAAAGTTGAATCTCGAATACAAGGTCTATTATACAAAGCAATTTTGAAGCCAATCTGGACTTATGGTATTCAGTTATGGGGCATTGCAGCGAATACAATTCAAGTGCCTGCGAATTATTGTTTCCGTGCCTTGGTATATGAGGAACGTTAACATCCATCGAGATTTGAATGTACCCACAATTTCTGAGGAAGTTGCAAAGTCCTGCAGAAGTAACATTCAAAAATTACACAACCATCCGAATCCCCTTGCTAGGCAATTGTTGCTGAGCACAGGCCATCGACGACTAAAAAGAAATGACACATTGAATACGCTGTGTAATTGCTAAACCTCGCGGCTCAACAAATTGTGATTGAACAACGGGAATATCACATAATTTTAAGTTAGTTTGTAAGATTTGAATACTTATTGTGAGTTTCTACTAATGGTAGAAAGATTCAATAAAATCTTAGTATTTAAACAAAAAAAAATATTTCCATATTTCACAGCTGGCTGTTAGAAGATGCGGCTAAAATTTAGACTTACGCGGCTTTTAGGAAGTCGTAATGGCAGGCGGGGCTCACTGGTTTCTGGTTACTAATATGGTTGTCTTAAGCGAACGACTACCTATATCATGGCGGCTTAAACGAAAAATAAATTTTAAGGCTTTGTTTAAATGCTGGACATGGCTTGCTTATTTCTTGCTAAATTATTACTCTCTTCAAAACTTTTTAAATTATAACGATGTAAAATTGAAAATAGTTCACGACTTAGCATCGAAGCTACATTAAAAAATGGGCATGGCCTGTCCATATATTATAAATCAAGTTATCCCTACAATACTAATTCACACAATACTTCAGAAGTTATATCATTAAAATTTGTTCTATTACTACCCTACTTTGTATGGAAGCCACATTCAGAAGTGAGCATGGCATGCTGAATTCAGGCGCGATTCATTTTTAGTACAATATTATCTAAGTGCCAAATAGGACGGTTGTAGGCAGAAAGCTGCCGATGTTACAGTGGTTTGAATTGTAAAGAAATTTAGGCACTTTGTATGAAATCCACTATAAACATGGGCCATGACTCGCTCTCTTCTTGCAAAATGATTAGATAGTGTAACATTAATCTACATGTCAAATAATGTTTTTCTAGGTGGTATATTAAGTAGGTTACTTACTTACTTACTTGCTTATGTGGCCATTACAACCGAATATCGATTTAGGCCGAAAATAACATGCTTCACAAGCCATCTCTGTTCTTTGCTAGCTGGCGCCAGTTAGAATTTCCAAGCGCCGTCAGGTTCTCCAGTACTTGGTCTTTCCACTGGAGGTTAGGTCTCTTCTGCGTCATCTTCTAGCTGGTTCCCAATATAACACCCTCTAAGCTGGAGCGTGTTCTTCCATTCGCTCGACATTACCTAGCCAGCGTAGCCGCTGGATTTTGATGCGCTTTACTATGTCAATATCGGCATACAGCTCGTACAGCTCATGGTTGTACCTTATTCGGTAATCGCCACCAACGCAAATAGGTCCAAAGATCTTGCGTAGGACTTTTCTCTCGAAAACTCCAAGCATTCGCTCATCCGAGGTGGAAATTGTCCAGGCTTCAGCGCCATATGTTAGGACAGGCATGATGAGAGACTTGTAGAGTGTAGTTTTCGTTCTTCGAGAGAGGGCTCGACTTCTCTATTGCTTCCTCAGCCCAAAGTAACGCCTGTTAGCAAGAGTTATCCTACGCATGATCTCCTGGCTGACGTCATTACAGTTGTTAATGCTGGTTCCAAGATAAACAAAGTCCCTTACTACTTCAAAAGCGTAGTTGTCAACAGTAACGTGCTGTCCAAGACGCCGGGACTCTTTGTTTGTTGACCCTAGATACTTCGTATTGCCCTCGTTCACCGTAAAACCCATCCGACGCGACTATCTTTCCAACTCTGAGAATGCTGCACTGACTGCTCGCGTGATCATGCCGAATATGTCAATATCGTCGACATACGCTAACAGCATAACTCCTTTTGTTGAAGATAGTGCCATTATATCGTAGATCAGCAGCTCGTATTATTTTCTCCATAATAAGATTGAAGAAGTCGCACGATAACGAATCACCTTGTCTGAAACCCCGTTCGGTACTAAACGATGCGGAGAGGTCCTTCCCAATTTTCACTGCACAACAGGAGTTATGCAGTGTCATTCTACAAAGCCGAATGAGCTTTGCAAGAATACCGAACTCAGACATTGTTGCGTAGAGGTAATCCCTTACCGGACTGTCGAAAGCGGCTTTATAATCAACAAATAGGTGGTGTGTGTCGATCTGTTTTTCTTGGGTCTTCTCCAGGATTTGGCGCAGTGTGAAAATCTGGTCGATGGTGGATTTACCAGGTCTGAAGCCACACTGATAAGGTCCAATTAGGTTGCTGAGCATAGGCTTCAGCCTTTCACACAGTACGCTCGATAGAACCTTGTATGCGATTCTCAGGAGACTTACTCCACAGTAGTTGGCGCAAATTGTGGGATCTCCTTTTTTATGTACAGGACAGAGAACACTGAGCCTCCAATCATCAGGCATGCTTTCATCCGACCATATTCTGCTTATGAGCTGGTGCATGCAGACGAGCAGCTCCTCTCCGGTTTTAAACAACTCGGCAGGCAGGCCATCATCACCTGCAGCTTTGTTGTTCTTCAGCCTTAAAATGGCCGTTTCAACCTCGTCATAGTCGGATGGTGGAACATCAGCACCATCATCTGTAATTGGGGTTATCGGGCAATCTCCCCCACTGGCGGAATTGTTCGTAGCATCGCCATTCAGTAACGTGGAGAAGTGTTCCCTCCATAGGCTCAGTACACTCTGGACATCTGTAACCAGATTCCCATTTCCATCACGACAAGAAGAGGCTCCGGGATTTAAGCCGCCACTCAAGCACTTGATTTTTTCGAAGAATTTTCGAGTCTCATTCTTGTCGGTACACATCTCTATTTCCTCACACTCGCGTCTTTCTTGTTCTCTTTTCTTGCGCCTGAAAAGACGTCTCTATGCACTCCTTTTCTCTCTGTACCGCTCCTTAACAGCTCGTGTTGCGCCTGCACGCAGGGTTTTTCTGTAGGTGGCGTCGTTCTCTGCGGTAGCGTCGCGACACTCCTGATCATACCACTCATTCGTCAGAGGCCGGTAGTAACCGATTACCTCCTCGGCAGCAGTAGTCATGGATTGGGATATATGTGTCCACCGTGCGCATGTATCAGCAAGTAGAGGAGTGTTCTGCATAAGCATGTCCGATAGTCGAGTGGAAAATACATCTGCTGTCTCTGGTGATCGCAGCTTACTGACGTCGAGCTTTCTCTGTGTGGGACTTCTCTTGTTATTTACGACACATAAACGTGTGCGCACCTTAGCTGCAACAAGGTAGTGATCCGAGTCGATGTTGGCACCACGGATCGATTTCACATCCATCACACTGGAAGCATGCCTTCCGTCAATCACCATATGATCAATTTGGTTTCTTGTACGTTGATCTGGAGACAGCCATGTCGCTTTGTGGATTTCGAAATGCTGGAATCTGGTACCACCAATTACCATGTTTCGTGCTGCGACGAAGTCTATCAGCCTCATTCCGTTATCGGAGGTGTTCTGGTGGAGGCTGAATTTTCCGACAGTTGGACCAAAGGTACCTTCCTTGCCCACCCTGTCATTAAAGTCGCCAAGCACGATTTTGATATCGTGGCGGGGGCAGCGGTCATAAGCTTCTTCGAGGCGCTGAAAGAAGCTCTCCTTGGTCACATTGTCCTTCTCATCCGTCGAAGCGTGGGCTGATAAGGCTGATGTTGAAGAATTTTGCCTTGATGCGGATTGTGACCAGCCGCTCGTTCACAGGCGTGAAATGTGAGACAAGATGTCGTAGTCTCTTGCTGACCAAAAATCCACATCCTAATTCGTGCTTTCAGCATGGCAACTGTAGTAAATGTCACAGGACGCTCTTTTGGAGCAGCCCTGTCCCGTCCATCGCATTTCCTGGAGATCGGTGATGTCAGCTTTGTATTTTTCGAGGACATCAACCAGCTGGATAGAGGCACCCTCCCTATAAAGGGACCGGACATTCCAGGTGCATATCCATAAATCATGGTCCTTTTTTCTTTTGCGGGGGTCATCAACAAAAGCGGTAGTCCTTATCCGAGGCATATCTGTTTTTTTCATTATTGATTTTTTATATGGCGGTTCCCAAACCCAACGCACAACCTCTAACCGAGGAGATTTTCGCCACTCACTTCAGCCGACTCCCAGCGGGTGCCAGGAAGATGTTGCCCGGTGGTCTCCATTAAGTAGGTTAGATCAAGTTAAAAATTTGTTTAATTCCAAGGTTAGTATCTTAGTTGCTACATGCAAGCGATCATGCTCATTTTGAATCCCGTTCGTACCCTTGGAGTACAGGTTACACATGCACTCATCATTTCGAAGAAAAGAGATATGGAATCACATTACGAGCATCATTTCAACAATTTTTACAATTTGTTCTTTTGACAAATTTAGCGCTCTCAACATTCGACACTATTGCAAGGAATTAAATTTTAGAGAAACTACTTGTTTCGCCATAATTGCAAAAATTGTGTTAAAAATAGTTTTTAGAATATTTCACTTTACTTTGACGTTATTGAGAGCATTTTTATAATACAAGTAATGACGAAAATCGATGTTAAATTTATTCACATTTTTCCAACATCATTAAAATTTGTTTGCAATATTGCCGAAAAATTGAAATGTACTGGGTTTACTATAAAATTTTATATTTTAAATGCAATTTTTGCGTATCTCTTCCTGCTTTAAATGATTTTCTTAAATGTCTTCATCTGCGCTCAATACACCTTTGTCTCCCTAACCTTTGTCTACATATCGTCACTTTAATATAGAAAGGACATAACTCATAATTTTTCGAAATTGTGTTTTTTGCATTTTCTATTATAATACCCTCGAATGAAACCCTATTTAAGATTTCACAGTCATATTTTGAAAAATAACGGTTTTACAATGAAATGAAAATGCATTAAACCATTTTAATACTATAAAATTTTATTGAGTAATTAAGTTTTTTCATCCAGTTGTAAAATTTTGAAAATGTGAGATACCTCTTTTCTATATTAAGTTGACGATAATAGAGATAGGTAGTACCTACTAGGTGGTCTGGTGGTGTTTTCGCAAGGTAACGTGTCTAACTGCCTCAACCAGGTGGGGCTAGCGCAATCCTTGTTGAACTCATCGCAAGTCAACTCACTGGCTGTCATGTAGTTTGATCTGACCGCTATGTGATGATACCTTTATTTGTTAATGAGGGGTAGTCATATAGCTTGCTCTGCTTACTCTGTGATGGCGCTTTCATTATTATTAATGGGGGCCCTCCATGTGGCGACCACCGGGCAACGTCTTCCTGGCACCCGCTGGGAGGCGGCTGAAGTGAGTGGCGAAAATCTCCTCGGTTAGAGGTTGTGCGTTGGGTTTGGGACCCGCCACATAAAAAACCCCCCAATGAAAAAAACAAATATGCCTCGGCTAAGGACTACCGCTTTTGTTGATGACCCCCGCAAACGAAAAAAGGGCCACGATCTACGGATATGTACCTGGAATGTCCGATCCCTTTATAGGGAGGGTGCCTCTATCCAGCTGGTTGATGTCCTCGAAAAATACAGAGCTGACATCACCACTCTCCAGGAAATGCGATGGACAGGACAGGGCTGCTCCAAAAGAGCGTCCTGTGACATCTACTACAGTTGCCATGCTGAAAGGCACGAATTAGGATGTGGATTTTTGGTCAGCAAGAGACTACGACATCTTGTCTCACAGTTCACGCCTGTGAACGAACGGCTGGCCACAATCCGCATCAAGGCAAAATTTTTCAACATCAGCCTTATATGTGCCCACGCTCCGACGGATGAGAAGGACAATGTGACCAAGGAGAGCTTCTTTCAGCGCCTCGAAGAAGCTTATGACCGCTGCCCCCGCCACGATATCAAAATCGTGCTTGGCGACTTTAATGCCAGGGTGGGCAAGGAAGGTACCTTTGGTCCAACTGTCGGAAAATTCAGCCTCCACCAGAACACCTCCGATAACGGAATGAGGCTGATCGACTTCGCCGCAGCACGAAACATGGTAATTGGTGGTACCAGATTCCAGCATCTCGACATCCACAAAGCGACATGGCTGTCTCCAGATCAACGTACAAGAAACCAAATTGATCATGTGGTGATTGACGGAAGCATGCTTCCAGTGTGATGGACGTGAAATCGATCCGTGGTGCCAACATCGACTCGGATCACTACCTTGTTGCAGCTAAGGTGCGCACACGCCTATGTGTCGCAAATAACAAGAGAAGTCCCACACAGAGAAAGCTCGACGTCAGTAAGCTGCGATCACCAGAGACAGCAGATGCATTTTCCACTCGACTATCGGATCTGCTTATGCAGAACACTCCCCCACTTGATGATACATGCGCACGGTGGACACATATATCCCACTCCATGACTACTGCTGCCGAGGAGGTAATCGGTTACTACCGGCCTCTGAGGAATGAGTGGTATGATCAGGAGTTTCGCGACGCTACCGCAGAGAAAGACGCCGCCTACAGAAAAACCCTGCGTGCAGGCGTAACGCGAGCTGTTAAGGAGCGGTATAGAGAGAAAAGGAGTGCAGAGAGACGTCTTTTCAGGCGCAAGAAGAGGGAGTTGGAAAGACGCGAGTGTGAGGAGATAGAGATGTGTACCGACAAGAATGAGACTCGAAAATTCTTTGAAAAGGTCAAGCGCCTGAGTGGAGGTTTAAATCCCGGAGCCTCTTCTTGTCGTGATGGAAATGGGAATCTGGTTACGGATGTCCAGAGTGTACTGAGCCTATGGAGGGAACACTTCTCCACGTTACTGAATGGCGATGCTACGAACAATTCCGACAGTGGAGGAGAGTGCCCGATAACCCCAATTACAAATTATGGTGTTGATGTTCCACCACCCGACTATGACGAGGTTGAAACGGCCATTTTAAGGCTGAAGAACAACAAAGCTGCAGGTGCTGATGGCCTGCCTGCCGAGTTGTTTAAGACCGGAGGCGATGAGCTGCTCACCCGCATGCACCAGCTCATAAGCAGAATATGGTCGGATGAAAGCATGCCTGATGATTGGAGGCTCAGTGTTCTCTGTCCTGTACATAAAAAAGGAGACCCCACAATTTGCGCCAACTACCGTGGAATAAGTCTCCTGAGCATCGCATACAAGGTTCTATCGAGCGTACTGTGTGAAAGGTTGAAGCCTATGCTCAGCAACCTGATTGGACCTTATCAGTGTGGCTTCAGACCTGGTAAATACACCATCGACCAGATTTTCACACTGCGCCAAATCCTGGAGAAGACCCAAGAAAAACAGATCGACACACACCACCTATTTGTTGATTATAAAGCCGCTTTCGACAGTCCGGTAAGGGATTACCTCTACGCAACAATGTCTGAGTTCGGTATTTCTGCAAAGCTCATTCGACTTTGTAGAATGACACTGCGTAACTCCCGTTGTGCAGTGAAAATTGGGAAGGACCTCTCCGCACCGTTTAATACCGAACGGGGTTTCAGACAAGGTGATTCGTTATCGTGCGACTTCTTCAATCTTATTATGGAGAAAATAATACGAGCTGCTGATCTACGACATAATGGCACTATCTTCAACAAAAGTGTCATGCTGTTAGCGTATGCCGACGATATTGACATAATCGGCATGAACACGCGAGCAGTCAGTGCAGCATTCTCAGAGTTGGAAAGAGAGTCGCGTCGGATGGATCTCACGGTGAACGAGGGCAAGACGAAGTATCTAGTGTCAACAAACAAAGAGTTCCGGCGTCTTGGACAGCACGTCACTGTTGACAACTACGCTTTTGAAGTAGTAAGGGACTTTGTCTATCTTGGAACCAGCATTAACAGCAGTAATGACGTCAGCTTGGAGATCATGCGTAGGATAACTCTTGCTAACAGGTGTTACTTTGGGCTGAGTAAGCAATTGAGAAGTTGAGCCCTCTCTCGAAGAACGAAAACTACACTCTACAAGTCTCTCATCATGCCTGTCCTAACATATGGCGCTGAAGCCTGGACAATTTCCACCTCGGATCAGCGAATGCTTGGAGTTTTCGAGAGAAAAGTCCGATATTGACAGAGTAAAGCGCATCAAAATCCGGCGGCTGCGCTGGCTAGGTCATGTCGAGTGAATAGAAGAACACGCTCCAGCTAAGAAGGTGTTATATTCGGAACCCGCTGGAGGACGACGCAAAAGAGGAAGACCAAACCTCCGGTGGAAAGACCAAGTACTGGAGAACCTGACGGCGCTTGGAATTTCTAACTGGCGCCAGCTAGCGAAGAACAGAGATGGCTGGCGAAGCATGTTATTTTCGGCCTAAATCGATATTCGGTTGTTATGGCCACATAAGTAAGTAAGTAAGTAAGTAAGTACCTACTAGGTACATATGTACGAGCGTCGATCAACAAGTACCTACATTGGAAATGAAGACTCAAAAAGGAATACATTCTTTCAGCGTGTTTTCCTTTTAGGTCGATACACATTTCCACAACTTTCTGACATTTCTTTAGCCCCTCGAAAAAATTCGATTGGTTAAAGTCTGAAAAGATTTTTCTTTCGAACGGTACCCACCTGCGGGCAAGCAATTGGCAATTCTTCCGACAGTAACACAGTAACAACTTGCCTTGAAAAGTGGGTGCCGTAGCTCAGTGGTTAGTGGGTTGGCCTTCTGATCCCCGGCTGATGCATAACAAATTTAATATCGAAACAATTTTTCCTTCGAACGGTACCCACCTGTCGACATGCAATTGGCAATTCTTCCGACAGTAACAACTTGCCATGAAAAAGCTTCTAAAAGAACTCTGTGACAAAGCTCAGAAAAAGTGATGTCAAAAGTGTTCTGCCAGCAGCAACACAGTTTATTCTATTTGATTACAACAATTGCAGATTAATATTCTGCTACGATGTCATTGTGAATCAGCACTTTCTTATCCAAATGTGGTCGTATCTCCTTGAACTTCATAATGAAATCGAAACAATAATTTAGTGTAATACTTTCCATGATTGTTCTTCTTTTCTCCAAAAAGTCTTTGTGAATTATTCCCTTCGAGTTTCAAAAAACTCTCAGTAACCACATATCCCATCTTTAAATTTGTTAAACCATAATCTCACGTTTGTAATGAATAGCACCCAACTTTATATTTATATATATCATTTACATTTCGATCCTATAGCAAAAAATTTTGAAATAATTTTTCAACTCCGATTATTTACATTTTTCGATATTATTCGACCTTAATTAATGTACCCAACCATTATATTTGATTTGCAATTTTCTATTACAAATGAGACAAATATGAGGGTTTACTGTAATTTGTGAATTGGTGTTCTATGTATTCTAATCAATTCTACAGACGTCCGCATCCGCAATACTAACAAAATGTAAGGGTAATAATTTTCCATTTATTCTTTTCCGGAATGGAAGTGGTGTCAATTTTAATGTATATAAGTACTTATTTGACTAGTGTATATTATTTTTGAATTTCTGCATCCTTGTAAGGTGGCAACTGCTCTAAAATGAAATGAGAGATCACATAGCGCGAATTTATGTATTTGTTCTAAATGTATGCCCGCTAAATATTGTACAACAAAAAAATTCAAAATTTCTATTGTCGTTGTGTCATTTTTATTATTTTGTTGATGTCGATAATTTATTCAGTTCGTCGGTAAAAAAAAGTATAGTCAACTTTTTGTAAGACTTATTTATTCACAAACTCCAACAATACATCTTATGCGTTTGGGTTGTAGGTACATGTATAGCTATGAACTAGTAATGAGGTGATATGGTGTTGGATTTCACAACTGTCAAAGTTGACAAATGTATTTCGTTTGAGATGATCCAATTTGTTTATAAAATATATAGGTATATGCATATGAATGTTGCCCCACATAGCATAGAGGTATAGACTTATACATATTTATGAATAATTTCAATGGACCATATTCAAATAATTTCATCATAAACAATAGTATTCATAGATATTTAGGTCTTTCAAACACTTACAGTATTTTTAGAATTACAATATTGTTGCTTAACAAAAATATCACTAACATTAAGTAGTCATAAGAGCTTGATTGATTGAGCACGGATCTGGATTCTGTACATATATACATATATATCATATATGCATATGTACTATATAATGAATAGTTATATTCAATATGAATGTATACGGAACTTTGTATCACCGGGTATATAATCTTTTGCATTACTATTGACACGTGTTCCGTGTCAATCATATCTCTTCTTCACTCTTCTTTACTCTTTTGAACTGCCTTTGGTGCTAGCAAATTTGTTGGGTTTTCGCTAATGAGGAAATGAAATTTCAAATTGCCACCACGTACACAGAGCCGTATATACATAGAAACATATTTACTATGTAGTATGTACATTCGTATGAATACATACACTACATTTGTATCGTAAAATATTAGAAGTAGTGCACACTATCAGAAGTACAAATAATAACAACAATAATAGAAATGATGGTAATACATATTTAACTCTCTATTCAAGTAGTTGCTTGCACCCTGGATTAAATCGTCGTCAGCATATTTCAAGTACGACTGGGGTAGTGTACAGTGCTGCTTGTCGCACTGGCTTCTCCTTGTCACTACTGTTGCAACGAATGTGTTACATGTGTGCATGTATGTACTTTGCTGAAGAGGCGATAACTTGGAAAATCCAGAGCAAAAGCATAAAAGTGCCACTTGAATTGTTCCGGCGCTTTAGTGGCTGGCTCAGCACTCATCGGCGTTGTCAGTATGGAGAGCTCTAAAGGGGTGGTCTCAATTTGCCAGTACTGTGTGTGGCCTGCTTACAAATAAATAGAATAGTAGGCATTTTATTCACAACAACACATTCATTCATTTAATGCCGATGAAGTAGAGAGCGTGATGAAGCCATACTTACAAGCAAAACAAAAAAAAGTGATAGATGCACAAAAGGAAATTTATTAGATCATTTGAAAACGTGTAAACATTACTGCACCCACAAAAAGAAATAACAATAAGAGTATATACGCAATTTGAAGGAAGTCAATTAAAATAATGCAAAAAATGTCACAACTAATTTAAAGTATACACAACGCATGTCGATATTTGCCGGTATCCATATTTTAATATCGCTTATATACAGCAATGGCACGCTAATTAGCAAACCCTTATCAGAATATTATTCGGTACATTTTTTTTTTATTTAACGTGTTGAAGTAATTTCTGTTGTAATTAATTTTAAAATGTATATATCTCACAAGTATTCACCATTCAAAAATTTTACATTTCTAATAAATATGTTATTTATAATAAATAATTATAATTATAGAGGCATCGTACCTTTTCGCACGCGTGTTTGGATTTAGCACTACTTCTATTAAGGAATGGATATCTTTTTGTGCTGATTGGACAAGTACTTTCGTCGCTCCACCTTGTATTGGTGTTGCTGAGGAAGTACAAGTATTACAGTGCTTACTTACTTACGTGACCATTACGACCGAAAATCAATCATGCGGAATTTTGTATGCTTCAGCACCGTCAAGTTCTCCAGTACTTGACCTTTGCACCGGAGGTTAGGACTGTCTCTTCTGCGTCGTCCACCAGAAGGTTCCGAATATAACACCCTCTTAGTTAGAGCGTGTTCTTCCATTCGCTCAACATGACTTAGCCATCGCAGCCTCTGAATTTTATGCACTTTCCTTTGTCAGTGTCGGCATACAGCTCATTCAGCCGATGGTTTTACTTTATTAAATACTCGCCACCAAAGCAAATAGGTCCAAAGATCTTTCGTAGCACTTTCCCCTCGAAGACTCCAAGTATTCTCTCATCAGAAGTGGAGTTTTACGATACAAGAAGCATAATTACAGTATCATCCATCCAATCTATCGCAAAACTTTTTGATCTGATATAAATTGTAGCTTTTTTACAGAAATTTTCCATTTTTGTTACTGTCGTGCTTCTAATTGAAATCTTTCCTTTATGTGTTTTTAGTTTTCAATGCTTTAGACACTTTTAAAGGCTTCTCTTTTATAGTATTGAATCTGATCTATTATTTAGATGAATGATGGCTCAATTTGAAAGATAAGCTTCTTTTAAAACAGCAATTTTTTCATCTTCTAGTATAACGTTCTCAAACACAATATAAAGCCTTTTCAAAATGAAAGAATTCACAAAAACATTCGAAACATTTTCTAGTGAACAAAAAAACCATCTCCAACAGAAAAAAGTCATTTTACCAATAGAGCACTGCCGACAATAAAATTCCAACGTCAGTCAACGCTACGAAAAATTCCGCCAGTGCCCGAACACACCACATTTACGGATGATGGTGTCGATGTTCCGCAAACCCACCATTAGGAGGCCAATACAGTCACAATGAGGCTGAAGAAAAACACAACTATCGGACGAAAGCACTCTAAAGGATTGGAGTCTCAGTGATCGTTGCTCAACACATAAGAAAGGAGATCCCACAAATTGCGTAACTACAATGGAATACGTTTCCTAAGTATGGCACAGGAAGTCTTATCGTGCGTATGGAAACTTATGCTTAACAACCCGATTGGAACAAGTCAGTGTGTGTTCAGACGTAATCCTGAAAAAGAACCCCAAAAAACAAATAGACATATTGTCGATTATAGAACTAGAAACGGAAGTTGATAATGTGGCGTCAAATGGGTTTGACGGTGTACTAGGCAAGACGAAGTACTTATTGCAAACAAACAAGGGGTCTCGGCACAGAAACAAATGCGGAAATACTTTTTTCCAAAGATATGTGTCGCCCAACTTCACAGAATTTTTTTGGGAAATACAAGAATTTTGTTCTGCCAAAAGGCTCAGAAATGTGAAGGCATGAAAGGTCTGCAAATTTACTAATATAAATAGGTTTCTGTTTACGCTTTATTAACACGTTGCGTGCCACCATAAAAGCTCAATATATATTAACAGGTTGACAACAAATATTCGCAGGTGCATTAACCTATAGAGGTAAATAGTACAATAATATATATATATATATATATATATATATATATATATATATATATATATATATATATATATATATATATATATGCATTATTTGTACCGTTATGTAGCGTGCACCGCCGTGGGCACGAGGCACTATAATCAAAGTGAAGCACTCAATGTGTTAACAAGATTCTTAACAGGGTTCTCTGGAGAAATGTTACTCTATGCGCGTACATGTACCTACCTTCAATTCATCCACCATGCATTTGGTCGATTATCTATTAGGCCATTAATGCAAAAACCGCATTAAATTAAACCCTTTTCAAATCTAATTCTGTCCATTAAAAAATTCGATAGTTATCGTTTTGCTTGCATAAAAAAATTCGCACACATGCAAAGAGGTACCACACAACTATTACATACACTAATGTATGCTTGGTTGTATATATTGTAATACATGCATTCATATATTTTACTGAAACATTGAAAAAAAAAAATAAAAAAACAAAGAAAATGAAATAAAAAATAAATACATTTGAAGATGGCATTTTTGGCACAGGTACAAAATAATTACATACAATTGAATTTCAACAATACGGATCTGCCGTCGGTACTTTAGTTTTTAGACTAAAGGGCGGAGCCAACCATCGGAGTCTAACTAACTAGAGAGCATTATTGTAATATTATGTAGTGAACGCTGCTCATTCATTTGTTTTACTTTTACCCTTTTCTTAATACTGAATGCCTATAAAATTGATATTGCATTGTATTTATATAGGCACACATTCGTATGTGAATGCGCAAGGAGATTCTTGCCGATAGCTACATTCATATATTTACATTTTATGTGAAATTTTGCAAAAGCGGTTCACTCATTTCGGACGCCTCCACTCACTTATTGCCACTGTATGTATGCACATTCATACATGCATACTTGAATATATATTTCAAATGTTTACTTTACTCTCACGCCATTCTATATCATACTCATGGATATTGCATTTTTTTTTTCTGTTTTCCACAGTAAACACCCAATGAAAGATTCAAATTTCTAGTAGTACTTAGTTGAAATTTTTGTACTCAGCGGACGTTAAGCTGCCTGTAGTAGGTGCCTGAAATTTGAAATAAGGAATACTCTATTTGGCAAGAAAATATTTTAGATTTAAACAATTTGTTGCGAACAATATGATTTCTCTAGTCCTTCAAAAAGTCCATTTGTTTCATCGATGACCTCTTCATCCGATCCAAATCTCTTACTCTTCATGTTTGAAAACGGAAAATAGTCGCTGGGGCCTAAATCTCGAGAATATGCTGATTGAGGGAATAATTCGTAAATTAATTCACGCAATTTCGCCATTACTACTGTGGATTTGTGCGCCGATGTATCGTACTGATGGATGAGAACTTTTCTCTCCGCCAAATGCAGTCGTTGTTGCTTCAAATCGGCGTCGAATTAAACCAGCAGCTCTACATAATATGCGCTGGTGATAATTTTACCCTTTTTAAGATAATCGAAGAGAGTGACACGGTGCGAATCTCAAAAAATATGGCCCTATTCTGCTTTGATTCACCATGTTTGACCCGTGGAGTGTTTGGTCCACGATCACGAAGCGGCGCAAAAACTCGTTCGGATTTCGTTTGAAGATTACAAATTGTGAATAAACGCAGCATAACTTTTTCAATTCCAAATCTTTATACTAAACTGAAATTACTGATCCATGTAATATCCCTGTAGCCTCTTCTAGTTCGCGCATCTTCACTCACTAATTGTAACATATCGTGGATTTTACCGACCACTTCTAGCGTCGATATTGGTATCATTTAGGTGAACGTTTGGCGTCACTTGTGCTGCTACTGACCCACCGAAATTGAGTAGTCCCCATAATACTTTTGAAGCATTTGTTTGGTTAACGTGATGGTTTAATGAGTACAACTTTTCCCAGAACGGGTACCCTTCGAAACAAAAATCTTGTAAAAGTTGTACTTCAACCGGGGATTGAACCCACAACACTGAGCTACGGCACACATTACGGCAAAATATTAATTCATCTTAAGATTGAACATTAAAAGATGATTGTCGAACTTAGCTCAAGCTCAGCTTGTTAAGCAAAATAAAATATGCACATATACGATGTGATTAGTGATACTACAATATATGTATCGTATAATAGTATCTTTATTCAACAGATCGTCTATTTAATATGATTTCCTTCTTGAAGCTGTTTTTACCTACTGGGATATGTGCAACCCTGCTGGCATGTGTTAATGTCCAAGCGTTGTTTATCGTCATCGACGCTGCTGTCGACGTTATTTGTAAATTGTCTTGATATTGTTCAATTGACGTAAAATTAACATGGCGCATCGAATGGTATCTTTAGACAAAGCTAACGGGAGAATTAAATCTCAAAAATTTTATAAATTTCAATTCAATTCAATTGAATTCATATTGAATTGATCAAACCGACAACGAGTAAGTATCACAGTAAAACTAATGGATTCAATACAAATTTGAATGCAATTAATGACTAAGTTATATACATACTCATACACAAATACATAGCGCGTATTTACGTACAAATATGTATCAGCATATACGTTACATATGTACATAGGTACACACATTAGGCGATCGCTTTTCTATTGTAGTATTTAATTTTTCGTCTTTGTAAACCTTTGACGATGATATTCACTGGGCACTGGAGATGTCATAATCACGTCATCCACGTAAATTAATTCGTGAAAATAGAATATGGGAGCAATTAAATAAACTAGAAACTATCTCAGATTTTATATCTGCCAGTTTTGATGGAATACTATACGTACACATTTAGCATCTGAAAATTTATTATAAAATTGCATACTACCACTGTAAATAAATGCTATACCGTCTTGTATATGCACCCATATCTACGTCGTGAACAAAGACAATATTCGTGATTATCTAATTTGTGGAGCAAATAGTTAACACATTACACAATTTTACCATTCATACGTAATACGTAATTTTAAGTAATTCATTAGATAGTATATCTGCACTTACCTGGACTAGTTTGCCAGCTCAACCCTCCAATGAACATTTTCCTGTAAGATGAATAACAATTCATATCTCATCAAATGTTAAATAAATTGTGCTAAACACAAGCGAAACAAGCAGTGATAGCACTAATCAAAGATTGACAAAGAGGAACAAACAACAATAATAAGAAAAAAAGGTAAATACGTGAGTTTCATATAAAATGATTTATTGTGTACTAAACTTGTGACTATCACTGTATGCGCATATACCTAATAAAACAATAATGCATAAAAAACATCACTTGCCGCTACCACGATTTATGTATGTCGAACTAATGATTACAATAAAGATTATAACGCGTGCCTTCGTTTTCCAGCTGGGGTAACGCTCAGCCAGCCAGGGTAAACAAGAGGCCAGCGAAAAACTATTGTTGTAGGAGGAAGACCGAATTACACACTTAATGTCAAAATGACAGTAATATTACCGGTTCGGATGATATACCTTTCGCGGTACAATTCCTACTTTTTATTATTCTTTTCGTTTATTTCGTTTACAAAATGAAGTTTTACAATTAAAGTAAAAGAAAAAAAAAAGGATTTGAGATACAGAAGAATTATTTAATTGAAATTACAAATTAATAAAACTACCTACTCTATTCGTATCCTACGCAAGCAAGAGGGAGACAAGGAATGGAATGTAGGAAAAACCAGCGCTCAGGCTGGTTGCTCCTGGTTTTTAAGTAGTCAAAGTGACTACTTCGGTAGAGCAGAAGACTCGCAGTCCACTACACGAAGCTCTCGTAGCTGGGATCGCTTTAGGGCAAGAACTCTTATTGTCGCTCACCGTAGATGGATCTGCTTCAAAGGAGCACTCGCTGGTATTAATTCACCCAACGGGTCGATGTTGCAATATTTTTACAACTGAATAAAGAGCTTCAATAGTGATCCTATGTGGGCAAGCACATGTAGATATGTCACTTGTCCGATCATATACGGAAATCGCTTTTCTCGATTCTTGTTGGTTCAGCATAATTGTAACACGAATATGCTTGGATACGAACTATCCCTAACTTAATTTATAATAAACGTTTGGTTCCCCCTTACTTGCGAGGTCCGGAATTCTCTTAACCTAAGAAAAAAGAAAAAAGGTGAGGAAAAGCAGAACCTAAATAATAATAATAATAAGTATTATAAGAATCATAAATATATAAAGTAATAATAATGTAATATAATGTAATTACAATAATTTAATAATAAGAAAAAGTAAAATGAAGTAAAACAAATGTACATACATCAAAAAGTAATAATTTATATTAAGAATTTTAATTCATTCATTCTTTTTTTTTTATATATACAATATGTATGGAATATAAAAAATCCTTTTGTTTGTAACAATATGGAGGGGCCTCCTCCGTATCCGGGTTGATCTGTGGTAGTGCCCATCCGTTTTTGATGATGACGTTGTTTGCTGTTTTGTTTGTTCTTGCTCTTGTTGTTTTTGTTGAGCTTGCAGCAACTGCATCTGAGAGAGAGTAGAGTGAATCTTTGGTGGTGGCGGCTTGTAATTGTAACCGCCCACCAACTTCAACGCGAAGGTCGATTCACTTTAGTATGTCAACACCGAGTATACAAGGTTCACTCGTACCAGGCAAATAATATACCTGATGTTGAATACGCTCGTCATTTATGTGGAATGTCGCTATATAACATTCCCCTGCGTCTTCGCCGTCGGCTAGCACGATGTTGGTTGGCTATGTTTCATTGATTTTTGACGATGACGTATACGATCGCGCATTGTCTTCCCTACGAACGTTAGCGATGCACCCGATGCAGAGATGCATCAATGAGTGCTGTCACTGGCTTCCCCTGACAAGTAATATTAATGTTTGGTCTTTCGTATGGGTCGCCGACTGGTGTTTCTGGCGATTCGTAAATTATCTTGATTTCGTAACGGGGTTGCTCTTTCGCTCGTGCTCGTTCTATTATAGTATGTGTAAGGTGCGGTCGATTCATACGTGCTTCTTTTCTATATTATCAAATTCGTTTCGTTTAATATACAGACGATATTCGGGTCTTAACTCGTCATATGCCCTATCTAAATGGCATTCTTGTTTGAGTCGAGGATGTTGGCGAGTTAACGCCATAAGATTCATAATGAACTCTTTTGCCTTCTCACGTGGTCTTTGCATGCCTCTGGCAACGCCATCTTCTAATTTCACCATGTAGCGTGGTGGAAAGAAGAATTTCAGTGACGCCTCTTTAAAGTCCGAGCAATTATGGATACTGCTGCGTTTGTACCGCCACCAATCCCTTGCTCTATCTTTACACAATTCGTTGAGTGGTAATAGTAGCCTGTCATATGGGATTGTGTAACAGTCCGCTAATTCCTCTAATCATTCAATGATTTCGAATAGGTTACGTGTACCATCGAAATTTAAACCCCACCGTCGTAAAGTGTTCATGACCTCATAGTCGGGTATAGTAGTAGGACCACTTACTTCGGTGACTGGAAGTAGCGACGCACTGGTCGTGGTACTAGTTTGTCTAGTCAACTTCTCTCGCATGTAACTACGCAACCGCTACAGTTGCATTTGTAGCTCTAACTCCTCTTTTCGTAAAGTGTATATCCCACCTAACCGGTCTGTGTGAGGTACTTTGGCCTTTGTTTTCTCGTTGGTATTAATTCACCCAACGGGTCGTTGTTGCAATATTTTTACAACTGAATAAAGACGCTTCAATAGTGATCGTAACTGGGCAAGCACATGTAGATATGTCACTTGTTCGATCATATACGGAAGTCGCTTTTCTCGATTCTTGTTGGTTCGGCATGATCTTTATCTATTAGACGCATGCTAAACCAAACAAGAATTCTCATATTTGCTCCATGTGTTTGTCTTTATTTGCCTGTGCTTTTACCATCACTCAATTAATTTACATTAATTGAATTAAAGGGCAGTATAAGCAAATATACAAAATTAATTACAGATCGAAGTTATGATGTATTTTGGCACAAGTGCTCTGTGGGTTCGTCCCACCACCTGACTATGCCTACGAGAACGAGTTCGATTCCTGGTCGCGACTTGAATTTTGATTTTATTTTTATTATTTTTTTTATTATTAAATTTTAATATTATTGGATTTGTAAAACGAATATGCGTGTTACAAGATGTAGAATGATCTGACATGGAAATCTAAGTGAGCGGCGTTTTAGATTCAAAGGACATATGCCCGTAATTATTAAAATTAAAGGCATCTTAAATCTAAAATCGACTTGTTTGACATATTTCTCATACAATCTAACTGCCTTTTTTAATAAACTGTTATGAAACTAATGCTCTACAAAAGAATTTCCCATTGTTTTTTAATATAGGTCTCTGACGGCAGAAATCATGTTTGGAGTCGATTTATATATAATATTTCAAGTAAAATAATGACTTTTTTGGCAAAAATATTGAAATTTTAAGCCACTGTAAAAAAATTGTGATGAAGTTGACCTAAATACTCTTGGGGTTTGAGAGTCATGCATGGATGCTAACGTTTGAAATTCTTTTGATTGAGGCCCTGAACAACAACCTTCAAATTGTTCCACTGTGTTATTTTATTAATAAATGTTCCAAAGATTGTAAAATAATTTTGTTGCTAAATTCTTCCCTTTCATTTTCTCCCCAATGATAACATTTTTGGAGTATCGTATAACATATCGACTCTGTACACTAGAAGAAGTGAAAATAGTTGGTACCATTGAACTTAGCGAGTATCTAAAACTTTTGGCGTCTATAGTTATACTCGCTGTGCAATGAAAATTGGGAAGGAACTCTCCCTGTCGTTTAATACCGAACGGGGTTTCAGGCACAGTGATTTGTTATCGGGCGACTTTTTCTACGAGAGAACAGAGACAGCTAGCGAAAAACGCTAAATTCGGCCTAAACCGATCTTGAAATGGCCACATAAACGAAAAAAATTAATTATACTCGCTAAAGTCGAGATGGTCCGAAATCAACCCCCATTTTTTTAAAACATTTTTTGTTACGCATTTCATAGGGGATTAAAATGAGTTTTTAGAACAATCCTAACGTTATGTTTATAAATTGTATACATATAACAATTAAATTGAGATTGTCGTTTCGTCCAGCCGAATATGAATTTGAAATTCATCAATTAATATTATTGCTGCATCGGAGAAATACCAAGAATTAAAACACCAGAAGGAGAGGTAACAACCTAAAAACCAACAGAAACAATAAGAATAAAAAAAAGAATTTAATCAAAAACAAATCGTTTGAGAACAGCCTTTATAAATTTACAAAGACTAGTCGTACTTATAATGATTCATATGACAGCCCGCCTACAACGATTATTTTTATTTATAATTTTATCAATTTACTTTTATTTTTCAAAGTGCATTAAAATACATTTAAATACTCGTAAAGTCAAAAATCATTTCAGCTCATTCCAAATCGTAGTGTTTTAGTTATAATGAGAAATCAGCAGAGGGTCGGGGTCGGTATAGATTTACCATTTCGATAAAGACACCCACAAACCTCTCCAAGCAGAGGGAGATGACAAATGATTTTTCTACAAAGTACAACTGCAAACTCAACAAGAAGATTGGTTTTTGGCACCTCTATGACCTTTACTATTTAAGTTGTCGATATGATACCACTCTTAGATGGAAATTATATTTGAATTAAAATTAATTGGATAAATATAATGACATGTGGCAAGAGACAATAATAAAATAATTTAAAATTAATTTGAATTTGAAAGCTAGATAAGTGTGAAGTTTCAATAAAAATTGTTTATGCATTTAACTTAAAATCTAACAAGCTTACAAAAATTGTTTTTATATAGGGAAAATGTTGTTTGTTATCTTTCCCAGATATGAAAAACAAATACTGCGAATTTATACAGTCGTAACATATATTAAAAGCATAAGAAACGATAACACTTTTCAAATACTACAAAAGCTGCTATCATTCCACAACAGAATACACGGCTACTGTTTTTGTGATATAACTTTTCCATCAAATAATGACACAAATCTCAAGTATTTAATAAATTCATTTGCTATAAACGATTTTCGGTAGTTGTACTATACATACGGTGACCATATTTTTGAAGTGTAAATAAAGGACAAACTTTGATATGTATTTTATTATTAAATTTAATAAAGATATACATATCATAATGACATTCCGCGGTACATATTTTGTCCTTGTACATATTTTTTTTAATAAGTCTTTTTAAAAGTCAAATAATTCTGAACAACTTAAATCCATGTTACACCTAATAAGTAGAGATGAGTTTTTCATCTTCTTCTTATGTGGCCATAACAACCGAATATCGATTTAGGCCGAAAATAACATGCTTCGCCAGCCATCTCTGTTCTTCGCTAGCTGGCGCCAGTTAGAAATTCCAAGCGCCGTCAGGTTCTCCAGTACTTGGTCTTTCCACCGGAGGTTGGGTCTTCCTCTTTGCGCCGTCCTCCAGCGGGTTCCGAATATAACACCTTCTTAGCTGGAGCGTGTTCTTCCATTCGCTCGACATGACCTAGCCAGCGCAGCCGCTGGATTTTGATGCGCTTTACTATGTCAATATCGGCATACAGCTCGTACAGCTCATGGTTGAACCTTATTCGGTACTCGCCACCAACGCAAATAGGTCCAAAGATCCTGCGTAGGACTTTTCTCTCGAAAACTCCAAGCATTCGCTCATCCGAGATGGAAATTGTCTAGTCTTCAGCGCCATATGTTTGTACAGGCATGATGAGAGACTTGTAGAGTGTAGTTTTCGTTCTTCGAGAGAGGGCTCGACTTCTCAATTGCTTACTCAGTCCAAAGTAACACCTGTTAGCAAGAGTTATCTTACGCATGATCTCCAAGCTGACGTCATAACTGCTGTTAATGCTGGTTCCAAGATAGACAAAGTCCCTTACTACTTCAAAAGCGTAGTTGTCAACAGTGACGTGCTGTCCAAGACGCCGGGACTCTTTGTTTGTTGACACTAGATACTTCGTCTTGCCCTAGTTCACGTTGGGACCCATCCGACGCGACTCTCTTTCCAACTCTGAGAATGCTGCACTGACTGCTCGCGTGTTCATGCCGATTATGTCAATATTGTCGGCATACGCTAACAGCATGACACTTTTGTTGAAGATAGTGCCATTATGTCGTAGATCAGCAGCTCGTATTATTTTCTCCATAATAAGATTGAAGAAGTCGCACGATAACGAATCACCTTGTCGAAACCCCGTTCGCTATTGAACGGTGCGGAGAGGTCCTTCCCAATTTTCACTGCACAACGGGAGTTACGCAGTGTCATTCTACAAAGTCGAATGAGCTTTGCAGGAATACCGAACTCAGACATTGTTGCGTAGAGGTAATGCCTTACCGGACTGTCGAAAGCGGCTTTATAATCAACAAATAGGTGGTGTGTGTCGATCTGTTTTTCTTGGGTCTTCTCCAGGATTTGGCGCAGTGTGAAAATCTGGTCGATGGTGTATTTACCAGGTCTGAAGCCACACTGATAAGGTCCAATCAGGTTGCTGAGCATAGGCTTCAACCTTTCACACAGTACGCTCGATAGAACCTTGTATGCGATGCTCAGGACACTTATTCCACAGTAGTTGGCGCAAATTGTGGGGTCTCCTTTTTTATGTACAGGACAGAGAACACTGAGCCTCCAATCATCAGGCATGCTTTCATCCGACCATATTCTGCTTATGAGCTGGTGCATGCGGGTGAGCAGCTCATCGCCTCCGGTCTTAAACAACTCGGCAGGCAGGCCATCAGCACCTGCAGCTTTGTTGTTCTTCAGCCTTAAAATGGCCGTTTCAACCTCGTCATAGTCGGCTGGTGGAATATCAACACCATCATCTGTAATTGGGGTTATCGGGCAAACTCCTTCACTGGCGGAATTGTTCGTAGCATCGCCATTCAGTAACGTGGAGAAGTGTTCCCTCCATAGGCTCAGTACACTCTGGACATCAGTAACCAGATTCCCATTTCCATCACGACAAGAAGAGGCTCCGGGATTTAAACCTCCACTCAGGCGCTTGATCTTTTCAAAGAATTTTCGAGTCTCATTCTTGTCGGTACACATCTCTATCTCCCCACACTCGCGTCTTTCTTGTTCTCTTTTCTTGCGCCTGAAAAGACGTCTCTCTGCACTCCTTTTCTCTCTATACCGCTCTTTAACAGCTCGCGTTGCGCCTGCACGCAGGGTTTTTCTGTAGGCGGCGTCTTTCTCTGCGGTAACGTCGCGACACTGCTGATCATACCACTCATTCCTCAGAGGCCGGTAGTAACCGATTACCTCCTCGGCAGCAGTAGTCATGGAGTGGGATATATGTGTCCACCGTGCGCATGTATCATCAAGTGGGGGAGTGTTCTGCATAAGCAGATCCGATAGTCGAGTGGAAAATGCATCTGCTGTCTCTGGTGATCGCAGCTTACTGACGTCGAGCTTTCTCTGTGTGGGACTTCTCTTGTTATTTGCGACACATAGGCGTGTGCGCACCTTAGCTGCAACAAGGTAGTGATCCGAGTCGATGTTGGCACCACGGATCGATTTCACGTCCATCACACTGGAAGCATGCCTTCCGTCAATCACCACATGATCAATTTGATTTCTTGTTCGTTGATCTGGAGACAGCCATGTCGCTTTGTGGATGTCGAGATGCTGGAATCTGGTACCACCAATTACCATGTTTCGTGCTGCGACGAAGTCTATCAGCCTCATTCCGTTATCGGAGGTGTTCTGGTGGAGGCTGAATTTTCCGACAGTTGGACCAAAGGTACCTTCCTTGCCCACCCTGGCATTAAAGTCGCCAAGCACGATTTTGATATCGTGGCGGGGGCAGCGGTAATAAGCTTCTTCGAGGCGCTGAAAGAAGCTCTCCTTGGTCACATTGTCCTTCTCATCCGTCGGAGCGTGGGCACATATAAGGCTGATGTTGAAAAATTTTGCCTTGATGCGGATTGTGGCCAGCCGTTCGTTCACAGGCGTGAACTGTGAGATAAGATGTCGTAGTCTCTTGCTGACCAAAAATCCACATCCATTCGTGCCTTTCAGCATGGCAACTGTAGTAGATGTCACAGGACGCTCTTTTGGAGCAGCCCTGTCCTGTCCATCGCATTTCCTGGAGAGCGGTGATGTCAGCTCTGTATTTTTCGAGGACATCAACCAGCTGGATAGAGGCACCCTCCCTATAAAGGGATCGGACATTCCAGGTGCATATCCGTAAATCGTTGTCCTTTTTTCGTTTGCGGGGGTCATCAACAAAAGCGGTAGTCCTTATCCGAGGCATATTTGTTTTTTTCATTAGGGGGGTTTTTTTATGTGGCGGGTCCCAAACCCAACGCACAACCTCTAACCGAGAAGATTGTAGCCACTCACTTCAGCCGCCTCCCAGCGGGTGCCAGGAAGACATTGCCCGGTGGTCGCCACATGGAGGGCCCCCATTAATAATAATGAAAGCGCCATCACAGAGTAAGCAGAGCAAGCTATATGACTACCCCTCATTAACAAATAAAGGCATCATCACATAGCGCTCAGATCAAACTATATGACAGCCAGTGAGTTGACTTGCGATGAGTTCAACAAGGATTGCGCTAGCCCCACCCGGTTGAGGCAGATGAGTTTTTCACTGGTCCTTAGTTCAGTGGTTAGTGTGTTGATATTCTGATACGTAGGTCGTTGGTTCAGTCACCGACTTTGACAAAAGATTTTTCTTTCCAGAAGACATAGAAAATTCTAGTATTTTTAATATATTTGCACAATTTTAACTATCGGTTTGAAAGCGAACAAGGATTTCATATAATTTTTGATAAATTAAAAATGTATAACTAGTTGGCCAAGATTCGATTTTTTTTTCAATAGTTATGTAATTATTTACACAACTATTTCTTTTGTCTTTAATAAAAAAAAGCACACAGTTTCCACAGCGGAGGTTGTTTCAGTAGACTACACTCGGAAATTCTTCTTTCTTTAAAAGATTAAACCTACCGATTTAAATATGTAATACATGTCTCATAAAAAAATAAAATTCTTATTGGAAAATTAGTTGCCTGTACTTTGGTACTTTTCAATTTTAAAATAAATTTATTCACTTACTTTTTTACTTATGTGGCTAACACGCTCCTTCGTTATCTGGCGCCAGTTAGAGAATCCAAGCGATAATTCCAATTTTTTCACAATTTTTTCATTGAAATCCATTAAATTCATTTTCACAAAGTCATTCACAAAGTCATTGCTCATTAATATAGTTTTCCTTTTATTATTTCAAAGTTTAATGTCACCAAATATTAATTTTTAAAATGCATTAATTATGCAAATTGATCTTTTGTATATATATCGAAAAGACGACTTTTAAAGGACAAGTCTTAAAAGAAAGGACAAAATATGATTTTAGAAAAATAGATAATGTCACAGGACAGCACCTAAGAAAAAAGTACTGTCCCTTGAAATAAAGTGCGGATGGTCACCGTAACTATAGTGGTAAGGAAAGAATTTACCAGGTTGTTCAATATGTTCGTAAATTCATTGAGTAAATTCAGTATAGTCTCTCTGAAGCTCAATATACTTATTCCAACGATCCTCCAATATACGAATCGCTTCCCTGAATTGAAAATACGGAAGGCTTGCAAAACGTTTGTCCTCGACTTCTATCAACTTTAGGTTTAATGACAATCATTTACCATGAAAAAAATTTCGGTGTCTGAGCAGAGGTAAGTCAGTAATAGCTAAATTTGGCGAATACGCTGGACGTTGCACCAATTCACTAATTTTAGCGGTGATTTGTTGTGGTACGATTGTTTCTTTTGTAAATTTGTTTTTTTTTTGTCATGCATTTTTGCATTTATTTGATTCTAAAAGTTACAATAAAAATCTGAGCATACTATTTTACCAGTTTGGATTTAATCCACCAACAAAATGAATTTTACATCCCAAAAAACTGATGCTGAGAGCTGATTTCGAAATACGCACTCGCTTTGAAACCGAAGAACCACCACTCCTTAGCCTCTAGTTTTGATTCAACATAATGGTGGTGGACGGGTCTCAACAAAAGTTACGAAACAATGCACAAAATCCCGTTTATTCCAGAAATGTTGGTAATAAAGTCGCATTTGAATAATTTTTTTTTCATTGTTAGCGAATGCGACAGCTTTTGCACCCACAGCTTTTTGAAACTCAAAAATTCCCTTAAAATATTACTCACGCAGCTTAATGAGACACCTAAGACGATCTTCTAAAACCAAAAACAGTGTTAATATGCTTTTTGGACGTCTTTGTGGACGTCGATTGTCTTCAAATCTTGCTATTGTGAAATACAACGGGAAAACAATAATTATTGGCACAATATACGAAATTTACAATATATATATATATATATATATATATATATATATATATATATATATATATATATATATATTTATATTTATATATATATATATATACATATATATATATATATATATATATATATATATATATATATATATATATATATATATATATATATTATATGCTACTTTACATTCCAATGTCACACGAACAATTTTTAATAGTGGCAACCCTTTTTATCATGAGTCTTTCTTAGACATAGAATAGGAAAATGTTTCAATTGTTACAAGTATCAAATTACAGTCCTGTAAAAGTGGACAATCAATATTGATTCTCCTATCTAAATTAAGTGTTTCAAAATCAATAATTTTTTTCCCAGAAAACACACGAAAAACTATTCTTAGAAATTTTCTGAAGTACCTACAATTGTAATGTGTGCGGTTATTTGCATCAAAAGCATTCAAACAGTTGAAATTAATTTTTCATGCCGTAAATGTATGATTCTGGACGAAATATTTATGTATTTATTATCATATTTATGTGAAAATGATGAACTTAGTCATCGTAACCCTCTACATATTAGATACTCTTTATATTGTTTTTTTTTTTATAAACAATCTGTACAGTTTGTACTGTGGCCTTGTCCCACACTTGCAATTTGCACACAACAACAATAATATTTGAACAAATTGTCGTTAACTAGTGGCAATAATGAGCTCACAAATTTATATGTACGAGTGTTCATGGAAGTGCAAAACTGATTATGGTTCACTGGGTTCCGGTATCAGTGAAATTGTTTGCTCACAAGAACATTTTATGTATTTAAAGCAATTTTCAATACAGATATTATGACTCACGAAGCGATCCATTGTTTGGTACAGCTGCTTTCAGATTCCAAAAGCGGTTTTCCCGAGTCACATCATATAACACTGCGGAATGCATATGTACGCAAGTACTCACAATTTATCACTAACTATCACAATCATCGTTGATATTCATCACTTGGAAGATGCAACTTGTGCATCATGTTATAGTTTCGCATATCATAATAAAGAATACGAGTAATTGTAATTCCGTGCGCCTGCCGCTTGGAGATTTTAACGATATAACGATATATGCTTATTATATGTATTTATATACATATACGCATATGTATATATATTTTATACTTTCAGCTAGTTACTCGTTCAAAGTCGATCAGACTTTTTATTGTCATAAGCTTCTGCCATTATTGTTTCTCTGTCGGTTGTTACCTTTTCTATGGTGAATTCTTATTGTTATTGTTATTGTTATGTGCATGTAGAAAACATTTGTTGAGAAAAGTTGAAAGTACGGGTAGAGCATGGTTATGCAAGCAGTCTCACCTATTACTAGTGCTATTCGCTGCTGGCTGAGGTTGTTGACGCACGTGGTTATGGTCGCAGCCATGGCCGTTGTCGGAAGTTGGAATGATTCGTGTACAGTGCAATTTTTTCACAAGACAAATTATGTGAGGCTTGCACCAAGATAGGATGGCAAACACAATAATACACATGTAGGTATGTAGATAGACACCTACTATGCAATAGAACTAGTTTCGCCTACAAGCTGGCTCGAATTCTATGCACTTACTTTAGAGTTCTACCTACTCAATGAATGATGGCCAACAAATTATATACACATTGCGTTGTAGAAAGAGATTGAGTAACGACCAACTGTTAGTTACCTACTCGCATTAGCAAAAAAGTAAATAATAAATTTGTAATAGAAGTCAACAAATAAGACTTTTTCAATGGGCAAGATTAAATTATGTGGAAAGTTTTTCCTGTTTCATTAAATAATGCTTAAAACTTGAAGAAATAGCGGGAAATAAATAGTAGTTTCGTGCAAAATACTCGTACATGGATCACACAATAAAGAGCATATCTTTGGATTATGATTGAAAATAAGTACATATGTATTTATATTCTTTTACATATATTCGTGCGTATACTATGTGTATATCTATTGCAATTATAAATATCGTTAGCATTCATTTGTATGATGATGTTTTTTGCACAACGTCGAAAAACCAAAGGGCTTCTGGCTTCTAACGTCAAATGTAAAATACATACAAGAGATTCAGATGTCTAAAGTAAATTTGCATTGGATAACCGTTAATGTTGGATGTTTTTGTCATTTCTTTTACTAGCCTAAAAATAAATTTGCAAAATGAATTATATTAATAGCACGACATTATTTATTTTAGTCACTTCTCTCTAAATCTTCTACTCAATTGCAGCACGCGGAGCAACAACCGAATTCACTCAGCCGAAACAATCGAAGGGCCAGGGTGACGGCACTTTCTGAATGAAATGAATGAATATTTAGCCTATGAACACCACGTGTGTACATCCATCTAATGATGTTGTCGCAATTGAATTAATTCAAAATGTGTTCATGTTTTAATATGAAACTTTCTATCCTGCTATATGCGGAGACATGGAATCAACAAAGCAACAAAACCTAAATGATTGCAAATATGATCACACCTTGGCACAGGCCTCATATTTATATTTGAAGTGAGGCAAGTGTGTGATTTTAAATTAAACAACAGGAATTTCAGCACATTCAAACTAATACCCTCACATCACCTTACTACTCATAATATTCGATGTAAATGTAGAGCAAATAATGATGATTGTACATACCCGGGGTCATTTGGCACTTCCGAAGGAGATCCTGTACTCATCTCCTGTGATTGATTCTGTTGTTCCATTTTCATATCCATGATCAGATGGGATGATGAGACGACTTGGACTTCTAGCAGAATAATTAACTAATACAGGCAACTAACTACTTTCGTTTCCGTTCAGTATTTTCAGACATATGTATGCTTACTGAAAGCTGATTACCGGTGCTTTCAGTAAATATGTAAATTCATCCACTGCACTACACTTACTCACTAGATACTGGATCACATTTCTTTCGGCACCGGCTAGCGAGTACATTCTCTATGTATACTGATCTTGGATTAGCGAATTCTTAAAATACAATTCGGAATATAGATGTTTTTTAATCAGTCTCTCACACATTGGCAATTATGTAGGATATTTTTTATTAACATTATTAAGTCGGTCAGTCATCACTCTATCGCATACCTCAAAACATGGCAAAACATGAAAGAAAAGGTTATCCGCATTTCATTTTTTAGAATAATCTGAAAATCACACATCTTCTGTAGATTGTAAATGGTAGATATATACAAACTATCGTAATTAATATTACATGCGTAGGTAAATATTTAAGTTGAAAATTGTCAAGGCCCCAAGATTAAATTTAGTTAACATTTAAAGGCTCACTAGTAGTTACATCCACAGGTTTGATGCCAATCGATTGTGTTACTAGTATACTAATAGTAGTAATTGCTTTACCAGTCGAATCAAACACGTGACACGTAATTATAGTAATTGTAATAACCGCTGTTGTTGTTGTTGTTGTTGTTGTTATTCTTGTGTTTGCACTGATAGAGAGGAATGAAATGATCAAAAGTCATAAACAGATACTATGTACGTATGTATGTCGCCTGCCTCTCTGCCTCTCTCTCTCTCTCTCTCTCTGCATTTGGAACACCACGAAATTATGAAATTAATTAAAATGTACCTACTAACACTGGCACAGAGCGTTCCTGATGAATCTGCACTTATGATCAGCTACTAGCAATATCATCAGTTCAATGGCTGGCCGGTGTGGAGACTGAAGAAAGCAAACCTTGATGACAAACTCAGATCAAATTGCAGTCGCTGCTACTGTAATTGTAGATCATGGAATGCAATATACTACAAACAATATATCAACGTAACCGAACACAAAATGCAAAACTATAACACTAATAATAACAACAACAGCAATATCAGCAGCAGCAGCAGTAGCAGCAGCAGCAGCGGTAACAGCAATAGCAATAACAACAGGCCAATAATTTGCGCTGTGAATTGCAAATTGCGAAACGGCGGTGAGGAGCATGCAGGTGCACCGCCCGTGTGTCACGCACACACGCGCGCACACACACTTACAAGATGCTACATTCACTACAACGCCTACAACGAAGGTCGCTCGCTACGCTCCACGATACTAATAGTTGCACTAAATTCAAAATTTTTACTTTAGCTGGACTATCTATCTAGGTTGTTGTTGTTGTTTACTTCATGACGAAACAGCGCCAAATTATAACCAGCGCTCTCGACAACTACCGACACGATACTAAATAGCGGAACTCAGTTTAACTTTTCGAATTGCTCGCTCCCTCGCTATGTAGAAAACCAACCAGCAAACCCCACTCACTAGTCGGCTTGTTGTTATTATTATTATTATTACATTGCATAGACAACCGCGCGCGCGGACCGCAAACAACTGATAAGCAAAAGGCATGCAACGGTCCACAGTCTGAACTGCATGCGAGAACACTACGTACTTATGCAAACACACATGCACATACCATACAGTACATACAATTCTCTATTCGAAGTAGAAGATTTAAGAGAATGGAAGCTTTTAAGAGATTCTGTCGAAAGAATAAATCCTAATCGGAAAGTATTTACACTTTTTTGACACAAACAGACACAACAAGAGAGAGAGAAGCTAAACATTCTGGATGGAGTATATGGTTGCCAGAAAATTTTGTTAAATAAATCGCCAATTGACAAAAATTCGACAAATCGTCAAAATGACGATAAAATCATAGAAATATAAAACAACAATTTCACGACACCATAAACCAGTGATTAGCTAACACTGCAAAGGTATTCGACACGAGAAGTAGTCTTGCTTGTTCGCTCCTGCGCTGCGACCACGACAGTTCTATGATATAATATCATATGATACTATTTTACCTTAAAATAGCAGTTCAAAGCGGTTTGGTGATCAATAAATCAAATGAATCTTATTTCAACTCTTTACATATCCAATGATCCTTGATTACTACAAAGCAAACTATTGGTGGAGGTCTCCATCACTCCATCGCTAGATTACTCCACTCCTAAAGGAGTTGGGTAATTTAGACTCCATATGGAACAATAAACTAGTTTCTACGAAGCGAAATCGCTTTATGCTGTTTTATTTGCAATACTTTTACATGAAACTGGCATTCCTCAAACAGAGGATCAATGTTGGTTGAAAAATCTATAAAATAATTGAAACAAAAATCGTTCTTTTAATTTACATTGTAATTGTAATTGTAACTTTTATGCTTTTTTATTGAAGCTCAAAAAAGCAATCCATTCTTCTGTGTATAATAAAAAAAAAGTTCTTCTAAATTGCTCCGTTGCGATCTAAAAAGGAGAATACAGATAATACTCGGCTTTAATCTTACGAAGAATACTCGCCTTTACTCCAAAAGTAGGTCAAAACGATTAGACAGTCTTCCTCGACATGACAAAACGCATGGGCTTTGGAGCAATGGAGTGCAATGAGTTGCACCACTTGGAGTGCTCAAAAATTAATCTTTGAATGATCCCGTTTTCTACTGGGGGTATATAGATCCACATGCCCCTGCATTTGTTTTGCGTGTGTATGTGTTTGTTGAATTTGGACAGTATTGGTGGAGACCTACCTACACATATTGACAGATTCCGTACGATACAACTCTTTTGAGAGCTTTCAGAAACTTTTTCATGGCAAATATTTACAATCATGAAGAACCGCAAAATGATTGTCCATAGGTGGGAGGTACTATACCATTTTCGCCATGGACAATTCAAAAGTTCAAGCAACTAAAAGAAAAGCTTATTTTTACCGCCGTGGAAAGAAATTTTGTGTTTATCTATCGGTTACGTAACTCAAATGATTAAATTTCACTACACGTATGTATGTATTGCTTAAAATTATCAAAACAAGAGAACACAAAAGCTAATAGTATGCTTTCGTGCGCTTTTACATATGCACGGAAATATAAACACATAAACAAATACACACATACATACATATTTATATACATATATAACATACCTATTTAAAATTATTCGATAATAATCTACCATGGAGGTATTTAGGTAATTCCTGTAGATTTTACAGCGACTTCCAAGTTTTTAAAAAGCTGTTGCTTCAAAAAAGTTACTATTACTTACTATTACTATTCCTTACTAAAACGAGCCGAGTCCAAGAGATTTATACCCAACTAAAACCAACTGCATATTCAAAATCACCAAAATGTTTTCTTTGTGCGTAGCTCCCTGCTAGAATATACTTCTTCTTCTTCTTAAGTGGCCATAACAACCGATGATCGATTTAGGCCGAACATATAATGCGGCGCCAGTCTTCTCTGTTCTTCACTTGCTGGCGTCAATTGGATATTGCAAGCGCCGCCAGGTTACTCAACACTTGGTCCCTCCAACGGAGGTTCTTCTGCGTCCTCCAGCGGGTGCTGAGTTAAATACCCTCTTCACTGGAGCGTCTTCTTCCATTCGCTCGATATGACCCAGTCAGCGCAGCCACTGTATTTTGACCCACCTCCGTACAGCTCATACAGCTCATCGTCGTACCTTATTCGATACTCGCCATCAACGTAAATAAGTCCGAAGATCCTGCGCAAAACTTTTCTCTCGAAAACTCCAAGCATTCTCTCATCCATCCAGAAAATTGCGCCTTATGTTAGGGACTTGTAGAGTGTGATTTTCGTTCTTCGAAAGAGGGCTCGACTACTCAATTGCTTACTCAGCCCAAAGTAACACCTGTTAGCAAGAGTTATCCTACGCATGATCTCCAGGCTGACGTCATTACAGTTGTTGATTCTGGTTCCAAGATAGACGAAGTCCTTCACCACCTCTAAAGTGTAATTGTCAACAGTGACGTGTTGTCCAAGACGCCGGACTCTTTGATTGTTGATGCTAGGCACTTCGCCTTGCCCTCATTCAGAATATACTTACCTACCTATTATACACTTGACAAAAATGTCGCCTTTTAAACTAATTGTTTTGATTTTATTAATTTTTTCGCTTTACAGAGTGTTATGGAATTGAGGTTATTTGGAGAAAAACTTAACAAAACAGAAAGAAAAATAATAAACTAAAGTTAACAGTATATTCCATTGATATAGCGAGGAAATCTACGCCGTTACTGGCTTCGGAGGCGGGGTCGAATCAGACGTTGATCCCGGCTCCTTCTTCTCTTTATTCCAATCTTTTAGACCTTCAGGCAATGTTGTGTCCTCATCGAATGATCCAGTGCCTTCCACGAATTCTTCATAAGTGGACTTTTCTTTAAATGGTCGTGCACCCAACAATTCGATCATATCATCTCGGCTGAGATTTTCATTTTTCAGCAGACGTTCAGCAACGCGTTTAACGTCATCTTTGTGTTTCGTCAGCAGCTCTGTTGTGCGCTCATGTGCATTCTTGATAAGTAGGCGCACCTCACTGTCAATCATTTGAGCTGTATCTTCGGAATAGGGTTTCGAAAAGACCGGATCCCCTGGTTGCCCAGCATCGAAACTGACTTGCCCAACTTTCTCATTCATTCCAAATCGTACAATCTGCGCATATGCGCTATCCGTAATCTTCTTCAAATCATCTTGTGCTCCAGTCGTAATACGATTGAAAAACAATTCTTCAGCTACCCGTCCACCTAGTGTCATGCACATTCTATCGAATAGTTGCTCCTTCGATAGTAAATACTGGTCCTTTGGTAAGTACTGCGCGTAGCCTAAACCTTTACCACGCGGAATAATCGATACTTTCAGCAGGGGATCAGCATGTTCGAGAAACCAGCCGGCAACAGCATGTCCAGCCTCATGATGTGCCACCGTATTCTTTTCTTCTGGCGCCAACACATTTGTTTTTTTCTCCATTCCTGCAATAACTCGTTCTATAGCTTGTTCAAAGTGCTTTTGTACAATAGAATCGTTCGAGTCACGCGCTGCAATCAATGCTGCTTCGTTGCACACGTTCGCAATATCTGCACCCGTAAATCCTGGAGTTAGTGCAGCCATTTTTCGAGCCAAATCTAGTTTGTCTAAATTAGTCTTTAAAGGACCAAGATGTACTTTAAAAATGCTTGCACGCCCCTTAATATCGGGTGCAGGAACATATATTTGTCTATCAAAACGGCCTGGGCGCATTAAAGCTTTATCGAGAATATCAACTCTATTCGTTGCTGCAAGCACTACTACGTTGGTGGTTGTGTTAAATCCATCCATTTCGACTAGTAATTGATTTAATGTATTTTCTTGTTCAGAATGTCCACCAAACGATTTACCACCTCGTTTACGGCCGACGGCATCTATTTCGTCTATGAAGAGAATGCAAGGTGCATGCTTTCGCGCCAATGCAAACATATCGCGAACCCTGGATGGGCCAACGCCAACGAACATTTCTAAAAATTCTGAACCTGACACAGTTATAAACGGCACATTTGCCTCACCGGCAGTAGCTTTAGCTAACAAGGTTTTGCCTGTGCCAGGAGGACCAGTGAGCATTGCTCCTTTGGGTATCTTTGCACCAAGGTCTATATACTGTTGCGGGTTTTTAAGGAAGTTTACAAATTCCATGATTTCAATTTTAGCTTCTTCACATCCAGCTACATCCCTGCGAATAAGTTGTTACACAATAGAATGCATGAATACAATACTATAAATATAATATATGTACGTACTTGAAACGTACACCAATTTCATTTGGATTGATAAGTTTCGCAGTGGATTGCATTACACCTCCAAACAAACCACCACCCTTTCGACCGCGACCACCTCCCATCATTTCAGCCGACCTTCGCATCATAAATATGAGGAAGCCAATTATTAGCAGAGTGGGCAACAGTCCTGTGAAACTTGAAGCTTCCACTTCGGCCCGATATATAACAGGCACGAAATTAACTGGTTCAACACCTTGATCAATTTGCGCATTTTCTAGATTTCTCTCGAACGAATCCACACTTCCGATGTTAAACCACAACACTCCCGAAGAATCATGGGAGCTTCCGGGTTGCAGACGCACTCGAACCCATTTTTTATTTACAACTTCTAGTTTCTCGACTATTCCTTTGCTGAGATAACTAAAATGATAGCAGTTCATTAAGAAACCCATTCGATCAGAGTAAACCTTGAAATATATTTTACCTATGTACAAAGTCTTTCCAACCTATTTCCTTATAACTCATTTCAAAAAAGGCAAAACTTCCCAGCAAGGCTATAGCTCCTACAGCACCTAACATGATCCACTTTTCTCTATCACCGCTGCCGCCATCTCCAATGGGTCGTCCTGAACCAGAATTTGAACCTCCTCCCCCGCCTGATTTTGAGGTATTACTAAACATGCCAAAATTCCAATCATTTGAATTTTTTGTATCCGAAGATTCACTACTTTTATTCGCAGGTGGCTTGGTCTCAGATTTTCCGTCTTTTTCTGATTGCTTATTGTCAACAGAACCGGGCTTACCATCCTCAAAAAATTTGCCAAATCCCTTTGGTGGCTTTTGGCAAAAATAGTGTACTTGTTCCACAAAATATCGAATGAAGGGAATATCTAGTATAGCCGCACTTCCAGAAGCTGTTCGGTGAATCTACAAGGTATACATTTGCTGAATTTCAATCAAAATATCACCAATTATATCATAACATTTACTTCTTTTATTGTCGTATTGTTTGCTAAATACGTACGTCGGAGACAGCACTCCATAGCTTTCGCCGTATGCAGTATTCTATAAGCCATTTCCAGCCGGCTATTAAACTTGCAATTTCTGTAATACTTATAAGGGTGTTCTAACTGTTGCTGTTATTCAACTCTTCCTTTGCTTTATTACAATGCTGTCTTAATTATAAGGAAAGTATTTTACTTTGTTACTTGTTTCGTAATACACCAGCGCGTAATCTCAGGAAATAATACGAATGTTTTTGATTTCTTCACTTTTAATAATATATGATTGTGAAATAAGACCAATACCTCTATCCAAAAATTTACGGTCGAATTAAAATGACAACTGTCATCCTAATCAAATAGTTACCACATTTCAAAAATTATTACGAGTTTTTTACAAATTTTATGTGATAAAATCTGTAAAAAAGTGCATTTTATAATTTAAATAGATTTTGTATAGAATCATATACACTTTTAAATTGATCTTTCTACTCACTACGTCCATTTGATATTGATTAATAATGCACGTAGTCATATATATCCTCATATTCCATAATCAATGTTTACTGTTAATGTTTTCTAGTTTTTAGTATTTCATCTTTGTTTTAATTTTTACATCAATGCCCAAACGGCGCAACTTCATTCGACATGATGGTTTCGTCAACAACACAACAACAATTGCATTAGCTTGACTGCCAAACATTGAAACTGTAATAACCCGTTTGAAGTGTTTATAGGCTTAATCCAAATAAAATATTAACCTGACAGACGGCAGTATTGCGGATTATCTAAACGGCATATAATTTTATTATAAATAATATAAATTTCAGAACACGCATTTCTTGTTGATTTCAATAGAAACGATGTTTTATAGCCTAGACAAATGGCAGCCTAATTCCGGATTATCGAGTTAATTCGAATTAACTCGGGCATTAACTGCAGCTAATCCGCATAAACTCTATGAGTTATAGCCTAGACAGACGGCAGCCTAATTCCGAATTACCGAGTTAATTCGAATTAACTCGGGCATTAACTGCAGCTAATCCGCATAAACTCTATGAATTCATTCTCAAAATAAAAGAGGATTAGGGCAATTTGCGATGGCAACACTGCTGAAAATTGTCTATTGTGAATTTTTCTCTATCCATTTTACAAAATATTAGGTTGTTCGCTAACAAAAAACTTTCAACAATTGTTAACAGTTTTCAACATGAAAAATGTTGGCGAACAAATAAATCCAGCTGTCAATGACGAGCGGTGAATGTCAATTCACAAGTTTCTGATAGTTTTCAGTTCACTTACTCCTTGTGGATTTTCTCATATCGAGAGTGATAGATGACAGAAATTGATAGTGACAGTAATGTAAGTGGACAGACCTAATAAAACAGCAATCAGCCGTTTAGTTAATCCGCAATACTGCCGTCTGTCAGGTTATTGTTTTATTCGGATTAAGTGCGCCGTTAATCCGGAATTAGGCTGCCGTCTGTATAGGCTATTAATTCTCAAAATAAAAGAGGATTAGGCCAATTGGCGCTGGCAACACCGCTAAAAATTGTCTATTGTGAATTTTCTCGATCCATTTTACAAAAATTAGGTGTGTTCGCCCAAAAAACTTTCAACAATGGTTAACAGTTTTCATCATGAAAAGCGTTGGCGAACAAATAAATCCAGCTGTCAATTAAGAACTGTGAATGTCAATTTACAAGTTTCTAATAGTTTTCAGCTCACGTAATTCTTATAGGTTTTCTCATATCGAGAGTGACAGATGACAGAAATTGATAGTAATGTAAGTAAGTGAGCAGACCTAACAAAACAGCAATCAGACTTTTAGTTAATCCGCAATACTGCCGTCTGTCAGGTTATTATTTTATTCGGTTTAAGTTCGCCGGTAATCCGGAATTAGGCTGCCGTCTGTCTATTAGATTCTAAATGCAGAAATGAAGCTGCCTTTACTTGCATTTAGATAAAGAATTTTGTATGGATAAATTTATATTTTGAGGATGCTACTCTAGGCTAAATGTGCTAAATGTGAATTTATGCCTCAGCATAAACACATTTTTAGAATAATCAAAATCATTGCATTACGGTTATTTTTCTATGCGAACACATTCTGACTTCTAAACATGATCGTAAACATCCCTGTTTTATGATAAACTCGCGATGCCAGATGCTAAGTTGTCGATACTGAAATATAGATCAGAGTACCTTATGAAAATGTAGGTATTATCTTATATCATTTGAAAGTATTAAGAAAACTGTTTTGAAAATAAATCAAGTAGATAATCAGCTAATTCAATAAAACCATCTCGTCAACCTACATTATTACTTTCTGATATGGCAACATTTTCTAAAAGTGAAATGTATTCGGCAAAAGTTTGATGCGAATGCAATATGGCGTCTTGTCGTCAGTGTTGTGCTGTGTCGTGGTACGTATTGGTTTCTATGAAAATTTTATTTGAAAAGATATTCTGCGGAAATGCATTGATGAAAAATAAAAGTGAAATAATAATTAATTTTTAATACAATTTTGTGTTCCATTACATAATATATCGAAGTAAAAATTACTTACGAACAGCAGAAAATTACTTAAAAATTCCACTCGTTGTAAGAACGGAAGAAATGTATACAGAAAAATTTTCATTCTGCGTTATTAGTTGTTTTAAAATCTTTGTTCTCGTTATGAATTTTGCATATTGTTGAATTGAAAATAAATTTGAATATTTTTTTTAATAGATAGCATAATTTAAAATTAGTATCTGTGCGTTGGCCGGTAGAGAAAATAGGTCCTGCAAAAGTGGATGCGGTTAGTGTTGGGAGGGGCATTGCATAGAGAAAATCAATAATGCAGCAGTGGGCCTAATAAGGCGCCGTCTGTTTATTGGTTACTAGAATGAATGTGAAGAATAAGTTGAAGTTTGTTCTAATCACGCGCGATATTTTGATTTTCTACCAACTTTTAGATGCTAAATTCTTTGTAGAAACACATATTTATATTCTTAATTTATGTTTTTCACTTTCAGCTTTTGTAACTGAAACTCCGTTTAGACATCACACTACTTTCATCATAATCTGAGAACACCATCGAAAACGAACACAAAATCAAAACAAAAACCGAACGATTATAAAACATAGCTCAAAATAGGCATTAGAGGAGACAATTTGAGGGGAGGAATTCTGCTCCAACCGTTTTCAATTAAATCGCAAAATTATATTTATTTTATTCTTAAAATTGGAAGCCAAAAACAAAGTGCAAAATAAAAGTTTAAGTAATTCAACCAAAACAATAACTGTGAGAGCAAGAAGCTTGTCCAACAGCGCTTGCTAATTGGGAGTGTTTTGCAAAAGAAACGTATACCCCTGTGAAATAAATAACAAACAATACTCATCTGTAATTAAATCTAAAGCCCTTTAAAATATTTTTTTTTACCGGAATCGCAGCTTGTCTGTTCAAACAATTTTAAAGAACTAACTCATAGCAACGCTACAAACGTGAACCACAAACAACTTAAAACAGTAAGCGCGAGTTTCACGCACCTGCCGCAGTTCTAAAATACTACTGCAGCCAATCGCCTACACATAACAGAAGCACACGCATTTAAAATACCAATTTTTCGAAATTGATTGTCCCAAACGTTAATTGCAGGAGCTCGAATATACCACGTTTATTTAAACTTTACTTTACAACTGAAAAACAATAATTCAAAACTACTTTCTTATATATATAAAAATAAACACAACACATCACACCCACTGTCGAATTGAAAAACAACTGAAGAACTAATTAAAATCGCAATCGTACATCACCAAGACAACAGAAACTTCATCAGCATCAGCAACAAAACAAAACAACTGAAAAAGTTTAAAAGTACAAACAAAAAATAAAAAATACATATATATTATAAAGGAAAACAAAAAAAAAAAATAAAACTATCATATGATATTATAAATAGATGAACACATAAATATTAAAAAAAAAAGTATTTATAAGATTTATACAAAAAGCAAAAAAAAAATAATAGTAAATAAAATAAAATTACAAATATCCTCTGGAGAAAACTCCTAGGTGAGAGTTGATCTTTTGGAGTTGACTCGGTTGAGTCTGCATTCGCTCACAGCGACCAATGCCAACGAAGGAGTGTGTGAAAACGGATGTAAAAAAAACCGATATTCATAAGCTAAGCAACAGAAACAACAAACGGCAACAATAACTATAAACAATTTAAATAGTTTAATACATTACATTATAATAATAACTACACAAACATTTTGAAAACAAAACAAAATACATCTAAGGCAATTTTACACACGATGAGAGAATAGTTTTACTAGTGAGAAATATCTGAGCTCATAAACAAAACGCTAATATTCGAAAATAATCGACGGTATATATGCTTAAAAGGACGTATCATCGGATACGGTTACAGAAACGAATGTGTATGTTTTGACGATGTATGTGTACCTAGTGTGAATGCAACAAGTCTAAAATTAATACTCGTAATAAACATAAAATAGTAAAAAACGAAAGAGAAAAAAAGAAAACAAATTCAAAGAAAGATTTAACATCTCTGTGATAATTATTGTAAATTTATAAACTAATGAAATCAGAAACAAAACAAAGATTATTATTATTATAAATGAATTAAAAGGAAATAAGAAAACCTTAAATTTTAATTTAACTTATTAATACAAAGAAACAAACAAATAAAAAAGAAAACACAAAACATAAACACTAACGCAACTGCAAAAAAGATAATGAAACATTGAAACAAATTCGTGATATCTTAAAGGACTTCGATACATATACTATAGTATATTATATTTTATATTATAAGTAATAAGCTTAAAAGTAGTAAGCGAAAAAACAAACCCTAGGTTTTATGAAAGACTTTGCTATCTTCATTAAACATAAGTAATTTCATAAAAACAACAAAAATTAATAATTGTAAAAATATATTACAAATAACTAAAATATTCTTATTTAATTAATTAAATCCCAATACGATAACATAATAATGGTAATAAAAGGGTAAAGTGTTTGTTGGTTGAAAGGAAGGTAAAGTACTACCATTGAAATTAAAAAAAAAAGGAATAAAAAAACTAAACTGTAACTTGGGGAGCTACGGCCCAAAATGTTGGTTTTCTAATAAACATTAATACAATAAAAATAATCCAAAGACTCTGCACGTGTGGCTTTTTGAATACCACAGTATTTAGATCACAGCATAAGGAGCCCACGTACCCATGAAGTTCATCACAGTGAGCAATAGTTGTTGATAATTGCGCGTCGCACACTTGATACTATACTTATCGTATAGACGGTTTTAATCTACAAGGAATTTCAGTGCCTCAAGACACCAGTGAAGTATATACATACAAAATAAAAATAACAAAGAAAAATCTCCCTTTGATATTGCGAGAACGCGTCAAACAACCATTACAATAACTACGGCCATTTAAAAATTTCAAAATGAATGCCCAATCGAAGAGCTATCGTACAGGAGAAGGTAAGTAGCACCTCGCAAAAGTGCGTATTTATAACATCGAGTAAGCAGGCATGTCATTTCGTCACTTGTCATTATTATATTTCATATGTCAAGCAATCGATATTTTAAATTGTAAAACGTCTATAATCTGAATTCATAGTAAAAACTGTTTTTCTTGGCACTGTTAACACAAGCAAAATTTTGTATCCTGTTTAGTGTAGCTCACTATTTTGTGTACAACTTAAGTGACTTTCCTAATTGAAATATAAATAAATAAATAAATTCGCATTCTATTATCGATTTAGTAAAGGGCGAGAGGGTTAATGTGGAATATTTGTTGAAATTTATTTATTTAGAAATCTATGACAATTTGCCGTGCGATGGATTTTACAACATGAATGCGATGCGCAACTTGAGTATTCCAACTAGTTTCCCACCTATTGGGACGTTCACTCTGGATTCTACCATAGGACCTCCACAAACGCAATCACAAGGACCACCAATATCACAACATCCTCCAACCATTGGGATCTTTGACGCCAGCGAAGTCAGCGATGTCATACAGAATCCAGCCACCATAGGCGTCTTTCAGTCGAACAGTGTGCTTAACAATGGTGGTGGTGGCAACTCTTCATCCATGTTTGGTTCACAATCCAGTTCATCTTCGGCCGCTAATGATCCTAGCCAAACAACTCGAGAGACTGGCATCATTGAGAAGCTCTTGGTAGGCATATCATCCTACACTCCTATATATATATATATATATATATATATATATATATATATATATATATATATATATATATTTATATATATATATATATATTTATATATATATATATATATATATATATATATATATATATATATATATACCTATATATATTTATATATATATATATACCTATATATATTTATATATATATATATATACCTATATATATTTATATATATATATATATATATATATATATATATACCTATATATATTTATATATATATATATATATATATATATACCTATATATATTTATATATATATATATATATATATATATATATTTATATATATATATACCTATATATATATTTATAAATATATATATATATATATATATATATATATATATATATACGGGTATATATATATATATATATATATATATATATATTCCTATATATATATATACGGGTATATATATATATATATATATATATATATATATATATACCTATATATATATATATATATATACATATATATATATATATATATATATATATATATATATGTATATGTATATGCCTATGTACTAAATATTAATATTTCCAGCACTCGTATGGTTTTATTCAATGTTGCGAACGCCAAGCGCGCCTATTCTTTCACTTTTCCCAATTTAGTGGAAATATCGATCACTTGAAAATTGGCGATCCTGTAGAGTTTGAGATGACTTATGATCGTCGCACTGGAAAACCTATAGCTAGTCAAGTCTCGAAGATTGCTCCAGAAGTGGTAAGATGCATTATTCAACGATCGCCAAACATACACATTAAATCTATTCAATTTAGGTATTGTCGGAGGAGCGTGTTACCGGTACGGTCACCACTGAATTACGTACTGATTCTGTGAATAATTTGCTTTCGTCCAATGAGACCACTGGCAGAATAAGTTATGAAAATCGTGGCGAATGTTTTTTCTTACCGTATACCAAAGATGATGTTGAGGGAAATGTTAATTTGCGTGCTGGCGACAAAGTGAGCTTTCAGATTGCAACTAACCAAAGGTGAGCCAGAGTGTAGTTGTATACAAATTTCGAACAATTACATTATTACATTTGCATGCGTAGAGGTAACTTAGGTGCCTGTCATATTCGTTTGGAAAATCCAGCACAACCAGTAAAATATCGCGGAGTTGTATGCTCCATGAAGGAATCGTTTGGTTTCATTGAGCGCGCTGATGTTGTCAAGGAGATATTCTTCCACTTTTCTGAGGCAGAAGGTAACGTTGAGCTGCGCCCGGGCGACGATGTTGAATTTACAATTCAAACTCGCAATGTAAGTTGCCCTGTACTACCCGTATGTGCTTTTTTCGTTCTATTCCATTTGGTTTATGGTTGTTTTAATTAAATGTAACTCAATTTAAGGGGCGAGAGTTTGCTTGCAACATCACCCGTTTGCCACCGGGTTCAGTAATATTTGAAGACGTCGATACAACAATCTATAAGGGCCAGGTATTAAAACCATTGGATCGAAACAATCCTGCTCGTCAAACCAATGATCCTCTACCAGGCCGAATCCGCTACAGAGCTGCTGATTATTCAGAGGTCGAAGTTCCATTTGGCGACAAAGATCAGGTACACTATATAGTTCAATCCTCTACTCTTCATTTCACTCCTCAATTATTACTTTCTTGCAGAAAGGAGATTTTACTCTTCGCCACGGGGATTGGGTTCAATTTTTGCTTGCAACGGATCGACGTGATCAATTGCAAAGAGCCACGTCAATTTCTTTGCTTGATGAAACGTTTAAGGTGTCTGGCGAGAAACGTGAGCAGGGTGTTGTAGCATCATTGAAGGATGGATTCGGCTTTTTGCGCTGCGTCGAACGTAATTTGCGCATCTTTTTTCATTTTACTGAAGTTCTTGATACGGTAATCATCACCGGAACTTATCTAAATTGATTATTGCTAATTGATTGTGTTATTGTAGACCCGTGAAATTGCTGTTAATGACGAAGTGGAGTTTACAGTCATACAGGAGCCCGGCGTAACGTACAATAATTCTCGCTTGCATGCAATACGCATAAAACATCTTCCACTAAATACTGTGCAATTTGAAACGCTCATTGCGAACAACATTGAAGGTTGGTATTGGTACTCTCCATAAGGCGGGAATACAATCTATACAACGCTTTTCTTGTAGGCTATATTTCACGTGAAGCCCCAAAGAGTCCAATAAAATCTCAAGATCGTGTCGAGGGCGGAGTAATCACCTATGAAAGCGGTGATGATAAAAAGACTATTATGTATTTTCTCAAAGACTGTGAAAAACCACCAAGGGTCGGTGATCGTGTACGATTTGATATCTATTTGGTAAGTTGGTGTTGGAATTCGGCTACAGAATTTGTTCGTCATTAAATTGATCGTTCCATTAAAACCTGAATTTAGGTGAAACGAAATAAGGAGTTTATTGCTGTTAATGTACAACAGGCGCATCAACATCAACACATTTTAACTAATACAACGAACCAACAGCTGCAGCAGCAGCAACAGCAGCAGCACCAACAGCCACAGCAGCACCAACAGCCACAGCAGCAGCAATCACAACAAATGCTTAATCAAAACAATGACAATTCAATGATGATTCCGAATGGAATAAATAGCGCTGGTGGTATATTGATTGCACAAAACGGTTATATATCAATGGGGGCTAATACACAAATAATGACGAGCGAAAAATTTGAAGATTTCAAATTGGAGAATAACAATCTGACCACAAAGGAACCGGGCCAAACTTATCGCGGCTTCATTGCTGTAATCAAAGAGAATTTCGGTTTCATTGAGACCCTATCACATGACGAGGAAGTGTTCTTTCACTTCAGCAACTATGTTGGCAATCCCAACTGGTTGGAATTGGGACAGGAAGTCGAATACACACTCTCGCCGAATGGCAACACTTCGGTATCCGGCAATTGTTTGCCAGCGGAGAATGTTCGCACTTTGCCAAAGGGTTCCATTCCCCAGCCATCGGTTTTAGATCTTACACACAATGGCATCGTTGTACGCCCATTGCGCTGCATTAATCCTGACCAACAAGAGTACGCTGGTTTAATAGAAATGATAGATGAGTCCAAGTCCACCGTCCTATCGCAGCATGAATTTGGCATAACTAGCTTGATTAATAAGCGTGATTTGCTTCAAAAGGGCGATTTGGTTACATTTAAAATTGATGAAACCGGACGTGCAGCCGATATCTCGGCAGTGCGTCAAAAGAAACGCGCCACTGTCGATTCCATTAAAGGACAATTCGGATTTCTCAACTACGAGATTGAGGATGGGAAGAAACTCTTCTTTCACATGTCCGAAGTACAGGGCAACGCAGTGGCATTGCATCCAGGCGATACTGTTGAGTTTTCGGTCGTTACCAATCAAGTAAATACTATCAGGTGCACATACATGTTTATCTATAATCTAATGATATTATTTTTGCATTTTTGTTGCAGCGCAATGGTAAATCTTCAGCATGTAACGTATTAAAAATAAATGATCGGCCAGACCGTTTGATTTCACGCTTAAAGCTAAATGCAGATGATTCAGTGCCACGGTTAATTATCATTCGTGCGCCAAGGGGTCCACAAGGAAAAGGCTTTATGTCTCAAGCTCGCCATCCACGCATTCCAGGTAAATGCCAGGATTGAATATATATAAAAACTACATAATAAATTATTTGCATATTTCTATTTTAGGCACTTTAGTGGAGTAAAGAAGCCAGCCACACACACACACACACACACACACACACAGACAAACACAACTAAATGAAAGACACCTACAAAAATCATTTTTGTTTTTGTTTTTTATTCTTTGCCAATTTAACAACACGCAAAAAGCTCATCTTTCCTCTGAGTATAAACATGGAATATTCATTATGAGTAATGAATAAAGGAATACAGTAATAAAAATCTTTATCTACATACTAAATTGATGATCATATAAAAATTTATAAATTCATAATGACAATTGGAGTTATTTAATAATAATAATAATAATAATGATAACATAAATATATAATTATAATCTATAAACTATAACAAATCCGTATAAATATTATGGTATTGGTTGTATCAACGCGCTTTGGTTTCACTATGGTGGAAAGAGAATATCATCCGTTGTGAGACCGATGCAGCGTAAGACAATTCAACGATATAGCAATAAAAAAGTGCACCGATGGAGGAACTATGCAATAATCGGAACATTTACTGACAACTACACTATTCATGTATTATTATAATTACTGTGTTATTCTATAATTTGAGCATCGACTACATTTTAATGTAGTCCGTCTCACACTCTATCTCTCTCTATGTCCTTCTCATTTTCCTCTACGATAACTTGTGTAATAAATTTATAATGTCTGTTTATACATATGAACGAAGCCAACTGAATCAAGAAAAGATATAAGATAGATAATATGTATTTTCCTTGAAATTACTTACCATTATTTTCTGCTCAGCAAATGAAACGTACCAACCAACAAAAACACATGCAACATCATGATTAAACATAAAACAAACAAAAACTGAAGTTTAATTAAGATTAATAATAATAATAATGATAAAATAAACAACAAATTACAATGAATTTCAATTACTTAAATTGGGATCACACTCCTATAGCCATGTTATAAACAATAACATTAATAAAATATATGAATGAAATTATAAGATATGTGCTTGAATACAAGAATTGCGAACTATATAAGTAAATAAAGATATCTCATCAAAGCTAACAAATAACTTTGTTTCAATTTCGCTTAATTTTTGTATTAAGTTTCTATCCTTAAAGAAAACAACAACAAAACAAAGAAGAAAAACGCCATTCATTTGGAGGTTTTATTCAATGTTTAGCTATGTATAGTTAAATATGTTTTATTTTATTTATAAGAATAATTGCATTTGCTTAAGTAGCTGTGACAGTGACTGAAAATACACGTTTACAATTGGTTGTTGAAAAACATCGATTATACTGTTTTGTAAGTATACAGTTAATGTTATAATGCTAAAACATAAATATTTTCAATTCATTTTAATATTAGTGACGATGGAGTTGAGTGCACGAACTACTCCAGTCCAACTACGAGTGCATTGGATTTAAACGAGAATGCTCTGGAATCTCCAAGTGTTGTATATGATGATGTGTGGATATATGCTAACATTGCTATTAGTTGATTTTAGAATTTCTTAGTGCAAATGGAGCAACATCAAGATGATGAGGATTTACATATCAAACGAACGAATTCCACGTTCAATGCGGGAAGCTTATCAGATATATGTATATATTGTATATGTGTATTATAAATAATGTGATGATTGAGAGTGTAATAATAATTGAGGATTGCATTTGGCTCTGCCAATATATTGTTTCTTTATTTTTGTTTCGTTTGCTTAATAAGTATGTATGTATAGGTATGTAGGTATGTTTGTATATGCATATGTATGTAATAATATATACGTATGAAGTTCTAAAGTCGTTGAGTAATGAAAAGTAAAGTTTGCTGGGATTTCTGTTGGTAATCACAATGACACAGCTCGCGAAAGCTCACATAGTGCTGTCTACGATTGCTTCTTCAGGTGTTACTTTTCGACACAAATTCCCGAAGTATATCGCATGCCATTTCGATGTTATTTCGTGAAATACCAAGTGCCGTTATCGCGTTTTCTTTCGTATAGCCTTCGCTCATTAGACGCGCGATATATTCCAGATTGATATTCTCGTATGGCACGTTGCAGTCTTTTTGATTAATCGTCACATTTTCATACAGCAGCGGAGATTGGTGTTGTGTGGCAGAAGCCCGAGTTTGATTTGGTGTGCTTGTTGCCGTACAGAGTTGTGTGTAGTTCGATGATACTTCTCCTGCTTCGGCCGATGCCGATTTCACTGTAATCGGCAACCGTGGTGGAATTCTCGCTTCCAATGGCCTTGTATCAATGACGCCCATTATTGTTTCGGCGGGACCCACAATGTCATCGTCGAGCAGCGACCGATTGCTACCAATGGGCGTAATACATTGCGATCGCAGTTCCTCGACAATAGAATCAATGTGAACAGTGCTGCTGGCATGCGGAGGTATGGGTGGTGCTGTTGTCTTTGGTACAGTAACTTCCAAATTAGTTGCAACACTTTCGGCACTTTTACTCGATTTGGGACTAGAACTTACCGCCGTCACACCGCTGGTATGTGTGGAATTATAATTTTTTCCTATTACACTGCTGCTGCTATTCGCAGTAGCAGCTGCACCACCACCACCACCACCCCCACCATTCACAATGGCGGCACTTGTGGTCGTGGTTGTATTGGAGATACTCTCAACGCCTGGTGAAGATTTACGTGGTGGTAGTGGAGGTGCTACTTGAACTGTCGAATCGTTACTACTACCACAACCAACACCACCACCACCACCGCCGCCACAACATGTAGTACTCTGAGTGGTGGTGGGTAGTGGTTCGTGTGTATTTTGCAATATTGCGTATGAAGAATTTGAGTTAGAATTGTCGCTGTTTTCAGACTTTCCGGATAATTTCTGTCCATAGAGTGGCGTCGTTGTAATGTTCGATCCAATTAAAGGAGCACTCATGCGATTTGTTGATTTTTGTGTAGTTGTCGCACCATTGCTGGAAGAGTTCGTTATCGAAGCCATTGATTGGGGGGCATTCATACTGACTGCCACAATGTAATTAGTCGAATTCGCGAGCGAAAGTGTTGGCACATGGCCAGTGTAGAGGTCATTTTGCACAGCCATCAAACTGGGAGTTGTACTACGTCTAGCGAAACGGGGCGATGTATGTGGACTATGTTTTTCCGTGGAATGCGCAGATGTTGTCATATTATTGCTCAGTGCATGCAGAGACGAAGTCGCAATGTTGAACTCTCCAAAGTCCTGTGCATTGATTGAATTTTGGATGTGAACAAAAATTATCTCTTGTCTATTGCAAATGTATAATCACACGTAGAGCATTTAAATTCAAACAAATAAGAGAGATACGAAAAGTATGTGTGGTGGCGAAATAAAAGCAAAAATAAAAAACAATCAGAAATCAGAAATCATGCCAAATCAAAGACAACATATCTATATGTGTAAGAAATAAACTGATAATTCAAAATGCATGCATTTAAAAAAAACTTTTCAAAATTTATTGAATTTATTTTTCAAATAAAAGTTGTTATAATCGTATTTTGAAGTTATAAGTTATATAATTTAATATAAATTTTCATACTTTTTTTTCATTATTACTAATTTATATAGTGTAAAATTAAAACAAGTTCCATTAGCGACCTATGTATTTTTAAGCATGAGACTGCAGCTGGAGCAACAGCTTACTAAGAGTCACAGTTATTTTCAGACGTATTCAGCAGTACTAAAATCAATTTACTCAGCCACTTGCTCGCGCTGCAATCACGCTGCTGCATTCATTTCAATATCGTTGACATTAATTATATTGTATTTTACAAATAAAACAGTCTTATGGTATAATAACTTCATTAATAATATTTGTGAGAGGGAGAGAGAAAATTATGCATATATGAAGTATCATTACAGACGATCCTAATTCAGCTTTATATTGTCAGACATATGTGGTATGTATGAATGTATGTTCTCATTGAGAAAATACAAAAATAAAACATAAAAAACGAACAAAATAAAACACTAATAAATTTTAAATAAAAATAAAAATATCAAGTTGCAATCGTTATCGAAAATAAAAGTATATAAATGCTACTAATTATAGCTAATTCATCTTTGGAAATTAAAAAATATTCTAACATGCCACTATTGCTTCTATCAAAGGAAGTACATATGTATACACATATTATCTTCAACCTAGTACATATATGTACACATAATTAAATATAAATGTGTATGTATGTATGGATGTATATATGAATGGGGATACAATTGGTATATAATGTATATAAAAATACAAAATAATCGCTATAAAACTTAACATAAATACATTTTAAACAAAACAAATAATAAATATGTATATAGATGTGTAATTTAGTATCTATTATGTACAAAGTTTGCATCACCCCTATTCACATATTAAATAAATAAGAAAAAAATCAAAACTGAAATTAAAACAAAAACACATTTTAGAATATTCTCCAAAAAGCCTGATTTCTTGGAGCTCTCTGAATGATTTTAATTTGAAAATAAATAAAACAAAAAAACTTATAGCAAGCTATAGAAGCGCTTGTCCAACAAATGAATGCACACTAACTAAAAACTAACTTAGTGTGCTGCCACTGAAGGGTGAAAGGGGTGTCAAACTTATTAGTGAATAAAAGGAAAAGTACGAATTTGCTAATGTAATAGTTTAGTGTGATTGATTGCAAGTGTTTACACTGCACAAACAATGATGTAAAGCTTCCTAAATTAGTAAATAACTATACCTCTGTGTCGTCATCATCGTTGTTTTGCTGGTGACGCCCATTTGTTGAGTTACGATTATGCTGTTTTCTTGGATCGAAAGCATCAACGATTATTTGTTCGGTGCCCTTAATTTCCGCTCTGCAGAATGGGCAACCCTATTAAAGCAAAATAAAAATGATTTTCAAAAATATATTTTCAAATTCACATGCGCTTACTTGACCCTCTGAGTCCACTTGCCACGACGTCAAACACGGAGTGCAAAGTAAATGACCACAAGGCTCAATGCGTATGTCTTTATCGTTTTCTGCGCAAATTTTACAAAGCTGAAATGTGCTTCCTAAGTTGGCAAATAGTAATCAATATTTATTTTATTCAATTCTAGCAGTTGGAATACTAACCCATTTCACAATATAATTCATATTGCTCCTGTGTTACAGTAATGTGATCTTCTGTAGGACTTTGCACAGCAGATGATAGATCAGGATTATATGCTTGACCATCGGGATACAAATAAAACCCCTCCCTACGGACACAAACAAGATTTTTAGTATTTTTAACATCGAATTTGTTACTATTCATTAACCTATGCCCATCCAATAAAGCCTGGCACAGTGATTTATTCTGAGGAATCGTCTGCAAAATCTCTCCATCAGCAGTAACATATCCAATGGCCCATTGGCCCAGACGTGTGCATGATAATCTAAAAAATATATATGCATGCCAACTTTAAATATATTTTACTCAATACACTTTATCGAATCGCCAAACCTAAAGACATAACTTCCAGCTTTGTGTATATAACGTTGAAGGCGTGCTTTTACTTCATCATAGGTCAAGAACGCAACATAACCAGGATGTGTGACAGCAAGTATTTGCCAGTTGCGTAAAAGTGTAGCCCACGGCTGGAATAATCGTGTGAAAACATCAAATTCGAAATTAGATATATAATCGTTGCATGTAAGGTCAATTGTGGTTTTTAGAGCCATTGCTTCAAGTCCTGATGAAATTTGGTGAACTTTATTCAATTCCTGTCTAAATATTTTCCACGGCACTAAGGTGCTGTCAAACGATAGAAAGGAAATTCATTTCACATCACGCTGTTGATTGATTCTTATTATATAAATCACAAGACGAACCTGTTGCCAAAATTCAGTTTCCAAAAATCAGCAGCATCTGCTTTTGTGATTCGAAACTGATCGCCAGCAAATACACCATTTGGAAATATAGCCTTTAACTCGCTTAGCATGTGCGAAAATACCAAACTCAATTTGGTCAGATTTCGACGATAGTGAGAATTCTCATCGAACATTTTCTCCTTGCCCTCTTTGAAAAGCTTGATTGCTTGTTTGCATTTTCTCATCAGATTGTTGATGAAAACATTAAAATGTTCGTTGGCATGCAATACATGCATTTGATCCTCATTTTTTGAGTAAATTAATCGTAGACGCTGATACGTGTCCGGCAATATATCCAATATGAACGGAGGACTATTTTTCAAATTCATTTTAGGCTGTTGACATAATTTCACCACTTTATCCATCAATTTCCACGTCTTCTCCAATGTCTTCTTATCCGTTGACAATCGCTGAGGACCACACGCCTCCGAAAAAGCGCCATGTAATTTGGAAAAAATTGAACTAATATTCTTTGATTGTTGAATGCGACTAGTGCGACTTGTCGCCATTTTTTCTGTCCGTCCGTCCGTCCGCTTCACTACTACGTCGGGCTGTGGTTCTGTTCCTCCCAACTGCTCTTATCAGCAATTATGGTGAATTTTTTTCAATTAGCCAATTTAATTTCACAAATACGCTTTAATAAAAAACCGTTTATTTCATACAAGAGCTCGTATTCAATTTCTTAGCTAATTCATATACTTTGCCTTGGACGAATATGTAGCACGAATTTCCAATACAATTATTTTCATTACTATTTGCTGTTCATCTAATCAACTTCTCTTTTCATCATCTGAAGCTCTTTCAGGTCGAATGAGATAGCAGCATGGTATTCTAATATCAGAAGAACGTAGTTATATTTCAACAGGGTGCTAACGATTTGAGAAAACATATACAGAGTTGTTTCAATCTGTCCAGCGGTTTTGTATTTTAGCAATGACTGGTAAAGTAACAACCCTGTCTTAGGCGCAATGTCTTAGCTAATTAATACTGGCATTTCTATTTTTATTATTAAATAAAATAAGTTTAATAAAAAAAAATATTCAATTGTAGTATTTTCTATTAGGCTGAAAATAAACAACACTTCTCAGTTAGATCAGCTTTTTAATAACGCCAATAGCTTTCCAATTGTGTTAGATATGATTTATTTTCAACATATCTACGCATGTAACAGTTTCCCAAGAAATGCGACGTTTTTTTTTTTATTATTTAGAACAGAGTTAATTAGTTGTTGCTGCTGAGCGAGAGTGGTTTTAGAAATGCCGAAGATATGTAGGTATACAACGCCATAAAAATCACTTTAAATCTGGTGGCTTCCACCATGAACTTTATTGCCAACTAATACAAATATAATAAAAAAGAAATATGCGAAAAAGGAAATTTTGTTAACACATATACATTTCTCTAAATATTTTTTCCAAACTGACTGGCTTTGTTGCAACTGTTGCTGCACTTCTGCTGCCGCATGCTCGTATGTATTAAATTTCATTTTCTTTGCAATAGCCTTAGTTTTGAAATCTTCATAAAGTACTCAACTGCAACAACACGTTATACATATAACATGCATTTATGCTTGCACACACATATCTACATATACCATAGCAATGCTGCTGCCCCATTGTTGTCCGGCAGCGGCCTTTCACAGAATATAAATTTGAAAAGCCTAGCGAACAGAGTGTCATTCCACATTCGCGCTTTAAACCTTTCTCTTCGGTGTTCGTTAGATTCATACATACATATATCATCGCATCAACTTGAATTGTGTCTTCAAAATACTTACGTACCTACTATATACTCGTATACATATACATATAAATTTAAATAAATGCACATACATTCATACATTCGTTCTTAATAATAAGCATGTAAACAAAAGTATAAAGAATTCATTGAGCAGCATATCCATACACGCACGACGACAGCAGATCACTTCATCCGGCATTCGTAACATACATTTGCAGACATTTGAGATCCGAGATTCGTTCCAAATTCGAATGAAAAATTAAGTGCTAGTTAAGTGGTGTTCAAAATAATAATTATTCAAAATACTGTAAATTAATACATAAAATAAATAATCATGTGCATAATATGTATCTCTGTAAATACGAATACATATATATATATATAAAGTAATAACATTAGCAATAGCATTCGCTATCGTCATCATCATTTGGCAATTAAGTGAAATTGGTGCAAAAATTCAAATTCAAATTCAAATCTAAAGCTTACAATACGAATAACAGTAACAGTAACAACAACAACAACAGTGGCATTCATTCAACAACAATTCAAACGAATTCAAAAGAAATTGAAAACAAACAGTGAGGTCAACCAAGAGTTAAGGTCCAGTTGCTAAAGAGTGTAGAAAGAATCGCCATCTGCGTTTATTTATTTTTTATTAACGCACATACAAACGAATGTACACATTCATGTAGATATCATCAAGCTGACACTGTCTGCGTTCCGCTATTGTCCGCCTTTCAACTTAGGGCCGTTAATTCACGTTCCGCGTGTTGAAAAGTAGAAATACCATAGTCGTTTTGTCGGTCGCATAGTCAGTTGGATCTCTCGCTTGAAGCAGTCGAATAACATTCGCTACTAATTTGATTTGTTTTGGTTTTCTTTTGTTGCGCGTTTGGGCTGAGTTGAGTGTGTGCCACCGCAAACAGCCTTAAACTCATGCGACAACAGAAACTTTCTTCGTGATATTGTGGCAGCAGCAGCAGCAGCAAGCAATAATAACCATTTTGTTGTTTTTGTATTATTGTTGTATTCAATTGTTAACGAGCGAAAGCGTTACACGAAAGTGCAGTGAAAATGCTCCAAGCAATTAATTGCTTCATTTTACTAACAGTCGTGAAGCAGTTGTTCTGGCTGTTGGCTTCCAGCCAGTATATCGCTCATTCAGAAGGTAACGTGCAAATCAAATACACATGCATATATAATTATATATATTATGTATATTTATTATATATATATATATATATATATATATATATATATATATATATATATATATATATATAATATATATATATATATATATATATATATATATATATATAAATCCGCCACTGATAAATGTATATATATATATATATATATATATATATATACATATATATATATGTATATATATATATATATATATATATTATATATATATATATATATATATATATATATATATATATACATTTATCAGTGGCGGATTTAGGGGGGGAGTTTTGGGGCTTAGAGAGCAATATATTTAGTACAGCGAGTTTCCAACATTTCGATGCCCTTTCTGTAGTACGAAACTTTAATGCCTTCGAAATACGCATCGGTTTCTACAATGACTTCCAAGTCTGGAGAATACGGTGGGTGAGCAACCAATGCGAATCGTAATTGGTCCACTTTGGCCATCGCTTTCCAGAACATGTGTGCCGGTGCATTATTATGATGGTACAGAACGTTTTTCTTCCCCATATGATGCTGCTAAACCTTTATTTCGTCATTCAGTTTGTTCAAAAATGCTACATAATAAACTCCTGTTACTCTTCTTCCCTTCTGCAGATAGTCGATGAGAATTATGCAATGTGCATCCCAAAAAACGGAGGCCAAACGAGTATTGGCCTTTTGGTCGCTTTTGTTGGCTTTTCAACCACTCTACAGACTGAATATAGGACTCAGGCGTATAGCAATGGATCCATGTTTCATCCATCGTTTGTTCGACTGCGCTGCAACAACGCTAATCCGACGTTTTTGATCCATGATCAGCGAGCGTGGTACCTATGGCGCCGATAGCTTTTTCATCTCCAAAACAATGTGCGAAATGTATTAAACCAGTTCCTTTGAAATACTCACAGCCTCGGCCAACTCGCGCAACTTCACTTTTTGATCACATAAACCGATTCGATCCACTTGGTAGACGATTTCCACATTCGTAGCCTCTTTTGACATGAAACTTCATACATAAACTGGTGGTGCCACTTATTAAAAAATCTTAGTTTATGAGCTCGCGTTTGATCGGCATTGATGTATAGAATTTTCGCTACGCTATGCTCTGTACTTGATGACCGAGCAGTTTTGTGTTTGCGCCATGATTCGTAAAGACATAAAAAACGCGTTCGTCCTGAGGAATTATATTCCTTCGAAAATATAGTTATTTTTTTACCTATATGAACACATTTGCTTCGCATTGGAAGATCTGGTTGACAAAAGTATTATTATGGATGAATCGAGACCTCAAATATTACTCACTTCAATTGCACAATCGGAATCTATAGCTGCACTTTCAACTATTAAGCAAATGGTTAATATACTTAATGCTATTTAAACAAATACTATTAGTATGCAATTGCAGTAACAAGAGTGAGACATCAACCGCAGTATAGATTACGCCGAAAACGTGTATACAGAACTAACTGATATGCGACAAAACGCAGAAATTTTTTTAAGTATCTTCAAATTTGCTGAAGAAGAAGCAAATTGTTGGTTTTATCTTAGAAGCACCACGGCAAGTGGAACATCAAGTATGTTGTCAAAATTACGACGGAAGCGTCGAAACCATTTTTGGTCGCACAATTTTTAGTCCCGTACTTGATCAGGTGTACAAGCTTAAATCCGCTGTTTTTCGGTAAAAAAAACACATTCTTTTTCATACTAGAAAGCCAAAAATTAATTTACTCAGAGTATTTGCCCTCATTAGCTATACATTTTTCCCATCTATCGGGCAATTCGTGTATACCATGCCAAAAGAATTCCTCATTTTTAGAGGCAAACCACTCGTCAAGCCATTTTCCGACGTCTTCATACGAATCGAAGTGCTGTTCGGCGAGCGCGTGACCCATCGACGAAAACAGGTGATAGTCAGAAGGGGCCAAGTCTGATGAATAAGCGGGATGGGGTAGCACCTCCCAATTGAGTGTGTCCAAGTAGTTTTGGACCAGTTTTGACGTGTGCGATGTGGCGTTGTCGTGGAGAAAAATCAGCTTCCTATGTCTTTGTTCATAACCAGGCCTTTTTTCACCCAAAGCACGGCGCAATTTCACTAGTTGTTGGTGGTAGCGGTGAGCATTGACAGTTTCACCAGGTTTCAACACCACCAAACGCTGATCCCACCAAACGCACAGCATCGTCTTGCCTCCAAAGCGATTTGGTCTTGAAGAAGAAATTGCTGGTTAGCCGGGATCGACTCACGATTTTTTTCGTTTAGGATTCTCAAAGTATATCCACTTTTCGTCGCAAGTCACCACAAGATGCAGGAACGACTTTCTTTTTTGTGTAGCAAGCAAGATTTCGCATGTGTTTTGGCGTCGCTCCATCTGCCTATCGTTCAATTCATGAGGTACCCATTTTCCAATTTTTTGAACCTACCCCATGGCTCGTAAACGTATGGAAATGGCTTGTTGAGTAACACCTAACTGTTCGGCAAGCATTTTTTGCGATTGGGTGTCGTGCTGTCGCACTGTCACCATAGGCCTCCACAAGCATTCGATGCGACTCAGCAGCAGATTTCTTCAAATTGAAGCAAAAAAATAAAGCTTCCCGCGTATGCTCTTTTTCTGGCACGAAACTAGACATGATTATACGAGGAAAAATGTATGTTGTTGTATGAAATCACTGCTGATATTTACTAATTGATGTAAACAGGTGTCGAACTCATAAAAAAAAAAATGCACAGTCGATAATAGCTCAATATGCTCACTAACGCCATCTACGTGCAAACAGCGGATTTAAGCTTGTACACCTGGTATATAAAAGTAATCCATTATTTTTGCATTAAATTGATGGTATATTTAGAATAGTGAGAATGATCCGATTTAGGTCAAATATGCACCGTTTTGTTCGATAACTTGTTACCATTTTGAAGGTAATTTCATAATGTCACTCTCATAGAAACCCTCGTCCCTATTGGCAAAAAACTGGAGCAGTCGATTTTCACAAGCTTCTCTTGAAGCGAATTTTTCTCCAGCAAAATCATTCGCCATAGACAGGAACAGGTAGTACTCACTTGGTGCCAGGTCCGGACTATAAGGTGGATGCAAAAGGACCTCCAGACCAAGCTCCCGGAGCTTCTGACGGTCACTATCGCTGTGTGTTGCCTGGCGTTGTCCTGATGGAATACAATACCACTCCTATTGGCCAAAACTGGCCGCTTCTGGACGATTGTTTCCTTCAGACGGTCAAATTGTTGACAGTACAGGACCGAGTTAAGAGCTTGGCCGTAGGGGAGCAGCTCATAGTAGATGATTTCCTCCCAATCCCACCAAACACATAGTAAAACCTTCCAGACCGTCAATCCTGGCTTGACACCGTTTGCGCCGGATCACCGCGATTCGACCACGACCGTTTTTGCTTGACGTTGTCGTAAGTGACCACTTTTCAGCACCAGTAACCATCCGCTTCAGAAATGGATCGATTTTGTTGCGATGCAGCAGCGATCCACAGATGGAAATTCAGTCCATGAAGTTTTTTTGCATTAAGGGGAACTTAAATAGGCCACGAACTGTTGTAAAACGAAAATGATAACTCAACAACGACGGAGGGGGAGAATTAACTCATACTTTAAGTAAATTTAACAACATTTTTGATTTTAGATAATTCTACGCCGAGTTATCGTGTTCACCGAGCAACGTTTTGGGAAATGCTCTATCACCGGCTTATTTTTCAATATTTAATTACGAAAATTTAACTAAATATTCTCTAGATGATGTTTTATAATTAAACAAAAAGTTTGAATAAATTTTCTTAAGCTGTATCTCCGTAAAAAAAACAGCGAAAAAAGTCTTTTTTATTTCAAATTATCCCTTACTCCACCTTAACTCGTGTGGCACCCATACATCGAGCTTCTTTTTATATCCAGCCTTATTTAAATGGTTCCAAACGGTTTTTTGTGCAATGTTTAGCTCCTGGGCAATAGAAACAGTGCTTACATGACGGTCAGACTCTACGATTTCCATTATTTTATCGATATGTTCGACAATTGGCCTTCCAGAGCGTGGTTCATTTTTGACATCAAAATTGTCGGAACAGACTCGACGAAACCAAAAACAATACTGAGTCAAGCAATCACAAAACTGCCTGAAAAGTTTACGCAAGACACAGATTACTAAAGCCATCTATTGGAAAAATAATGGATTTCTTTTGACTACACCTTATATATATATAATATATAATATATATATATATATATATATATATATATATATATATATATATATATATATATATATATACGTATATATATATATATATATACGTATATACATGTGACTATTCCCATACTTTTCTTCAGATTTTCTCTTAAAACGAAAGAGATACATACCTACCTACTTATTGCTGGCGTCTAATCAAGTAGACCAATGGGACGAAAATCAATGTTCCGGTTTGAAATTTCTCTCTTTAACCTCATAGAAATAATTGACACGTTCATGTTTACGTATGTAAATACATATGTCTATTGATATGCATGTGGCTGTAATAGATAATACTACCAATGGAGTTATAGATCTAATAATTAATGTCAAAATTTAAAATCGAAATTTGTGCAACATAAAATAACAAATATTACAAACAAAAAAGCAAGACTTTGTATGGAAACCAAATTAAATGGTGGGTGTGGCTCTCTGATATCTTGTAAAATTATTAAACACTGCAATATTAGTCGTCTATATGTCACCGAGAGTTATAACGGTTTAAAACTTCAAAAATTTCGTATTACTTCGTGTGGTCATAGATTGCGGCTCTCCTCTTGGATCATAGACAGGTCTTTTCTATATCTCTGGAGCTTACGTCAAGTGGTTACGAACAACTGATCGAAATCCACAGACCAGATTTGTATACTACGCCAAATCTAGAAGAAGTCCGAAAACGAAAACAGATTGAAGTCAACCACCCATTTGCGGATTATAAAGCAGCTATCGGCTTTCTTATGTGGCACTGCATTTCACCTTTTGCACAGTGAAGATTGGTTAGGGCCAGTATCTTTTCTTCCCTCTCGTCTTCTTTTACGGACAGTGCCGATCCCTTATTTTTAGCTTATTCCATATATTACAGAAGGAGACATAATGGCACTAATTAACTTTGTTTATGTTGGAACTAGTGCTACTTTGGACTAAATAGGCAAATGGGAAGTCGAGCTCTCTCCCAAAGAATGAAATTCGCACTCTACAAATCTACGGCTCGCTAATTTCAATCGGATGTTCAAATGTTCTGCAGCAGCCAAAATCTACTAATTGGTTGAAACGGATAAATAAATAAGTCACTTTCTTAAAAGGCGTCATTTGAGCATCATTTTTAAAATCTCACACTGTGTATCGTCATCATTTTTAACAATAACTTTCGCGAAGAGTATCTTTGTTCCTTTTTTCTGCGTATAATGTGTATAATAAATTTTTGAAGATATCTTTATGTTTGTCAATATTAAAGAGTTTAACATTTTTCATTTTCATCAGATGCATTTTCGAACAATTCTGCAATTAAAATTATAAAGCTACCACCAAGCCAACCCAATGTTCATTACAATAGCAATAGTAATTCGCTAATTGTTGCTTTTCAAGATAGTGTTATAAACTCCAAGCATGCAGATTATTCAGTGGAAGACAATGAAACATTTGGGTTTTACGGTGGCGAATCAAATGTTACTGCTAATGAATTGCATCGACAGCATCGTGCAGCTTCCAATGCTTGCCCCAGATCTTGCCCGCTCAGTATAACTATTGGAACAGAACCTGTTTGTGGTACGGATGGACTAATTTATAGTAATATTTGTGAAATGAAGAAGAAGACATGCTCACGCAACGGATCTAGTGTAATTAAGGTATAACCGCATGATCTATATTGGTATATGTATGTAATTAAAATGCGTATGCTAAATAATTTTTATTTCCTTAGGAGGATAAAAACGGATGCGAACGTGCAAAGGGTTCTGACTGTAAGCATCGCTGCTCAACAGAAAAGGATGCTGTTTGTGGCACTGATGGCCGAACATATTTAAACAGGTAACTTAACGTATGAGTAATGCAGTAAATGCAGTGCTAACGATCGCCATGTTTTGATAATTATTCTCCAGGTGCATGCTACGAGTACAGGCTTGCCGAATTGGTTATTCAGCTGTACAACTTTCTCACGTGGGTCCGTGCAGTAACATTAGTGCAATTCGAGAATCATGCCCAGTTGATTGCAAGAGTGCTCCGAAGGATGGACCTATTTGCGCATCAGACGGAAACGTTTACAATTCTACATGCGAAATGAAATTGTTCACCTGTGGGCAAGGAGTGGTAAAAACGAGTCGCAAGCATTGCCAATCAACTCGAATGTGTCGTGAATCGTGTTGGCGTGTAGCGCGACCGACATGTGGATCTGATGGGCGATTGTACGCTAGTCCATGCAAAATGCGTTCATCGAATTGCGGTAAGCATGTCTTCGAGGTACCACTCTCATTTTGCATGCCACAGGAGCGGAATGGCAATCCAGTGGACAACTGTCCAACTGACTGTCCGAAAACGAATTCACCATCCCAATATATATGTGGTAGCGATGGTAATATCTATTCCTCCTTGTGTGAGCTGAAAATGCTTAATTGCGGGTAAAAAAAACCAACTTTCATTTATTTACATGCATATGCAAAATAACGAAATCGATGAAAGTTTGAACAGCAGATGTCTTTTAACTCTAATTTAATCGAATTCGAAAGACATGAGAAATTCAATCAAAACAAATAAACAAAATCTGATTAGTGTTTTATGCAATATTTTAGAATGTTTTCGGTTTCAAAATTGGGATACTATCCCAAAATCTAATTTAGCTCACATAGACGCATTACTTTGATGCAAGAGCTGCTTTTTGCTTCTTCGGAATTTTGCATTGGGACTTTATTTACATTAAAAATTGGCATAATACTCCACAATGAAACAATATACCAATTTAGTGCTTGTTCCTAATTTAACTCGAAATGTACTAAAAAAATGTATTTCTTGTGAACTTGGATTTAGAAGTTTAACACTTTCATCGACCATAAATTAAATTTGAATATCTTCTATAATACAATGTTAATTAAATGACCACACAAATTGCACCTCAACTTTTTAAAGACCACAGCGCAAATCAATTCAAAAGATGAGCATGGACAAATGTAAAAACAGGTTGAGCCGTTGCAAGCAGCTACCACCATGTAAGGATTTCAATAATATTTTTGGCTCGATTTTCTCGTCGAAACGGAATGATAAACTATGCGGCACTGATGCCAAGACATATAATAATGAATGCGAACTAGCTCATGCAACTTGCTTGTAAGTATTACCAGTTATTATATTTTTATGAGACGATAATATCGCCGGTGATATTGCAATACAATGAAGTTATTAACGACAATTCCGCATGTCTGTCCCAAAGAAATTTGAGCGAAAATATAATGAATAAATTGATTTGATTTGAGTTTACAGATAAATATATATTAGAGGTAGAGAATACTGACACCGCTGCACCTGAATAGATCTGACTTAACCCAAATTTAGATTTATAATTAATTCCAGCACTTTATTTGGATTATGTTCAATATGACGGAGGGGTTCTCCCAACTGATTTATGTTCTGTGGATACTGACATATGTAGTATGATTTCGACTGTTTCAGCCATAAGTTCACAAGATCAATAATCAGTAATGTAGAAATTATAAATAAAAAAGTAAATAAATATGTGACCAAGTTTCTATTGCAGTAGCGTTCTATCACAGAGCTCTTTTAGAAGCTTTTTCATGGCAAATTATTATTGCCTGAAGATTTACCGATAATGTCACATTGGAAAGGTAAAGATTGTAGTTCGATTAAGTAAAAAAGATAATAGCAGACACTAAAGGAAATGTTAATAATTAAGTGGTTTTGCAGTGTAACTGACGATATACTATACAAAAGTATATGTTATAGCCTAGACAGACGGCAGCCTAATTCCGGATTACCGAGTTAATTCGAATTAACTCGGGCATTAACTGCAGCTAATCCGCATAAACTCTATGAGTTAATTCTCAAAATAAAAGAGGATTAGGGCAATTTACGATGGCAACACTGCTGAAAATTGTCTATTGTGAATTTTTCTCGATCCATTTTACAAAATATTAGGTGTGCGAACAAATAAATCCAGCTGTCAATTATGAACGGTGAATGTCAATTTACAAGTTTCTGATAGTTTTCAGTTCACGTACTTCTTGTAGATCTTCTCATATCGAGAGTGATAGATGACAGAAATTGATAGTGATAGTAATGTAAGTGGACAGACCTAATAAAACAGCAATCAGTCGTTTAGTTAATCCGCAATACTGCCGTCTGTCAGGTTATTATTTTATTCGGATTAAGTGCGCCGGTAATCCGGAATTAGGCTGCCGTCTGTCTAGGCTATTAGTGCCTGTTTACATTAGATTTCCCATGAACGGTATATCCATGAACGCTGTGTTCACATTAGTGCAATTGCGCCGATTTTATTTCAAATAAAATGCTACAGTGGAATTGGAATTTTGGAATAAAGTAGGGCTGTGCAATTAATCGTTTGTTCAGAAATATTGATTAATTAAAGTATTCGATTAATCAAATATGAAATTAATCGAATTATCATGATTTTTATTATTCAAAATAGAAATTATTATAAAATAATTTTCAAAATATTGATAATATTTCAAATATTTCATAAAGAAAGAAAAAATAAACATGAAAATGATTGCGATTAATCAAAATTCTCATTAATCGAATAATTTCAATTTTGATAAATCATAATTATGATCAGACAAGGTTTCAGACAAGGTGATTCGTTATCGTGCGACTTCTTCAATCTTATTATGGAGAAAATAATACGAGCTGCTGATCTACGACATAATGGCACTATCTTCAACAAAAGTGTCATGCTGTTAGCGTATGCCGACGATATTGACATAATCGGCATGAACACGCGAGCAGTCAGTGCAGCATTCTTTGCTTTGTCTATCTTGGAACCAGCATTAACAGCAGTAATGACGTCAGCTTGGAGATCATGCGTAGGATAACTCTTGCTAACAGGTGTTACTTTGGGCTGAGTAAGCAATTGAGAAGTCGAGCCCTCTCTTGAAGAACGAAAACTACACTCTACAAGTCTCTCATCATGCCTGTCCTAACATATGGCGCTGAAGCCTGGACAATTTCCACCTCGGATGAGCGAATGCTTAGAGTTTTCGAGAGAAAAGTCCTACGTAAGATCTTTGGGCCTATTTGCGTTGGTGGCGAGTACCGAATAAGGTACAACCATGAGCTGTACGAGCTGTATGCCGATATTGACATAGTAAAGCGCATCGAAATCCAGCGGCTGCGCTGGCTAGGTCATGTCGAGCGAATGGAAGAACACGCTGCAGCTAAGAAGGTGTTATATTCGGAACCCGCTGGAGGACGACGCAGAAGAGGAAGACCAAACCTCCGGTGGAAAGACCAAGTACTGGAGAACCTGACGGCGCTTGGAATTTCTAACTGGCGCCAGCTAGCGAAGAACAGAGATGGCTGGCGAAGCATGTTATTTTCGGCCTAAATCGATATTCGGTTGTTATGGCCACATAAGTAAGTAAGTAAGTAATTTTGATCAAGCAAATTGATTTGTCGAATAATTTAATTAATCAGACTTTTTGAACAAACAATTAATCGCACAACCCTAATATAGAAAGCTTCTTATTGATGTTATCGCTTCAACGTTTAAAAATTTGTGAGCATAGTTGTCATAATCGGAACACTTTGGACATAGAACATAGGTCGTTGCGCCGATTTTTAATTTTGGAATTGATTTTCGACGTAAAACTTCCATCACTTTCTTACTGCCTACTTTTCTACCTATCTCGCTCGCACAGTTGCGTCTGGGCAAGCCAATGTGAACAGGCACTTAGAGTGGATTGATAAAAAAAAGCTTGAAAGCGTATCATGAGAACATATCAATATATCGGAATTTTATTATCACCTCAAAAACAACCAAAATATTGTTACGTTTTTATACTGTGAGCGTTTAATTCTATTTGAATTACCTTGTTCGATCACTGGATTCTGTTAATAATAACTGCAACACTTATTTTATACAACTATATACAGCAACAATTTATTTAATAAACACTATTTACAATCAACTCTGTTTATAATCAACTATTTACAATAACACTCTAATGTACTTGCAACTTTTGCCTCTGTATAAATGTCTTCGCAATCACGTTCGGAATTAGATTGATTTTCCTTCTTAACATTGGCTCTATTTATACTCTGTTGGCAACACCCCAAAATCTTCCTTTATCGAGATTCTTCTCTTCCTTTCTCGTTGGCTTGTTCTGGTTATCGCTTATTTCTTTTTGTTGACGTTCGTTTCGATGCTGCCAATAGTGTCAGTCACAATAGTGATGAGTAATCAACTATCGATACTCGTTACACTGCCCTCCTCTTAACCTTGTTCGTCCCGAACAAGTTTTTATACTTCCCCTCGATATGGCGCAAGTCGCTCTAAGTGCACTACTTTAAACTTTGCTCTTTTATTCCAGGCACGTTGGATACGATATACTACGTCATTTATCTTTGCTATAATCGCATATGGTCCTTCCCAATGAGTCTGTAGTTTAGGGGACAGGCCTTTCTTTCGTTGTGGATTATGAAGCATTACAAGCTCTCCTTCATAGAACCCTTTTGAATTTGCTTTCAAGTCATACCTGGCCTTCATCTTATCGCTTATCATCTGCGACCGCTCTCTGATGAACTGATGTACTTCATCCAACTGTTCCCGCTTTTCGCTAGTATAATTTCCTTCGGTTGATCTCGTTGGTGTTACGACTCCAAATTTTAAATCAGCTGGCAGTCTTAACTCGTTTCCAAAAATTGCCATTGCCGGTGTAGTAGCAATCGTATCATGTTGTGCTCATCGATGTGCCATGAGGAACATTGGTATATGTACATCCCAGTCTCTTTGGTATTTATCTACGACTTTTCTCAAATATTCCTCCAAGGTACGGTTAAATCGTTCTACCATGCCATCAGATTGTGGATGCAAAGGTGTTGTACGAGTTTTGTATATACCCAGCATACGGCATATCTCTTGGAATACAGCTGATTCGAAATTTCGACCTTGGTCTGAGTGTAATTCCATCGGTACACCAAAACGAGTAATCCATTGGTTGACGAATGCATCCGCAACGGTACTAGCTTCTTGATTTGGAATGGGGTATACTTCAGGCCATTTACTGAAGTAATCTATAACCACCAGAACATACTTGTTTCCTGCGTTGCTTATTGGAAATGGTCCAGCTATGTTCATAGCAATTCGCTCGAATGGAGCACCCACGGTGTATTGGTGCATCTTACCTCGACTTTTCTTAGTGGGACCTTTGGCCATTGCACATTGCTTACACTTCCGAATCCAATCAGCGACATGGTCATGACATCCAACCCAATAAAATCGTTTCTTTATTTTCTCGACGGTTTTGGTGATTCCCAAATGCCCTCCACTGGAGGCATTGTGATACTCAGCTATCACTTCATTTATTCTTGCCTTGGGTACCACTAGCAGATCATAAATGATTTTTCCATCTTCACTTTCCCATGTTCGGAATAAACATCCGTCTCGTAAGTGCAGGCTTTGCCACTGCGCCCAGTATGCCTTTGCTATTGGACTCTCATTAGCCATTTCTTGCCAATCTGGACGTATGCCCTGCTCCTTGTATTCCATAATCTTTACGAGATCTGGGTCGTTCCGCTGATCTTCTTGCACTCGTTCGGTGGTCCATGTCTCCTCCGGCAATATATTTGTAAGTCGTAAGTCGACAATGTGCTCCTTGCTTTCCACTCGGGAACAATGTTTACATTCCATTTTGCAAGGACGACGAGATAGAGCATCCGCGTTGCCGTGATGTCCTCCTTTACGATGTTCGATGGTAAAATGATAACTCTGCAGCCTTTCAATCCAGCGCTGCGTGGTCAGTTCGTAGATGAAATGACTGACCGTACAAGTATTTATGGAAATACTTTACATATTCCAGTATTGCGAGCAACTCTCTTCGAGTGACACAGTAGTTTCTTTCTGGCTTCGACAGGATTTTACTGTAGTATGCTATTACTTTTTCTTGCCCATCTATGATCTGAGAGAGCACACCACCTATTCCATAGCCACTCGCATCTGTGTCTAACACAAACTTTTGACCAGGTACTGGATACGCTAATACTGGTGCTGAACAGAGTTTTTCTTTCAGTTGTTCGAATGCTTTCTGTTGGTCTTCTCCCCATACAAATGGTTTGTTCTTTCTTGTTAACTCATGCAGACTGCTGGCGATGTTTGCAAATCCAGGAACAAATGGTCTATAGTAGGTACATAAGCCTAGGAAGCTTCTTAACTCGTGAAGATTCGATGGAATAGGCCATTCTTGTACTGCTGCTACTTTCTCCTCGTCGGTATGTACCCCGTCTGTTGTTACTTTATGACCAAGATATTTAACTTCTCGCCTGAAGAGTGAACACTTTTTCATATTCAGTTTAAGCCCTGCTGATTGTATACGCTCAAATACTTTTTTCAACTTTTCCAGGTGGTCGTTAAAATCTTTTCCCATCACAATAATGTCATCGAGGTAAACCAAGCACGTTTTCCAGTGTAGTCCTCTGAGTACACGCTCCATCAAACGTTCGAAAGTAGCTGGCGCATTGCATAAACCAAATGGCATGACTGTAAATTGCCATAGACCATCGCCAATACTGAAAGCTGTTTTCTCCTTGTCTTCCTTACCAAGTTCCACTTGCCAGTAGCCACTTTGCAAATCAAGAGTTGAGAACCACTTCGCACCAGATAGTGTGTCCAGAGTGTCATCGATTCTTGGCAGTGGATAGCTGTCTTTTTTCGTAATATCATTTAGCTTTCTGTAATCCACACAGAATCGAGTACTTCCATCCTTCTTCTTTACCAGCACAACTGGTGAACTCCATGGACTCGCTGATGGTTCAATAACACCTTGTTTCTGCATATCGGAAATCAGCTTAATGGCTTCGTCTCTTTTGGCCAATGGAACTCGTCGTGGTGTTTGACGAATTGGTCTAGAATCACCGGTGTCAATGTGATGCTTCACGATGGTTGTTCGTCCTCCAGTTTTTCCATTTGAAGAAAAGATTGAACTGTACTTCTCCAATAGTTGTAAAGCCTTTTCTTTTTGCTGGTTGGTAAGCACACCAGCCCATTCTTCCATCTGTGCTTTTATTTCCGCTCTGACAGTTCCTGATCTTCCACTTTTTATCGACGAACCCTTTTCGCAGTCTACTATGGCAGTAACTTCCTGGCAATGACCAATCACCATTCCTTTCTTCACAACTGTAGATGTATTAGTTGGATTTAATATTCGCACAGGTACTATTCCATTTTCTTTAGGTTCCACTAACGTCCTACCAAGTGTGATGTTTTTATTTTGTATTTCTTTATCTGCTTCTACTAACCACAACTTGCCTGTCCCATCATCCACATTCATCTGTGCCCATATCACAGCTTCTGATTTTGCTGGAACCTCTTGGCGTTGACATGCCAGTGCTCGTTTCATGTTCCCACTACGCTTGTAACCGATGTTCAATGGTAGTTCGACATTTGCATAGCGCAGTATCCGTTGATTTAAATCTAACGTAAATCCGTTGCCAATCATAAAATCAACACCAATTATTACGTCATCGATGATGTCGGCCACAATGAATTCATGTTCCCATGTGCAATTTCCAATAGATACTCGTTTCTTTATCTTGCCCAGAATTTGTGCATCCTCACCCGTTGCTGTACGCAATTTTATTCCCATTTATGACTCAAACCTCTTTACCAAATCGCTCTTGATTATAGAATGTGATGCACCAGTGTCCAGAGTTAACATGAATTCCATATTGTCCAATTTTCCATCAATAGTCAAGCTGCTTGGCACACGCTGTAGTTGTGAAATGTGAATGATGGGGCAACCCACTGTTGGAGTCAGTTCACGCCCCGCTGAACTGACTCGATCTAGTTTAACGATGGATTTGTGTTAGTGGAGCGATCGCTATCCACCTTATTCTCCTTCTTTTGTCTTCCTGGAGAATTCGATCTTGATCGCTTTCGTCGTAGACGGCAGTCACGCGCCATGTGTCCTGGTTTGTCGCAAATAAAGCACTTACCAGTAAATTTGATTTCGCGTCGACCTGTTGTTCTTGCTTCAGGCTGCACTACAGATTTGAATGCCTGACACCCTGCTTCAACCAGATCTGATGTTTCTGTTTCTAGTTGGCGTACCCGTGGCATTGGTCGACACATCAAACTGGCGGCTTCAAACGTCAATGCACTACTGACTGTTTCGGCATAAGTATTCTTTGGTGACATGACTAGGGCACGCTTTGTCTCTCCATTACGTATGACATCTATGAATGCCTCTATTTTTATTTTTTCGACGAACTCTTCCGAATTACCGGAGAACGCTAGATGACATAAGCGCTCAATAACGGAAGCGAATTCCTGAAGACTCTCATTACTCCGTTGCACTCGCGATCTCAATTCCACTCGATGTAATTGACTCTTGTATTCATTTCCATATTTCCGCTGGAGTGTGTCCATCAGTGATTGGTAGCTACCACGATCTTTCTCTGGAATCATCTGTAACACTTCGGAAGCATTACCTTTTAATGCGACTATTAAAGCAGCAGTCTTGTCGCTATCATCCCATTGATTCTTCGAAGCTGTTGTCTCGAATTGAAGCTTAAAGATATTGAATGGCGTGCTTCCGTCAAATGTTGGTAGCTTTAGTTTAATTGTAGTTGACTCTCTTATCACTGATGTGGTTGCTCCACTTATTTTTTTTTTATTAAGTTCGCGCTCTAATTTCTCAAGCTTTTCTTCCAAGTCATCATGTCTGTCTACATGTTCCTTCAGCTTGTCATCCAAATCATCCACATGTTCTTTCAGCTCTGTGACTTTGTCATTAATAGCTCCGGAAATTTCCTGAAATCTAATCTCAATTTCCTTTTGTAGTTTTTCGATGACATGTTCTTGACGAGCCGAATGTTCTTGAAGCTTGGAGTCAATTGTTTTCTGGAATTCTCCCATAGCGTTTTCTTGACGTACCGAATGTTCTTGAAACTTGGAGTCAATGCGAGACGCATTTTCTTGTAGCTTCGCATTAATTCCTTGCACTTGCTGCTGCTGTTGTTGCATCATGGATTTCATGAGTTCCATGAGTTGACCACTCGAATCTATTTTGCTCTCTTCCTCAGCGTGCACAACTGCTTGTATATCGGCTTCCTCGAAGAACTCATGTTCTTCTACATTAATTCCCTTAGCCTCCATAGCTTGCCGCAGCCTCACCAGCAGTTCCGACTTTGCACCTGATGACGATAGATTCATCTCTACCAACAGCTTTTTAAGCTAGTCCACTTTTAGTTGGTCAATTTTCACCATCTTTACAGAATCCCACTTCTGACACCAATTGCTACGTTTTTATTCTGTGAGCGTTTAATTCTATTTGAATTACCTTGTTCGATCACTGGATTCTGTTAATAATAACTGCAACACTTATTTTATACAACTATATACAGCAACAATTTATTTAATAAACACTATTTACAATCAACTCTGTTTATAATCAACTATTTACAATAACACTCTAATGTACTTGCAACTTTTGCCTCTGTATCAATGTTTTCGCAATCACGTTCGGAATTAGATTGATTTTCCTTCCTTTCCAGAACAAGCCAACGAGAAAGGAAGAGAAGAATCTCGATAAAGGAAGATTCTCGGGTGTTGCCAACAGAGTATAAATAGAGCCAGAGTGTTAAGAAGGAAAATCAATCTAACTCCGAACGTGATTGCGAAAACATTGATACAGAGGCAAAAGTTGCAAGTACATTAGAGTGTTATTGTAAATAGTTGATTATAAATAGAGTTGATTGTAAATAGTGTTTATTAAATAAATTGTTGCTGTATATAGTTGTATAAAATAAGTGTTGCAGTTATTATTAACAGAATCCAGTGATAGAACAAGGTAATTCAAATAGAATTAAACGCTCACAGAATAAAAACGTAGCAATTGGTGTCAGAAGTGGGATTCTGTAAAGATGGTGAAAATTGACCAACTAAAAGTGGACCAGCTTAAAAAGCTGTTGGTAGAGATGAATCTATCGTCATCAGGTGCAAAGGCGGAACTGCTGGTGAGGCTGAGGCAAGCTATGGAGGCTAAGGGAATTAATGTAGAAGAACATGAGTTCTTCGAGAAAGCCGATATACAAGCAGTTGTGCACGCTGAGGAAGAGAGCAAGGTAGATTCGAGTGGTCAACTCATGGAATTATGAAAACCATGATGCAACAGCAGCAACAACAGTTACAACAAAATGCCTCTCGCATTGACTCCAAGTTTCAAGAACATTCGGCTGAATTGCGTATGAAAATTCAAGAAGGTTCGTCCCGCCAAGAAAACGCTATGGGAGAATTCCAGAAAACAATTGACTACAAGTTTCAAGAACATTCGGCTCGCCAAGAACACGTCATCGAAAATCTACAAAAAGGAATTGAACTTAGATTTCAGGAAATTTCCGGAGCTATTAATGACAAAGTCACAGAGCTGAAAGAACACGTGTATGAGTTGGATGATAAGCTGAAGGAACATGTCGACGACTGGGAAGATAAGTTCGAGAAATTACAGCACGATCTCAATCAACTAAAAATAAATGGACCAGCCACATCAGTGATTAGAGATTCAAGTACAATCAAACTAAAGTCACCAACATTTGACGGAAGCACGCCATTCAATATCTTCAAGCTTCAATTCGAGACAACAGCTTCAAAGAATCAATGGGATGATAGCGACAAGACCGCTGCTTTAATAGTCGCATTAAAAGGTAATGCTTCCGAGGTATTACAGATGAGAAAGATCGTGGTAGCTATCAGTCACTGATGGACACACTCCAGCGAAAATATGGAAATGAATACAAGAGTCAATTACATCGAGTGGAATTGAGATCGCGAGTGCAACGGAGTAATGAGAGCCTTCAGGAATTCGCTTCCGATATTGAGCGCTTATGTCATCTAGCGTTCTCCGGTAATTCGGAAGAGTTCGTCGAAAAAATAAAAATAGAGGCATTCATAGATGGCATACATAATGGAGAGACAAAGCGTGCCCTAGTCATGTCACCCAGGAATACTTATGCCGAAACAGTCAGTAGTGCCTTGACGTTTGAAGCCGCCAGTTTCATGTGTCGACCAATGCCACGGGTACGCCAATTAGAAACAGAAACAACAGATCTGGTTGAAGCAGTGCGTCAGGCAGTAAAATCAGTAGTTCAGCCTGAAGGAAGAACAACAGGTCGACGCGAAATCAAATTTACTGGTAAGTGCTTCATTTGCGACAGACCAGGACACATGGCGCGTGACTGCCGTCTACGACGAAAGCGATCAAGATCGAATTCTCCAGGAAGACAAAAGAAGGAGAATAAGGTGGATAGCGATCGCTCCACTAACACAAATCCATCGTTAAACTAGATCGAGTCAGTTCAGCGGGGCGTGAACTGACTCCAACAGTGGGTTGCCCCATCATTCACGTTTCACAACTACAGCGTGTGCCAAGCAGCTTGACTAAAAATAAAATAAATATGTGGCACTTAAAGCCCCAAAGGGCTCATTGGCCGAGCTTCTCTTCCATTACTGTTGTGCGTCTTAAATTTGGACATTATTAGAAGGGACCTACTTATTTTAACCGGTTCCGAACGGCAGAACACTTGTGACATCACTTTTTCTGAGCTTTGTCACAGAGTTCTTTTAGAAGCTTTTTCATGGCAAGTTGTTACTGTCGGAAGAATTGCCAATTGCTTGCCGACAGGCGGGTACCATTCGAAAGAAAAATCTTATCGATATTAAATTTGTTATGCATCAGCCGGGGATTGAACCACGACCTACAGATCAGAAGGCGAACACACTAACCACTGAGCTACGGCACTACAGCAGCTTGACTATTGATGGAAAATTGGACAATATGGAATTCATGTTAACCCTGGATACTGGTGCATCACATTCTATAATCAAGAGCGATTTGGTAAAGAGGTTTGAGCCTTTAATGGGAATAAAATTGCGTACAGCAACGGGTGAGGATGCACAAATTCTGGGTAAGATAAAGAAACGAGTATCTATTGGAAATTACACGTGGGAACATGAATTCATTGTGGCTGACATCATCGATGACGTAATAATTGGTGTTGATTTTATGATTGACAACGGATTTACGTTAGATTTAAATCAACGGATACTGCGCTATGCAAATGTCGAACTACCATTGAACATCGGTTACAAGCGTAGTGGGAACATCAAACGAGTACTGGCATGTCAACGCCAAGAGCTTCCAGCAAAATCAGAAGCGGTGATATGGGCACAGATGAATGTGGATGATGGGACAGGCAAGTTGTGGCTGGTGGAAGCAGATAAAGAAATAACGAATAAAAACATCATACTTGGTAGGACGTTAGTAGAACCTAAAGAAAATGGAATAGTACCGGTGCGAATAATTAATCCAACTAATACATCTACAGTTGTAAAGAAAGGAATGGTGATTGGTCATTGCCAGGAAGTTACTGCCGTAGTAGACTGCGAAAAGGGTTCGTCGATAAAAAGTGGAAGATCAGGAACTGGCAAGGCGGAAATAAAAGCACAGATGGAAGAATGGGCTGGTGTGCTTACCAAACAGCAAAAAGAAAAGGCTTTACAAGTATTGGAGAAGTACAGTTCAATATTTTCTTCAAATGGAAAAACTGGAGGACGAACAACCATCGTGAAGCATCACATTGACACCGGTGATTCTAGACCAATTCGTCAAACACCACGACGAGTTCCATTGGCCAAAAGAGACGAAGCCATTAAGCTGATTTCCGATATGCAGAAACAAGGTGTTATTGAACCAACAGCGAGTCCATGGAATTCACCAGTTGTGCTGGTAAAGAAGAAGGATGGAAGTACTCGATTCTGTGTGGATTACAGAAAGCTAAATGATATTACGAAAAAAGACAGCTATCCACTGCCAAGAATCGATGACACTCTGGACACACTATCTGGTGCGAAGTGGTTCTCAACTCTTGATTTGCAAAGTGGCTACTGGCAAGTGGAACTTGGTAAGGAAGACAAAGAGAAAACAGCTTTCAGTATTGGCGATGGTCTATGGCAATTTACAGTCATGCCATTTGGTTTATGCAATGCGCCAGCTACTTTCGAACGTTTGATGGAGCGTGTACTCAGAGGACTACACTGGAAAACGTGCTTGGTGTACCTCGATGACATTATTGTGATGGGAAAAGATTTTAACGACCACCTGGAAAAGTTGAAAGAAGTATTTGAGCGTATACAATCAGCAGGGCTTAAACTGAATATGAAAAAGTGTTCACTCTTCAGGCGAGAAGTTAAATATCTTGGTCATAAAGTAACAACAGACGGGGTACATACCGACGAGGAGAAAGTAGCAGCAGTTCAAGAATGGCCTATTCCGTCGAATCTTCACGAGCTAAGAAGCTTCCTAGGCTTATGCACCTACTATAGACGATTTGTTCCTGGATTTGCAAACATCGCCAGCAGTCTGCATGAGTTGACAAGAAAGAACAAACCATTTGTGTGGGGCGAGGACCAACAGAAAGCATTCGAACAGCTGAAAGAAAAACTCTGTTCAGCACCAATATTAGCGTATCCAGTACCTGGTCAAAAGTTTGTGTTGGAGACAGATGCGAGTGGCTATGGAATAGGTGGTGTGCTCTCTCAGATCATAGATGGGCAAGAAAAAGTAATAGCATACTACAGTAAAATCCTGTCGAAGCCAGAAAGAAATTACTGTGTCACACGAAGAGAGTTGCTCGCAATACTGGAATGTGTAAAGTATTTCCATAAATACTTGTACGGTCAGTCATTTCATCTACGAACTGACCACTCAGCGCTAAGGTGGTTATTGCAATTTAAAAACCCAGAAGGACAATTGGCGCGCTGGATTGAAAGGCTGCAGAGTTATGATTTTACCATCGAACATCGTAAAGGAGGACATCACGGCAACGCGGATGCTCTATCTCGTCGTCCTTGCAAAATGGAATGTAAACATTGTTCTCGAGTGGAAAGCAAGGAGCACATTGTCGACATACGACTTACGAATATATTGCCGGAGGAGTCATGGACCACCGAACGAGTGCAAGAAGATCAGCGGAACGACCCAGATCTCGTAAAGATTATGGAATACAAGGAGCAGGGCATACGTCCAGATTGGCAAGAAATGGCTAATGAGAGTCCAATAGCAAAGGCATACTGGGCGCAGTGGCAAAGCCTGCACTTACGAGACTGATGTTTATTCCGAACATGGGAAAGTGAAGATGGAAAAATCACTTATGATCTGCTAGTGGTACCCAAGGCAAGAATAAATGAAGTGATAGCTGAGTATCACAATGCCTCCAGTGGAGGGCATTTGGGAATCACCAAAACCGTCGAGAAAATAAAGAAACGATTTTATTGGGTTGGATGTCATGACCATGTCGCTGATTGGATTCGGAAGTGTAAGCAATGTGCAATGGCCAAAGGTCCCACTAAGAAAAGTCGAGGTAAGATGCACCAATACACCGTGGGTGCTCCATTCGAGCGAATTTCAATGGACATGGCCTGAAGTATACCCCATTCCAAATCAGGAAGCTAGTACAGTTGCGGATGTATTCGTCAACCAATGGGTTACTCGTTTTGGTGTACCGATAGAATTACACTCAGACCAAGGTCGAAATTTCGAATCAGCTGTATTCCAAGAGATATGCCGTATGCTGGGTATATATAAAACTCGTACAACACCTTTGCATCCACAATCTGATAGCATGGTAGAACGATTTAACCGTACCTTGGAGGAATATTTGAGAAAAGTCGTAGATAAATACCAAAGAGACTGGGATGTACATATACCAATGTTCCTTATGGCATATCGATGAGCACAACATGATACGATGGCTACTACACCGGCAATGGCAATTTTTGGAAACGAGTTAAGACTGCCAGCTGATTTAAAATTTGGAGTCGTAACACCAACGAGATCAACCGAAGGTAATTATACTAGTGAAAAGCGGGAACAGTTGGATGAAGTACATCAGTTCATCAGAGAGCGGTCGCAGATGATAAGCGATAAGATGAAGGCCAGGTATGACTTGAAAGCAAATTCAAAAGGGTTCTATGAAGGAGAGCTTGTAATGCTTCATAATCCACAACGAAAGAAAGGCCTGTCCCCTAAACTACAGACTCATTGGGAAGGACCATATGAGATTATAGCAAAGATAAATGACGTAGTGTATCGTATTCAACGTGCCTGGAATAAAAGAGCAAAGTTTAAAGTAGTGCACTTGGAGCGACTTGCGCCATATCGAGGGGAAGAATAAAAACTTGTTCGGGACGAACAAGGTTAAGAGGAGGGCAGTGTAACGAGTATCGATAGTTGGTTACTCATCACTATTGTGACTGACACTATTGGCAGCATCGAAACGAATGTCAACAAAAAGAAATAAACGATAACCAGAATAAGCCAACGAGAAAGGAAGAGAAGAATCTCGATAAAGGAAGATTCTGGGGTGTTGCCAACAGAGTATAAATAGAGCCAGTATTGAGAAGTGAAAATCAATCTAATTCCGAACGTGATTGCGAAAACATTGATACAGAGGCAAAAGTTGCAAGTACATTTAAGTGTTATAGTAAATAGTTGATTGTAAACAGAGTTGATTGTAAATAGAGATTATTAAATAAATTGTTGCTGTATATAGTTGTATAAAATAAGTGTTGCAGTTATTATTAACAGAATCCAGTGATCGAACAAGGTAATTCAAATAGAATTAAACGTTCACAGAATAAGAACGTAACAATATTTTTTCTCATAACTCTGACGTTGGATGACCGATGATGTTTGGTGACAGAAATTATATACAATTGAAAAGATTTCACTGAACACTACACTCTACAAGTGTCATTGATAGCGGGATTCGTATAAGGATCGTAAGCTCCGTAACACAGAATTACACCTCCTACCTTCCATTTTTTACATAAAATCAAAGACCTTAGAAACTGCTTAACTTTTTCCTCTGATATGTCTTATTAAATCCACAAACAATATTACAGCAAATTAAAACAAACCTGACATCTCACGAAATAACTATGATTAAAAAAGAATTTTCCTGTTCTTTTGATGATCCTAAAAAGGCGAAATGTTCTCAACGTAGCTTTTCAATTAGTCGGTGTCCATTTCAAACTCTATATGGGAAGCGATCCGATTTATTCTACATATACAGTCAGGGACTAAAGTTGAAATACACCCCACAAATCTTAATTTTAACTCGTATAAAGCATTGCTGCGAAAATATAAGTAAGCAGTTTTTTTGCAGTCTATCAGTAAGCAAACACAATAACAAAAGATTTGTATTTGTCGCATAGATAACTGTAAATTCACCAAAAACTCAAAAAATACGCTGGACAAAAGTTTAAATACAATACAAGAAAAAACGTGTTTTTGCAATTTCTTTGGAAAAGTACCGTTATATTTTTTTTGCTTTCTTCACTTACGCATATTTATTCAGTATTATTAGTGATTTCATCGTTGTCGGTAGACTTGAAAGCAAAATAATGGGCAAAGGAAAACAAATAGAGTCTGGTGTTAAAGATTTAATAATTAAACACTTTAAAGGAAGCAAATCCTACCGTGATATAGGAAAAATTGTGAATTTGTCCTGTGCAAGTGTGCAAAACGTAATAAGAAAATATAAAACTTACAAAACAGTGGAAAATAGGCCCAGAACTGGTCGACCAAAAAAACTTTCTCGCCGAGATGTAAACCTTATCCTAAGAGAAGTGGCCAAAATCCAAAAATAAGTGCGCCGAAGTTAGCCGGTAGTATTGCTGCGGTTTCAGGCAAACATGTTCACCCAAAAACCGTACAAAGAGCTTTACGGTATAACGGCTATCGAAGCAGAGTTTCACGTAAAAAACCGCTTATTTCTGGAAAAAATAGACAACTTCGTCTGGAGTACAAGGATATGGATGAGGACTTTTGGCGAAGAGTCTTATTCACAGATGAATCTAACTTTAATATTTTTGGCAGCGATGGTCGCGCAAAAATTTGGCGCAAGCCCGGCACAGCACTTCAAACCAAAAATTTAATACCAACCGTTAAACATGGGGGCGGTAGTGTGATGGTTTGGGGAGCAATTGCAGCAGCTGGCGTGGGACACTTGGCTTTTATCGATGGAATAATGGACAAACACGTGTATAAAAGTATATTGGAACAAAATTTGCAGCCTTCTGTGGATAGCTTGGGTCTGGGAAGAAGTTGGATATTTCAACAAGACAACGACCCTAAGCATACCGCGCATTTGGTGAAGGACTGGTTGCTGTATTATGCTCCACGTCAGCTCTGTAGTCCTCCCCAATCACCGGACTTAAACCCAATTGAACACGCTTAGGAATTATTGGACCGAAAAATCAATCGCGCAGCTTTAAAGAACAAAGAATCCCTTAAAGAGGCTCTGAAAAAGGCCTGGTCAGAAATCAGCACATCCGAAACAGAAAATTTGGTTCTGTCTATGCCACGTCGTCTGCAGGCAGTCATTGAAGCTCAAGACGGACCTACCAAATATTAATTTAAGTTTAACGTTTTTTAATTAAGCTAAAATCAGCTAAAGAAAGAAAATTTTGTATTGTATTTAAACTTTTGTCCCATGTGTTTTTTTAGTTTTTGATGAATTTTAAGTTATCTATGAAAAAAAGTGAATTGTTTTGATTTTCGATATTGGTCATTATTCAACTAAAAATAAACTGCATACTTACATTTGTGTTAAAATGCTTTATTTTTATTTAAAGCGATGTTTTATGGGTGTATTTAAACTTTAGTCCCTGACTGTACATGAGAGCGGGTAATTTTTCTCGATGAAATATACAGCAGGAACATAATCTGTAGATGAGAATGGTGTTCCCGAAAATTTTGAAATGGGACTATGGTATATTGCTCCGACTTACTTTTTACTAGTTATAAGCTTTATAGAAAAAAGAAATCGTTCCACACAATTTGACCCAACCACTCTAATATATATACATGTTTAATGCAGGCGCGGTGTTAATCTAGCACATATTGGACCGTGCACCGATCTAAAGTCACCACCCAAGGACTGCGGCGACCGGTGTACAAAAGATGATCTGAAAAGTGGCCCAGTCTGTGGCTCCGATGGAAATACTTTCTCGTCGATGTGTGATTTTAAACGACGGACTTGTTATTTACGGGTTGTTCCTGTGTCGCTGGAGAATTGCGCTCTTACCGCTGACTGTGAATCTGATTGCGATGCCCAGCCGCCGAATTTTGTATGCGGATCAGATAACAAGTTCTACAAATCCGAGTGTCATATGCGCAAAGATAACTGCGGTAAGCATGTGTTCGTAGTACCATTAAAGCGCTGCCTCAGCGCGTTCCAATTCAAGGGATGCGCTCGAATTTGTCCACGTGATTTTGAACCGGTATGTGGCAATGACGGAATGACATATTTGAATGAATGTTTCTTGAACATTGAGAACTGTAGAACAAACAGTACGGTGCAAATTACTCATTATGGAGCATGTGGACGACCAGAACCGCCATCCACAAACTACTTATATTAAATCGGAATGAAACAAAACAAAATCATTACTCGTAATAATGCTATTTATATATTAGCCAAGTAATTTATATAAGATTTGTTTTATTATCTATTTTATTTGTATTTTGTGTTTGTATTTAAACTTTGATATACTAGTTTTTTGCATATAAAAAAAAAACAAAAAAAAAAAGCAACAAGTAACGCCTTTCTATATATTTTAAAGCTTATTACAAATATAAAGTTATGCTGCATCATCGAAAAGTTTACTTAACATGGCATTTATCTCGTGTGGACGATACTTTACATATTTATCAGGATTTTTACTGAATTGTGCTGAGGCGTACCTGTAAAGATGTAACAATAAAAAAAGTGGCAAGTAAATAAACGTTGTTCTTACATTTCGTAGAATCGATTATATTTTGGGATAATGTGTTCGACATTATCCCTCTTAATGCCCTCTCGAAGTATGACGTCCGGTATTGAGATGCCTCTTTGTAATTTGCACGCCTCTTCAAAATCCCTATTAAAAGACTAAGAGTACAAAGTTGTACATAAATCAAGATATCAAGAATAAAGCTACTTGATAATTACCGAAAAACGCTCCTTCAATATACTTCGATCCTTGTCTTTGATTTTGCCCTGTATAGGTTTTGGCAATTCATCTATGGGTGAGATGTTCGCCAACATCTTGGACCAAGTCTTTTGGTATGAAAATTTCAGCTCACGTATCATATCCAAATAGCTTTGTTCACACTCTGGCTCCGCCAACGTGACCAAATCAATGAGGTTAGATCGTTGCAACGACTTCAATATGTAGTGAATATTGTTCAAACGAAACAGATGTTTTGTCGCCTGATCGTTATAATGCTCACATTTATTCATAATCGATAGATTCAGTTCGGCTAATGCTTTTTCTGAAAATATTAAACGCTACTAGATGATAGACTCGCGTCCCCTTTAATTGCACTACAACATTACTTATGTAGATGGCCAATAGGGCCTTATTACGCTCTTCTCCGTGCAGTGACTTCTTCATAAGAATCGTATCGAGTTGTGTGGAGTAGAGGACGTCTTGGTGCAATATGAATCCAATAACGTCAAAATGATCATACAAATGCTCAATAAACCAAATTGTGTTCGAGGTAAGTTCATGTACCGTAGCATCTTTTGGTACATTCACATATCCTAAGCTGCTGGAACTCATGCCTACAATATTTGTACTAGATTCACCTCGAACCACCTCTAGAAAGTGTTCTAATGCCTTTGCCCCCTACAAAAATGCACACGTGAAATCATTCATAACGTCAAAATGCCACTTCATACCACTTACAGTATGCTGCAGCTTGTTTAGCACTTTGGTTAGCTGTTCTCGCTGCTGTGCATCATATGTACGCTCTATGTCGGGCTGCAACAAAATGACGCGTTTCAATGCAGAAAATATGCCTAATGCTGAAGTCCACTCTTTGCGAGCAATGCTTCGTAATATGCGATTGGTTATTGCCTGCAAATTGTATGTATAATTTAATTTAAATACATACGACATTTACAATCTCACCTCTGCATCTCTGACAATCAATTCGATAGAGTTGTAGGCCAGCTTCGAAAATACTTCGGAATGTCTCGACGTTGGTATTATTTCGTTTAGCAACGTACGCTCCCAGTTCAAAAGTCTTTGTAAACCTAGTAACATAACCAGATATTTATCCAACTCTTGATCTCCATCCACATAGTCTTCCGATGACAAGTGCTCCGAGTGTGAGGGCACTTTTTTCAGGGAGAATCCAGTAGACTGCTCTATGGTTTGAGTGGCACGCAAATATAATTTATTTGCCTTTTTCTCAAATCTGAAATGGCTCATTGATTTTAATAATCACATGTATAGACAGAGTACTTATTAATGAATATCCCATTTACATTTGTTGCAATCTAGCTGAAGTGTTCTTCTTCGACTCAGGCCTACTGCTGTGACGAGGTTTCTGAAATAATTCAGTGTGTTTTGAATATAATGAAAAACTGCAAATGAAATCACGATCATAATAAATATATTTTAAAAGAACTTATTAACAACAACAAGAACAAATTAGTACCACATTTGTATTTATTTAAGGTAATATAAAACAAGCTCAAGAAATCTATTCTTATTTGGCGAACATGGCACTTTAGGCGGTATTCAAATCCGTTAGTAAATCCATAATAATTTTACAGTGTTCATCTGAGTTGAGCCCCATATTAAGCAAATCGTTTTTATTGATGTTTAAGAACCGTTCGTATTCAATGCCTTCAAAAACGTCCGAGTATTCCTCCAGTCCGACATTCTTGAGCAGAAGTTCAACATTCAATGCATGATTTAGGATGCCAGAGTTTTTGAATATCTCGCTGTACGGTTTACCATCCAATTCGACATCTGCTTCATTATCCGATTTGTCCAAAGAGTTGAATATGGACAAATTATCACTAACCATCGACTGGTGCTGTTGCGAAAGCATTTTCGGAGATAGCGAAATGCGGTGCTTTTTCTCAACAATTTGAGGCTTTTTGAATTGATGTTGTAATAATGGCGTAACAGGACTATTCACTGCTGTCACGTTATAAATAGGCGATAGGCCAGGCGATTTAAAATCGACCAATGTTGGGGTATAGCACCGAATATTTATTTTATTAACCATCAAATTTTGAACACCCTGAATACGGCTCACATTAGATAAGAATGTTGGTGTATTGCTGCTATATTCAAATTCGACCGGCTGCAGAATTGTTGGCGTATGGCAGTCTTCCATTTGTACATACATTTAGTTTAAACGACCAAATTTACGACCCTTAACGATTAACCAACAAAACATAACTGAGCAAACTTTAATAATATATTATCTACCTACGGTGGACCGTTAGATTTTTGTAAGAGATCTCTTTTGAGTGTATGCAATATAAAATATTTCAGAAGGTACTTTACGACTTTAATGTGTAGTATAGTACATTGCAAATTCAACGAAAGTTTTCATTACATTTGCGAGGAATTTGTGAAGTATCTGCTTTTCTTGTAGTGAAACAATTCTCATTAACATTAATGAAAATTATATCACACTACAACATAATTATTTTAAAAACATACCAGTGTTTCATTGCCCCAACTGCTGCTTTTCTGATGGTCCTTGAGATTTTGTAATGAGCGCAATATGACATCTCCCCGTTCTGTTGCATAAATGATTGTATATTCGCGCCGTAGATTTTGATCTAACCAATGCGAAATGATAGAGAGTTCTTCTCGTGTACTTTGCGACAGTTGCCTGAAGGAAGTATACTCATCGCTGGATGAATCGTCCTCAATATATATAAGATCTAAAAGCTCTACGGGTTTCAAAGGAGCACTATGTTTTTTCAAGAGGAGCCTATAGTGATTATTAAGACCTTCGCATCCGGTATTGAAAAGGCTTGTCACATTTTCCAGTTCAACGCTCTGTGAATTGTGATGTAGGAAATAATCCATAGCGGCGTGCAATTTTCCAAGAGCTTCGAGAAATGTAGAAATACTGCCTTCCATTGGTCCTTGATGTATTAAATTGCATACTTCTTGTGAAACATCATAGTGAGCCAGAACGGTCTCCAAACACTCCAAAGTAGCTTCCAAATCTGCAAATGACACACATGCACATATAGTAAGACAAATCGAACACTTTTGTTATCACTCAGTACTTACTTTGCTGGCGCTTTTGAAGTTGTTCTGTCTCTTGATATACTGGTAAGATTGTATGTTCTAGTTTTCCTAGACGCTGCTCGAAAATTGTCAGAATCCCAGTCATTTGTACGGATAAATCATGGTACTTGTCTACGCGCTCTTTAAACAAAGAGAGATTCGATGTTTCCTAAAATTATAATTGTATTGTGTTTGCGCATAACATCTAAATTTTATTGTATAAACCTTTTCTAGCTTGGAAGCCACTTGCACACTGCTTTCCAAATTATTCATTTTAATAATGGAATATCAATTGACTTCATCAAACAAAAATATTATTATTTTTGAAGGCTTTTCCTACAACATATGTGACAATATTTTTTATCTCGATTTCAGAGTCGCATGACGAGATAAAAATATAACATGAAAAAGAAAACACAACATCGGAATAGCCCAAATTAGAAAGCCCATAACACAAACGCAATCACTTAAATTATCAAATCGTATAGTATCGTATCGTATCGTCTCGCATCTTAAGCACGTATGACACTTCTATTTTTCCACATTTTTCTGTATTTTTAATGTATTAAAAAACGCAAAATGTCACTGATTATAAAGAAGATAGCAATATATTGTGTGAAAAAGAAAACTATATTAATTAAGATGGAATTGTCCAATTTTAAGGTCTTGAAGTAGGCTAAATCAACAACTGGATTCCAGCATTCGCTAAAGCTAAAAATCCATCGCCAAAATTAGCTAAATTAATTTTAGCGAAAATAAGCGATAATTGCGATTCTGACATCCTTGTCATAGCTAATTTTAGGTCATTTACTTGCTAAATTTTTTCGATGATTCCTATGAACCGGATAAAAAGAGTCTTTGACATATCAATCGCTAAAATTGCGATTCTAAGAATTATTAGTCGCTAAAATTAGCTAAAAAAGTAGCTAAAAATTTTAAATTTGGCGACAGTAAAAATTCGGCGCTAAATTTATAGTGTAAATCAAAAAGGTAATGATTTTGAATAAAATCATATATTGCAGAAAATGGAGAACAACAGACGAGTGACTAAGGAGCAAAAATTTATGCTCATACAGTATTTGGAAGAGCATATGGATTTCGCACATGATAGGTCTAATTAGCATTCGTCTAATTTTAAATTGATATAAATAGTTTATATTCATTTTAGATTTGTAAATGATGAAAGCATGGGTGAACATAATGTAAACATTTTTTAATAAATGAAGGAAATAATAATAGTTTTAATGATGTTCTTTTATTGCTCTTAGGAGTAAAGCCAAACAAAAGTCCCAGGACTTGAAGTTTGCGATGGAAAGGAGTGGGGTCAACTCCAATGTCGCCAACAAACCGCCAGATAAGTCTGGGTACAGTATGAACCGTTGAGCTATTTTCGTCGGTCGACCATAGTTTAGAAATTGAGGGTTGTAAATCAATAGAGTCACATTTGGCATGTTTTTTCTATTAATGAACCAATAAACATATTGATTGTGGATGGGGTGCCAGGTGGACTCGTTCCAACGATGGTTGCTTCCTCCAGGTGATCGTGGTGTGGGTGAGTGCGGGGATATTTGTTAGTTCAATGCTGTTGTTGTATATTGAGGTTATGGGTGGTGATGTATTTTGTGTTTCTGCTGCTGCTGCTACGATGTTGTGTTGTTTATGTCGCTAAATGAATAATAACACCCTTGATTTTTCAACTTTAAAATTAACAATATTTATTGAAAAAAAAAATTATATAAATTATATAAAATATTATATAAAATATATTATATAAATTATATATAGCGAGATTTAAATTTTTGCGCGCATTGGCTGTCTATTTACTTTGGGATATATATCGAGAATAACAAAAAACAATCAAAACGGGCAGCCAGAAGAGAGAAATATTATATAAATAACAGGGTTGCCAACCATACAAATGGAGACAAACAAACAGTACACGCGTCTAACTCTGGCGTAGACACATATTAATTTGTTTCCCGTGTCTTAAGGATGAATGCGACCGACCAACTGCAATTGCTACTGCAATTATTATATTTAAACTAACACTTTTATTTATTATTATTGAATTATTACATTATATTTAAACTGGACATTATTTATTTTTATTTAATTTTTGTATTTGAACTTCTATAAGAACTAGTCAAAGTGGAATAAACAAGCTGCTAGATATTTATATTTCTGTTATTAAAACAAATTTGAATTTGAATTTTTATTTTTAATCTCATTTTAAATATATAATGATATATTATATATATAGGATAATAATTTCGACGAGAATTCGTCAACACATTTCTTTGTAACGCACTCATTATTCGCACAATGTTAAATTTTATTCACTTTCATAAAAAATTACTGAATTTATTAGACAAATGTTTCCACTTTTTGACGTTTCTTATAATTAAACTAGCGCTCATAGCGGCGGATAAAGAGAACGAAATATAGCTAAGATAATTTTGGCGATGTGAAAGTCAGAATCGCATTTTAGAGAATTCGCTAAAAATTTGGATAATATTTTAGCTTTAGCATTTTAGCAGATTTTAGCATTTTAGGGATAGCGAATGCTGGAATCCGGCTGCAGCTCGAACAAACAAACACGCACACGTCAAACATGCAAATGTCATTAAAATTTTTTAATTTTCTTCTATTTTTGCAAATTACATAAATGAGCAGATGGTATTCTTACTAGTACTAGTACTTATCTTTATTGTGGCTGACACTATTGTGAATGACACGAATATTGGCAGCATCGAAACGAATGTCAACAAAAAGAAATAGGTGATGACCTGATCACGCCAACGAGAAAGAAAGAGATGAATCTCGACTATGAAAAAGGAGGATTCTGGAGTGTTGCCAACAGAGTATAAATAGAGCCAGTGCTGACAAATGCGAATCTATCTAATCCCGAACGTGATTGCGCAAACATCGATGCAGTATCAGAAGCAAAAGTTGCAAGTACATTAAAAGAGTTATTGTAAACAGAGTTGGTTAAATAAATTGTTGCTGTATACAATTGTACAAAATAAGAGTTGCAATTATTATTGACAGCATCCAGTGATCGAACAAGGTTAATTCAAATAGAATTAAAAAAAAATAAATATGTGGCACTTAAAGCCCCAAAGGGCTCATTGGCCGAGCTTCTCTTCCATTACTGTTGTGCGTCTTAAATTTGGACAGTATTAGAAGGGACCTACTTATTTTAGCCGGTTCCGAACGGCAGAACACTTGTGACATCACTTTTTCTGAGCTTTGTCACAGAGTTCTTTAAGAAGCTTTTTTATGGCAAGTTGTACTGTCGGAAGAATTGCCAATTGCTTGCCGACAGGTGGGTACCATTCAAAAGAAAAATCTTTTCGATATTAAAATTGTTATGCATCAGCCGGGGATTGAACACACGACCTACAGATCAGAAGGCGAACACACTAACCACTGAGCTACGGCACCCACTCATAAAATAAAAACGTAACAGTATATTGTTGATTTTATGATTGACAAGGGATTTATGTTAGATTTAAATCAACGGATACTACTCTATGCAAATGTCGAGTTACCATTGAACATCGGTTACAAGCGTAGTGGAAACATCAATCGAATACTGGTATGTCAACGCCAAGAGGTTCCAGCAAAGTCAGAAGCGGTGGTTTGGGTACAGATGAATGTGGATGATGAGAGAGGCAAGTTGTGGGTAATAGAAACGGATAAAGAAACAACGAATAAAAGCATCATACTTGGTAGGTCGTAGATAAATGTCAAAGAGACTGGGATGTACATATACCAATGCTCCTCTTGACATATCGATGAGCACAACATGACACCACGGCTACTACACCAGCAATGGCAACTTTTGGAAACAAGACTGCCAGCTGGTTTCAAATTTGGAGTCGTAACACCAACGAGATCAGCCGAAGATAACTATATTGGTAAAATTGGGAACAGTTCCATGAAGTACATAGGTTCATCAGAGAGCGGTCGCAGATGATAAGCGATAAGTTGCTACATTGCTTACACTTCTGAATCCAATCAGCGACATGGTCATGACATCCAACCCAATAAAATCGTTTCTTTATTTTCTCGACGGTTTTTTTGATTCCCAAATGCCCTCCACCGGAGACATTGTGATACTCAGCTATCACTTCATTTATTCTTGCCTTGGGTACCACTAGAAGATCATTAGTGATTTTTCCATCTTCACTTTCCCATGCTCAGAATAAACATCCGTCTCGTAAGTGAAGGCTTTGCCACTGCGCCCAGTATACCTTTGCTATTGGACTCTCGTTAGACCACACCACCTATTCCATAGCCACTTGCATCTGTGTCCAACACAAACTTTTGACCAGGTACTGCTGTTCGAATGCTTTCTGTTGTTCCTCGCCCCACACAAATGGTTTCTTGTTTCTTGTTAACTAATGCAGACTGCTGGCGATGTTTGCAAATCCAGGAACAAATCGTCTATAGTAGGTTCATAAGCCTACGAAGCTTCTTAACTCGTGAAGATTCGACAAAATACACCATTGTTGTACTGCTGCTATTTTCTCCTCGTCGGTATATAGCCCTTCTGTTGTTACTTTATGACCAAGATATTTAACTTCTCGCATGAAGAGTGAACACTTTTTCATATCCAGCTTAAGCCCTGCTGATTGTATACGCCCATAGACCATCGCCAATACTAAAAGCTGTTTTTTCTTTGTCCTCCTTACCAAGTTTCATTTGCCAATAGGCACTTTTCAGGTCAAGAGTTGAGAACCACTTCGCACCAGATAGTGTGTCCAGAGTGTCATCGATTTTTGGCAGTGGATAGCTGTCCTTTTTGTGATATCATTTAGCTTTCTGTAATCCACACAGAATCGAGTACTTCCATCTTTCTTCTTTACCAGCACAACTGGTGAACTCCATGGACTCGCTGATGGTTCAATAACACCTTGTTTCTTCATATGGGTAATCAGCTTAATGGCTTCATCTCTTTTGGCCAATGGATTGGTGGTGATTGACGAATTGGTCTAGAATCACTGGTGTCAATGTGATGTTTCACGATGGTTGTTCATCCTCCAGCTTTTCTATGTGAGGAAAAGATTGAACTGTACTTCTCCAATAATTCTAAAGCCTTTTATTTTTGCTGTTTGGTAAGCACACCTACCCATTCTTCCATCTGTGCTTTTAATTCCGCTCTAACAGTTCCCGATCTTCCACTTTTTATCGACGGACCCTTTTCGCAGTATACTACGGAAGTAACTTTCTGGCAATGACCAATCACCATTCCTTTCCTCATACCTGCAACTTGCCTGCCCCATCATCCACATACATCTGTGCCCAAATCACCGCTTCTGATTTTGCTGAAACGTTTTGGCGTTGACATGCCTGTATTTGTTTGATGTTTACACTACGCTTGTAACCGATGTTCAATGGTAACTCGACATTTGCATAGAGTAGTATCCGTTGATTTAATGTTGAAAGTAAATCCATTGTCAATCATAAAATCAACACCAATTATTACGTCATCGATGATGTCGGCCACAATGAATTCATGTTCCCACGTACAATTTCCAATAGATACTCGCTTCTTTATCTTACCCAGCTGTACGATATTTTATTCCCATTAAAGGCTCAAAGGACAACGCTTCTGACAAAACCACTGAGCAGGTGTCAGCACGCATACAGAGCTTGCAAATCCACTGAAACGGCCCTGCACGAACTCGTTCGCGTAGCGGAGAGGGAACTGTTTTGTGGAGGGATATCTATGTCTAATTTTATGGATATAGAAGGTGCCTTCGATAAGATTGGTTTCGATAAGCTAAGGATGGCCTTTGCTACTCGTGAAGTCAGCCCAACCAATATAAGGTGGGTGGACAGCATGCTGAGGAAAAGGGCAATAAACTTTCAAAATGGGAGTTACAGACTCAGAGGTAGGGTAGTCAAAGGGTGTCCACAGGGGGGAGTATTATCGCCCAACCTTTGGAACATCACGGTCGATTCCCTACTTTAGCTTCTGGACTCAAAAGGCATACACACCGACGGGTATGCAGATGACATAACGGTAACGGTGAGCAGTAAGTTCCTGGACACTATTTATGATACCATGAGAGGTGCACTAAAAATGGGTGAAGGATACTGCATGGAACAAGGTCTCTCTGTAAATGCTAGTAAGTCGGAAACAGTACTCTTTACTAAAAGAAGGACTGGGCTAACAATAGTCCCTCTTAGGCTTTTTGTATCGAAAATCAACGTCTCCAAGGAAGTAAAGTATCTAGGTGTCATCCTGGATAAGAAGCTGACTTGGAATAGTCACGTCGAGGACTAGATCCAGAAGGGCAAGCGGGCATTGCATCTGTGTAAGAGAGTGTTTGGTCTCATGTGGGGAATTACTCACAGAGCAGCGCACTGGATCTACACAACGATGGTAAGGCCCTTAATAACGTATGCTGCTGTGATCTGGTGGCCTAAGAAAGCAAGAAAAGCACGTTAGATAGGGTGCAAAGAATGGCTTGTATTGGGATTACTGGAGCTATCCGGACGATCCCAGTAGAAGCACTGGAAGTCTTTCTCGGCCTGCTGCCGTTGGACTTGCATATTATGAAGTCAGCGGCATTAACAGCATTACGTCTGAAGACAACCAATAATTGTCATGGATTAGGCACGGAGATAGGGCACAGGGGCATCCGGTCACTGTTATATAGCAGTGTAAAGGAGGCGCAAATGCCAATGGAGAGAATGGGTAGGCTGAAGATGACTAAAAAGTTACACAGAACACTCATTGAAGACGGCCTCACACATGATGTATGTGAGGAAAATGACATCAGTATTTTTACATTAATGGATGGCAGAGCGTGTGCTGGAATCTTCTCTAAAGAGTTAGGACTGGCATGCACTCTGAACCTGGGAAGATACGTATCGGTCTATCAAGCAGAAATGCTTGGTCTAATGCATGCGCTAGACCATCTACTGGATGGAAAGGTAAGAAAATCTTGCTAGCACTCAATAACCAGGCGGTAGTCAGGCGACTGCAACAACCAACGGTATCTTCTAAGTTGGCTTTCGAATGTGTTCAGAAACTTAACGGGTGTGCTCGTAGTAATGCGGTTACTCTTATGTGGGTGAAGGGACACATTGGTATAGAACAGAATGAACCTGCAGACGCCTTGGCTAGACAAGGATCTGATGCTGAATTTTATGGACCGGAACCAGTAGCAGCGGGACGGTGAAGGCAAAGGTCGAAGAGTGGATAAAGAAACTCCATCTCACGAGAACTTATCCACTTGTAGACAGGCAAAGGCTTCGTTGAGGCTGTCAAGAGGCAGTGAATCGGGGAGGGCTCTCAGTCTAGGAAGATTGGTTGACTGCATTAATAACTGGGCATGGCAATTTCAGGTACCACCTCAACAATATGGGTGTTGTTGAAGGGGAGGATGCTGACATTTGCAGAGTATGCATGGAAGAGGCAGAGACAGCGGCGCACATAGTGTGCCAGTGTCCTGCATTGGCAAGCAGGAGGATATCCACACTGGGTCGCCAATTTATTGATGAACTCGGAATGTGGAACATGCCCCACAAAGACATGCTTGAAATAACGCGTGATGTTATTATGAGGAAGGAAGTAGAAGAATTCTGCAACCGAACAAATAATTAACACACGATTTGAGGGACGAAAAGGGACTCATATAAGTGGTCTGATTCTGCTAATCCCTAAAATATATAATAAATATATAATAAAGGCTCAAACCTCTTTACCAAATCGCTCTTGATTATGGAATGTGATGCACAAGTATCCAGGGTTAACATAAACTCCATATTGTCCAGTTTTCCATCAATAGTCAAGCTGCTTGCCACACGCTGTAGTTGTGAAATGTGAATGATGAGGCAACCCACTGTTGGAGTCAGTTCACGCCCCGCTGAACTGACTCGATTTAGTTTAACGATGGATTTGTGTGATTTCATCTTATTCTCCTTCTTTTGTCTTCCTGGAGAATTCGATCTTGATCGCTTTCGTCGTAGACGGCAGTCACGCGCAATGTGTCCTAGTTTGTGGCAAATAAAGCAGTTACCAATAAATTTATTTTCACGTCGACCTATTGTTCTTGCTTCAGGCTGCACTACTGACTTAACTGCCTGACAAACTGCTTCAACCAGATCTGATGTTTCTGTCTCTAGTTGGCGTACACGTGGCACTGGTCGAAACATGGAACTGGCGGCTTAATACGTCAAGACACTACTAATTGTTTCCGCATGGTGATATTACTAGGGCAAGTTTAGTCTCTCCGTCGCAAATACCATCTATGAATGCCTCTATTCTTATTTTCTCGATGAATTTTTCCGAATTACCAGAGAACGCTAGATGACATAAGCGCTCAATGTCGAAAGCGAAATCCTGAAGGCTCTCATTACTCCGCTGCACTCGCGATCTTAGTTCCACTCGATGTAATTGACTCTTGTATTCATTTCCATATTTTCGCTGGAGTGTGTCCATCAGTGATTGGTAGCTACCACGATCTTTCTCTGGAACCATCTGTAACACTTCGGAAGCATTGTCTTTTAATGCGACTATTAAAGCAGCGGTCTTGTCGCTATCATCCCATTGATTCTTCGAAGCTGTTGTCTCGAATTGAAGCTTGAAGTTATTGAATGGCGTGCTTCCGTCATATGTTGGTGGCTTTAGTTTGATTGTACTTGAATCTCTAATCACTGAAGTGGCTGGTCCATTTATTTTTAGTTGATGGAGTTCGTGCTGTAATTTCTCGAACTTATCTTCCATGTCATTTACACGTTTCTTCAGATCCGTGACTTTTTCATTAATGGTTCCGGAAATTTCTTCTAGATGTTTTTTTAGTTCTGCAACTTTCTCATTAATAGCCCCAGAAATTTCGACAAGTTTCTAGTTAATTGTCTTCTGGAATTTTCCAATGAAGTTTTCTTGGCGAGACTAACCTTCCTGAATTTCCATACGTAATTCAGCCGAATGTTCTTGAAGCTTGGAGTCAATACGAGACGTATTTCCTTGAATTTCCGTATGCAATTCACTAATAACGTCTCCATGGCGAGATGCATTTTCTTGTAACTTCGCATTACTTCCTTGCATTGCTGCTGCTGTTGTTGCATCATGGATTTCATGAATTCCATGAGTTGCCCATCGAATCTATCTTGCTCTCTTCCTCAGCGTGCACAACTGCATGTATCTCGGCTTCCTCAAAGAACTTATGTTTTTGTACATTAATACCCTTCTTTTGTACCTGATGGCAATAAATTCCTCTCTGACAACTGTTTTTTCAGTTGGTCAATTTTCTCCATCTGTTGATTGTAAACAGAGATTAAGTAAATTGTTGCTGTATCTAGTTGTACAATATTAGTGTTGAAATTATTATTGACAGAATCCAGTGATCGAACAAGGTTAATTCAAATAGAATTAAACGCTCACAAAATAAAAACGTAACAATTGGTGTCAGAAGTGGGATTCTGTAAAGATGGTGAAAATTGACCAACTAAAAGTGGACCAGCTTAAAAAGCTGTTGGTAGAGATGAATCTATCGTCATCAGGTGCAAAGGCGGAACTGCTGGTGAGGCTGAGGCAAGCTATGGAGGCTAAGGGAATTAATGTAGAAGAACGTGAGTTCTTCAAGGAAGCCGATATACAAGCAGTTGTGCACGCTGAGGAAGAGAGCAAAATAGATTCGAGTGGTCAACTCATGGATTTCATGAAAACCATGATGCTGCAGCAACAACAACAGCTACAAGAACATTCGGCTGAATTACGTACGGAAATTCAAGGAAATGCGTCTCGCATTGACTCCAAGCTTCAAGAACATTCGGCTGAATTGCGTATGGAAATTCAAGAAGGTTCGTCTCTCCAAGAAAACTTCATTGGAGAATTCCAGAAGACAATTAACTACAAACTACAAGAAATTTCTGGGGCTATTAATGAGAAAGTTGCAGAACTAAAAGAACATGTAGATGAAATTTCCGGAGCCATTAATGAAAAAGTTACAGATCTGAAGGAACTTGGAAGATAAGTTGGTGAAATTACAGCACGAACTCAATCAACTAAAAATAAATGGACCAGCCACATCAGTGATTAGAGATTCAAGTACAATCAAATTAAAGCCACCAACATTTGACGGAAGCACGCCATTCAATATCTTCAAGCTTCAATTCGAGACAACAGCTTCAAAGAATCAATGGGATGATAGCGACAAGACTGCTGCTTTAATAGTCGCATTAAAAGGTAATGCTTCCGAAGTGTTACAGATGGTTCCAGAGAAAGATCGTGGTAGCTACCAATCACTGATGGACACACTCCAGCGAAAATATGGAAATGAATACAAGAGTCAATTACATCGAGTGGAATTGAGATCGCGAGTGCAACGGAGTAATGAGAGTCTTCAGGAATTCGCTTCCGATATTGAGCGCTTATGTCATCTAGCGTTCTCCGGTAATTCGGAAGAGTTCGTCGAAAAAATCAAAATAGAGGCTTTCATAGATGGCATACGTGATGGAGAGACAAAGCGTGCCCTAGTCATGTCACCAAGCAATACTTATGCCGAAACAGTCAGTAGTGCCTTGACATTTGAAGCCGCCAGTTTGATGTGTAGACCAATGCCACGGGTAAGCCAACTAGAAACAGAAACAGCAGATCTGGTTGAAGCAGTGTGTCAGGCAGTTAAGTCAGTAGTGCAGCCTGAAGCAAGAGCAGGTCGACGCGAAAACAAATTTAATGGTAAGTGCTTCATTTGCGACAAACGAGGGCATATAGCTCGTGATTGCAATCAATCGAGTATGAAGCCTAAAGGAAGAACAAGGAATCAACACAAAAATAAATTTGCCGGTAAGTGCTTCATATGCGATCAAAGAGGACACATGGCGCGTAATTGCCGCCTACGACGCAAGCAACAAAGATCGAATTCACCAGGACAACGAAAGGAAGATCGTGATGCCATTCATTATGGTAAAGCTGATACTCCATATCGTCGTACTTGCACCGTAGATAGTAAACATTGTTCTCGGGTAGGAAGCCAGAATCACATTGTTAACCTACGACTTACGAATGTATTATCGGAAGAGCCATGGACAACCGAACGAGTGCAAGAAGATCAGCGGAACGACCCAGATCTCGTAAAGATTATGGAATACAAGGAGCAGGGCATACGTCCAGATTGGCAAGAAATGGCTAATGCGAGTCCAATAGCAAAGGCATACTGGGCGCAGTGGCAAAGCCTGCACTTACGAGACGGATGTTTATTCCGAGCATGGGAAAGTGAGGATGGAAAAATCACTAATGATCTTCTAGTAGTACCCAAGGCGAGAATAAATGAAGTGATAGCTGAGTATCACAATGCCTCCAGTGGAGGGCATTTGGGAATCACCAAAACCGTCGAGAAAATAAAGAAACGATTTTATTGGGTTGGATGTCATGACCATGTCGCTGATTGGATTCGGAAGTGTAAGCAATGCGCAATGGCCAAAGGTCCCACTAAGAAAAGTCGAGGTAAGATGCACCAATATACCGTGGGTGCTCCATTCGAGCGAATTTCAATGGACATAGCTGGACCATTTCCAATAAGCAACGCAGGAAACAAGTATGTTCTGGTGGTTATAGATTACTTCAGTAAATGGCCTGAAGTATACCCCATTCCAAATCAGGAAGCTAGTACAGTTGCGGATGTATTCGTCAACCAATGGGTTACTCGTTTTGGTGTACCGATGGAGTTACACTCAGACCAAGGTCGAAATTTCGAATCAGTTGTATTCCAAGAGATATGCCGTATGCTGGGTATATACAAAACTCGTACAACACCTTTGCATCCACAATCTGATGGCATGGTAGAACGATTTAACCGTACATTGGAGGAATATTTGAGAAAAGTCGTAGATAAATACCAAAGAGACTGGGATGTACATATACCAATGTTCCTCATGGCATATAGATGCGCACAACATGATACGACGGCTACTACACCGGCAATGGCAATTTTTGGAAACGAGTTAAGACTGCCAGCTGATTTAAAATTTGGAGTCGTAACACCAACGAGATCAACCGAAGGTAATTATACTAGCGAAAAGCGGGAACAGTTGGATGAAGTACATCAGTTCATCAGGGAGCGGTCGCAGATGATAAGCGATAAGATGAAGGCCAGGTATGACTTGAAAGCGAATTTAAAAGGGTTATATGAAGGAGAGCTTGTAATGCTTCATAATCCACAACGAAAGAAAGGCCTGTCCCCTAAACTACAGACTCATTGGGAAGGACCATATGAGATTACAGCAAAGATAAATGACGTAGTGTATCGTATTCAACGTGCCTGGAATAAAAGAGCAAAGTTTAAAGTAGTGCACTTGGAGCGACTTGCGCCATATCGAGGGGAAGTATAAAAACTTGTTCGGGACGAACAAGGTTGAGAGGAGGGCAGTGTAACGAGTATCGATAGTTGGTTACTCATCACTATTGTGACTGACACTATTGGCAGCATCGAAACGAATGTCAACAAAAAGAAATAAACGATAACCAGAACAAGCCAACGAGAAAGGAAGAAAAGAATCTCGATAAAGGAAGATTCTGGGGTGTTGCCAACAGAGTATAAATAGAGCCAGTGTTGAGAAGAGCAATCAATAGAATTCCGAACGTGACTGCGCAAACATCTATACAGAGGCAAAAGTTGCTAGTACATTAGAGTGATATTGTAAATAGTTGATTATAAACAGAGTTGATTGTAAATAGAGTTTATTAAATAAATTGTTGCTGTATATAGTTGTATAAAATAAGTGTTGCAGTTATTATTAACAGAATCCAGTGATCGAACAAGGTAATTCAAATAGAATTAAATGCTCACAGAATAAAAACGTAACAATATAAATGTTTAAGAATGTGATAATTATATTCAGACATTCTTTATATTTTCTCACAATGTAAACAATCAACTGATTCTCAATTTAAATTGAGAATAATCGTGTGAATGGATTGAAATTGAAGTTGAAATTGCCTGTCGAAATTGAGCAATTTCGCTGTCGTCTAAACATAGCATAAGATAAGATAAGAGTGACAACGTGTATAAACCGACCTTATTATTTCTTCCAGCAGATATAAGAGCAAAGCAATCGATATACAATTAAGCGCAATCGTTTTACTGTCATCTCATTTTCAGAAAATAATTTCATTGGATAGTGTCTATACACGGGAGGAAATAAAATTTAATTTGATTCATACAAATCTATTAAAAAGTAGCACAAAATGTAAGTATCTTTGTTGTTATTAATACGTTTACGTTGTTTACGTCGTATCACTATTGCTGTAAAACAAAAAAAAATTGCTTATAATTTATTCCTCTTTTCATGCAAATTATTAAATGCTTTGTAAAAATCAATAAATTATGAAAGTTGTGAAATAATAGCATTTGTGAGGAAAGCAATTTTTCTTTCGAATTTCAACCTAAATTGAGATTTTAAGAAAAAGTATTTCATGTTATAGAAATTAGTATAGCTGCATACGTATTGGGAGAAAATTTGTTCAAAGTATGTATGTACTTTTTCAATACATATCAGTGTACTTTCATGAACTTTCGTTCGTGTGCATTCACTTAAATATCTATACATGTATTTGCCTGAATGTATACGAGTATGTATTCGGGTAGTAAAATTAACAGATTTAATATGTACCTACCTACATAAAGTATACCAATATTTTAGGTTTGATAAACGTTCATTGGATCGTAAAGGATTTCGTGATCAATATCGAGGGCCAATGCGAGGAAATGGTATGCAACATAACCGTGGAACACCGTATAGTCGTGGTGGTGGTGGACCACATTCGCATCGTGATGTTGAACGTCGCACCCCGTACGAATCGCATCAATCGACTACTATATCTGGCGATCGTTTGCCAGTAATCATTTGGTCTGAAATTAATTTAACTCCATTCAAAAAGAATTTCTATCAGCCATGTAACACTGTTTCTGAGCGTCCACAAAGTGAGGTTGATGGTTATCTCTCTACGAATGAGATTACACTCAAGGGAACCAGCATTCCAACCCCGAATATGAATTTCAATGAGGGAGGATTCCCAGATTATGTATTAAATGAGATTAATAAGCTCGGTTTTCTTAAGCCTACAGCTATACAAGCCCAAGGTTGGCCGATTGCGCTTAGCGGTAGGGATATGGTAGGCGTTGCACAAACAGGATCTGGAAAAACACTAGCTTATGTATTACCGGCCGTAGTACATATCAATAATCAGCCGAGATTGGAACGTGGAGATGGTCCGATTGCCTTGATCCTGGCGCCTACACGAGAGCTGGCCCAACAGATTCAGCAAGTAGCCAATGACTTTGGATCTCAAACGCATGTGCGAAATACATGCATCTTTGGAGGCGCTCCCAAACATGCCCAAGCTCGAGACCTGGAGCGTGGTGTAGAAATTGTAATTGCAACTCCTGGTCGTTTAATTGATTTTCTTGAGCGTGGAGTTACTAATTTGCGCCGTTGTACCTATTTGGTGCTCGATGAGGCTGACCGTATGCTTGATATGGGTTTTGAGCCACAGATTCGTAAAATTATTAAGCAAATTAGGCCCGATCGCCAGGTATTAATGTGGTCGGCAACTTGGCCCAAGGAAGTGCGCAATTTGGCGGAAGAGTTTCTTGACAACTATATACAAATAAATATCGGTTCGCTCACATTGTCGGCTAACCACAACATTTTGCAGATAGTCGACGTTTGCGAAGAGGCTGAAAAAGACACGAAAATGATCAAACTTCTGTCTGAGATCTCTTCAGAAAACGAGACGAAGACAATCATCTTTGTCGAAACTAAGAAGCGAGTTGATGAGATTACACGCACCATCTCTAGACATGGATGGCGTGCATGTGCCATTCACGGAGACAAGTCGCAGCAAGAGCGGGACTTTGTATTGTCCTCATTTCGTAATGGACGACATTCGATCTTGGTTGCGACCGATGTGGCAGCGCGTGGTCTAGGTAAGAGAACTTTTCGTTATTGGTCACTTGGTCGCTATTTCGAGTGATGCTGTGGATAGAAAAACTAAATATTCTTTCATTATTTTGGTTCGTCTAGAAAATTTTCACGATGAATCACCCACCACCGCCTTAATCCAGAGTTGAACTCTGACAATGAAACCGAATTGTATAATAGTTTTTTGTTTTTTTTTTTTTTTTTGTTTTTGTACATTCTGTAGACAAATGGTAAAACAATTAAAAATCCACAGGTTCCAAAAGAAGGTGTGGGTAAAATAATGAGGGATTTGGTTTCCATACATTGCTGGTTATTATCAATTTACATATGTACTTATGTCAGTCAATGATGTAGTGGCCGTACAGTCTGAGTTACGATATGTATATTCGTTTAAGCGATTTATTTATTTATAAGATCCATTCATTATGCATGAAGTGTTACTTTCAAACAATCCACTTTGGCACTCCATAACGTTGAACGGCAATTTGGACGTTCATTTTGAATTTTTATCGAAAAAATGATGGAAATATTCAGAATTGCGGCTAAAAGAATTTTTGACTGACAAACTAATTTGTTGTTGACTTTATGTGTGAACAAAAATATCATCAAACGGACTTCGATTTTTTTAAAACAAATTTTATACACAAATACTAAGATGTAAGAACAAGCTAAATTCAACCCATGTTAAGTATGTATATATGTATGTTAACCCCTCTTACACATATCAACCAACATCAGCTCCAACAATTTGCGTTGTTTTATTTGTCACTTTTCCAACTCCAGACGAACGAACGCGTATCGAATACGAGTGGTAAGTACAACTTGCAATAGAATTAGTATATAGCCACATTACTTTCATATCATGAATTAAGCTTCATATTTTTGTGTATTTTATTATCTATGTATACTTTTTAATCAATGAAGAGTAATAAAAAAAAAACGATTAAAGGTCGAGGTCCAGTTATCCAATAAAATCATGTTTGCAATGGAGAAATTTTTGTTCAAAGTTTAACAAGTTTGAGACGATTTCTTGTTTTTTCTGCAATTATGTATGAATGAAAGCTAAATTTTGTAAAATTTTTACTCTTCTCACATACACAAACTGATGACTGACAATAAAAGACGTCGATGATGTCAAGTTTGTCATCAATTATGACTATCCATCCAACTCTGAGGATTATGTTCATCGCATTGGGCGCACAGGCCGTTCCAATAATACGGGCACGGCATACACCCTATTTACTACATCGAACGCCAATAAAGCGAGCGATTTGATTCAGGTGTTGCGTGAGGCAAATCAGGTAGATAACAAAGCACAAACAATACAAGTTTGTGCAAAAAAATAATCCGAGTCTCGAACTCTTTAATTGCAGGTGATTAATCCGCGGCTTCTGGAGATGGCCTCTTCATCAAATTTCAACAGACGTGGTGGTGGTGGTCGTGGTGGCTATCAGAATCGTACTCAACATCAGAGCGCTCCGGGATTCAATAGGAACCACCGGGGAAATTATATGCCAGGATCGGTCAATGGTGGGCACAGAAATGACTCAAATGCTGCATATCGCGGTAATGCAGTAGTTCAGCATCGCCCTCCGAGCACTCTTCCTTACCATAATAACAACAACGTACAGTGTACTACTACGCCTAGTGATAGCGGCCCTAATATGAACAAACGCACCCGATTCAATCAAGCCGCTCCTTCCTATGCTCCGTATCGTAGTGTTCCCTATAATAGCCAGCAACAACAACAAGTATGTGGGCCAGAAGGTATTACCGTACAAAAGCCTATTAATACTGCTGCTGTTGCTTCTCCTTACATGCATCCACAGTTTGCTGTTGGTGGAGGATTTAATGCACCACCCGCAGATATGTTTGCTTATCCACCGCCACCATTACCAGTTCAAAACTAAGAATGTGAAGAAGCCCTAACGGATGTTTTTCTTTTCAGTCTTAGCAAATTCCATATATAGGTTTTGTTTTTCGTCGAGAGCCGAATATGAAGTATACTTTTATTTATTTTACTTACCTACTACTCACTCCACTATTAACGCATTTCAGTATCTCACATAGAAAGAAGTTAATCGATTTAAATACACATCAATGTCTTTATTCTGTATAGATTTTTCCCCAAGTGAGACATAGATAATGAGTAGAGAGTATTTGATTTTGATTTTGATGCCTCATCCAATAAAGACGTAGTTCCCTTATTACGTAAGCCAAATGTATTCATATATAAATACATACATATACATACAATTAAGTGGACGAAAGTCGTAACAACTAAAAAGTTTTGTTAACTAGCTATGCTTTACGTAATAAGGGAACATCGTTCGTCCGTCGTTGCGCTGGTCAAAATATGAAAAGGGAATTATCAACTGAGATGGCTTCTTTTGCTCTAAACGTAATGAATTTATTATAAGAAAACTATTATACATCAAACTAAAATAAAACTAAATACATGCTATATACCACATTATTTAAAAATTACTTATGGATTGTGTGTTTGTGTCGGTGTGTGTGTGTCTGAGTGTGAAGAGAGGTTTAACGCGAAATGAGAATGTGTGTGAGTCCTTTATGTTATTTGTTGCAATAATATGCAGTTTGGCGCTGGGGTTTCTAATTATTTAGATATCACGAGAGTTCCTGTGAGAATTGGGTCTCCAGGGTGGGTCTTCTGGTTGTGTTTCTGGTTTGGTTGCGTATCGGTGGTCCTGGGCTTCCATAGCCGGCTGCATACAGCTGAGGGCACGAGTCTTTTATTAATTCCTGTGTTTCACGTAGCTGGCGCTGCACCTGTGGAGCCAGACGTTGCACACTAATTGCTGGCGGAAAACGGTATTCCATTGGAGCCTAAGTAAAAGAAATGACTATCAGAGATTGTAATTTTAATTATACAATGCAGCTAGCTACTTGCCTGAACGCTATGTATTATATCGCCATAGTAAGGTTGGCTTTGGCCTTGAATGGGTTGTTGCATGTGTTGTTGTTGTTGTTCATGTTGCTGTATTGTAGCTTGTATATTTTGCTGGGCAGTGGGTTGTCCGTAGTAGGTCATTTGTAGTGGGGGAATCGGAGGTTGCGGCGATCGTCCGCCATTTACAAGGCTTGAAGGCGCAGGAGGAGAATTGGTTGCCATTGCGGACATAAATTGTGGATTGCATTGTATTTGCGGCTGTTGCATTTGCTTGACGATTGGACTCGGATTCATTAATAATCGAGCATCGATAATACGCTTTGGGCTTACATTTGGTTTTCCCAGCAGCTGTGGTGAACCAGCCCCAGCTCCGGGTAAATTTAATAGATTTGAGAATTGCTGCTGCTGTTGCTGAGACTGATTTGGTGATGCCTGCAGAATTGCAAGTGCATTGGACGTAATTGCGGTGGTAGCAGTTGTTTCAGTTATCATATTGCTCATGGGCATTTGTGGTGATCCCCCTAAAACCATTTGCTGGTGATGAAGTACTTTACTGGTACTGGTGGTATTCATATGAGATAGCGCCACTTGATGTTGGCCCGGAGATTGCTTCATCTGACTTGTGCTGGCGGGCAGCTGGGTTGATTGCGATGCACCGTGAGGTAGAAAATCCGTAGTCGACATTTGCTGCTGTGCAGGGGCAACATTTTGCTGAAGCAATGATCTAGGCATTGCTAGTTGCTTAATAGGAGCTTGTCGTATAGGCGTTGTTTGCAACGAACGACTTGCCGAGGAGCAAATTGAGGCAGTTAAACTAGCAGATTCCCAATGTTGCACTAAGGCGTTCAGTCGAGCTTCTTCTAAAGCAATTTCCGTTTCGCTAGCTGAATCATAATCCGGACCCTGCAATAAAGTTAATTTCAGTTTTAATCGTTAATATCCAGTGGACGGTGGATTCTATTATCTATACCTCTTCTATTTTTCTATCCAACATTCGAAAAAAATTTTGCTGGCTTGATGAAATCTCTCTGTAAGCACAAGAATACAAGTAAGAATGTGGGTTGTTAGTATACAGTAGGTAAGTATAAACAGGGGGCTTTCTAAGAGGTGTATGATTGCAAATTGATACACAAAATCACAAGTGTAGATCGTTTTATGGGATTAATGATTGAACATAGTGCGCTCGATGTAGCTTTCTAAGGCTAAGGGCCAATGACCTGGAATAGCAACAGAACCAATAGTCTAGCGGATCTTGGAGGTCAGTTTACAGTGTACTAGCTGCAGCAGGGCTGAATTTTATGGTTTCCAGTCCGTGTTGGTCCACTTTGTGAAACAAAAAATTTTCTGGTAGAGCTCCACCGGTGGTTATTGTCATTGTAGCAGCAGGGATACTGGAATGTTTGTAAATGCTATTAATTTTATCGTCGGGGTCTCGTAGCAGGGGCAGGCTGTTTATGTCGGTGTCTTCTTGTAGCGGTATGTTGTGGAATAAGTACTCGACCGTGTGTGGGCCGATGTCACAATCCGGGCATAAGTCTGAAATCTCATGATCAGTTACCTCACCCACCTCACCCAGTGGCGGTGACAGCTCGATTTGCTTCATTTTTAAAGAAGTATGCCTTCTTCTCATAAGCATCATTGCTTCAGTGCATCGACTCATTTTGACGTCTACGGGCAAATGGGGAAATGGAAAGTGTAATTTACGGACTCATTTTGACATTTATTGATGCGACATTTTTTAAAATGTAATGATACTATCAAAACTGAAAAAGAAAATACATTTCGCAAAACACAATATAAAAAATAACATAAAAGTATGGTGACAACTGAACAACGTTAAAAATGTTACCGAGGCGTTCAGACAACGTTTTAGTGTGACCATGAGAGAAAGAACTTACGTTAAAATGTATCGATGCACTTAGGCTAATGTAAACAACCTCTTTGAATGTTGAAATATCATGAGACGGTGAAGAAAATGTTTTTCCCTATTGATCAGAAAAGGTCTAAAAAGCACACTGTATTTATAAAAACTTACTGGCTTTGTAGCAGTGAGAGATTCTTTGCCCGTAACAATGAAACTGAGACATCTTCGTCCGTCTCCTGTAGGTCCTTATTGCTTTGTTCGTCAGCCTCTTCATTCTTTTCGCATTCTCTGCTTTGATATTTCTCAGTATCTTCAACGTGTCCTTCGTCTTCATCCGTTTCAGCATCTGAATCAACTGTAAATTTAAATTTCATTACATTACAACTCTGCAAGTCCAGTATTCAATTCAATTCAATTAAAGCCATATAGTGATGGCACGTCTCTTAAAGTAGGTAGATAGGTATCACATCATCATAAAACGTAAATTTAGGCCACATTGTTGTTGTGAAGTATGTGCTAATATGGTTCTCAAAGGGGTGATTGATACACCCTAACACAGCAATTATGCGTTCGCAAATACATACATACGTACATTAGTGCATACACACATATCTATATGCAGTAGCAGCAGCAGCAGCACTGTGTTCTCAATATAAACAGGTGGTGGCATTTATTATGATGAATAAAAGTAAAGAAAAATGAAAATGTTGCATGAAACCGTGCTCTTACCGTGGCCTCCTTTTTTTCCATTCGCTTTGCTTTTTGATTTCCTAGGATAAAGATGAATTTTACTCTGTCCACAGCCCATAGTCCGTTCTAGTTGTCGCTAATCAATTGCTGCAATTGCTGTTGGAATAGGAAAACTGATACGATGTCTATGCGTTTAGTCGATACGACGTCCGTACACACAAACGCACATACACATATGTAGATATGTGTGTGCGTAAATGAAGAAGAATCAATAATAATACTTCAAACACTGGCAAAAGGATCTGCATAAGTAAATTGTCGATTTTTTTTTTCATTTGACGGCAAAGAAACAATACATTTATGTAGTAGTTCTTGAGCACATCACACTATGTTGTGGAATCTGCGCACATTGGTGGAGCATTAAGTTCAGGAACGTTATTTGTCCACTCTGCTAATGGTGTGTATTCAATGAAAGAAAAACGATATCACATGCAGAAAGAGAGTAGTATATCGTTTCGGGAACATTGACTGCCAAAACACACGCACACATACACACACACTCACAATCACTCACCAAGAATTTAATTATTTTCATTAATTATTGCACTCTGACGAGTTATTAGTTATTATATTTTAATATTTATTTTACAAACACAATCCATCTGCTCTGCGTATGCAAATCAAAGGAATATTCATTCATTCATTCATTCCTTTCGACGCCCATTAATACCAATTTCAAATCTCTATATTCCCATGCTGCCGTAAAGGTAAGAGTATTTATCAGCTTATTTACTTTTTGTGATATGTGGATAGTACGTGTACACAATTATTTTTTTCACATTTCACGCATAGGTTAGTGTGTATTCACTCAATAATTAATATGCTTCCTTAATAGCTTTTCAAGATTTACTTAATTCACTTTTACAAAATGCTGTATCTATTTCGAAAAATGACCAATATATCGAATTGAAAAATTGCGATTCCATACAATCCACGAGCATCTAATGAAGAACTAATTTTTTACAAGTTAAAAGCAGGAAGCTCCCATAATATCATATTAAGCTCCATCTTTGCATTTAGCCTTTTGTACGTAAACGTATATACATACATACATACATACATATGATAGTCTGAAAAGCAGCGGTACGAGGGTGGATCTGACATTCTCTCCGTTGTACCATCATCGTGCTATGCTCTCAGTGTGTTGTTTCGCGTTTATTGTATCAGCCCCGGAAGCTTTTTCTTGTAATTCACGCATTTTCGCTCTCTCGCTATATTCTCGCATCATTTGTTGTTTGCCTTCGCACATTATGGAATTGATTTTTCTATTTATATAAAATTGAATGTTTTCAATGGAGGTGCCATTGTCGTCGTTGTCGTCGTTGTCGTCGTAAACATTTGGAATCCATTTCATTTTGATAAGCTTGAACACCGGCAATTGAGCTTTTTGCTGTTTTGTATTCGTAGTGTTTTTCAACTGAAACAAATGTAGTAATTGTCCATTTATGCAATGGATGGTGGTGGTGTTCAAGTCGTTTGACATTCACATTAACAACAGTTATTATACCGCTATAATCATTGTGAGCATTCAAAATTTATACACATACATATGCATATATATATTCAATACAAGACATGGAACTTCAAAATGAAATAAAGTCTTGTGCCACATTTTATTTCACTAAGAACAAGTATTGTTGGAACGGATGAGAGGCGCACAGCGAGATATTTTATTCGAAAAGAAGTTCTATATCAAATGGCCTATTTGCAACTAAAATAAACAGAAGTTCTAATATCAAAGAAACACTGATTGTTGGACTGATTTAGTACATTTTGGCTGTCATTTATTTTATGTCTGATCGGTGTGAAGTCTGAACTGTAGTGCTTTCGTATTTGAAAAAAAAAAAAATGGTCGATCAAATCACGATATGATATTGGATGATAGGCTACAGGGCAGAGCTGTAAAAGTGAGGTCATTTTCACTTTTAATTCTTTTATTTAAATTTCGAAAAGTTGAACTTCTTTTCTTCTAGCATTCAGTGTGTGAAGTCTTTAGGCTGATAAAAATGAATGAGTTCTATTCGTTTTCAATTCATGAATTGAAAAACCTAAAGAATTCACACAAATTTGAAATTTTAATTAATGCAGCAGCAGATGGCTGCAGCCCAAAAAGAATAGGAGTGGCGATATCCATTCAGTAGCAAGCTGACAGCCTTTCTTCTTCTTCGCGTTTTGTTGTTTACAAGATATCTGTATGGTTGCTGGATCTTTCATTTCTGGGTTGCCATTGGCTTATATTAAATATAAAGAAAGTATTAAATGCGTATTAGAATTTTTTTGATTGTTTTTTTCGTAATCTTTTTAATAAATTGAGAAGTAACGATTAGCATGTTTGTTCCTGGTAATTCGACCTCCTTGAAGAATTTTACGTATATATACGCATATTTACGTATAATGCGTAGATGTATACTGATCCGTTCATTTCTTTTCAAACGCGAATTTCTTCCAAGTGAAGCTTGTGAGATAAATTTAAAAATGTGTTCAAAAGAAAATGAAAATTTAATTGATTGTGAGAATTCTTCATTGCAAAATCAACACATCGTTGAAGAATGGTAAGAACTATCCGATATTTGGTTTGATATTCCTACTTCAGAAAAGTCTGCGTTAGAGGCAGAAGTACCATACGAGCCTCAACAAGCTATTATAAACGCTATTTTATATGACAAATTGTTTTCTATCATATTTGTATTAATTTGTATATAAATTGAGCAGCTCGATTCAACAGACTACTTCAAGAAAAGAGGGGGAATTCTTGTGCGTTGTTGCATATGCAATACAAAACTCCAGGGTACTGTGTGAGTTACATCAAATTTATTTATGTGAACAATAACAGCTGATTGGATTTGTCATGGTATAATAACTCAAGGTAGAGACATTGGGGAAATTTCTCATGAATGAAGGAGAAAAAGTAAATAAAACAACAACAAACACATGGGAAAAGAAGAAGTTGAAAAAAAAAAACAAAAAACACACTTGCTTGACACGATCAAAAGCCAGTTTCTGGCATATGACGCATCCAAGAGGAATTTTTTGTAGTTGCTCTACCTTCATAATAACACCATGGGTTTTGTTCCAAATCTGCTGTGCTTTTCATGGTAGTAAATAATATTATATTTCCAGTATTTCAGAGTTTAAAAGAATTATAATATTGAATGCATTCATCATATTTTTAAACCTAGCAAGAATGGGATTGATATTTTTCAATTCCCACTCTTTACTGAATGGGAAAGTGTGATAATTTTAAGCTTTTGAGAATGATGAATGGTTCGTCTGTCATTCTTTAAGGAATTCGAAGCCAAAAGAGTGCAGCCTCGTTGATGCAGCTTTTAAATGAATTAAGAGTAAGTGAATTCCGTAATGATTCAATTCGCCATGTCGCCATATTGGATATTGCGTTTGAGTTTTTTCTCCTTTAATATCTCGAGTTGAGTTAACATTTCATAGCTTATTTTATAAGAATTAGGAAAACAGAAAGCTTTGTAGAACATGAAATGGCCGACAGTGTTTTTTCTGGACGTTCTTCAAAATTTCAGTCCAATTGTTTACCACTATTTCGTGCTACGTTACTATTTTTATAGCCAATCGTTGTCGGTTTGATAGCGAATGATTCAATATAAAAAAAAAATAAATATGTGGCACTTAAAGCCCCAAAGGGCTCATTGGCCGAGCTTCTCTTCTATTACTGTTGTGCGTCTTAAATTTTGGACAGTATTAGAATGGACCTACTTATTTTAGCCGGTTCCGAACGGCAGAACACTTGTGACATTACTTTTTCTGAGCTTTGTCACAGAGTTCTTTTTAGAAGCTTTTTCATGACAAGTTGTTACTGTCGGAAGAATTGCCAATTGCTTGCCGACAGGTGGGTACCATTCGAAAGAAAAATCTTTTCGATATAAAATTTGTTATGCATCAGCCGGGTATTGAACCACGACCTACAGATCAGAAGGCGAACACACTAACCACTGAGCTACGGCACCCACAATATAAACTCACAAGAAATCGTAAACCTTAGGATCTTGGAGGTGTTGTTTTAATTAAAATTTGTTTTCAACAAATGACAAGACGGGATAAAGGAAACTGATTCCAATGCCAGTACCATTTTGTGTGATTTTCCTGAAATATGTTTGCAATAATTTGTTTCTGTTTTAAATAATAAATTTACTTATTATTTTAAGACATCAATCTCCCATCTGAAATTTATGCTGCTATGGAACATGATGGAATAATTAAAGGTGCTGTGCGTAGGATTCTATCTCTTTCTAATTTGACAATTCTGACTTCCCCAGCAAATCAGTAATGCTTCTTTGCAAACTTACTTGTTCATTTTGAAAGAAAATTTATAAAAAGTAGTTTATAACTTACTTTCATGCAAAAACAATGGGGGAGCATTACTGGCGGTTTTTTCATCATTGCTTTTAATCCTTTTCGTTTAGAATTTATATTTAATTTGGATTATTTCAATTTAAAACTGAATTAGTCGGTTTACATCGTGAACCGTTGTAAAGTTTGATAGTTTTATTTTGCAGCCCATGTCTTTTGAGTGTACTATTCCAAAATCTAATTAAAAAAGAGGGTAATTTTGACGCTTTCGCTTTGAAATAAGTGTATAGAAGAAAACGATAAGACAGCTTTTTGAAATCTATCAAAGTAAAAAATTCAACAATTTTTTACATATTAATCCCCTGGTTGTGCATAAGGGTCAAACATATCAAATGCATTTATCTATTTTTTCTTTTCAATTATTATTTATTTTATTCCAATTATATCAACTTGTAAATATTTGCTTATTTGTTACAATAGTTAAAAATAGTAAAAAATTTCTTAAACCCCATTGTTTTGTTTTAAAAAATAAAAGAATAAAAATTCATCATCTTGTACTCTACTAGAAGCTTAATAATTTTGACGCTGCCTGAACAAATTTTGACTTTTTGCGTTTTGACAAAAAGAACATAAGAAAATTAGGATTGAGTAATTATTTGGTTTGATGGTTTGATGAGGTTTCTCGAGGTGCTTTGCAGAAACCATCATCACAATTCCTTTCATGTATAAAAATCTTAGAATCAGTTTTTCTCATTTTAATGGTCTACATATTTCAAATTGCCAAAATTATTTAAGTGGCTTACTAAATTCTTGTGAAAATTATGATATAAGAATGGATGTAAAAAATTTATTTTTAAATGCCGAATGCTCTTTCGCATTAAACATTTAAATAAATCATTAAAAGAATGAAACCTTAGCGTTTGGTTTTTTCTTTTCAAATAATATATATTCCCATTTTAATCATAACGATACACGACCTCAGTTTTGTTAATTTTACTCTGAAATAAAATTTTTAATACCGGTTTATTTAAATTCGAAAAATAATTCGTAATTTAGAGGGGATTCCAAATTATTTAAAAAAAGTAAATGTTCTTTATTCTAAATAAATAAATTATCTTTAACACCAAGAATCACGGTTATCCATATTTCATTTGAACCTAAAAAAGGTATGTTTTTCCTACGTTTTCATAAAAGGCCTTATATTATTCCCCATTTTCCCGTACTTTCAAAGTACAACATTTAGCGTGGGGAGTGTCAAAATGTGTCTCACTACGTACAGCACCTTTAATTATTCCATCATGGCTATGGAAGATAGTCTCATAAATGCATACTAAGTTTAATTAACCGCTAGAGCAGACCGCTGCAGCAGCAGAACAATCATTCAAAAGTTAACCAAAATCAATCGTATTGTAAGAGTGCGTGTCTTAGCTAGCACTAATAATTTTTACCATTATTTTAGCAACCGTTATTTTAGCAATACGTGACCAGATAGTATTTCTAATAAACCTGGACAAAATAATGAGATATACAAGTATGTTTGAAATTAAAATATGATTTCAAAGTTCTGGCTTGCAAACAAGTTTTGAAGTTGGCAACAAGTTTTATCTTTTGAAGATCAAATCTGTTCAACTGAGACGTTTGTTCCTAAAATACGAAGCATTGATCGAATAAGCTTCTATGCAATGCACTTCTTTCTCATGTACTCAAACATTTCTACTTCTACATTATATTTTAATAATTATTTATTTTATATAAAACAATAAAATAATTAAATCTTTTATTTTAAAAAGATTTTGTTTCTGCTTTCCTTTTTGCTTTGTTTCTTTTTATTGTTATTTTTTTATGTTATTTCTCTATATTCTTCAAAATCCGCGACAATATTATCTATCTGACTTATAAAACGCAACTGTACAAGTCTGGTAACACTATTTTAGCATGTATTAAATACGCAATTTGGTTTGTGTCCGAACTAAAATACTTGTTTTGTTTCTCGTATTGTAAAACTGAAATACCGAATTTTCGGTATACTCAAAATACATAGAACTTAAAACCAAAAACTTAAAAGTGTTAAAAGAACTTTATACTCTCGGATTACTGCATTTTGTTTTCAGAAATTAAGTCAATTCTGGTCACTATGAAAGCATCTTGGACTGCAAACGAATTGTTTAAATTAATATAATTACTTTCCTTCTTCCATTTCACGAAATCCGCCAATCTACCAGCGTCTTGGGGAGTGAATAGATTTTTAATATAATACAATTACTGCATTTCCTTAATTTGTTGATATTGGTCAATTTACCCAGCTGACCGGTTGGTCGTTATTTTCTGAAGCGTTCAAATATTTATGGGCAAGGGTTGTAGCTGTGAAATAATAAATTCAAAGCGCCTTGCAGTAATTTAAAGTAATATTCCAACCGACCCCGCTATTCCGATCAATTTAGCCGGAACCTCGAACAGCAAATGAATTGTTAAAAGTAATATAATTAATGTGATGCTATCTGGCTGCTTTCTTAGCGTGTGGTCAACCCAGTGCCACTTTCTACGCTTAATCTGGATCAGTATGGGCTCTTCGCTCGTCAGACGCCATAGTGCCCCGTTGGAAATAGTGTTAGGTCAGAAAATTCTACAAATGATCCTCAAACACTTGTTGACGAAAGCTTGAAGTCACTGCGTGATGGAGTTCGAGATCAGCCATGTTTCACTTCCGTACAGTAGTGTCGATGTCGTGCGTCTGGATATTTGGGAATTTGTCCATACTGATTTTAGCCGGCTAAATGCTGTCTTTGCTTTGTTTAGCCTGAAGTTATCATCCTCTTCAGCTCCTTCGTCTGTTGCTATCGTGCAACCGAGGTAGCAGAAACTTTCGACGAATTCTATCGCACAGCCGTCAATCATTATATGGCTTCTATTGGAATGATTGATTCTCATGGCTTTGGTATTCGCAATATTTATCTCCAGTCCGACGGTGCGAGCCAGCAAGTCCTCAAGTTGCCGTGCGAGATTCCACACAATGCCAGTTCTCTTGTGCTGAGTGAGGCTGATCATAACGTCATCCAGCACAATGGCGAAGAGGAGCGGGGAGAGAGGGCAGCCCTGCCGTACTCCAGCGTTGGTGGTGAATGAAACACTGATGTTGCCATGTGCAGAACCGCCAGCTCAGAGTTTAATTAATTACTGCCCTTTAATTTTACAAAATCTAACTTACTTACACTGCTGACGTTACAGGTTGGCCGTTTTTCCCTACAGCATTTTCGAAATAACCAATTCGTAGTGTTTATTCAACTCACTTGAAAATGAAAAAGCAGTCATTAACCGTGAACGCAGCACTATTTCTCAAGTTGATTCTCATTGCTAATCGCGCTAATTTCAGGATTAGTGTTAACGTACAATATGGTGCCTCACCCGCCATACACAAAATGATGCCGCTTTTACCGGCGAAACTTAAGGCTTTGATTAATTTATGTCGTCCACCATCAAACTTCGTCTCAACAGAAGGTCAATCGTGAAAAAGCCTCTAAAAATCGAGAATTCTATGAAAAAATTAAGATTGCAATATAAATGAAATAAAAACTCTAAAAACTGAGGACGTTCTATGAAAAAAAAATGTTTTTGCTAAAAACCTATATTTAAGCCTTTTCTAAAAACGGTTTAGCTGATATATCATTTTCTAATACGGTGAAATGTTTTGGAGGACGTCAACAACTTGATGCTTTTCAACCGTGAGGCACAATACTGTTCACTATATTTAGTCTCCACTATAAGTTCTAGTTCTAAGTTTTAGTTTTTCTCAGAATACAGAAAAAAAAGTGCAGGTATTTCAAAGTGGCTTGTCACAATATACATAATTCGACTGCAAAGTGCTCTACTTAAGATCACTTTCGTAACGTAACTTTTAGAGCTAGGCATAAAAATACAATGTAAAGCAATTGGAAAATCGTTTTTTTTGCATATGCAAGAAATGTCAAACATGTTCAAATAGTGTCAAAATCACCTACTTCTTTCCTTCCTTAAGTGCTTCTTCACTAACTTTACGACTAATTCTATTTAACAATTTTAATTAGTAATAATTTCTGTTAGTAAAATTCTATCAGTGAGTGCCGTAGGTCAGTGTCCTTCTGATCTATAGGTCGTGGGTCCAATCCCCGGCTGAAGCATAACAAATTTTATATCGAATTTATATTTTTCTTTCGAACGGTACCCACCTGTCGGCAATTCTTCCGGAAGCAACAATTTGCCATGGAAAAGCTTCTAAGAGAACTCTGTGACAAAGCTCAGAAAAAGTGATGTCGCAAGAGTTCTGCCATTCGGAACCGGCTAAAATACGTAGGTCCCTTCTAATACTGTCCAAAATTTAACACGCACAACAGTAATGGAAGAAAATCTCGGCCTAAAAGCCCTTCGGAGTTATAAAGTCCGTACCATATATTTATTTATTTTTTTAATTCTATCAATTAAGAGCTTTTGAAAGAGTTCTGCGAAAAATATTTAAAAAAATAGTGTCACAAAAGTTCAGCTCCAAATGTCATCATCAAAAGATGCTGACATTATTGCAAATGGCGAATTATATTATTATCTTTCAAAGAAGATTTAGAGCATTTTGTGGTATATAAACTTGTGCGGGGGGGAAATCATACATTCATATTCGCACGTTATTAATACACATACAATATGTATACAAAAAAAAAAGAAGTAAGTATGTATGATAGTATGTATGTATGTACATTTGTACATTTAATATATCTGATGACAATCATCGTTAATATCGTACTGAGATATACATATATCGCATCTGATTCTCTTGCTTAATGGCAGAGCTGAAAAACTATTTCGGCATACGTTCGAGTAAATAAAAGGCCGAATAAACCTTGGCTGACAAATGCACAAAGATTCATATTTCCATAATAAAAAGCGCCAATGTCATCGTAATTTATGAGTTATCCTTGCAGGACATCACATACATATGTATGTACGTACAAAAATACCATAGCGATAGCATCCCTCTGCGTAATGGCGTGTGTCGAGTGTTTTGATTTGTAACGTTTGTCACTTCATTATTATGCGATATGTTATTATACAATACTTGTACTATATACATATAATAAAGCGACCAAATAGTAGGCAGGAATGCGGAAAGCGGTATGCAATAATGATAGTTGCACGCGGTGGTGTTGTATTGAAATTGATGATACCCATAATACAGCTGAGAAGATGTCATTAAATCAATGTACATAATGCGTATACATGTAGGTATGCTATTTTTTCGCTAATTCCGGTCAATCATTATGCTGGACAGGATATGAAAATAGTATAAAACATCCTGCCGGGGAGTACATAGTTGCAGTCGAATAATTCAATTCAATACATATCTATATTCATGTTTGCATTGCCATATTTCTGTATATGTATATCTATGTATATTGCCAAATTTCGGTACAATTTTCGAAACTAATTTGCAACAATAATCAGAGCAATAAAATTAAAGCCTCTACAAAGATATGATCTAAATCAAATAAGTGATTACTAATGAGCATTCTTGGACAGACACATTTGTTATTGTTATCCTTATTCGGCTAACCGGAATTTAAATTGAATTGTTACCATTTTAAAGTTATCGATAATGTCGTTAATTCGCAAAACATCCCGCCATCGGTTCTTTGCTACTACGACACTTATTACATATTTTTGTACTATACATCTTAGTACGTGTATGAATAGTCGTATGTCGTTGCGTAGGTTTGTTGGTGATAATAATTACACGTCACGCTGCCACGCAATCAAAACATTCATTCATTGCATTCATTTGTTTGCGCCACCAAATCACATAGGTGAACTGAACTGGAAGTGATCGAGTAGTTATTGGCAGCACGCGTTTGTATTTGCGTTTTGTTTCTACTCTCGCACATTGTTCAAAGGTATCACACATCACATTAAATGAAAACCCGAGCGAGAAATATCAAAGTCAGACATCGGTCGAGGGTGGAGTGAGAGCACGTGCCAAAATTTGTGGCGTGATATAAGCGAGACGTTGAGATGAGATGACACGCCCACTTATATACACAATATATTCCATTTACTAGTACAAATTTATGTATAAATAAGGAACGATTTTATATTTTTTGATTATCAAATTTTCAATTGGACGTTGTTAATGATGTCGTTGTATTGAATCACAATAATTCCAGTTGCAACACAATTATATTTATAAGCTTCTAATTGTCGCATTTCAATTTATTCTTGATTCATTTGTTTCTTCTATCTTCATTTCTCATATGACTAGAGGTTGAGGATGTTTCTTTAGTGTGCCACATTTTTCAATCGTATGAAAAATCCATCGAAACTAGCAAATTAGGTATCATTTATATTCAATAAACTTTCATCACACATTATCATTTAATCCGATATTGGTGGATTAAATTCTAATACCGGCTGAGGTAGATTTTAATAGAAAAACACTACTAGAGGGGAAGCTATGCCAAAGGGTTTTATAGAACCTATTAGATCCAAATAACATATATATTTACAATGTTATAATAATTAATGTCATGAATTCACGGACCCAAAGTAGGCTGTCCGATGGACGCGACTAAACGCAATGCATGGATTTTATATCATTGAATCTGAAATCGTGGTCGAATTTCCACCATCACTCTGGTTTGTTTCGAATCTCAAAAAGACTCAAGAATTGAAAAAGAACCAAATCTATTTTTTGAGGTTAGAAAAAAATCTGAGGGCAATGGCAGAAATATTTTTACTTTGGTGTGGTTTGTTTTTTTTTCTTGCGTATTCTTGACTTAATATTTCGGCTTAATATTTGAGGCCCACAGTAAAAGTTTTAATAGACACTTCCGTGTTTGCATTTACAGATGCCTCAGGTGATTCAGTACAATAACCAGTTGGTAGTCTGCCATGAACTTCGAGCGGATTCAATGGAAACATTCCAATATTTTTGAAGTCACTGTTTCTCGAACTAATTTGAATTTTATTTTGTAATGATGTCGAAATAATGACAAAATCACTTCTTGTCATTATTGCAAAAATTATTCGAAATAAATTCATTCGACCGTAACTCATGTAACTCATGTAACTGGTAAAAATTAGTCAGAGTGGAAAGTATATTAATTCAAATCCCATAAAGCATCAATGGTCAAACTTTTGCTCGGTCAGAAGAGGAGTTGTTTTGATTACCATGTAAATAAAAAAATAAAAAAAAGAAAGATGTAACAGTAATATTAATAAACAGAATGTACTTTTTAACTGACCCAGTGGAAGTCTAGTCGAGTATAACACAAAGCAATTTCTGAGTCCGTCATTTTCTAACCCACTCGAGTGGAAAATGACTTTTACGATTCTGGAAAGAGAAAAATAGACCTTTCAACAGATATATTTGGTTTTATTGGCTACATGAAAATATTTCGATTTTCGATTAAAATATCCTAAATTAATCACTTATTGCTCTTATATAGTGAATTAAATGTTTGTTTGAAAAAAAAAAATGAAACGACTACATATTGTATGAAGACGCATAGACGTGAATATCTATAAAGTACAGTGATATGTAAATAGTGCTCATATGATAATGTATACAACTGAAAGATTGCAGGTAGTCGCATATTTTCTCAACTATTTATGTATACGGCAGAGATTAGCGTCAATTGTGCCCACAGTGCCCACGTTCATGTTGTTTGTACGAATTTTTTAAAATTTGTACACCTTCAAAAATTCCCCCCCTTGTATTCTACTATGTGATAAAATTAAGAATTTAAAAATTCTAAATTATAGAATAGCAAAAAAAAAAAAAAACAAATAATAAGTGATGAACTGAGTTAGGAACATAGGTAGAGTGTAGTTAGTTTTAAACATTACGCGATTGTAGAATATAAATATGATTTGATGGAAAACATTCGTATTAAAAATTACAAAAAAAAAGAAAGTAGAATAAGGAAAAAGTTGAAGATGACATTTGCATATTACAATAGTGAGTATTTCGAATAAGAGGAATAAATAGAAAACGAAGAAGCTTTTAAGGATTTTATCTTATTTTTTTGGTTCTTTCTTGCTTTTTTTTGCTTTTTGTTTGTTTTCTATTCATCACATTCATCGCTACTACAACATAGTAGTACTATCCAAACATCAATTTCAAAATACCGGAAACGAATGTAAAACAATAAAGGTGAACGTTAGCAACACCCAACAACAACAGCAGCAGCAAATAGCAGCATTAACAACGGGCTTTGCTGTTATGCAGCGGACACGAAGCTAATGCTGCAGATGAGTATGGGTTTGGTAAGCGTAGCAGCCGGCATTTTACCCACGTTGACTTTAAGACAGAGGATTATGTTCTGTGTGTGTGTGGTCTTAGTGCCGAACATTTGCATGCGACGACTTTTAAGACATTACGAGTATTATTGTTAAATATTTATTTTGGATCACCGCGCTGCTGATGCAAACGAAATAAATTAAATGATTGATTTGATTCGAGAAAGAAGTATGAGTACAAGCATGAAAACTCAAACTCAAACGCAAATAGAAATGTAGACGAGATGCGCGGAGATGCGGAGAACATTGCAGATTGAAAAATGATGAAATAATTTTATTATATTAGACAATAAATTAAATAATATTAACATGTACGCATTAAATTAAACAGTTAGACGCACACATACGAACGTATTTTGGGTTTTAATTGCAACTGTCGACGGTTGTGATTTCATTTCCCCTGGAATCATCTGCGAGGAACTTTGATTCTATTCAATCAAATGGTAGCCATAGTAGTATCAAATTAAAATCTGCTAACAAGTAGAAAGAAAAAAAATATGCAAATAAATTTGGAAGTCTCACAAATCCTTTCGATACGGTACGGGTTAAAAAAAGGAAACTTTGAAAAATTCATTAAAATCATTAACAAGCAAAAGAAGGAAACCAAAAAAGAAAACGCCATGCTGTGTTATTCTTTTGCTTCTTAAAGTGAACCTCCGATGACAATTGACAACTCACAATAGCATCTCTTGGACTACACTGAGAAAAACATGTGCTTGGAGAATATATTGACAACAACAATAACAACAAGGACAAGAAAAAATTAAATTTAATGCATAGAAAAAGAAATGAAAAGGCACATAATAAAAGCAGAAAAAAAATGAAATTAAACAAGCAATAATAATGAAAATATTATTTCATCAGCTGGGAAAATATCAAATGGAATACTTAAGATGAAAAAATGAAATGAACCACCTCACACCCACTCACATAGTACACATACATAGACATGTACATTCCCCAAGTTACTAAGTCCATTCTAATGCTGGTCCAGATAAACAACAACAACAAAATAATTCATATAATATTAAAGAAACTGGCAGACGCCTATTTTGCATAATTATATTCATGGAAAACTTATTTTCTTCGAGTTTAAAAAGTGCGAAACAGCCTTAGTGGCCCCTTCTCTTTCATTTCGCGCTTGAAGATGCTAAAATTGTGGAAACATTGAAGTGAACAGATTGTACGAAATGATTTTATGTAGTAATGACATGAATGCAAACACACACACACACACACACACACACACACACACACACATGCACACACCCTTACAATATAAATATAATAAGTTTATTTGATCTTCTCGTTGGTACATCCCCAATATTCATATGTAGGAACATACAATACATAAGTATGAATGGATCATGTACTTATTACATATTTTCTGAATACGGGTACAGTATACAGCAGCAGGCGTAAATGAAAGCGAATTTCATTGATGAACCTAATGCATCTTTACCGTCGAAAGGTAGTTATTTATGATGTGCGATTGAATGTATGTTCTATATTGTAAGTACATACATATGTGTAATTATGCGCTGATTACAGTGGTGGAGCTAGAACTTGGGCTCTTAGCATTTTTGCCCCATCCTCAAAAAAGAGAGGCATCAAGTACATACTAAGTACATATTACATTTAAAGGCCTTTTCAGCTTATTATATTAACAATTGAAATCTCACCTCCACAATCTGATATAACTATACTATATAACTACATCAATGTGGCTTTAGACTTGGCTATTCGATCGTCGATTATATCACACTGCACGAAGTTCTGGAGAAACCAGAATCCAGCAAGGGATTATATATGTAAAGCAATGCCTGAATTCAGTTCATCTGTTTGTGCAGAATGACTGATATTCCATGAAAAGGATGCGAGGACGTCACTGCTAATGACAATACGTTTGAGGTAATTGAAAACACCGTTTGAATCTGTTTTGAGGAGGTGCTAGCCTGTACCATCTATTTCTTCAAAAAGTAAAAGTCAAAGGCTTAAATTTAACTATTTTATTGTTTCGTGACCAATTTTAAATGTGTTTTTTAGACTAATAGAAATCAAATAAAATGACAACAACGAAGATTGTAAATATATGTGAAAGATAATAATAATATAATCTATAGATCCACGAGATTAAGGGCTTAGTACTTAGCAACATGCTATTTTTCACTCATTTCGCAATGGAAATGCAAAGTCCACTCTTGGATGACAAATATCACACTCCATAAATATCTCATATTGCCTGTCCTCACGTGGTTATAGCGCACAGTGTTAGACGATCTCCATCTTAGATTAGGGGTTTCTTGGAGTTTTCGAGAGCAAATATATGGATCTTTGGATCCATGTTTAATTAATTACGTAACGAACCAAAAAATTTATAATCCTCGATCCTGGCTGTCGCTTTCGTCCCCCTTTATATTAAGCACTGATTGGCTTTCTGGCTGTAATTTACACACTCTTTCGCTCTTAATTACTATCGGTCAGATTTACCAGATATGCGGATTTTGCCCCATTTTGAGGATGTCAATACCAATTTGGGGAAGATGTTTTTTTTTTTGCTATTCTAATTAAACAAGTATTGTGAACAGTGGCGCATACAATAGCGTGTTGAAGGGTGATTGGGTTTAATTTAAATTTATAATACTTTTTTGTAAGTATGTATGTCCATATCTTTTCGAAATACGAATTTATTGACTACATGAAAGGATCCTATTCAAGGAATCATTTACATGTAGCATTGAAACCTTATAGTAACAACGTGTATTTACTACCACCAGATGGATACCATTTTTGGACAGGGCGAGTAAATAGACCTGCAAATTTCCTCATCAAATTTAGTAAGAAATCAGTACATAAAAAGAAATACAAAGAACACCAATTTCAGTATGTCGGTAACTGAATTAACGAAATACTTTAATTTTTTGTATTTTATATATAAAAAATAAAAAACTGTCATTGGAATTGTAGTGAAATATTTAGTCGTTCTCCAACTAGAAATTTCTTAAAATCGCAGAAAACTGCGATAAAACCTTCATTCTGGCAACGCTACCTACAAGTCGCATTAGAACAAATTATTCAAACAAAAGAAAAATATGGCAGCATGGCTAGGGACAGACGCTAGACAAAATGATATTATTCATATGGGGATCTGATGTTTAGTGCTCATCGGGAATGCTGTTATTTCTTTTGATAGCGAACGAGTATGATTGAATCGGCGATGGGAGAACAAGAACAAAAATAAAATACTTTAGAGGCAACAGATCTTCACAAGCTTAAAATAAATATACACATATACATACGTAGTAAGGTATACACCTACATGCTAAATGTAGAAAAATAAGAGGACAGAAAAGAAGAAAATAAGGAGCAACACAACAACAACAATAAAATGTAACATGATTTAATGACATGAATTATTTATGAGTTTCTTGTCAATCACAAACCACGTCAAACGTTTTGATGGCGATGTCAATGCGCACAGCTGAAGCCTCCACTTGATGTACAATTGTTTTGCTAAAAACGGAACGTAAAACACTTGAAAACATTCTACATACACACGTTATTCTGTACATACTCGTATGCACACAGAGAATTTAAAAAGAGTTAAGGAAAAAAAAGAAATACATATATATATATATATATATATATATATATATATATGTACATATATATATATATATATATATATATATATATATATATATATATATAAGTATATGTACATATATATATATATATATATATATATATATGTACACATATATATATATATATATATATATATATATATATATATATATATATATATATATATATATGTATGTATGTATTGGATGGGACCTCACAGTCTAAGTTTTAAAATGATTATTAAAAAAGGAATTCGCTTTGAAATAGCTAAGGAAACAAGAGCTTACCCACAAAAGGGCTTATTTAAGGTCAAAAGTCAAGTAAACCAGAGAACTGATTTAAATAAATAAATATATAAATAATTTTGGTACAACACAACATGGTACATAGTTAGAAATATTTATGAATGCTTGAAGCGCCATTTCTTCTTGTTCTTTGGTCACCATCCATAGATAAGTCTGCATCATGAATGTAAGCATGTAGATGCATATGTACGTCATAATATATGTAGAACAATGATCTTCTCAGAAGACGTATGCAGTGTATGTACATCTTGAGTGTGCAAGAAAACGTAAGAATCGATCCAAACATAATGCAACCTGAGTGCGCACTGATGATAAATTTCAATGAAACCATTTGAATTGAATGACAAAAAAAAATACAACAGACACACAAACCTTATCTTGAATGCGAAGCAAACAGACAGGAAGAAAGGAAATCAGTGTTGCGTTTGTAGAACAAGTATTGTGTCATCATTGGTAACCGTGTCGCTGGTGCAGACAAGTAGCGTAGACTTGGTTTAGAACATGGGAGAAATTAGCATTATTTCCGATGACGACGATCACAATCCTCGCATACTAATTGCACCGGGAATAGATCGAAATTTCATTTCATTCATTCTCATGAGCGAATTGCAACAAGAAAACAAAAGGAAATATATCACATAGTGAAGCTATTGAGTTGATGTTATGAGCTGTGTTAACATTGTGCACCATTATTAGTGGATAAAACTAGTTAACTATTTTGTTTTTAGTTGTTGTTTTATTTCATTGTTTATTACGTGTTCCACATTGCGTAGCATGTGTTCTACCGTGTACATTATTGGCTACAATTTAACATCTGATCCGCTCGTCTCCACAATTTTTTTCTTGTTTAACTTTGATCACATGGTGCGGGAATGTTGTTACTCCTCTCGTTGATATTGTTGGTTAAAATAAAACACAGGCCACCACAAATGAGTGTGTACAAACTGTGTATTGCATAGACTTATTCTATTACATCAATAACTGACGTCCTTTTTCCTGTTTGTGTACATGTACAAAAAAAGTATTCTTCAATACTAATGTATATCAATGAAAATAAGAATATGAACACAACATAGTCCATATTCGGTGCGATCATGATCGGCATATATGGATTGAAGTGGCGCAGCCATTGATTGTTTGTCATAACTCTTATGCATTATACGTTGTTCACATATGTAAGTAGTCAATGTATAGATGGTGACAGTGGTAGCGCCATCAAGCGCTGTCATACATTACAATCGTAGCAATTTTCCTGTACACTTTCGAATGATTATATGTATATAACGTCATTCACTACATAGTCAAAACTGGCAAGAGAATTGCTTTTAGCATCCGCAGGGAATCAATGACAGAGGCGATAATGGTACATAACATTTTTGCAAAGATCATATGCCAAAGATCGCAATTTTATGTGTGAAACTGACGTGCAAGTGTCAATAGCTTTGGGTACGCCTAGTATAGTTAGGATTTGATAAGATTTGATAAGATTTTTTAAGATCAAAATACCTTTCCAGCGATTTTTACAATTATATATCCGGTTTTCCGAATTGCCGATTATTACTGCACAATTTGACGAATATTACTTTTTGTTTAGAAACGGTTTTAAGGTATGCAAATAGATGAAATTCGAGGTGGTTAGATATGATGAATAAGTTGGATGGTGAAGCAATTCTTCGTGCAATTCCTTAAATTTATCCATCACAATAACACAATGGAATATTATTTTTTTACTCTGTAAATCACGTCTTTCTTCTCGAATTTAATTATCCAGTGTATCCAACGGGATTGTGTATTCTATATGCTATAGCATTTGTAGATTATTATCAATTGAACTCGGTTCTATATGCTATAGCATTTGTAGATTATTATCAATTGGACTCAGTTCCTCTGTCCACATGTCTTAGTTCAAAATGGGTTTGTTAAACAACCGACGCACAAAATCTTTTTATCCTTTCGAAATCCATCCAAAAGTTGTTGAGAAAGTTGCACTTGAAAACATTTTTGTTATATTGATAGTGTATCCGCCAGAGCAAGTCCCTGCACTGTGTGTACTGTGCACAAAAATATTTAACTTGCAGCATTTGAATCGGTTGGCAACGAGGAGGGTATCAATAATCTTTGCTTCTTCCCTGTTATTCTATAATCTTAATTTAATAAATCAAGTAAAAGATTTGGCGCACTGAATTCGAACCTTAGGGTTGGTTCTACTTTTCGAGATATTCAATAAATTCATTATTTACTACTATTTTTGGTAAATAACACTCATTTTATTCATTTATTTTTACGTTGAATCTATTTTCGCTCGTCTCCCGTATCGCCCGTTTTCATGGAAAAAATCAATATTGGAATTGTAGGAACTATATTTTGAAAGACATTCGAGCACCAATGTCGCGATTATTTTGCAAAATCGGGTGACTTACGGTTACCGAAAAAGCTGTGAACAGCTGAATACAGGTTCGACAAATATTCCTTCTTTGATTTATGCTTATAACAATTTAGAAAATATCTCGATTAAGCACTTAAAAGCCGGTTCTTCACAGTTGAGCGCATTGTCAAAGGTGGCATATGGTTAATGGCCGAATATTGCGCTTATATTATATTCTATGTATTAGAAAGTTTATCCATATTAGAGTTTCATACAAAGTTCTTCTTGATTTCCATACTAACATCAAAGGGTATCCACGCATTGAACGTTGAACAAGTGCATAAACATTTGAAAAATATTCGGCAGGTTCGTGAAAGCGCGTTAACTACCTAATGTAGTAGGCACATCAATAGATTGAACTCATTTGATTTTGCAAAAAGGTTCATATATGAGAAAGCTTTTTGCGATATGTGTGCCGCGATTATTATCAATTGATTAATACCACGTACCACGCACGTAATGGTTATAAAGAGCTAATACAGAAATATAAGAATAAGTTTAATGAAGTTTTGGGAGATTGCGACATATTAAATAATAAAATGATTTACAAACGGCAATACTAGTTTTTTCTCTTCGGTTTTCAATACATTCCATACTGCTCTCTTAATGCGTTTCCTTTATTTAAGTCCAAAATCGACTTTGACTACAAAATCGGATATGCTGGTGCCGGATTCGTTAGCGTTCTGTGTATTAGGTCATTGTTCGAATCCGTTAAGTGAAATCGGCCATTTTACCCCTAATAAAAAATTGACAGCTTCTGAAAGAGTTCTGTGACAGAGGTACAGCAATCCGAAAAGGCTAATACAATTAGGTCCCCTTCAAACCATACCAAATCAAATACGGCCAATCCTAATAGAAGAGAACCTCGAAGAAGATGTTTTGCAGCTTATTTGGTTGGATTGGTGATTCACAGCAAGCCTAATGTGGTCACAATAAGTGCTGTAGTGCGATTTTAGAACCACAAATCTCTTTTATCACAACTTCTGTCTGAAAAACATAACATCTTTTGGGAGACATATATTAGTATTAATTGGCATTCTCTACCTCGATTGTACTCCTGCCATAAAAATATTTTATTATGAGTATACTTACTTATTTACTCCCTCATTATAACACATTTTGATCAATTTTGGCCAAGTGTTTACAGGTTAGGTTAGTTATGGGCTAACAACGCTGGCAAATACGGAGGAAAAGTTGCTGCTGTTGAGCGTAATGTGGAGGAGGACCCAAATGAGTCAATTTGGCGTAAGGATTTTGGTTTACGTGCAAGAATTAAAGCCAATCTCGTCGTTTGTTTGGCCAATGGGCTGAAAATCAACTGGAAATTGACCCATTGTTTTATGCCAAATTTTTATCAGTGATGGTGCTAATTTTTGGCTCAATGGGTATGTTAACAAGTAAAATTGTTGGATTTGGAGTGAAGACAATCCACAAGAAATTCTTCAGACACCATTACATCCACAAAAACTAACTGTTTGGGGCGCTTTATAGGCTGGTGGAGTAAGTCCATACTTCTTGAAGCCGCAGCAGGCAACGTAACCATCAATGGCGATCGCTAAAGGGCCATGATAACTAACTAATTGATTAGTTTAGGGTTAGTTTATGGTGATAAACCAGAAACTTTGGATGAACTGCAAGCCAACATTGTTTGAAAAAGTAACCGAAAATAAGGTTTCCAGATTACGCCACGTTCGATTCAGCCGCGGCGATCATTTGTCCGAAATCATTTTCACACACTAATTGCATTAAATTTTATATATTTCCAATAAAGCCAACTGTGTACCTTATTTGGTACTCGCCATTAATGCAAATATGCCGAATGATCTTGCGTAGGATTTCTCTATCGAAGCCTTCAAACATTCTCCCATCTGAGGTTTAAAGTGCCAAGGGTCCTGCGTCATAAATAACGATAGCATGATGATAGACATGCAGATTGTAGTTTTGTTCTTGAAAAACTGTTCGATAGCTTACCTGGTCTAAAAGAGCTCCTGTTTGCAAGATCAGTATTCAAGCTGCCGTCATTATCAGTGCTAATACTAGTTGCAAGATCGACAAAGCCGTTTACCATTTATTTACTTCTTTGGTATTATATTTGTTATTGTACTTAGAATTTTATTATGTTCTTTGATACGTTCAGCCCCACAATTGGCAACTCTAAGCCTCAGTCAGCTGTGGGAGACGATATTCCAATAATATTTTGATGTATGAATTAGATCATATTTAGGTCCTATGTAGGACTGCGGGGACATATATAGTCACATAAAGCCATGTGTAAATATATATGACTATAGAAAATATCACCCATCTGCAAGCTTAATGACGATGGTGTGGAAATTAATCTAGATTTTAATAACACAAATCAAAATCATGTAGTTCCATTTGTATGCAAAGCATTAAATTCATTCTTATAAAATGAGTATTATTTTATGAAGAACATACATATGAGTATCTACATATTGAAACTCAAACGAAAATGGAACGCAACGCAATATTCTAACGACATAAACAAATTTTATTTCAAATTCATGCGATTTAATAGACTGCATTTATAAATCATTCAGTTACATAGGAAATTTCATTTGACAAATTCATTTCATATATACACACTACAAATCGTCTCTTTGATCCGCGCGCCATCTCAATTTAGTTAAGTGTGTCTCCGGACCGCACTCAGGCTTGGAGGAGAAAATTTATCACCACATTATGTTCGTTTGCTCGAAAACTGTCATAAAGGTGCAACAACACGGGTAAATTCCAATTTATATGCAAGCATAGTGTTGTGAAGAAGCAGGGTGGTGTCGCCATACGCAATTTCATTAGAAAATTAAATGTGGAGGAAAGAAAAAATGAAAATAATTTTTTGTTTGGTTGTTTTGTTATCTTCTATAAAAATACTGAAGAAGACAATTGCATCTTCAAAGGCGGGTGGGTTCGTGAACGTGTGAAATGATGACATTCTCTCTGTCAAGCATCCATATGTATCACAGTTTGTCTATGTACTCGTATGTACATACATACACATATGTGCGAATCTAAATATACAGTGCGATGATTCGATGGTGTCCTGTGATTCTATTTGTTGTCCCCAAAGTGGCATCCTAGATGTTATATATACAATATATGTACAATACATATGTATCTATATCAGTGTGTATGTATATTTATAGAAGTAAATAGTATATAGGAAATGTAGGTGCGATAGACACATTACCTCGAAGGATGCTGGTTGGTATACTTGGCCGCATACGAGGGAGGGATGGATGCGCGCGCGTTGAAAGTAGGCGGAGCAGAAAAACACATTCAAATACGATTTGTGCTCCACATGTGTTCATATGCGTGCATACCAAGTAATTTAAGGAAGAAAAAACACTAGTGTAGTAGAAATAAAATACAAAATTTAATCAAATTTAAAAGGACAATCGAAAAATATATTGTTAACGAATGTTTACATAAAGGAAACTTTATAGGTACTCGTTGTACATCACAGTGGCTATCAAAATGCTTCATTGTGGAGAAAATTTTGTAAATGAAACGATGAAAAAAATATTGGAATGTTTTGTTTTTCTTTTCCATTTCGATTTCATTCGAAATATGATTGGGAAATGCGATGTTCTGTATACCTTGAATTGGGCGGAGCAAAAGTACTCGTTCGTGTGGCAGCAAAAAAAAATAAAAGAAAAAAAAATAAAGTATAACAACAGTAATGGGTACCAGACAAAAAAAAATATATACGAAATCAACTTGGGAGGACAATTTAACGAGATTGTTGATTTTAGCATGTTACACACTATTAAGAAACGACTAATGAAAGAAGTAAGCACACACAGACATGACAAATTTGAAAAACCTACTACCGTTAGGTACATTGTTGACCAAGAAACCAGAAGCCATTCTAGATTATGATTATGATACCTACTGACTATCCATCTAAGTTTGGAAGAAACTGATTATTTATTGCGTAAACTATTTTTAAAGATGAATCAATGATATTTCCCAAAATAACAATAATAATAATTACGTACTTTACCTACTATAAAAGTATCAGAAAGTATCAAAAAGTACCGGAACACCCGCTGCGTCTTCATGTGTAAGGAGACTAATCAGCAATTCAATATTTTTACCAGTTGTAGTATACGATGTAGTAAAAAGAAATCAATTATTTTTCCAATAAATGGGTTTAGTAATCTGTATCTCGCGTTGTATAAGTGAGATCGGGTTATGCTAGATGACGTTAAAAATATCGATAAAATAATGGAAATCGTCGAGTCTGCCCGACATGTAAGCACTGTTTCTATTGTCCAGGAGCTAAATATTGCACAAAAAACCGTTTGGAAACATTTAAATGAGGATGGATACAAAAAGAAGCTCGATGTATGGGTGCCACACTAGTTAACGCAAAAAAACCTCATGGGCCGAATTTCCATCTACTATGAGCTGCTCCCCTACGGCCAAACTCTTAATTCGGACCTGTACTGTCAACAATTGGACCGTCTAAAGGAAGCAATCGCCCAGAAGCGGCCAGCTTTGGCCAATAGGACAACGCCAGGCCACACACATCGATAGTGACTCGCCAGAAGCTCCGGGTGCTTGGTTGGGAGGTTCTTATGCATCCACCTTATAGTCTTGCCTGTTCCTGTCTACAGCGAATGATTTTGCTTTTGAAAATCGACTGTCCCAGTTTTTTGCCAATAGCGACGAGGGTTTTTGTGAGAGTGGCATTATGAAATTACCTTCAAAATGACAATAAGTTATTGAGCAAAACGGTGCATATTTGATCTAAATCGGATAATTCTAACTATGCTAAATGAAACCTTCAATTTAATGCAAAAATAATGGATTACTTTTTACTAGACCTTATATATACAATATGTATGTATGAGCTCATGTGAAAATAACGCTTTATTATGCCTCCATCCAAGATCTACCTACTGAGCTCCCGCCTTAGTGTGCCGTTTCAATAAATGTCCTCGGATGTGAGATGGTTGGCAATTATGTGCGCATAATATGGACGAAGGTTGCTAAGAAGCACCATGAATCTGCCATGGCTACATTGAGAAGTTAAGTCCTTTAAGCACTCACCGAAAGGACAATAAACATTTCGCAAAATCCCTTTTTTCAGAGTAAATGAAAAAAAAGAAACAATAAATATAAAATAAAAAACAATATCGTTAAAAGCTAACAGAACAATGTTAGTAAGAACGAAATGAGTCCAAAGAAAATACAAGAAAATACACTAAGCAGAAACAAAGGAAGAAATAGTATGCTGGCAAAATTTATGTTTCGACAAGGCGTAACTTCATTATGCAATGACCTACCAGTTAAGCATGGTTTCAGATTTATGTGGAAATTTACATTGTTAGATGTTCCATGTGGTGTGAGATTTTCTGTGTGTGTGTGTGTAAGTGAGTGAAACGAATATTTGCAACACCAGCACCACAATCACGTGACAATAGAGAACCTAACCGTATGTGTCCAACCACAAATGTTGCATGAAGTTATCTTTTGCAAACACATACTCTTTCTCTGCATTGTGGTCTCTCCAATATCCATAAGCTAGAAGGTTTGATGTAAAAAAAATTATTTAATACATTAAATAGTTACATATTTATGTATACACTTTAAAAAGCAAATTGAACTGCATGATAACATGCAATTTTCTTCCGACTATTTCCTTTTTCGACGAATACTACTAGCAGTTTAGTGACGTAATTCCATTTTTCTCACGTAGACTGTGGTGGTGGTAGTGGTGTTGAGACTCAAATTTAATACAAAGAAACTATTGTAAGTTGAAATTTTAACCATCATTGCCAGCCCGATGATTAATGACATAAATTGCCAGTTTGTAAAAGAGGTCGTCAGAAAGATATCAAAAATTATGTTGAAGAAGTGAGATGATTTCAATAAATTTTGGATCTTTGAAGTTAAATAAGAAATCGGTTTTAAGAGAACCCATGTTTTAAGTTGTCTTTTCCATTACATTTGCACTTTATAGTGGATAGTTCATGAAAATCAATCAAAAAATCAACTAAAAAAAAAAAAAAATAAATATGTGGCACTTATAAGCCCCGAAGGGTTCTTTGGCCGAGCTTCTCTTCCATTACTGTTGTGCGTCTTGAATTTTGGACAATATTAGAAGGGACCTACTTATTTTTGCCGGTTCCGAACGGCAGAACACTTGTGACATCACTTTTTCTGAGCTTTGTCACAGAGTTCTTTTAGAAGCTTTTCCATGGCAAATTGTTACTGCCGGAAGAATTGCCAATTGCTTGTCGACAGGTGGGTACCGTTCTAAAGAAAAATCTTTTCGATATCATATTTTTTATGCATCAGCCAGGGATTGAACCCACGACCTACAGATCCGAAGGCCAACACACTAACCACTGAGCTACGGCACCCCGACACCCTTCATAAAATAATATGAGTTAATAAAGGGGCTGCATACTTGTTATCTCAAAATATGTTTTACAACGTAAATCAATATATTACATTAATAGCAGCGGTATAATTATTAATATTTGATAAAAATAGAGCTTTTTTTAATGTGAATGAATTAGTGCCAAATATACAATATGAGAAATAGGATCGCCGCCATTTGGAGTAAGAACTTCGCACCCGGCAACGCTGAATTTAACCTGCATGTAAATGATGTCTCGATGACTAAAAAGATATGCATTTGCAACAAATGTAACATGTTTTACAATTTTTTCAATATTTTTTGTTCGTGGCGGATATTTTTATATTTGTAGGAGCAGAAAGTGCGACAGTGTTTTCCTTAAGCTGCTATCTAGCGGGTATATCTATTCGAATGCTTCCTTTCATTTCTTCAAATTATGACATTACCTATGTCACATTGCGGAAATTCAGAATTTCCCAACTAAAATTCCTCACATGTCTCTCTACTATTACATTCTCATAGTGTTCAGACTTGCCTATATACATTTGTTCAGAGCTAAATTAAATATATGCAAAATTAAAAATTCTTTGCTTATCGTATGCTCCGCAAAGTTCTTTTCTTTCTGTGATTTTTTAGCAAGTTGCGTTGAAAGTTTAATAATTACTGCCGACAACACGACAGCGAAATTCACATTAAGAAAGTTGCAAATACCAGGAGTACTAAAGCGACTGGATCATTTGGGATGTAATCCGTTTCACTGCTGATAAGAAATTAATGTCTTTAAATTTATGGAACGCGAGTACGTAGTACATAGGCATGCGGATATATGTATATGCATAGGTACATTCGAATTGGGGGTGATGGGTGCTGCAATTGGGGCAATTAGTGTTTTAATCAAATAATCTGTTTTAATTATTGCTTGCTGGTTGTATGTGGTGATGATAGCGGTAATTTTAAAGAATCATACATACACTTTCCAAACTTGTACTTACATTCATGGCTAATATTCACGTGCACCAGTGCTTGAATGGATAGCAACGATGAGTGTTATGAGCAGAAAGTGTATAGAAAACATTGTATGAGAATGGAATAGATTCACTGTGTACTAACGAACAACGAACGTAACACAACTGGGAAATCCATCATTCAATATATGTATATAGTTGGTGAGGATTGGTGTTAAAGCCATCTGCTTCTAGTCGAATCCGATAATATTGTACCTAGATATGTATTCAAGCTGAAGACTAGAAAAATGTGTAAAGTGCAACGACATGGTTAGTATAATCGCATACAAACACAAAAATAGTGTTTAATAGAGATACGCTAGTCATGAAATTCAATTTTATTCAACAATTGACGCTCGGCTTGTACTTGTAATTATAGTAAGTACATAGTGTATTTAACTAACCTTCCCTATGTTATGTTGCGTATAACTGAAATGAAATATTGCTGGTAAGAGTGTCCCATTGTAATATGCCGTTCTAATGCGCAGCATGTGCTGTTCTCATATTAAATGTGCGTGAGTGTCATGCACGTGAGTCCGTCATATAATAATAAGTGGTAAGTTAATCTGAAGACAATGGGAATAATATTGTGCATAGATAATATAAAAGAGGGTAAGACAAATTATCTAGCGTCAACGCCCAAAGATTCTTGGTGTCTTAGACAACAACTCATTGCTGACAATCGGGTCATCTTTCGAGGAACAAAAACCACATTCTGCAAGTCTCTCATAATTTCCTTCCCTACACCGACGCTGAAGCTTAGTCACTTTCCTGATAAGAGGCTGCTGGAGTTTTTTGGAAAAAGTTCTACGCAAGATCTTTGAGCATTTTTATATTGGTGCGCTGAATCTGTTAATTCGAAGGAATTGCATCTGCTGGAGGACGTTGTACGTGGAATTTCTAAATGATCCCAAAGAGGGAAGAACATAATTATTTTACGTTCGGCCAAAAACGAGCAAAATCGGTTCTGATGTCCAAATAAGTAAGTAAATAATATAAAAAGATGTGTCACCTGCTGGTTTCTTTAAAAACGTGCTATAAAAAATTACCTACAATCGGCTGTGGCCGACCAAATTATACCCTGCATATGTAGATGTATATATAAAAAGTTTACTCGAATATCCATCTTTTTCTTTTATTTACACTTTTTCAGAAACAATTTTTGCATATACTACTAATTTACACCCGAAATATGGTTGACTTTGACGAAGTACTTTGTATGTTATGAGGGTTCTGAAAGTGATAATTTAAAGGAGGTTTTTAAGGTAATTCCGAGGCTTAGTATGGAAGCTATCTAAGAAGTGGGCGTGGCTTTCCTCTTTCTTGTAAATCCAATTAATTTTTCAATATTAATCCACACCTTAAATTTGGATGTCCTACGTTGACTAGTTCGTAAGTTATAGCGGTTTAAATTTTTTTTAATTTTCGCAACTTTGTATGGTAGCCGCATTAAGAAGTGAGCGTGGCATGTTGATTTTTTGCCAGATTATGTACAACTACCATATTAACCTAAGTATTAATTATGATTGTTCTAGACAGAAGATTGCAGAAGCTGCAGCTACCTCAATTTAAAAGAAATTCAGTCATTCTGTATGGGAGTCGCTATAAACAATGGGCGTGGCTGGCCCATCTCTTGTGAGTATATTTGCTCTTACAATACTAATCTACACCTTAAATCTGGTTGTTCTACGCTGAACAGTTTGTAAGTTATGGCGATTAAAATTTTTTATAATTTCCGCTACTTCGTATGGGAGCCTCGATATGAAGTGGGCGTGGCACGCTGATTTTTTGACATATTATTTCCGACTACCATATTAATCTAAGCGTCAATTATAGTTATTCTGGACAGAAGATTGCAGAAGTTGCTATGGGAGCTACTAAAAGAGTAGGCGTGGATCGCTCATTTATGGCAAGGTTATGTAGGAACATAATGTAACGCGATCACGAATATATATATTTTTCTATATTTCCGGCGATTCCTTCAAGTGGTTACAAACATCTGACCGAAATGAATATACCTTGCATATTGCATTATGCAGGGTATAAAAATATTTAGCATTAAATGACAGCTGCTTTATTAAAAATGAAAGTGTTCCTACAAATTGTGAAATATGGGTGTTTCGGCTGGCTGGGTTGGAGCTCAATCATTTTAGTCCAATTTCGATGGATTGGAACTCAATTTTATCAATATAATTGCCGGATTGTTGACGTAGCATTGTCGGAATCGCCAAAAGAGTCAAATAGCATCAAATCGTAGTTTCCCGGACAACCTGAGGTAACTAAAATATAATGATGTCGTTATCTTGAAGGAAATTAGTCAATATGGGGTTAGTCGGAGTACAATAATAGAAGCACATTTTCGACAGAGTGAAATGGATTGTAATACGTAATTTAAAAAGAAACCAGCCATATTCATAATAATTTGAACGTATTCACTATACGTTCAATAGTTTTTCATTATTAATTTACGCTGATAAAGTGAAGTGAATTCACTGTTTCGGAATATTTCTGAACAATGAGTACTATGAGCGCGCATGCCTTTGTATGATACTCTATCTTTCGCTCTCTTTCTGTGTACGTGCATGGTGGTGCCATCTATTGAATTCTTTAACACGTGGACAATAATTGAAACATTATACAATATTAGAAAAACGTGTAGCATCTTTTCACCGGTATGATGTATCGACACATAGGTATTTGACCACCAAGGCAGCTTATTTGTCAAGATTATCACTTATTCAGGCTTGGTTTGGTTGAAAAGTGAGCCACCACAGTTACCGCTAAATACGTGATTGAAAAGTACTCGCTTAAAGAATCGATGACAAAAGACTTCTATTTAGGAATGATTATAGTTGTTATTTTTATTATTTTTTAGGAAATTTCGTTCTACATACTTTTACGATGTATATATTGTATGTACATGAAACTTACATATGTTCATCCAACATTCATCAGATGCTCTTATGTTTACAATTCACACACATTTAAAACAGAGTACACTCACACTCAAACAATATAGGCACATACTTACATGCATATATCGAATGAAACATAACTGTCATGCTTCTGCGGCGGAATAAACCCGTGCCATGTGCCTTTCTGAAAAAAATAAACTCAACATTTTAACGCTTTGTCGGCTAATGACAACAAAATGCCTCATTTAACACCAACCATGATAATAACTGCGGGCGACAAAAAATCGCTCACTTTTAGCTTTTTTTGAGTTGAAACAAAGATGATGATGATGGATCATCTGTATTAATAAAATGTAATAAGAATTGAATTATAGGTAAATTACAAAACACGTGAAATTTACACATGAGATTGTTGCAGTTTGTGTAGAGAGTATTTAACGTGGCATATTGTCCATAGGTAGAAGAGGGTGTAAAATTATAAAATTGAAATTTTCCATTTATCAGGTAATTTGTTTTCTTTTGTATTGTTATTTTTGTTGTTGCTACCTCCCCCGAAGTCTCTTTATGCAGATATGTTTTGGTTTATGGTAAAATGCATAAATTGTGAATTTTAAATAGAAAAACAAGGCAAATTGAAAAATAGAATCAAAAGAAATGCTTCATAGATAGAGTGTATTGTTGGATCAACCGAGAGTAACGTTTAATATGAACAAAGTAAAGTGAAGGGTCTTTTTTAGCCCACCTCATCTTTAAAGTGAAATAATTCATGAGAGCAAAAACATTTTAAAAGTCTCCTTTTAATTATATTTGTCCTTGATAAAAGCTTAAAGGGTAAAAAGTTACTATGTGTTCGCGTAATTAAGCTGCCATTAAGGCTTTATGTTCTTGGGGCTTTTATGCTAAGTTCGTAACAGGCTGGTTACAGAGTCAGTCCGCTTTAAATAAAGTCACTCTAACTTCGGTTCTGGGTCATCTCCGAATCGATGGAAATGATGTTGCAGAGAGCTCTGCACAAACGTTTGGAGCTCCAACTGAAATGACATTCGTGGTCTCAGATAAGCCAAATATCTCATTAAATTTGCAAGATATCTGTTCTATTGAAGGGACATGGTGCAAAATGATGATACGAGATTATGCAGCGGATATAAATTTCACCGTATAGAGTAAATTTCTATACAATATAATAGGAGACCTAATGCAGGTCTCAAGCAGGTGGTGGTGGTTTAAATGTCAATTTGTCAAAAGTGGATGTGTATCTCTTCACTCGAATACACAAGCAAGTAACTCGCAAACTAAGTAAATTACTTACTTACTTACTTACTTACTTATGTGGCCATAACAACCGAATATCGATTTAGGCCGAAAATAACATGCTTCGCCAGCCATCTCTGTTCTTCGCTAGCTGGCGCCAGTTAGAAATTCCAAGCGCCGTCAGGTTCTCCAGTACTTGGTCTTTCCACCGGAGGTTTGGTCTTCCTCTTCTGCGTCGTCCTCCAGCGGGTTCCGAATATAACACCTTCTTAGCTGGAGCGTGTTCTTCCATTCGTTCGACATGACCTAGCCAGCGCAGCCGCTGGATTTTGATGCGCTTTACTATGTCAATATCGGCATATAGCTCGTACAGCTCATGGTTGTACCTTATTCGGTACTCGCCACCAACGCAAATAGGTCCAAAGATCCTGCGTAGGACCTTTCTCTCGAAAACTCCAAGCATTCGCTCATCAGAGATGGAAATTGTCCAGGCTTCAGCGCCATATGTTAGGACAGGCATGATGAGAGACTTGTAGAGTGTAGTTTTCGTTCTTCGAGAGAGGGCTCGACTTTTCAATTGCTTACTCAGCCCAAAGTAACACCTGTTAGCAAGAGTTATCCTACGCATGATCTCCAAGCTGACGTCATTACTGCTGTTAATGCTGGTTCCAAGATAGACAAAGTCCCTTACTACTTCAAAAGCGTAGTTGTCAACAGTGACGTGCTGTCCAAGACGCCGGGACTCTTTGTTTGTGGACACTAGATACTTCGTCTTGCCCTCGTTCACCGTGAGACCCATCCGACGCGACTCTCTTTCCAACTCTGAGAATGCTGCACTGACTGCTCGCGTGTTCATGCCGATTATGTCAATATCGTCGGCATACGCTAACAGCATGACACTTTTGTTGAAGATAGTGCCATTATGTCGTAGATCAGCAGCTCGTATTATTTTCTCCATAATAAGATTGAAGAAGTCGCACGATAACGAATCACCTTGTCTGAAACCCCGTTCGGTATTAAACGGTGCGGAGAGGTCCTTCCCAATTTTCACTGCACAACGAGAGTTATGCAGTGTCATTCTACAAAGTCGAATGAGCTTTGCAGGAATACCGAACTCAGACATTGTTGCGTAGAGGTAATCCCTTACCGGACTGTCGAAAGCGGCTTTATAATCAACAAATAGGTGGTGTGTGTCGATCTGTTTTTCTTGGGTCTTCTCCAGGATTTGGCGCAGTGTGAAAATCTGGTCGATGGTGGATTTACCAGGTCTGAAGCCACACTGATAAGGTCCAATCAGGTTGCTGAGCATAGGCTTCAACCTTTCACACAGTACGCTCGATAGAACCTTGTATGCGATGCTCAGGAGACTTATTCCACGGTAGTTGGCGCAAATTGTGGGGTCTCCTTTTTTATGTACAGGACAGAGAACACTGAGCCTCCAATCATCAGGCATGCTTTCATCCGACCATATTCTGCTTATGAGCTGGTGCATGCGGGTGAGCAGCTCATCGCCTCCGGTCTTAAACAACTCGGCAGGCAGGCCATCAGCACCTGCAGCTTTGTTGTTCTTCAGCCTTAATATGGCCGTTTCAACCTCGTCATAGTCGGGTGGTGGAACATCAACACCATCATCTGTAATTGGGGTTATCGGGCAATCTCCTCCACTGGCGGAATTGTTCGTAGCATCGCCATTCAGTAACGTGGAGAAGTGTTCCCTCCATAGGCTCAGTACACTCTGGACATCTGTAACCAGATTCCCATTTCCATCACGACAAGAAGAGGCTCCGGGATTTAAACCTCCACTTAGGGGCTTGATCTTTTCGAAGAATTTTCGAGTCTCATTCTTGTCGGTGCACATCTCTATCTCCTCACACTCACGTCTTTCCAACTCCCTCTTCTTGCGCCTGAAAAGACGTCTCTCTGCACTCCTTTTCTCTCTATACCGCTCCTTAACAGCTCGCGTTGCGCCTGCACGCAGGGTTCTTCTGTAGGCGGCGTCTTTCTCTGCGGTAGCGTCGCGACACTCCTGATCATACCACTCATTCCTCAGAGGCCGGTAGTAACCGATTACCTCCTCGGCAGCAGTAGTCATGGAGTGGGATATATGTGTCCACCGTGCGCATGTATCATCAAGTTGGGGAGTGTTCTGCATAAGCAGATCCGATAGTCGAGTGGAAAATGCATATGCTGTCTCTGGTGATCGCAGCTTACTGACGTCGAGCTTTCTCTGTGTGGGACTTCTCTTGTTATTTGCAACACATAAGCGTGTGCGCACCTTAGCTGCAACAAGGTAGTGATCCGAGTCGATGTTGGCACCACGGATCGATTTCACGTCCATCACACTGGAAGCATGCCTTCCGTCAATCACCACATGATCAATTTGGTTTCTTGTACGATGATCTGGAGACAGCCATGTCGCTTTGTGGATGTCGAGATGCTGGAATCTGGTACCACCAATTACCATGTTTCGTGCTGCGGCGAAGTCGATCAGCCTCATTCCGTTATCGGAGGTGTTCTGGTGGAGGCTGAATTTTCCGACAGTTGGACCAAAGGTACCTTCCTTGCCCACCCTGGCATTAAAGTCGCCAAGCACGATTTTGATATCGTGGCGGGGGCAGCGGTCATAAGCTTCTTCGAGGCGCTGAAAGAAGCTCTCCTTGGTCACATTGTCCTTCTCATCCGTCGGAGCGTGGGCACATATAAGGCTGATGTTGAAAAATTTTGCCTTGATGCGGATTGTGGCCAGCCGTTCGTTCACAGGCGTGAACTGTGAGACAAGATGTCGTAGTCTCTTGCTGACCAAAAATCCACATCCTAATTCGTGCCTTTCAGCATGGCAACTGTAGTAGATATCACAGGACGCTCTTTTGGAGCAGCCCTGTCCTGTCCATCGCATTTCCTGGAGAGCGGTGATGTCAGCTCTGTATTTTTCGAGGACATCAACCAGCTGGATAGAGGCACCCTCCCTATAAAGGGACCGGACATTCCAGGTGCATATCCGTAAATCATTGTCCTTTTTTCGTTTGCGGGGTCATCAACAAAAGCGGTAGTCCTTATCCGAGGCATTTTAGTTTTTTTCATTGGGGGGGGTTTTTATGTGGCGGGTCCCAAACCCAACGCACAACCTCTAACCGAGGAGATTTTCGCCACTCACTTCAGCCGCCTCCCAGCGGGTGCCAGGAAGACGTTGCCCGGTGGTCGCCACATGGAGGGCCCCCATTAATAATAATGAAAGCGCCGTCACATAGTAAGCAGAGCAAGCTATATGACTACCCCTCATTAACAAATAAAGGTATCATCACATAGCGCTCAGATCAAACTACATGACAGCCAGTGAGTTGACTTGCGATGAGTTCAACAAGGATTGCGCTAGCCCCACCCAGTTGAGGCAGTTAGACACGTTACCTTGCGAAAACACCACCAGACCACCAAACTAAGTAAATATGTCACCAAATTCACTGCTCAATAAGTTTCTTGTGAATTTGAAGGCTTCAGCACGCCATTGAGTACCTGAGCTTTGACAGAGTTGAAATGGAAGAACAACAAGACATACGACCTCTGGACACATTCTATCTCGGGTACAAGTAAACAAATCTGTACAACATTAGGCTGGAATCCCATGAAAAGCGTGATCACTCTAGAAATCGGCTATATGCAATGATCACGACTTGAACGAAGTTGAAAATCACCCTTTCTATATGAACCAAAATGATATTACTGCTGCTCACTAATGTCTTTGGACGAGTGGTTTTTGTTGTTCCCTTACTTAGGTAGTGAAAAAAATATATTTCAAGGAAAGGCATAAGAAAATGGAATATAAGAATACATGACATATGATTTTTGGTGAAATACATACCTAATTCTTTTATACATATAATTTAGATGTATGTACATGCTCTCGTATTTACAAAGTACGAGTAGCATATGGCAAGTTGATGCTTGATTTAAAGAAAAAATATACATAATCCTTTCTTTCATCCGTATGTATGAACATTCAACAGTAGAAGCATGATGGAATCGTCTCATAATCAATCGTTTCACCTGTAAAACTTTTCAGACAGAAGAATACATGAAATTTTGAAAGATTTACGCATTCATTTTGCATTTTTATACATTTTTTATAAGCTGTTGAATGTTGAAATCGCTAATGGTATTATTATACATATGTATATGTATTGGCTCAGAAATACTCTTTACCAACGTTGACATAGCAAAAGCGGATCTGCATATATAATATTTGCATACATTTCCTATACGAAAATCATTGTCAGCATTGTCATAGTCATTACTAAAAGTACCTGAAAGGACGTTCAAATCCTTTAAGATATTTCATATTCTATGTACACAAAATTCGCATGGCAAATACTTTATTTTCTAGTATGTATGTATTATGTGGGTTTCTACCAAACATAAGAGTATAGATGATCAATTAATCAAATGATTGCTCAAGCAGATGCTCAATGCATAATATAAGTATGTACATATTTTTCAGTTCAGTAAAATTGTTTGAATTAAACTCTTTCAATATATATCTGTATCATTTCGTATACTTATTTTTTTTTTTTTTAGCTTATTTTTTTTTATTGAATCTTTCTTAAATATAAGAAACTAACAATAAGTATTAAAATCTTACAAACTAAATAAAACTATGTGATATCCCCTACGTTCCATCACAATTTGGTGAGTCGCGAGATGTAGCAATTTTACAGCATATTCAGTGTGTCTTTTCTTTTTAATCGACGATGCCCCTTGCTCAGCAACAATTGCCTAGCAAGGGGATTCGGATGATTGTGTAATTTTTGAATGTAGCTTCTGCAGGACATTGCAACTTCCTCAGAAATTGTGGATACATTTAAATCTCGATGGATGTTAACGTTCCTCATATACCAAGGCGCGTTTACAATAATTCGCAGACACTTGGATTGTATTCGCTGCAATTTTTCGATATTAGAGGGAGATGCGGTGCCCCAAAACTGAATACCATAAGTCCAGATTGGTTTCAGGATTGCTTTATATAATAGCACTTTGTATTCAAGATTCAACTTTGATCTTTTGTGTAACAGCCACCATAACTGATTCATTTTAAGCTTGATCTGAGTTTTCTTTGCCTCTATGTGATTTTTCCATGTCAGCCTTCTGTCGAGGTGAATACCCAAGTACTTTGTTGAGGAACATTGTGGAACTGATTGGCCATTAATTTTAAGTGGGGGACATGTATCTAGCCTTAGCGTGAAGGTTACATGTACGCTCTTTGATTCATTGACTTTTATACGCCATTTTGCTAGCCAGATTTCGAGAGAATCGACATGAGTCTGCAGGAGTTTAGTAGCTTCTATGGGGTTAGAGCGAGAGCACAATATTGCCGTATCATCAGCAAAGGTCGATATGAATGTATAGTTATTGTTGGGCATATCTGAAGTGTATAAGAGATACAGTAAGGGACCCAAAACGCTTCCTTGAGGAACGCCAGCGTGAATATCCAATGGATTTGTTGTGTAATCCTTGTGATGTACGAGAAATTGTCTTTTCGTGAGGTAGCTACTAAGCAATGAGGAGACATTTGCAGGCAGTAATAGTTTGAGTTTGTAAATAAGGCCATCGTGCCATACTTTATCGAAAGCTTGAGTGATATCAAGAAAGACAGCTGAGCAATACTTTTTTTCTTCAAAAGTGTTCCTTATCAGAGTTACAATGCGGTGGACTTGTTCTATTGTGCCGTGCTGTTTTCTAAATCCAAACTGATGTTGAGGAATCAGTTGGTTGAGATTAATAAATGGAGTTATATTCATGACAAGTAGCTTTTCGAATACTTTAGAAAGTAGAGGCAGGAGGCTGATAGGTCTGTACGATGCAACTTTTGTAGGGTCTTTTCCTGGTTTTGCTATCATAATAATTTTTGAAGTTTTCCAGCATTTGGGATAGTGTTTAATACGAAGGATAGCATTGAAAATGTGCATCAGATGAATTACTGAAGCCGGAGGTAGCTCTTTTATCATTTTACCGGTAATTTTATCTGGACCAGGTGATTTTTTTGGGTTTAAATCTTTATAAATTGCTTTGAATATGTCCTTTTTTTTAATTTTGAGCGTTATTGAGCAAGGTTGAGAAGTTAATATTGGTAATGAGGACTGTGAAGAGGGTGGATTGGGTGTAAACACACTTTTTAGGTGGTTTGCAAAAGCCAAACCCTTCTCACAGTTGCTTCTAGCCCAATTACCGTCACTCAAACGGATGGGGGAATCAGTGAGAATTGGCCGATTTGATTTTTTTGCTGATTTCCACAAAGAGTAGTCTGACGCTTCACCAGGTGTTAATTTCGCTATGTGCTCTTCTAACTCTTTGTTGTTTTTATTTTTTAAGGCTTGCTTTAACTTTCGAGTGCAGTGCTGTAGCTGTGTTTTCAGATTCGGTGATCTGAATTCTTGCCATTGTCTTCGGAGTCTTCTTTTCTGTCTTACTAGCAATTCAATATCGGCTGGTGTGTATGGGCTATAGTTTGATTGCTTGCATACCTTTGTGCAGGTGGCTGAGCTGAGAGCTAATGAGAGCAGCTGGTTGAATTTTTCGAGTGCTGAGTCTACATCGTGTCCATTTCTTAATACAGTACTCAGAGGAAGATGGGAATTTATATATTTCTTGAATTTTAACCAGTCTATTTTCTTTCTAACGCAATTGCTTTGGGGGCTTGGTGATTTTATAGATATTACCGTGGGTGAGTGGTCAGATGATAGATCATAATTACACTCTGTGGAGATATTTTCCATCTGCAAACCTTTGGCGACTCCAAAGTCTATGAGATCGGGTATTTTCCTCTTGTCCGTCGGCCAATATGTCGGTTGACCATTTGAAATAACATCGTAGCCGTGGTTAGTGATGATTGAACATAGTCTTTTGCCTTTTGGAGTTATTAATCGGGAGCCCCAGTGAGTGTGTTTGGCGTTGAAATCGCCAGCAACCAAGAATTTGCTACCAAGAGTTGAGAAGAATTCTTTATATTGCTGTTCGGTAATACTGTATCTTGGGGGACAGTATATCGCAGATATTACTAGCTTAGAGATGTATTCTTCCAGACATATAGATGTTGCTTGCAAGTAAACGCTACTAAAATCTTCAAGAACATGATGTTTTATTCTGCTTTTTATCAATATGGCAGTTCCTCCGCGTGCCTTACCATGCGGATGATTTGTGGTGTACAGTTTGTAATATGGTATTTGGTAGCAATTTTTGTCAGTGAAATGGGTCTCAGATATCATCATTATGTCGATTTGGCTGGATTCAAGGAATTGAATTAGCTCCAAACGGTGGTGGCTTAAGCCGTTGGCGTTCCAGTGGCATATCTTGAGACAACTCATGGTCTGGATAGCAATGTTTGGAGTAACATCGATTGATTTTTCATCATTTCTTGCATCATTGTTTGCATTGAGTTCATGAATTGGTTCATATTCTGAATCAATGTTTGAAGCAAATGTTCAAGGGTACTTGGTTGTTGGGTGGGCAGTGAGTGTTTCTGCTCATTATTTACATTGCTTTGTTGGTGTGGGTTTTGTTTTAACACGCTAGCGTATGAATTGGTTTGATTCTTGTTTGGGATTGCAGAGAAGAATTGTGTTGCATCAATATTTTGTCTCTTACTTGAGTTGGCTATCTGAATTTGCTCAACTGGTTTTAGAGGTTGATTGCTAGCGGAGAAATTTAGCTTTAGGGTTGTATATACTGGGCAACCTCTATAATTTGCGGTGTGATTACCTCCACAATTGCTGCATTTTTTCATGCTAGCATCGCCTTTAGATTTTGGGCATATGTTTGATTTATGGAGATCTCCACAAATCACACAAACAGCTGGCAGGGTACAATATGTCTTAGTATGTCCATATTCTTGGCAGTTGCTGCACTGAGGAGGTCCAGTTCTCTTATGGGGTTCTTCGATTGTGATTTTGCGATGCAATAAATATCGAATTTTATATATGGGGTGTACTTCACCTTTTTTTAGGGGTTTTGTTTCAGGCTGAAGCTCAATACGATATAACGGTTGAGGTATATTGCTCTTGTTGAGAATGTTGAATACTGTTTTGGCTTGAAACCCTTCTTCCTGGAGGGCAAGTTTGATTTCGTTAATATCAACGTTGGGTTCGACGCCTTTGAGTACAACGATTAAGCCCTTACTACTTTTTAGCTGATATGTGTAGTAATTCTTTTTTACAGCATCAAATTCCGCTATTACTTTGCGATAATGAGTTTCGCTGTAGATTTGCACTTTTGTTTCCTCAATTTGGCCTTTGCGAATAGGAACAACATGGAAATTCTTTGGTCCTATAAGACTTGTAATTCTAGAAATCAACTTATCTGAGTTGCGTTCTCTCAAGAAAATGGGTGGGGGTTTGAAATTTTTCTTGGAGATAATATTTTCGTCACTTTCATCACCTGAAAGCAGAGCGTATCTATTTTCCGAACTAATAGGGACAGTGTTCTGTTTTTGAATTTTTGTTGAATTCATTTGTTTTGAATTTTGCGGACTTCTCTTTCGCTTTACTACAGTAATGTAGCGATCAATACCAGTTTGAACAGCAACTGGTTCTTTATTAGTCATCGCACTATTTGCTTTAACTACTGGGTCATGCACTTCAGTAGAAGTGCCGTTATTTGATTGCTTTGATGTTGTAGCTGTTGGTGTTACAGCAGGAGAAGCACATTGTACACTCCACGGTATAGAGGGAGATAGTATATCACGATAGAACAAATTATTTTTTTTGTCTGTATTTATTGTTGTTGCAAAATTTGATGAATTTTTAATATGTGCAGGCAAAAGATTTGCACTGTTACTTTCACTTGTGCAGTGTGTATCAACTGTTTTATTTGATAATGCACTTATCGGGGGGGTTTGCGCGGGTGACTGCAAATTATTGTTTACACACACATTAACAGGCGATTGCCGTTGCCGGAGAGGAGAGCGCTGAACACTCATACTGTAAACAAAATGTTTGCAAATTATGTTATTATTATATTTGTTTTTTTTTTTTTTTTCTAAAAATCAAAATAAAGACGTCCACTCTATTTGGTGACTTTCGCGAACTGTGACTTATGACTCCAACTTTCGTATTCAGAGTATTTTTTTATTAATTTGTTCAAATTCTCAAAAATTTCACGACCTGATTTTTGTTCCCTAATTTTCTTGCTTAGGGGATTTTTTCCTGCTTTTTCACGAACTCGTAAATAAAGGAAAATTAAAATTTTATTAGATGACTATTGAAATAGCCAAATTAAAATGTGTGAATGGTAATTTCTTCATATAGAGTGGTGTATAAAATGTTGCACAAGCTATTTAAAAGAATTAGCGGTATCAAGTGTTAACGCTTATTGTATACTTATGTGGGAGAAATATAAATGTGGCGTTTTGATAATTAAAATTGTTCATCAGAATGGAAATTCGTCATTGCAGGAAGTTACATTTCCCATATGAATAACGTGAATGATTAAATCGTATTGAAATTTCTAAAGATAAAGAAGTTAGGTTACGGTACATCAAATTGAATGTCTTTCAGAAATGCAAAATTTGATTTACATCTATTTTGACTTGAAAAAGGAATTAAAATTGAAATAGTTTGAAACTAAACAAGTTTTCATTACAATATGAATATAAAAAGATGAATCAATTACCTTAAATAAAAATCAAAATCAATTTACCAAAAATTATGCATTTTTCATATAAATACAAAGGAAACGCCAGGTCGCATTTTGTTTTTTAATCTCAAAAAAAGTTGAAATATTTATTAAAACTCACAGGATTGTTCCTAGAGTGTTACAATATATGATTGACCCACATTAAGTTTTTTCATCAACATTTTGTTTCAACATAATTATCCCCTATCCTATTTATAAAAATGATGTTTTTATAAATATCATTCCCACCGCTCCCATAGTTCCCTAGAGGTGTAAAATTTATAACCGAATCCCATTAATTTTTACTATTAAATGTTTTTCTGAGCAATCTTGCTCCCTATATTTACTCCTTAGGAAGGTGTTTTACAAAATCAACCTATTTATTTAAGTACTGTAACCAAAAAGATGTTTTATTATACAACATCTCTGTTGAGCCAAGAAAGTGTCTGCTGCCCTTATGAAAGCTAAGACAACCTTTTGATCTCAAATTGAGCTCAACTTATTTGGGTACAGGGCCATAGTCGTTGGCTGGTTACAGTGGCCGATGAAGAGAAACCCTACTGTACATCACATTAGATGTCGTTTTAGCGTCACAATCTTCGCAAAATAAGCCCTAATAGTGCAATTAGCCAACATGTAAGGTAACAGAAAGTAAAATAAATAAATAAAAAATAAATATGTGTCACTTAGAGCCCCGAAGGGCTCTTTGACCGAGCTTCTCTTCTATTATTGTTGTGCGTGTTAAAGTTTGGACAGTATTAGAAGGGGGTGCTGTAGCTCAGTGCTTAGTATGTTGGCCTTCAGATCTGTAGGTCGTGGGTTCAATCCACGGCTGCAGCATAACAAATTTAATATCGAAAATATGTTTCTTTCGAACGGTACACATTTGTCGGCAGAAAAAGCTCAGAAAAAGTGATGTCGTAAGAGTTCTGCTAACCGGCTAAAATAAGTATGTCCCTTCTAATACTGAAAGTAAAGTAAAGTAATGTAAAAAACGGAGTGCGATTAGTCAATACGGATAGCTCAGTCCATATGCTATATAACTGGAAAGAGGTAGCTATGTTATATAATAGTATGTATATAATAGAAATATGATAGAGAGAAAAGAGAATGACTCTCATATGGTCCGTAGAAAATCTAATTTCTACAGATTCCAACGTTACATTACCTACCAATCCGTTTTGACTAATCGCTCTTATAGCTCTGGTATGAAATTGATCGGAACAGCTGATTTGTTGACAAATCACACTATAAGATAGATGACAGATTATATAGATCAATCCCGTCGAGTTAATCTAATATGTTGTAATAGTTTCTTCGGACTAACTTTAGAACATATGTATAGAATGTCGAGGAAGCAATTCAATTTCTTGGAAATACTTGCTTTGAACTACATTAGAAAGAAGATGTCGCCTTTTCATCCAAGTTTCCATGGCTTCTATAGTGGATATAGTGGAAAAGGAATACGGAGTTTTTCTGCGTACCTTATCAATGGCGTTGATAAGTTCTACGATTCTACTATTACTGAACACAAGTCACACAAGTCGTATACTATGTTCTACAGGTTGTCGTTAACTTCTACCTCCTAGTTGCCAGTTTAAGATGGTAAAGATAACCGTCTATTTTGATAAGCATAATATCGGGCCAATTCATCTGTATTCTCTTCAATATTCCTCTAGTATGTAAACTACGTATAGCTATTTAAAGAAAATATTTTTTTTTGTTTAATTACTAAGAATTTATTGAATCTTCTTACTTAGAGAAACTCTCAATAAGATTCAAATCTTACAGACTAACTTAAAATTATGTGATATTCCCGTTCCATCACAATTTGTTGAGTCCCGAGGTTTAGCAATTACACAGCTTATTCAATGTGCCATTTCTTTATGGTCGTCAATGGCCTGTATTCAGCAACAATTGCGTAGCAAGGAGATTCGGATGGTTGTGTAATTTTTGAATGTAGCTTCTGCAGGACTTTTCATCTTCCTCAGAAATTGTGGGTACATTCAAATCTCGATAGATGTTAACGTTCCTCACCAAGGCGCGTTTACAATAATTCGCAGGCATTTGGATTGTATTCGATGGGAGATTCGGTGCCCCAAAACTGAATACCATAAGTCCAGATTGGCTTCAGGATTGCTTTATATAATAGCACTTTATATTCGAGATTCAACTTTCAGCTTTTGTGTAACAGCAACCATAACAGATTAATTATAAGCTTGATGTGAGTTTTCTTTGCCTCTACGTGATTGTTGAATCACGCCAGCTTCCTTGTGGAACGCCAGGATTATACAACAAATCTAATCCTTGTGATGTACGAGAAATTTTCTTTTCATGAGATAGCTACTAAGCAATGAGAAGACATTTGCAGACAGTAATAGTTTGAGTTTGTAAATAAGGCCATCGTGCCATACTTTATCGAAAGCTTGAGTGATATCAAGAAAGACAGCTGAGCAATACTTTTTTTCTTCAAAATTGTTCCTTATCAGAGTTACAATGCGATGAACTTGCTCTATTGTGCCGTGCTGTTTTCTAAATCCAAACTGATGTTGGGGAATCAGTTGGTTGAGATTAATAAATGGAGTTATATTCATGACAAGTAGCTTTTCGAATACTTTAGAGAGTAAAGGCTGATAGGTCTGTACGATGTAACTTTTGTTGGGTCTTTTCTTGGTTTTGCTATCATAATATTTTTCGAAGTTTTCCAGCATTTGGGATAGTGTTTAATACGAAGGATAGCATTGAAAATGTGCATGAGATGAATTACTGAAGCTGGAGTCAGCTCTTTTAACATTTTACCGGTAATTTTATCTGGACCAGGTGATTTTTTTTGGGTTTAAATCTTTATAAATAGCTTTGAATATGTCCTTTTTTTTATTTTGAGCGTTATTGAACAAGGTTGAGAAGTTAATTTTGGTAGTGAGGACTGTGAAGAGGGTGGATTGGGTATAAACACACTTTTTAAGTGGTTTAAAAGCCAAACCCTTCTCAAAGTTGCTTCTAGCCCAATTACCGTCACTCAAACGGATGGGGGAATCAGTGACATTCGATTTGAGTGTTTTGCTGATTTCCACAAAGAGTAGTCTAACGCTTCACCAGGTGTTAATTTGGCTTCGTGATCTTCCAATTCTTTGGTGTTGTTGTTTTTTAGGGCTTGCTTTAGCTTTCGAGTGCAGTGCTGTAGCTGTCTTTTCAGATTCGGTGATCTGAATTCTTGCCATTGCCTTCAAGTCTTCTTTTCTGTCTTACTAGCAATTCAATGTCGGCTGGTGTGTGTGGGATATAGTTTGATTGCTTGTACACCCTTGTGCAGGTGGCTGAACTGAGAGCTAATGAGAGCAATTGGATGAATTTTTCGAGTGCTGAGTCTATATCGTGTCCTTTTCTTAATACAGTACTTAGAGGAAGATGGGAATATACATACTTCTTGAATTTAAACCAGTCTATTTTCTTTCTAACGCAATTGTCTTGGGGACTTGCTGATTTTATAGATATTACCGTGGGTGAGTGATCAGATGAGATATCATAATTACACTCTGTGGAGATTTTTCCAATCTGCAAACCTTTGGCGACTCTAAAGTCTATGAGATCGGGTATCTTCCTCTTGTCCGTCGGCCAATATGTCGGTTGACCATTTGAGATTACATCGTAGCCGTGGTTAGTAATGATTGAGCATAGTCTTGTGCCTTTTGGAGTTATTAAGCGGGAGCCCCAGTGAGTGTGTTTGGCGTTGAAATCGCCAGCAACCAAGTATTTGCTACCAAGAGTTGAGAAAAATTCTTTATATTGCTGTTCGGTAATACTGTATCTTGGGGGACAGTATATCGCAGATATTACTAGCTTAGAGATGTATTCTTCCAGAAATATAGATGTTGCTTGCAAGTAGACGCAACTGAAATCTTCGAGAACATTATGTTTTATTCTGCTTTTTATCAATATGGCAGTTCCTCCGCGTGCCTTACCATGCGGATGATTTGTGGTGTACAGTTTGTAATATGGTATTTGGTAGCAATTTTTGTCAGTGAAATGGGTCTCAGATATCATCATTATGTCGATTTGGCTGGATTCAAGGAATTGAATTAGCTCCAAACGGTGCTGGCTTTAGCCGTTGGCGTTCCAGTGGCATATCTTGAGACAACTCATGGTCTGGATAGCAATGTTTGGAGTAACATCGATTGATTTTTCATCATTTCCTGCATCATTGTTTGCATTGAGTTCATGAATTGGTTCATATTCTGAATTAATGTTTGAAGCAAATGTTCAAGGGTACTTGGCTGTTGGGTGGGCAGTGAGTGTTTCTGCTCATTATTTACATTGGTTTGTTGGTGTGGGTTTTGTTTTAACACGCTAGCGTATGAATTGGTTTGATTCTTGTTTGGGATTGCAGAGAATGATTGTGTTGCATCAAGATTTTGTCACTGACTTGAGTTGGCTATCTGAGTTTGCTCAACTGGTTTTAGAGGTTGTTTGCTAGAGGAGAAATTTAGCCTTAGGGTTGTATGTACGTGGCAACCTATATAATTTGCGGTGTGATTACCTCCACAATTGCTGCATTTTTTCATGCTAGCATCGCCTTTAGACTTTGGGCATATGTTTGATTTATGTAGATCTCCACAAATCACACAAACAGCTGGCAGGGTACAATATGTCTTAGTATATCAATACTCTTGGTAGTTGTTGCACTGAGGAGGTCCAGTTCTCTTATGGGGTTCTTCGATTGTGATTTTGCGATGCAATAAATATCGAATTTTATATATGAGGTGTACTTCACCTTTTTTTAGGGTTTTTGTTTCAGGTTGAAGTTCAATGCGATATAACGGTTGAGGTATATTGCTCTTGTTGAGAATGTTGAATACCGTTTTGGCTTGAAACTCTTCTTCCTGAAGGGTGAGTTTGATTTCATTAATATCAACGTTGGGTTCGACACCTTTGAGAACAAGGATTAAGTCCTTAGTACTTTTTAGCTGATATGTGTAGTAATTATTTTTTCCGGCATCAAGTTCTGCAATTACTTTGCGATAATGAGTTTCGCTATAGATTTGGACTTTCGTTTCTTTAATTGGGCGTTTGTGAATAGCAGCAACGTGTAAATTCTTTGGTTCTATGAGGCTTGTTATTTTGGAAATCAACTTATCTGAGTTGCGTTCTCTTAAGAAAATGGGTGGGGGTTTGAAATATTTCTTGGGGATAATATTTTCGTCACTTTCATCGCTTTAAAGCAGTGCGTATCTATTTTCCGAACTATTAGGGGTAGTGTTTTGCTTCTGAATATTTGTTACATTCATTTGTTTTGAATTTTGGGGACTTCTTTTTCGGTTTACTACAGTATTGTAGTGATCAATTCCAGTTTGAACAGTAACTGGTTCTGTAATAGTCATCGCACTAGTTGCCTTTACTACTGGGTCATGCACTTCAGTAGAAAGGCCGTTAATTGTTTGCTTTGGTGTTGCAGCTGGCAAATGCGTGTCTAAGATTAGTAACGCATTGGATGGTCTTGCGCTAAAGATCATCCCGGTAGCAGAGATTTCCAGAAGGCCCCGTGCGCGTATTTGGTTGTCCAGAATGGAACTGAAATTGGATGAATCGAAGCTCATCCCATGTTTGAAGCTGCAGAACCTAGGTGTCCCGATGGATGACTGGTCGGTCATTAAGATCGAAGAGCAGCAGCGCAACAGCCAGCCAGTCCTTCTGCTTATCTACAATGAGTCCCTGGGGGTGCTCGAGCAGAGAGAGAATAAACTTCGGTTTGCCATCAGGGAGGCCAAAATGAAGGTGTTTCCGGCTTCGGTGAGTCCGGATGATAACCTAGAAGAGGTTAATGATGCCAAGAAGCTCCTAGATAGGCTCAAGCTGGCCGAGCCGGCCGGGGAAGGTGCCTCGTCATCAGCCGAGCACACTGTAAGTGCGCCACAAACCAGCAAACAAGGAGATGCTGAGGGTGGCGCAGATTAACTTGCAGCATACCAAAGCAGCCTCGGACAACCTCATAATCCATCCCAGAGAGGAGGACATCGACATCTGTTTTATACAGGAACCCTGGATATGGCGCTCAAAGATTATGGGTCTGCACACCAGGGACTACAACCTTTTTATACATATGGGGAAGGTAAGCTGAGGGCTTGTATCCTTGTAAGGAATACAATTAATGCTTTCTTTCTACATAATTTATCGTAGTGGTCAAGATTGAGTCGTAGAGCGGTCGTAGTCTCACGATCGCTTCTGCGTACTTGTCGCATGACCATCCAGCGCCTCCCGAGGAGGTTCAACAACTCATCAGCAAGATCAAAACCAGCAAAGAGGATGCTCTATTGGGCTGCGACGCCAACGCCAGACATGCTATGGGGGGAAGCAGCGAAACAAATGAGCGAGGTGAGTCTCTTTTTGATTTTATAATATGTTACGATCTCAACATATGTAACAGGGGCGATTCACCTACCTTCACTTTCCGACATTATAATTCGTAACTGGATAGTTTCGAAACGAATCTCCTTGTCGGATCATCGAATGATCCTCTTTGATCTAGGCTGGGAGAGGGAGATTAGACCACCACATAGAAACCCCAAACGAACATCCTGGAATCTATTTGACAAGGTAGTTAGCGATAGACTCCGAAGAGATAGAACAACCATAGAGCCCCAAGACAACCTGGAAGATCGTTTCAAGTCTCTAGAAAAAAGTTTTCAGGTGGCGTACAAAGTTGCTTGCCCTATATCGAGGAGTAAAATCTTCCTGCGTGGTGGGATAGGGAACTGAGTGACCTGAGATCCAAGCTCAGAAGAATCTTTAATGATTGCTATGCAATGGGTGACTTTCAAGAGTATAGATATTCCCTGAGGGAATATAAAAAAGCTGTCCGGACTGCAAAGACAAAATCTTGGCGGGAACATTGCGTGTCCATGAAGGACTCAGTAAGACTCGGCAAAATCCTGGCTAAAGATCATTCAAACAAAACCTTTATAAAGCGCGCCGATGGCACTTGGGTGGAATCGGTGGCCGGAACTTTAGATATTCTCATAGATACCCACTTTCCAGACAGTCCTAAAGAGGCAATGCAAGGAAGTGAATCGGCACAGCAGGAAGTATCGGTGGCGCTGCTGGATAAAATCACGACTTAGGAGAAAATAGGCTGGACAATTAATAGTTTCTCACCGTTTAAATCCCCGGGGGGTAGTCGGTATTCTCCCTATAATGATGCAGAAGATTTAGAAATGTTTGGTCAAGGAGCTAAAGGAGATCTTCCGTGCTTGTATTCGCTACAACCATATCCCGACTACATGGAGGAGAAGAAGTGTGGTTTTCATCCCCAAATCGGTTAGAAGAGGACATGAATTGGCCAAGGACTTCAGGCCAAATAACTCTTATGTCCTTCGTATTAAAAACTTTAGAGAGAATCTTAGACTTATATATACGGGAGCTTATGGATGAGCAATCTCTCTCTAGAGTGAAACGTGCGGGGGAGGTCAACAGAAACTGCGCTACATGAGGTGGTACGCACAGTGGAGAAGTCCCTTCTGCATAAATAAGTCACTCTGGAGGCGTTTGTTGACGTAGAGGGAGCGTTCAATAACGTCAAGGCAGATTCGATTAGATTCGCCCTTGCCAGGGCAGAAATAGCCGAACCAATTAGGAACTGGATATCATCCCCACTTCTTAACGGCGAAATAACAGCTGAGCTGTGGGGTACGAAACGTAGCAAGCGGGTACGTAGGGGCACACCGCAGGTGGCATGCTGTGCCCCCTGCTTTGGCTCATAACTATAAACGATATCCTTTGTGGAACTTAACGCAAATGGAGTTAAGATTGTAGCGTACGCTCATGATGTGGCGATCCTAGTCTCGGGTCCCTTCCCTTCCGTAATGAGTGATATCATGGAAAGGACATTAGCAAAACTAAGTAGGTGGGCACAAGAAGGTGGCCTTAGGTTGAATCCGGATAAGACGGAGTTACTATTCTTTACGAGGAAGTACAAACCACCTATCTTCAGACTACCAAGATTAAATGGGCAACGACTAACCTTATCGAACAGTACCAAGCAACTGGGACTGCAAACTGAATTGGAAAACATGTATCGAGGAGAGAGTATGGAATGCCTGCATCGCATCGATGTTTGGTAAGAAGTGGGGTCTAAGGCCAAACATGGCACTCCCAGAGAGACCGGTGCTGATCTATGGCTCTGTAGTTTGGTGGGAAGCTCTTCGGAAGAACTATAACACCAATAAACTACGGAACGTTTTGCGGACTGCGTGCGTTGGTGCCACTGGGGGCTGTCGTACCTGCCTCGCAGCGGTCTTGGATCCTATTTTGAACCCTCCCAATTGAGTTCCACATACTATGTACTGCATCGCAAATGGCACTCAGACTCACGGAATCTGGATGTTGGAAGTGTACTCAACAAGGACACAGTAGTATCCTTAGACATGTACCTATAGATATAGTCCACAACAGGACGGACTTTTGCCCTCGCAAGCTGGCTTTTGAGAGTGGCATCAAGGCTGTATTTCCAAGTAGGAATGAGTGGAAGAAAGGTGGGATCGTGACCGGTAGGCATACACAATATCCTTCAACACTCAGTAGGTCTTAGCGAGATTTATGGCTCAAAACGGCATTTTGTTTGCTACATAAAAACACATAAAAACCTGGTTGTTTTTATTTAGCGTCTTTTCGCAATTTAATAGATTTTTCAAACCGAAATTAATTATTTATTTGACTCTTTCAAAGGAGAGATCCAAAACACTTCCACTCTTTTTGGTGATTTAACAAAATTGAAAGAATTTAAAGAAAATTAAAATTAATTTTATTCCATTAAATTATATTCCATTTAATTTGATTAAATTTCCACACGGTGATATTGCACAAAAATAAAAATATGTTATTTTGAAAATGATATTTGGTCAAGATAGTTTTTATTTTCATGAACACATAAAAAAAATACTTTCTTGTCCACCAGTGGAAATTATGAATTGTAAAAAAATTTTAGTATAACAAATTTAACTGTATGCAATCTATACTAAAGATACTGAGAGATAGAGGGAAAAATTCCGTTGACCATTAGCTTAGCTTATGGCAATAAATTTTGAAAGCACCCTCGAGGCAAATATTTGCTTTTCTCTAAAATTGAATCGAAAATTGTTAGTTACAAGTACATACATAAGCGACCGTAAGTAGGTCTTCATTTCGCTTAATGATGAGAACGAATGAAAAAAGGGTTTCAATTTCAATACTTGTATATGCGAGGAGGGTGAAGGTCCTGCCTGCCTAAGTAGTGTTGATGGATGGAGACTAAGAAGTGAATTTTGATATTCATACATACGTATACATGCATACGTATGTGCGAGTACATTAAATAAATGATTGCTTTGAAGTTTAATTTAAGTTATAGATGTATCGTAGATGTATATTTTATTTTTATTGCATGCTAAATTGGTTTTTATTGGTTTTTATTGGCTGTTATCGAACTGATATGCCGAAAGCATTAAATAAACTCTCTACTTATATATTTGTTTTTTGTTTGTTTGTAAATTTCAATCAAATACTTAAACTTCATATGTACACATACGCGCGTGCTTTTAGTTGATGGGTGTTCAAATTTTTAACTTCTCTGGGGCACATTGGTTTTGTAACACAAGCTATATACCAGGAACATGAATGATAACTGAAAAGCTAAAATAAATGTAAAATACTGTATTATTTTCTCTTTTACTTTCACGGCAGTTATAGAAATTGAGCTCCAACGCAGAAGACTCATGTTTGCATTCTTAACATCTCAAAACAAGCTTGGACAGTCTGTGATAGACAACTTTACACCATCAAATTCCAATACCGCACCCTTTTATGATTATAAAAAGCTAATGTTAAAAGTTTAAATGGCGAAATGTTGGTAATATGGTGTGGATGCAATTAGTGGTTTTCCTATAGTGAGCGTGTTTAATAGGAAAGCAGAATTTTTAAAAGAATTTAGTAGGTAATTAACATATTTAAGTAATTTAAACTTTATAAAGCTCTGAGAATGTAGACGAATCCACATAAATATGTTAGATGTAGTAGTATAGTGGCTGTACATTAACCATGCTCATGTACATGCTTATTGGGTCGCATGCAGCCAGGGGCCGTGTTTTGGACAACCCTGCTAGTTAACAGTGTATAATAACTAGTATTCCTCATTCTATTCTATTCTTCTTAATTGAGGCCGTTTTTTTTTACAATAGCTTGTCAACAATTGCTAGACCATAAAAATATACAATTAACAGAAAAATGCACAATCGCAGCTTACAAAGTAAACATGGTCAAAAGCAATTCTGGAAATGTAATTCTTTACATACAATGTCGTCCTAATCTACAAGGACAAAAAATTGTATATTGTGTTTGTCCGCGAACATACTAGTATACATAATACCTCTACGTACACTACGTATTGTATTTACCAATATACAATTCAAATGTCCATAAACCCTTTCGTTATGAATGTGAATTTGTCATGCAAGAATTAGCAACATTCGCTGCAAACAAAGACATCATTTTTGTAAGGAAACATGGTAAACATGGTGGAATTTTTGACATTTTTCTCAGCACTCAGGAAACGTAAACATTTAGCATAAAATTTAATCGCAGCAATTTAGTATAATCTAAGAAGGGCAAGGGTGTGTGTGTATGTGTATGAGCTATTGTATGATTGTTATCAGTTGTATCTGCTCGTCGTACATTATAATAAACGAAATATAAGTGAAATTATTAAGTGATTTATGAATATATTAGTTTATATTATACAGGAATGCTATGAAGAATAAGAATAAACGATTTTGATTAATGAATTGGAAATTCGAAAAAAATTATCTGGCCAACAGAATTAGGCAAGTAATAGGCTAGCTTGGCATATAGTTATGAAGTGTTTAATTTTAAAATTAATTTGTTTTTTTTATTTAGTCTTAATCTAGGATCGACAAATTAGTTGGCCAGGCTTAAAGTAGGCCGATAAGGTCATTTTGCTTTCCACGAAAGTCATAACATATAAGTAAACACATAAATGAACTTAATTTAAATTATATAAGTACTGTTTTAAAAAATGTACACCATTCCCGGAAATCCTGAGATTCTAAATCCTAAATAAATACTTAGTGTTGCAACTTATAAGGTCGAAGAACTCTTTGGCCAAGCTTCTCTTTCAATACTGTTGTGCATATTGAGTTTGAACGGGTTTGGAAAGGACCTATTTGATTCAAGTAATAATTTGGGATTCGATAGTTATAAAATGGAAGAAACTGCTTTGAGGACGCTTTCATAACGCATCCACATAAAGGTTTGGAATAATACCTTAGATTTGATATAGTTTTCATACGACTCACAGAAAAAATCTACAAGCTTTATAGAGGTTTGAAGAGTCAACTTTGTTAAAGCTTCAATAGAGCTTCCGCATGTTGAAATTTATAAGTATTTGGCGTAAGTTATGCATCCGCCCCTCTACGGTGAAGCAATTGGGTAAACACCCTGCACATTCTGAAAATCATTACTTCGATAGTGCTATCAGCGTAAAGTCCTTTTACGGACAATGGGACAAATTTACTTGTACAGATGTGTATGACGAATCTCGCCCGAGAAAAACAATTATATTTGTTCGTTGCTATTTTTATCTGCTTTTCTATTCATATAATTTATAAGTATTATGGTAGCAAGCTAAAACCTTTAACAAAAAAAGTTCCGTTACGTAGAATAATTTCTCGGCGAGAACTGCTTTCAACTGCTCTACAAAGTCTTACCGATGCAATTCTATGAGCGAACTTGTATAAAACTTTTGGATTCGTTCTCTAAAGGCCAATTGGAATCTATATTAATGTTACTTTACTTACTCAAAATGAGCGTAGCTCAAGAGCTGCTTACTGAAGTTTTTCCTCCTTATAAAGCTTGTGGATATTTTTTCTTAAAGGTCATTTTGAAAACTTATTATAACGATTGATTCCACTTGCATGAGGGAGCCTTATAGGAGTAAACTCTTGCATTTTAGCATTATGAAAGTGAAAATTGTTGCTTGGAATAGTAGCCGCTTATGGATGGCAGATCTCTTGCAACATGAAAAGTCCAACCAAATTCCTAAAAATATTTATTTGGTATGCCGATTGCACTTGTGGCAAAAAGAGCAAACCTTTTAAGAAGGCGATGTGTACGAAAAATAATATTTAAAGAAACATTTGTATATGAATATATGAGTTTGAAGCTTCCACGTTTTTTGATTCGGATCAGAAGTCTTCAGAGTTTGGTCAAACTGAGAAATAATGGACTTTAGTCAGAATGGGAACCGAGCTCTTAAAATGCTCTCAGAAGATTAGAATATGTTAAGCTGTGCGGCTGCTTCCGTAATGGAATCACACATCGGCAAATAATAATCCATTGCGATAACGTGTATCTGTGAAGCATTAACTATCCAAAATTCTTCCTTGAACGGAACTGTAGGTAGTTTCTAATGAAGAGTTTAATGCCGTTGATATGTGAAATCAGTTGAGTTTCTGCTTGAAGAAATTGTTTGATTTTATGAGATTTCCCGTGAGAGAGTTGATCGCTATGCGCTTGATATTGTACCATATTATATCAAATTATTTGCTGCGTTAAAGGAAAGCCCTTCGAAAGCAGGGTAGTAAAAAAGTGAGCTTGGGTTTCAAGGGATCATAGTAGATGCTTCCTTTGGAGCCATCCATATATTTACAATTATAGCGCATATTCTGATTAAGAGTTTTCTTATTTCACTCTTCTCTAGAAGTTACACATGAATAATGTATTATCAAAACTTGGTATAGACAAAGTATAGTCGAGTATTACAACACACTCTCACAGGTTTCTGATATGTCCGTAACATGTATTCATCTAGAACAAGGCTATAATAATTTCAGAAGCTGTTAATCAATTAAACCGCAAAGTTTCCTAGTAGTCTAAGGGAAATGATAAGACAATTGTTCCGTAATAGATGTACTCCAAACGGAATTGATTCACGCTTGTTTGTGGTTAAACATTGAATGAATTTTATTGATTAATTGTTGTTTTTTTATACAATAAAAGTGCTTATTCTGTAATTTCACATTCTGTGGCAAAATTCTTACATAAGTATTTTACTAAATTAATTCAATAACATTTGCACGCAATTTGCTAGGCAATTGTTGCTGAGCAAGGGGCATCGTCGATTAAAAAGAAAAGACACACTGAATATGCTGTAAAATTGCTACATCTCGCGACTCACCAAATTGTGATGGAACGTAGGGGATATCACATAGTTTTATTTAGTTTGTAAGATTTGAATACTTATTGCTAGATTCTTGTATTTAAGAAAGATTCAATAAAAAAAAATAAGCTAACAAAAAAAAAAAAAAAAATTTGCACGCAGAATCGATTAATGCTTATTGTGCAAAATGTGATTTAACATTATACTATTTTTTTTTTTTGCGGTGAGGAGGTAACAAAATGGCTGACCCACTGACCCGTAACTATCGTCACAATTACAGAGTGTGTCGTCGCAGACACTAAAAAACTTCCCCCCTCCATCAAGGACCTTTGAACCTACCCCGGAACCTCCAGATTTTTTTAGTAGGTACAACTTTTTTCGCTCTTCTGCTAGCAGGTCAATTGGTGTTACACTGTGCGATAGGCTCATGTTATTCGTAGGGCCATAGTCCTTTGTACAGCTGATATAATTTCCTTCTGCATCCCGTTTTGAGTGTGTCGGCCCATAGTTCACATCCATATAGTAGGATGGAATGGTTTACCGCGATTAAGACTTTACGCTTGCTAGGCAACGGTCCACCGATGTTTGCCATCAGTCTGCTTAGTGATGCTGTAACTTTAGCTGCTTTGTTCGTAGCATACTGCAATTGTGCCGTATATGTGAGCTTGGAGTCCAATCTAACTCCTAGATATTTAACCACCTTTTGTGTAGTTATTTGTTTATCGTTTATGTACATATCGACCTCCAAAGGAATTTGACGCCCCGTTATGAGCAGCAGTTCAGTTTTCTGCGTTGCTAACTGAAGTCCGTGGGAATTTAGCCATTCTTGCGTGCGTATCATCACTTGATTGAGTTTTCGCTGTGCTTCTAATGTATTTCTCGCAGTTATAACGGCTGCTATATCATCTGCAAAGCCCACTAGGAATGTATCGTCTGGCATTTCTATGCGTAGTATTTCGTCGTAACTTATATTCCAGAGATCTGGACCGAGGATTGAACCTTGGGCTGCACCAGCCGTTATTTTTTTCGTCTTTGGTCCAGCGTTTGTATTGTATGTGAGTACGAGGTCACATAAATAGCTACGTATCATTCTACTCAAGTATGCAGGTATCCGGAAGCGTTGTTCTAAGGCTTCTATCATGTCCGACCATTTCATGCTGTTGAACGCGTTTCTAACATCTAGGGTCGCTAGCAAGACTACTGGTCTAGAATAGTGGTTACCTCTTTTTGTTATCGAGGCTGCTTCCACCACTTCTTGAATCGCTCCCACGGTAGACCTCCCTTTTCTAAATCCATGCTGTCTGTCACTGAGCCCGCCGGCTGCTTGTATTGCAGCTGTGATACGAGGTTTAAGAAGCTTCTATAATAATTTCCCAGCTGTATTAAGCATACAGAGTGGGCGATATGCACCTGGTGTCATTGGGTCACCTTTGCCTTTGCTTACCAGAATTAGTTGTTGGTTCTTCTAGACCATATTCTCCATTGTTTCTTCATCCATATCCTTTGTCACAACTTTGCTACCTAGTTTCTTCATAACGATTTTTTATCCTAGTCCCCAGGAATCGTTGTTTACGTCTTTGCATAGTTCTGCCCACTTTTCTTTTTTGCTGCGGAAAATAGCAGACTGGAGTTCTTGTATACTGCACGCTCTATAATAAAGTTTTCTCTACGTCTGGCCCTTGATAGAATGCGTCTACACTGCAGGCAGATTCGTCTCAGTTTTGCAACTTTTTCATTCCACCAGTATACCGATTTGTGTCGCCTGTATCCCGTTTTCGGCATGGAAGCATCACAAGCCTTTTTAATCGCGCTCATTGTTTGAGTAACTATTTCCCCAGCGGCATGGGTTTGGTCAACCATATTTGCTCGTCTATTGAACTCCGTCCGCAATACGTCTCTGTTCAATCTATCCACATTCCATTTGCGCGGTATTTTGACGCCATCCACTGGTGCATATTTTTGGCCTTGAAACTGATAAGAGTAGGAGATGTACTGATGGTCACTGGCCGTGAAATCCTCTAGTACCCTCCAGTAAGTAATTTTCCCAGCTATTGATTCTGTAGCAAACGTTATGTCTGGTGTGGAGCTCTCGCAGCCTGACCGTCTAAACGTCCTTCCTGTGCCCGTGTTTATAGCAATAAGGCTAAGCCTTGAAGCCATGTCCACTACCCTACGACCTCGGGCGTCCATCGTTGGCATACCCCACTCCGGAGCACATTAGTTAAAGTCATCTGCTACAACGAAAGCTCCTTCGAGATCTAGAGCCTTGTCTTCGATGTCATTCAGTTTATCCTGGAAGGTCATTATATCATCGCTCGGAGTAAGATAACAGCTCACCAATGTAACATTCTTAATACGTACATAAACGTAACAAGATCCTCTGCCGCTGTCAGTGACCTGAATGCTGCTGGTTGTAGGTATCCAAATGGCTGCTGTTGACGCGTCATCTTCAAGCCATGTTCCGCTTTCAATTTTCTTGTATGGCTCACTGATAATCACCATATCAACTTCATGTTCTGCGACTATCTGAGGTAAAAGCGCATCAGCTGTTTTACTTCTATGTAGGTTTGCTTGAAGAATCTTCATCATCTCTTCGCTGGTTTCTTATAAGCCGCACATTTGCTCGTACCTGGTATATGATTTAGCTCGTTAAAATTTCCATGTGCGCAGAGACAACATTTTGGGGGATTTATGCAATCTCGTATCATGTGTCCGCTTTCTCCGCAACGTATGCATAACCCCTGGCCTTTCCTATCTGGCTCATTATAGTCTGCTTGGAGGTGCCCAGACCTGAAGCATCTATAACAGCGTTTAATTTCATCCAGCTGTTTCACCCTACATCTTGTCCATCCAAACTTTATGCGCTGTGTTTTAAGGATGATATTTGCTGCTTCTACTGACAAAGTCACAAACGCACGACATTGTTCCCTACTGTTTGCTTTTGTCAACCGGACTCCAACTTCTTCCTCTGGCTTCTCAACGGCTTCTCTAACTGCTGCGGAAACCTCCTCTGAGTCCGTGAACGAATCTAAATCTCGAATCTCGATAGTGGCCCTCGTTTTGAGATCTTTCACCGTCGCGGTGTCTTTCAACGAGTTTTTTATTGCTTCGCAGAACTGTTCTTTCTTCCCTCCTTTTGCAAGCTCTAGTAGTACGGATCCATCTCTTGTCTTCTTAACACAACGTATTGCGATTTCAGCTTCTTCTGGTTTTACCTTCTGACGGAGGTCTCTAAGAATTTCCGCATAACTGGTACATTCTGCCGGCTTCACAAGTACAGCTTCTGGGTGATCCCTCAGTGTCTTGGGTTTGCTCTTATTTACGACAACTTGCTTCTTTTTGTCGCCCTCTTTTAGTGCTGGAGTACCACTACACACCGTTTTCGGTTATTTAGATCTCGGCTTTCTTCGGTTTACTGTCAACCAACCTTCTGGCTCTTTGGACTTTGTCTTCTTGCCGGATTCGGGAACAACAGGGCTTGTTGCGACGCGTTTGTTAAGGCATGTTAACGGCGTACTATCATCGGCTACTTTTGTAGCCGCGAAGCTTTAACTTCCCGCTCTTTTTCTCTTTCTACTTCCGTCGCCTTCCAGCTCTTCCCATAACTTTCTATTACGTCAAACAGTTCGCTTAGTTCGGATACTACTCCGTCTTTCACGTCCATGCTAACGTTCCTCTGTCGTTGCATTGCCTGCTTCATCTTTCGGAGTACATTCCTGCATTTCGCAAAGGAATTCTCTTTAAGAACTCTCATCTTGAGGATCCAATCTAGGGGATCCGTTCAACTGAGGGGTTTTCACCGATTGAGTCTCCGACGCACATGCTGCTTTTCTGGTCGTAGAACTGCTTACAGCCCTTCCGGCACCATTGGCAGTGGTAGGCGTCGAGTAATCGGGATTTTTTTCCTTCTCACTTGAGTCCATCTGGACTTCCGCCAACCTTGTGTTAACCTTTGCTGGTGATCTGGACACCAACGAGCTTTTCCTGAAAGCGACTACGCTTTCCTCCACTTGATCTTATTTATTTTCTGTTATTTTGTTTTCCTTGTTTTGTTATGTTCTTTTTTATTTTACCAGCGCATCGTGTGCAGAGGGGCGGGCCGTAATAGTCAGGATCGGGTATACATACCCTCGGGGATGAAAAACCGCTACCCCAGTTCCCTGAGGCCTGACCTACGCTTTACCGATCCCGGAATACACGGACGGACCAGCGCTCGCCCGGGGCAATGCAGGCTACAACTCCTGCATCCAGGGACCAGGGACCGAAGTGGCTGGTTTCAGCTACACGCCACAGCTTACACCTCGGCAGAGCAAGATCACAGCACTCCTTCAACACCGTCAGCGGAAATGGCCAACGGTGAATTCAGAGACTCCCAGCGTGCTGTAGCGTGCAACGGTCTGTCCAGTACACCTTCTAATTTAAGAGGAAACGTACTGGGGTTCCTTCTTACGGTGTTGTCCATCGTTGCCGCCGAAGCGAGGAGCGCTTATAGCGGCGCTTACCCGCTTGTCACATCTGCATCTTTGGACTTGCGAGACTTTTAATCCGCGTCCTCGCTGATGCCGCTCTTGGTCGGGGACTGCTTATTGTTTATTCGCAGCTAACCTGTAAGTGGACAAGTCCACAGACAGGCCGTTCACTATCCGCCACCAGTTACCCCCCCAGTAGCCTGAGCTTAGCCCTGAGAACATTATACTATAATGATATTTGAGTTGATAATAATTTTGTTGTTGTTTGCAATATGCTATAATGATAGCTGACTTGATAATAATTTTATTGTCGTTAACAATATGATATAATGATATTTGACTTAATAATAATTTTATTGTTGTTGTAACATTCTCTTCCGTTGAGCACAGCTCGAAATACTGAGTTCTTTCTTCGATGTCACTGATAAAGTGATATGTACTCTGCAGTTATGAAGCGTAAGGGAGGTTGATACGTAGATACTGGTGTACTAGATATGTACAGTGAAGTCTGATACTTCCGATTGATGTCGAGGCGTGGGTGTTGGTTTTTCAACTTGAGCTGCCGAAGTTGTGGGCACATTTTTTTTTTAATTATGTGAAACATCTTCTTGAATATCAGGAATGTTAACGAGCACACTGCTACAAACAGGGCTGTGTAACTAACAGCAAGGTGATGAGCATTTTGTGCTTCAAATTTGTTTGGAAGCTCCGACAATTTGATGCTTGCTAATGAGGATTGTAGGGCAGTTAAATTTCCGATTTCTGTTAAATATTTCATGTTGTTAAGATTGTTCACCAGCGGATGTAATTCTCCTGCTTTGGCCACTTGTGAAATTTCGCCAAGACTGCTATAGGAGGTCTGGATATTGATTGGTGTGTTCGTACCGATGCAAAGTCGTGTTTTAGTTTGCAGTCTGGTTGGAGTGACAACAGCCCTGAACCTTTCAACATTAGCTGTGTTATTTCTCTTCCACATACAGCAGTTGCCCAAGAAGAAGCTAATGCTGCATAGATCCACTGGTTCTTACGTTGAAGAGGAATCTATGTAAAGTTCTCAGGTATTCTGCGTGACTGACCATTCGACTGTGTATTATTAATGAAAACATTTATTTCGCATGAGCACATGGGTGATCCACGGTTGTACCGAATTTGGACCTTTGAGCACAGATATATCACATTTGTGACGTCCGCACAAGATTTTAAGTTGGCTATACTCATGGGGAATTATTGGTCAAGAGCTGTGTTTATTGCCAGTATTGATGCGCAAGGGTTGATTGTGATCATGGTTCCATTGGTCCAGTTAAGAGTTGGAATCAGGTTGAATAAGCCATGTCGTTCATGTTCCACCAGTGGTAAGGTGAGACTGAAGACCACGTGATTATTTGTAAGTCCTCCTTTTACCTTCATAAGCTGGTACAACTGCAGCAAGTTATCTTGGTCAACAGAAAGCTCCAATGATGGCGAAAAGTGAAACTTAATTTTGCTCACTTCACGTTGCAGTTGTTTGGGTGACAGGGGTAGTGGACTTATTTTGCCATGGTGAGTATCTGTTAGGACATCCAATATAGATGACTGCATTCGTTGTAGATTGTCAGCGATTAGTATGAGTTGAGTAGACATTGCCAAAAACATACGAAATATTTTATTTTGATATATTTCGTCACTATCATTGCGGATTCTGTTGAATATTGCGTTGATTGTTGGTCGATGTCATCGAATTTTCTTTTGACTGCCTTTTGATCCTGCTTTACAATATTGATCGTTGAATCAACAACCAACGTCTGATTTTTAATTAGTTTCAGCAGATGTTCCCCATTCTCTTTGACTTGCATTATGGTGTCCGACATTTGTTTAGCATATTCTGAATCCAGGACTCCAAACAGCGAAAGTCTATTGCACCTCTTTTTTTGTCATCTTAATAGTGAGTTGTCTAATTTCAGTTCATCTTCGGTGCGTTCAAGTTGCATGATGAAGGCGTGACATGTGCTCCTTTGATTGATTTCTTGACAAAGATGGCGTAGTGATTTTGTGCCTTTTGAAGACGCTGCCAGCTCTGATCGAAATCCTTCTAGATCGTAATATACAAGGTGTGACAATTATGTATTAAGACTGCCTCTAGAAAATACAATTAAAACACGATATCTGGTAATTTTTCGGTATATTTATTCGAAATATTCCCCTCCTGATTAAATACACTTGTTACATTGATTTAATAGCGATTCAAACGCGTGTTCCAGCTCATTTTTCGGAATTGCCTCCAGTGCCCTCGTCGAAGCCCGTTGTATGGTCTGAATGTCATCAAAAAAGCATCCTTCCAACTTCAATTTCAGTTTTGGGAACAAAAAGAAGTCGCACGATGCCAAATCAGGTGAAAACGGTGGGTGATTCAACACACAGACCTGATTCCGAGCGTAAAATTGACGAACAATGAGTGCTGTGTGACTCGATGCATTATCGTGAAGTACAGACCAAGTTTTTGGATCACGGTATTCTGGTCGAACATGACGGATTCTGGACATCAATGCTTCAAAACTTCGAGGTAACATGCGGAAGTAACTGTTAGACCAGTTGGAACAAATTCTTTGTGGATAATTCCTTTGCTATCGAAGAATGCGATGAGCATTGCTTTGATTTTTGAATTTTTCGTGGTTTTTTGGCTTGTGGTGAGTTTTTTGATTCATGAACATACTTTTTACACTTTTTATATCTAAAAGTTTACGAACAGCTTTAGGTCTACACTTGTTTTATTTGAAATAATCTGATATTTTGTTCCGAAGCCTTTGAAAACCCTTAGTGCATATTTAGGTCAGTAAATCCTTATATTATTTTGTTCCAACCTCATTTATGCGTATTACTAGCAAGGTAATTTCATATGCCGATACTTCTATGAATGGGATTAGTATCCAGGGCCTGATTATCCTAAGTTTTTATGACATCGTTAAACTTATTCTTTAATGTCGCTCTGGTTTAATTGTAATTCAGGTGTGTGTTTTATGCCTTAAAGAAAATTGTGTTAAATTTAAACAATACTAATTTTGATTATCCATTCATAACATCATTAAAATGCAACTGAATAACACATCGTTAAGATGCAATTTAAATTCAAAGACATATTTGAGAATAGCAAAACTAAAATAAATAAACAAAATTAATTGAAGTAAAGTAAAAATAAAATAAAATCCAATTTCGGTTGTGACAAAACGCATAAAAAACAAATTTATGAGACAAATTGCATTGCAATCTGTATTTGCGTCATACACAAGGACCTGTGCTATTTCAAAAAGAAATGCAGCAACAACAAGTAAATAAATATTTATTCATTTTTTCATATAGAAAGGTAGGTAGGTACGTACAACCGGATATGCACAAATATATGCATGAATATTATGTACTGCAGACCGTTGGATGAGGCAATCCATTTGGATGCATAAGAACTGAAAAAAAAAACATACAAGTGCACAAAAACTATGCATACACTATATTATATGTGAGAAGTTGTGATTGCTAAAGTTGGCGTACGCCTGAAAGTATACTGCTGTGTTGACGAAGCACATGATTCGCGCGTCGAAAATAGGTGGAGCTCCAACAGAACAAAATTTCTCATGCGCACAGCGGGTGCACATACGGATTCTGGGGGGCAAAGATTGAGAAGTTTGTGAAAATGACTGCAATGTCATTCCCGGTAGTGCAATGATGGTTGGTGTACACGGATAACAACATATGTAGTAGTTTTTACTCATAGTTGTTCGTATTTACAAAAGAGTTTGTGTGCCAAGTATATCTTCCAATAGAAATGAAGGAATGAATGCGATATCCTTGCTGTATATGATCCAAAAAGTATAAGGAGAGTGGTATCAAACAGAATAATCTCTAGTTTCAAGTGTATGCATGCATTGAACGAATAATTAATTGAAATAGAAATCCCTTGGAGTGTCGCTGTAACGAAAATATATGATTTCAATGAGCATTAGATCCACTTCTACATGTACTAGTAAATAACAATGCAAATGCGAAGAAGAAGTTATTTTGGATGGTACTCCATTTGTCAACGCCTTCGTCAGACATAGGTTCTGACACAATTTTGGAATTTAACATAACGAAAACGATTTTGAACAAGCTAACAAAATAAATATAACAAAAAATAAAGTTAATGAGATTTTTTTTACAACAAACTAATAAACTGCACTATCCACTATTTGTATAAGTATTCATTTTACAACGATTGTATAGTACAATTGACCCAAAAATTTGTTCGAAAAGGAGTTGTTTGGCCGCATTCACAATACGTGTTTTTATCCATTACCATGCATTATCCATGCATTACATACTAGCATACTTTAGACTCATTAAATCATCACTCATGTGTAGCAATAAAATAGATAATTTTATACGTATATAGCTTAAACAGCAATCAGCAATCGAATTAATTACGAAACAGAAATAATGCGATTATTGTATTATTGGACAAGTCATGACGCATTTTGCAATAAATGGCTTCACATCTCGTTTTACTAGACTAAAGTGTTATAGATTTAGATAGATGATAGTTCAAAATTAATCTAAAATCAAAGGTGTTTGATTCCATAGTGTCTTAGATCAAGTTGAAAATGAATAATCCTAATTTCCACCTTTGCTATATTTTACTCTATTATTTCCGCGAAAGGATAAAACATAAGGCAGGTTTGTTAAAAATTTCGTAAAGTTAGTGGGGATGATGCGACTCGTGCTGCAAACGTATTTTGACCGGTGGTCAAAAGTGTTCTAATAAACGTCATAAAAAGCAGATCTGCGGAACAATAGCCAAAAATTATCATTCGCAAAGGCGTAGTATTTCACCATGACAGTACGAGACAACTTACAAGATTGGTACAGTAACTTGTCAAAAGTTGTTGCAGTTGGTATGAGAAGTCTTGTCACATCTATCATACTCCCTATACCTTGAGCCATATCACTAAAATTTATTTCGTTCCTAGCAAAATGAAAACCGTGGTCATTTCCTCATTCATTCTAAGATCGTAGTGGTCATATAACAAATTTGCAAAAATATAATTGATTGAATTTTGTTCTACGTATTAATAAATGAGCATTGACCATCATCCTTACGAAGTGTCATGACTTCTCCGACAACGCAATACCTTGAATGAGACAAATACATCTTAAACCTATTATTTAAATCAGCTCCAGTGTTAGAAAATTCTCCAGGTGACATTTTTAAATACTGATCAGATCTTCTAGTGTCAGTTATATTCCGAAGTATGTCATGGAGTCCTGTTTCAAATCTCAGATGTTGAAAATATTTATGTACGAGTATGAACTTTGTGTCTGTTTACTTGCATTTAGGGGTACCCCCTAATAGTTGGATATACCGAGCAAGTACATTTGGATGAAATAATGGTGAGGAAAAATTAATGATCGTCGATCATAGCTATTACTGCTTTAGCTGTGATTCCTTGTGGGCTCTGGGGTTGTTTCTCGATTTTCATGTGTTTTTGCATTCGTTTTGTAGGGGAACCCACTTAATGGGTGAAGACAGAAGATAAGTATATTCGATTGAAATATTGAGAAAGAATAATTTATACGCTCACTTTTTAGCGCTCTAAGGGCAATACCTAAGCACTGAAGGGGTTATTTTTTTATTATCGGGCGCCCATTTACGTTCGTTTATTGAATATGGGTGCCCCCTTACGGAATGGAAATAAGGAAATCTTGATAAGCAAAAATGGCTGAGGTCATGCATTTCACAACTCTTCCGATTTTTGGTTATTTACGTTCAAAGGTATATGAGAAAATTCTTTGTTTCTTTTCCTCAGGGTATGCTATTCTACATGTATTCAATAAACCTATTTTAAAAAGTTTGGGAATCCAAATATGGAATTTTCTTTAGGTGCCTTGAGAAAAATTACTTAAGAAGAATTTAAAGCGAAGCATTTTAAAAAATGTGTCTTATCTTAAGGTATGTGTTTTTAAGTTATGACGATTTGTTTGGTCAAAAGCAGTAACAAAAGCAAATTATTAAAAACGAATCTCCATTTTTTAAAGGTTCAGCTCACCAAAAAAAAAAAAAAAAGAAAAAACAATCCCTGGTCGTAACAAATGTTTAAGTTCGATTAGACTGTGAACATTTAACTAAATTGAAGTGCGAATTTGGAGTGACGATCTCCACATTGAAACTGCAATTTCAGTTTGTACTATGTTTGGTGCATGGAGAAATATCTTTGTACGAACATAATTAACTGCTCGGTCGAAATTTTGCATAATGAAATAAGTTTATGGGACATAATTTATATAGTGGCGTCATGTCAAAGTGGATGCAGGTAACTTTGGCGAATTAAAACTCAATACTTTGTGCATTATTAATTAAACTAGTCTTACACTATAGAAAGGACAAAGACTTTTCGAAGGAACGCTTTCAAACGAATTTAGTGCGAAACTTTTAATTGCTCATTAATGCGAACATTGCTTAGAGTATCCTTTAAAGTATATCACGTGGTTTTCTTTTGGCCACAACGCACATTGCGACTGTATTGCTTTGCATATAAATTGAAATTTCAGAAATGCGTTCTCAATTTGCATTTAGAGTAAAGACAGAAAGAAAGAGAGAGAGAGAGAGAGAGAGTGTGTGTGTGTCTTTGAGCAAAGGAAGTGAACATGTTTTGTTATAAGTGCATCGCTGTTTGTACTATATGTGCTTATATATTATATATATGCAGGTTAAAGAAAGTCCCAATACTTATGTATTTATGAATGTACAGTTCTATTCGCTCATGCTACTCTCCATATTTCATATAGTATGTTTATCGACATACAAGCGAAAATTTACATAATCGTTTCCATCTTACAACAACATTGCAATCAAGTTTCCACATCGCGATTATGGTCGCTTGTTTGCACATTCGTGGACGTGCACTTTTGCGATTGACACATCATTTTACGGCCTGTCACCTTTCAATGAACATATTTATCACAATGAAATCACAAATGAAATTCCCACAGAATGACTCAATTCAAATCTCTTCAACACGCACTGATACAAGCATAATCGCTCCAGCTGTTTGCCAACCAATCCTTCTTCCGTTAGATATGTTTCGAACACAACACAAATGCCGCAAAATCTGCATATCAAAAAGCTCACATCGAACCCTTGCCTAAGCCTTGGGTAAAGGGATGAGAATACAACACAAATGCGGTAGCTAGTTGTTGACGTGGCATATTGGAACAATATATGAAGAGACAACTGTAAAAAAAAAATTATCAACACATCGTTTATCAATTCACAATATTTTGCTGAATGTTGTTGGCGGCCGTACAAGTACGGGAGTAACGAGTTTTATTGTTCCATGTGGCAGAAAGGAATAGATCATGAACAACTACAGCAACTCTTTGAATGAAGCAAGGTGAACGATATGACTCAAGAGAATTCCCACACGCGTCACATGTTCATATACAGAAACAACCAAGGACGAAAGAATAGCGCCGTTAACAACATTGAAATCAGCTTAATTCATTTACGCATCGACAGCTTTCAAAAGAAGAAGCAGAAGAAGTAGAAGATAACGATTATAAGAAGAGAAAAAAAAATCATTATCTATCGCAGTAAAAAGGGTTAAAAATCTGAAATGTTTTCTGTTGTTGCAACTGATTATTTTTATGTTCTATGTATTTTCATGTTGGCGTTTTTAATTAATTTGAGTGGGGTTATATACATGAACCATAACAAATTTCTCATTGGTTGTTACATACTACGAGGGGTTTGAATGCGAAAGCAATGGATTTGATGATTTGTGATCTATGTTAATTTGTCAATCGCAACTCGTGCGAAAATGGTCGCTTCAAACTTTTAATGGAAACCAGTAACAAAATGAGGGAAAAAATGGATTAAATAGCTTTTGGATTCTACGTTTATTTATTTACCTATTTTTTTTTCATAGTTAAATAAAATGCTTAAAGCATTGGTAGTTGTAGGAATTGAAGTGATTTCATTATTCGAAATAAAGGGTTATCCATTTTGCGGTTTCAAAAGTAAATGTAAATAAAACACATATAAAATATTTTTTATCATGATATTTCTTTTTTATTATAAAGTTTGAACGTTGACATTATGTGTGAAATACTACATCATTTAAATGACCATCACGCGAATTGTTGCAAGCATCGATTCTTTTGAGGTAATTTTCGACCATTTTTTGACACATATTGGGCGGTATCTCAGCCATAACGTGACGAATGTTGGTTTTTAGGTGCTCAAGAGTTAAAGGTTTATCTGCATAAACACGGTCTTTCGGTGGCCACTTGATATCGCCACGACGAGAGATTACGCGGCCAGAAAATTTCTCTTGCAATAAAGCCATATTCGCTCGAGTTGTGTGGCATGTGGCACCGTCTTGTTGAAACCACATATTCTCTAAGTCGTTCAATCACGCCTCCGGACCAAAGAGCGCACCAAGCAGTGACTTTTTGTGGATGTAGTGGCCTCTCTTCAATTACTTGAGGATTCTCAGAACCCCAAATACGACAATTTTGTTTGTTAACATACCCACCGAGTGAGAAATGTGCTTCGTCGCTGAAGAAAATTTTGTTCGAAAAATCGCCGTCCCCCGCCTCTTGTTCAAGCACCCATTCGACGTATCTAAGACGTTGTGAATGGTCAGCTGGCTTCAGTTGTTGTGTGAGCTGGATTTTATATGGATGTAGGTGTAGATCCAAATGCAAAACACGCCATAATGTGCCGTAAGACAGTCCTAATTCCTGAGAACGACGAGGAATCGACACATTCGGGTCTTCGGCAACACTTTCACTTACAGCAGCGATATTTTCGGTGGTACGAGCGAAACGATGATGCACAGTCCTTACAATATCTGTAACCGATCCAGTCTCTTCATATTTCTTCACAATTTTGCCAATTGCTTGCGTAGTTGGACGATTATGTAAACCATAATCTCCTCTTAAAGCACGATATGTGGCTGTGGCAGAATCACCATTTTTGTAGTAGGTTTTTACAATTTTAATGCGTTGTGCGATAGTTAAGCGATCCATTTTCGCAAATGTCAGACTTTGAACTGAAAAAGAAAGAAATTGTTTTAACAACTCAGTTTGACAGATGTCGAATTCTAGCCCTATACTTTTGAAACCGCGAAATGGATAACCCTTTAGAACAGAAGAATGAATGGTTTAATTTCCATGAATTTCGAGTTTCACGAATTTCAACTTTCTTTTAAACTGCGCCAAAGAGTTGGAAACAATTGTCAATTCTTCTGACAGTAACAATTTGCCATGAGAAAACGTTATATGTGGTCGAAAAATGGTTACAGAAGAATTAATAGAGGTCGGTGATACATTTCACTGCTCTAGGGGTAATTTCTGGGCAGTTATAGGTCTACTTGTGGATTTTCATGTGATTTTGAGTTCATTTTTAAGAAAAAGTCTCCTTAAGAACCAAACATATATGGTATTTTCATGAATATTTCCACTTCCAACATTTTTTTGAGGTTAGGAATGAAATGCTTGCAAAAAATTACTTGTACCTAAAAAAACCAAAAGAGAGAAGTAAATGATGAAGACTGCATTATATTATCTAATCCAATTGCATTTCCAATACTTTATGCTGTAATTGCTTCAATTTTACGTACAATCATGTTAATGGTATCAAAATCTCATCAGTCAATTAAACACATAAATGGATGAATGAGAAAATGACCGTATAAGGAACGTTTAAGCGTGCACCCTCATTTACAGCACGAGCATGTTTTCAATTAATTTGGTGTAAAATTCACTGAAAACAAGCAAATCAATTATTTTAATGAGTACATTGAGTTGGGCGCTGCACTACATGTGTACGTACCAACGAGTATTGGTATTAACACAATGTCCCTTCTCTTCGATCAGACAATAACGTATCCGGAAGCTAAGTAAAATTTAGAATTCGAACACTATGATTAAGGTGAGTGACAGTGCACATCTGCCAAGTGTGAAAACCAATGGAATGGAACCGATACATGCGTACATACAATAATACCCAGTGATGTCCGGTTGCATGCGCGCAGTACGAGTATTAGTTAAGGGGTGGGAACACGTAACGTGAAGACATCGGTGGACAAAGGCTAAATAGTCGATCAATTATCACAACAACAATAGCAGGAAAGTCGTTGCTTCATGTTGTAGGAGTGTGTATATCGTTATTGCAGTTATTTTTATGTAATACTAGGTTGTTGGAAAAGTTGTGACGCTTTTTGGTGGGCGATTGTCAATGTCATTTATTAATATATAGAACAAAGTTTAATTAATTATGTATAGGACATTTTGATACATCACCTTTTCCAACTTCAAGGAAAGTTCTGGGACTCCGAACTCTTCGAAGTACCAGAATTTTCCAGTGAGATGCTATTCGATAGCCTCATAAAAATCAAACGATCTACCATTGAAATCGTTTTCAAAAGTACAAAATAAATTGTAGTCAGATGGTGCAATCTGCAGCAACTTTTGATAAGTCCCTAAAGTTGAATTGTTGGGTTCATCGAAAAAAAAAAAAAATTCAAATCATCCATTTGACGACAATACAAATTAATTAATTGATTAACAAATTAATACATGCTCAAAAATCACAAAACCATTGCAATCTCACCACAAAGAGATAATCACATGAATTTCGTGTATATCTGCTTTGAATGTCCTTTGGACATCGTTTTTACCATTGCGCTATGATTGCGATGTCATTGCAAGAGATCGCAGCCGATGAATGTGTGTTGTGAAGCTCCTTTGTTTCTATTGCCACATTTCTATTATCTATTGCCACATATGTCATGACTTTTCCAACAGCCTAATATTAATACACTTAATTTGTATGCATGTGTTTGTGTGTGTTGGCAACCACATCCAAATTAATCAGTGCTAACAATTAAAATAATATTTAATTGGAGATAATTAAGTAGACACTAAAGGAGATATTCAACCAATTTTTATTTCTGAAAGTATTAATGGGCAGTTTAGAATTGTACTTATAGCATTCCTTCCATCACGATCATGATATACATCGAAGCCAGCAATAAATCAAGCTTCTACCGACAAGATTTTCAACAGCTTACGAAATAATATAAGCAATATTTGAAGCCTATCTCCGCATTACACAATTCTCATTTTGTCCACTTGATTGCGCTTACTCCATAATGCCTGGCAAAAGTCATATAAATCTCCGAATCACTTGTCGTTGTAGCAAATGGAACAAGAAAAAAAAAAAAAACAAACGGCAAGGCACATTAAATTTTACGCGTTATTAAAAGGACAACAATAAGGACCTACTAAAAGTGGCATCACAATGAATGTGTATTTAGGCCATTTGTACTAAACATCACAACTTCGCATTGAACTAAGCGCGTTACATAGCAGCATAGATATCATTCCACTTCATTGACGGCTTTTGTAACATTTGTTTGTGACGTTAATTTATACAATAATTGTGGTTGAAGCTGTTGATGTTATTGCGGTTTATATATTGTACGTATTGTACATACATAGCCGTGTATGTAGGGAGGGAGAGAGCGTCGCATTGCGATAAGGGTAAATAAAGTAACAAATTTTATAGTAGCTGTGGTGTTTGGTCTCTTCGAGAATGACAAGCCTAACGAATCATAGACCGTACTATACTATATACTGCAAATGAAAGCAAATAAATAAACGCAAATGACAACAGAAAGCCAAAGGAGAAGGAACAAAACGTTGCTAAACTATGTAGTTACATAAATACAAATATATTGCGTACAATTATTCAAAATGTACTCAAAAATTTAGTAATTTCCTCATTTACTTTATATTTTGCTGATTATAATTACTTTTGACATATCTTCAAAAATGCATTTGTATAACATATACATATCATACACACACACAGTCAATTTTAATGGAATGTTAATGAGAGGACATTTTGAAGTAGCATCCTGATTTTCTGATTTGGAATAAAAATATATTCGACCAAAGGCCTTACCCTCATATGCAAATTGTTTATATTTAAAACTTATGTGCACATTAGAGTGCCTCTTGGCCCATACAAAATATGAACGCTTTAAATGAATATTGTTTTATTTAATACATATTCTGAAATAACTAGTATTGCGACTTTAGCGATACTCGTTTGGGATCTAGTCTGGTAAGGAAACCTTTCGAAATCGCGTTTTGTATAAACTATTTCTTACGGTACCTTTGGCCATAAAAAATAGTTATAAATGATAATGATTCAAATATTCTGATGTTCAGAAATATTTGTGCACTATTATGTAGTAAAATAGTCTATGCCGACCTAGTGCAGGCTGTAAATCTAGACGAGTCGAACATGAAATTGAGCTTAGACAATTCCTAACAACTTCCCTTCTCCATTCACCACTAATACCCGAGACCCGAGAACTCTTGCGTCATTTAAAATCAAACAAATTTTGTGTAATATATATTTCCGGATATCCGACAATTTGAAAAGATGTATAGTATATAATTATATAGTATAGTGTGGATAGATATTTTTTGCACTTTCAATTACTTCAGTTTTAACTTCGACTGACTTTCAGGGTCAATTTCCGTCGAAAAGAAATGATCGCATTTTTATGGGTTGATCGCAAGATTAAATAACTGTAGCTAAGGACAGACCAAAATTGCATTTATAACAAAGATTGTATGCAAAATGACTGACTTATTCAAAAATCGCATAGAAAACATCATCAAAATGACCAAAATGTCAAATTATTTCACGTTTATAGTTAAGTTAAAACGAATGCAAATCTGCAGAATCTTAGCACTTTCAAAAAACTTTTATCTTTAACCATTTATTTGTAGAATGAATGAATGTAGAATATTGAAAAAATATTCTATTCAAATCTCAATTAAAAAATTTTTTGTTTAACGGTCCAATTCGTGAACGTCTATCGTTAACTCTCTCGTTGCAGAACTATATCTTTGCTAAACAAAGATATAGTTCTGTACGGTTGATAAACAACGGAGATATGAGTATGAGTTGTGTAATATATTTATGTTGAAAAACAAAAAAACGAAAAATATCGAGTCGCTTTGTTTACGGTCGATAAAATACATATATTAAAAAATGACAGCTGTTACAAATTGCGCACGAACTGAGATCGTACTCCAAAAATATTATAGTCCAATATATTGGACAAGTGCACTAGAGGTTAAAGCTAAGATATTATTTTTACCTAGTAACGAAGTACATTTTTTTATGAGACACCTGAATCTTTTGTACATGCTTGTATGTATATGAGTATATAAAATATGGTGAGGATGTGTTGTCGACAAGACATCACCGCATCACTCAAAATATCTCGCACTTATGAATATTGAAAATTATTTTAGAGCTAAAATGAGGTAAAAATTATAAAAACTTTCCGGAAAACGGACACGACACAAAGTGACATGGAGTTCTCTTTTATGGGATGAATATATTTTGTAGGCAATAGAATAGAAAGAAGGCATATGTATAAGTGGGGGTGTAAGTATTATGTATATGTATACCTACATACCTGTGTGGTAAACAGCATCTTCTATGGAGTGAAAATTGTGGTACATATGAAAATGCTAAAAATGTAAATATAATAAATAAATAAATGTAAAATAATATAATTCTTTCACGAGAAATGTCATCAACAAAGTTTGAAATGCAAATTTGGTTTTGTTACTGAAGTGCTCCAGCATGCTTAGGTACATAACGAGCATAAGAGTACTCTCATGCAAATATGTATGTACGAGTATTTATATGTATAAATACATATGAGCACATATTTATATATGAATGTAAAATAATTTAAAGCGTGTGAAATCAAGAGCGTCTCATTGTCAATCTTCTGCATTTGCAAGAATGTTTCCATGTTATTAAATTTTAGTCATAAAATGAAGATGTTTCATATGGAAAACGACATGTATTCCTTTCAATCGCAGTCTATTCACACTGCCCTCTAAAATCATTTCTTAAACGAATAAATCATTTCAAATTCAATACAATTATATATAATAATCATACACAATTGGTCATTGATGTAAGATATTCGTACGATATGTGATACATGTGTATCAGTTTTTCTCATTACCTTGCATATGACGTTTTCTCATTCATATTCTACATGTGATGTTATTTAGCGCTAATACCGCAATGATCGGTTTTGATTGATGTTGACGAAATCAATGTATGCAGTATAAAGAGTGATAGAAATTCTATACGAATGTGATGAATGGATTTGTGTGACATTGTAAGAACATTACAAGATATGTTTACTCATACCTACACCAATTCTATCGCCTACACATTCCAAAAATATTCGCTTTCAAAAGACTAATCGTTCGATTAATATGGAAATGTGATAGAACACGAGCGGGAGAAAATTGTAGACAATCCTTGTTAAGCATTATTTTGGTAGCACTTGGGTACTTTTTGAATATGTGGAAATATCAAGACCGAAGGTAAAATCTTCAATAGACATCAATTCATCATAATTGCATTAATTTTATCAGATGCCTATTTTAAGTAGGATATTGCTCTTTAAAATAAAAAAAATAAAAAATTAAAAAATTAAAAGAAATATATTTTCATACGTATTTAAGTAATTTTTTAAACTTTAATGATATCCTGTACTTGATAAATTTCCTTTCAATGGCGAAATTTTTTGTCCAACTTAGTAAGAAATTCTTGTAACACTCTTGTAATAAAAATTTTTATAGTTCATTAATTAAATTTTTCACGATAGACGAAGACTTTCATGGGATAGTTGACCAAGTGGAAACAAGTTGACTATATGTGCAATAAAATTGTATGTATGATTTTCTGAGGTTACCCAAAAACGCATGAGCCATTAAATTGGTAGGATCAGAAGTAAAATGGTACCAATTAAAGATCATTCGAGGTCTCTAAAGAAGTGAAGTATATGACCGAGTCCATTTAATTTTTTCTTTCCATCTCCCGGTCTCTATCCCTTAGGAGCAAAATTGTTATTTCTTACCACAAGAATTTTCTCAAGGAGCGTATCAAATAAATTCTCCTTTACCCTTAAGTCGGCTAATCAGCGAAACCAAAATAATCAGTAGCTAAATTTATTCCATTCCAGGGGTTGTGGAAACACATATTTTATGACATCATTAAATGTATACTACGTATGCGCGATGACATCTATAGTATGTAATTAGTTTTTATCTCTAGCAAAGAATTAGAAGTATTTCACATTGTTTTACTACACAATACTGCACTATCGTTTGCGCTGCGAATTTTCTTTGTAGTACAATTCAATGGCTCAGCGAAATCATTTAGTTTTTATATGAAAATAATAGAATTCGTAGCGAATTCAGCGCCGCCGCAACGGCGTCATCACCCACTGTGATTTGCCATAATTTTTTGACGTCTGTAGTTTTTAATTTCTTGCCACACATTTACTGCACAAAAGAGCCTGTGTGTGTGTGTGTGTGTGAAGTTGCTTATCTTTTCTTTGAAATTGCAAATATCTGAAATTAACAGTATTATTTGTTCACATATGTACAAACACACACATACACATGCATGCATAGCAACAAAAATGGCGTCTTTTTTGCTATTCCACTTTCCATTAATCCAGAGATAACAAATCAGCGGAAGAGCAAGCGGCGTGCCAAAGACATAAGCTCTTCTATATACTACGTGCTATATACCAGTACAATGTACATCCAAATGGATATACTATAGAAGCCCATAAAGAAAACGATTGGCTTTGTCGTTTTGCAGACGCCATTTTCATTTTATTATTGTGCTTGTTTGTTGCCATTACGAGAATAGAGTGTGCAGTATAATGGAGTGCCGTGAAGAAATAATGATGTAGCACTTGAATGCATTCTAAAGTGGATCCTTGAGAGCAAACATAAGGATGTTATTGTTTTTTCAGCTTCATCTGTTTCATCTTCTATTGTTACTTTTATAGTTGTTGTTGCTGTTGCTGGTGCTGACGCTGATGCTGTGCTGCTACTGTTGTTAATGTCGCCCGATCAACGAATAAAAAACATCTTCAAGCACTTGAACATAAATTGCAACTAAATAAATGGTGGCCTTTCAAAACATCCGTATTTGTTGTACAGCATTGCTGGAGATTGAGTGTACTTGATAGCTTGATTTCTTGTTACAAGTGATCTTTTTTTATATATGTGAATATACACAGTACTCGCTCTTAACTAACTGGCTCAAAGAATAAAAACACTTTTGCTGTAAATACATACTTATAGCAATACCGTTAGCCCATACTAACGGCATTCACATGGTACCGTCACATTACAATCAGTAACGTGCTCCTATGTACAACTATGTATTTATTTAACCAACATCGACAATGAAATTATTGCTTCACGAGGTAATCAGAGTTTATCCTTATAGCGTACACAAAGGGGATTTGGAGTATTATTGCACAAAACTTGAACTTTTTCTTTTTTCAAAGATTAAGGTAGTCAAACGATCAAATTTTATTCAAAGTCATAAGTAATACAAACGGATTGTGATCGTGCTCCTACGAAATTTAATTGAGTTGTACTCGATTCAAATCTTTTTAAGCGATCCACCTTTCTCCAAACTCGTAGCCCCATCTGCCGACACTATTCGTCGTTCAAAAGGTGGCACTTCGATAATAGTGATTCAACTGAGGGAAACATAAAAATCAGTAAGCCACGGCCACTTCATTATATGGCTCCCATACAAAGTCGAGGAAATTAAAAAAAAGCAATACCGCGCTAATTTCCGAACTATTCAACGTAGGATAAACATATTTAAGTTGTTGATTAGTATTGTAAGGATAACTATACTTGCAAGAAATAGGCAAGCCGTAACCACTGTGATATATATCTCTCAGACAAAACCTCGGAATTTGATTAATGTTTAAACCGCCATAACTTAAACAGTTTTCAGCTTGAAACAAGTATATTGTAACAGACTTAAAATAAGCCTGTTACAACCTTCTACATATGTACCTACAAAAACTCCAAATTGTTATAATATTCAAACAAATAATATAACAAATATACGTATCATATGATTTGATATGATACGTATAGCTGTCAAGGAGCGGTAGAGAGAGAAAAGGAGTGCAGAGAGACGTCTTTTCAGGCGCAAGAAGAGGGAGTTGGAAAGATGTGAGTGTGAGGAGATAGAGATGTGTACCGACAAGAATGAGACTCGAAAATTCTTTGAAAAGATCAAGCGCCTGAGTGGAGGTTTAAATCCCGGAGCCTCTTCTTGTCGTGATGGAAATGGGAATCTGGTTACGGATGTCCAGAGTGTACTGAGCCTATGGAGGGAACACTTCTCCACGTCTCTGAATGGCGATGCTACGAACAATTCCGCCAGTGGAGGAGAATGCCCGATAACCCCAATTACAGATGATGGTGTTGATGTTCCACCACCCGACTATGACGAGGTTGAAACGGCCATTTTAAGGCTGAAGAACAACAAAGCTGCAGGTGCTGATGGCCTGCCTGCCGAGTTGTTTAAGACCGAAGGCGATGAGCTGCTCGCCTGCATGCACCAGCTCATAAGCAGAATATGGTCGGATGAAAGCATGCCTGATGATTGGAGGCTCAGTGTTCTCTGTCCTGTACATAAAAAAGGAGACCCCACAATTTGCGCCAACTACCGTGGAATAAGTCTCCTGAGCATCGCGTACAAGGTTCTATCGAGCGTACTGTGTGAAAGGTTGAAGCCTATGCTCAGCAACCTGATTGGACCTTATCAGTGTGGCTTCAGACCTGGTAAATCCACCATCGACCAGATTTTCACACTGCGCCAAATCCTGGAGTAGACCCAAGAAAAACAGATCGACACACACCACCTATTTGTTGATTATAAAGCCGCTATCTTCAACAAAAGTGTCATGCTGTTAGCGTATGCCGACGATATTGACATAATCGGCATGAACGCGCGAGCAGTCAGTGCAGCATTCTCAGAGTTGGAAAGAGAGTCGCGTCGGATGGGTCTCACGGTGAACGAGGGCAAGACGAAGTATCTAGTGTCAACAAACAAAGAGTCCCGGCGTCTTGGACAGCACGTCACTGTTGACAACTACGCTTTTGAAGTAGTAAGGGACTTTGTCTATCTTGGAACCAGCATTAACAGCAGTAATGACGTCAGCTTGGAGATCATGCGTAGGATAACTCTTGCTAATAGGTGTTACTTTGGGCTGAGTAAGCAATTGAGAAGTCGAGCCCTCTCTCGAAGAACGAAAACTACACTCTACAAGTCTCTCATCATGCCTGTCCTAACATATGGCGCTGAAGACTGGACAATTTCCACCTCGGATGAGCGAATACTTGGAGTTTTCGAGAGAAAAGTCCTACGCAAGATCTTTGTACCTATTTGCGTTGGTGGCGAGTACCGAATAAGGTACAACCATGAGCTGTACGAGCTGTATGCCGATATTGACATAGTAAAGCGCATCAAAATCCAGCGGCTGCGCTGGCTAGGTCATGTCGAGCGAATGGAAGAACACGCTCCAGCTAAGAAGGTGTTATATTCGGAACCCGCTGGAGGACGACGCAAAAGAGGAAGACCAAACCTCTGGTGGAAAGACCAAGTACTGGAGAACCTGACGGCGCTTGGAATTTCTAACTGGCGCCAGCTAGCGAAGAACAGAGATGGCTGGAGAAGCATGTTATTTTAGGCCTAAATCGATATTCGGTTGTTATGGCCACATAAGTAAGTAAGTATCATTTGATTCTTCCTCTTCTCCTTGGTGTCGTCATATAGTAAATATCAGCAAATGTACATACACAAACACATACTCGTGTAGTCACTCACTATGACGACAGAAACGAAGAAAGAATCAAATGAATTTTCATTAAACGTAAAATGTAGCATGGTAGGAAATTTGTAATTCCTAAATGCTTTATACATGAATACGTACTAATGGTGCATGATGCCAACGTAAGGCATGACAAGAAAGGGTAATAAACCTTAAAGAAACGCATGGTCGAGTAAGTCGTGACCCGACATACTATTGAAACGATCATTGCGAATTTTTGGAAACGGCTTGTTCGAATAGCTTGCTATCCGAACGAGTGCTCTTATAGTCGAGTGGGCAAATAACGCTAGACGACTATAAGTAGTTCTTGCCATAAGCGGAGCTGTCAGTTAACGAAAGATCGCTTACAGCAGCCGCCTGCGAGCCATCAGCTCTGCCCGGGGTCATTTGACCGACCGTATATACCAGAAGCAGCCATCCGCCACCCCGTTAGTTGTTCCTATATATATATATATATATATATATATATATACACATATATATAAATATATATATATATATATATATATACACACACACACACACACATATATATATATATATATATATATATATTGCTAATAGGTCTACCTCTTCTAGGTGTGAGGCAAGGGTACTGAATACAGGAGACCCCTGTATCGGGCTACCCTACACAATTATCAGTCGCTTGGAGACTTCTGCTAAGGCGGAGCTGCCAGACGACAGATTCACTAGGTGCGACCAGGTGGCACTGGTCAAACCAATAAATTATCATCCTATAAGTAAGGTTAGGTATTCTAGATTGATAAGGAGTTGAAATTGTATAAATATTGTAGTAAAAAATTGTAAGAAGAAATAAAGAAAGGATAATAAAGAAAAATAAATCAAAGTAGTAGTAGTTCCATTCGAACCGAGCCGAACACTCTTCTAGTGTCTAGAGTTTTTTACGCTGCTCTCTTGTTCAACCCTGGCAGACTGAGTAATACCTCAGCTGGAAACAAAAGGCACGCGTTACAATATTTATTACGAAGTATAATATTGTTGTTTGTAATAAACTTGCGAGAAATTAGCGAACTGTTCCTATTACTTAATACAATGTCGCGGAATTATTTTAAAATTTAAATCCCCCATAATTTACGAAGTACTTCGCCTACGACAACCAAAAAATTGGTGTGCCGCGTCTACTTCTTAATGAAACTTCCGTACAATGTAGCGAAAACAACGTTTTACATATATCTTCATATGCAGAGTAAATTTATATTATTGGTTTATTCGAAGAACCAAACATTCCCATTATTTATGGAACACGACTTCATTCATGTGGCTGCCTCGACTGGATTCGCAGCAGCGCGTCCTGATAACCCAGTTTTCTAAGGCCTTGGTGACGGCTTCCGGCTCTATCATACGAATGGTTTGCTCGATATTCGCTATAATCGCCTGAATCGTTAATGGATTGTTCACATTTTAAATTCAGTGGCTGCGCTGGCTAGGTTATGTCGAACGAATGGAAGAACACACTCAGGCTTAGAAAGTGTTATATTCGGTACCTGCTGGTGGACGACGTAGAAGCGGCAGATCTAACCTTCGGTGGAAAGACTTAGTACAGGATAACTTGTCAGCGCTTAGAATTTCTAACTGGCTCCAGCTAGCGAAGGAAAGAGCTGGCTGGCGTAAGTAAGTACTTTCAAAACGAATTGAATGTCGGATCGTTCGTTTCTTATAAGACCATCAAACAGGAGTTCTTTGCTGGAAAAGACCGGTTGTTATAGGTGCGCGGAATCATGAAATTTAAAGGAATATGGAAAAGGCCACATATCAAAATAATCAATGTCCCTTTTAGTGAATGTTGTTCTATAAATCAATAAAGTAGAATTGAATATCATATTAAGCATGTTTCTTAATTTTTTCGTCAACCAAATATTTCAATGATTGCAAATAATTCGTAGTTCTTCTGATAGCAAATGTGCTATGAAAAGTCTTCCAAAAGAGCATGTGTGGCAAAGCTCTGAAAACAAGAGATTCATACCACTCAAGAATTAATGTGAGGAAGTTTCTTCTAGTAGAGTCCAATTTTATGCCGTTATATAATTATGACGTTTGAATTTTGAAGAATTTAACATCATTGATCACCAAAATGGATTTCAAGGTTAATTAAATATCCGGTTTCCCCAATTCCGATAAACGTATTTGCATAATTATAAATAGCTTTACTTACTGTTCTCACCTTAAATTACACATTACACGATTTTGGCTAACAACAAGAGAAAATATAACGAGTTTCAAATTCTTTGCCATCGAAGATACCAAAACAAAATCGCAACATTTTAATTCTATGCCACAACAAAAAATGTAATAAACATAAAACTTCAATATTATCTACTACTCAAAATACATACACACGCTGTCTTCAATGGGAAATGCAGACGAATATCACATCATGAGTAATTTAAATTCTGCGTTGCATGAACAGTGGGACAATGGCTTTTATGCATGTATCGTGTATAATGTATTGTTGTAATAAAGCTGGGGCGGGTCAATTGCGGATATGAATTGAGAGCGGCTGAATAGATTGTTGGTGGCGATACATAAAATTTGAATATGTTTTGCATACATTAACCTACTGTTAGTACCTGGCGAGCTGCATACGCATATACGATTTCGATTAACTCCTTCTTTAACCCTTAAATATTACTACGAATAGGCATATAGCCTTTGGTGTTGAACTGCAGGTACTGGTTGAAGAGTTTGAAAACGGTCAGCTGGTTGATTAAAATTTCATTATCACTTCTAGCTAGTTGTACAGCCGACTGGACTGAAGTGAGTGGCCGATGACTGAAATTTTTGTTGGCATATTCAGCCAGACAGATTCAGAGGGACAAATAATAGTTGTATGGGAATTTGTGGCCATTTTAAGTTATGCTATTGACTCACATTCTTCTTTCATATGGTGGTATGTATAAGTTTAATCTCAATTCATGAAGTTCGTTAAAATTTCTCACGCGTATTTGGAGCACTACGCTATCTTGACGTAAAGGGGACGGCAGTGAAACGGTTGTGTATTTGGTTGCTGGTGGTGGTGCTGCTGTTGCTGCTTACAAAGAGTACTTGTATAAAGCATGAGATATTTGATGATAATTTAATTTACGCTCTTAAAATTTTAATTAACATAGCTAAGTAGTTGTTGGTGGTGTAGCTTTGATGGTGATATAAATTACATTTTAATACGCTACAAATTGATGACGATAACAATGTGCTTGCAATGTTGGTTGTGAAGTGCCGTAATGTCAGAATACATGTACATACACATATGTATAGGTGATGTAGATATTCCATCAATCACCTACTGAAGAGTGAAGTGATATTCATACAATATTTGGAACAAAACCGACATTCGATTGTCTATGGTGCATTTGGTCTGTTCATTAAACATTCAAGAGGCGAGTGTAGTGAAATTTATGACTGCTTGTGTGCTTAAAAAGAAATTATTGTCAAACACTGACTGGCGTTCACTTAGAATTTGGGAATTCCATTGAGTTTACACTACTTTTTGGAGCTTGTCTCTATGAAAAGAGTTGTTTGTTTGTTTTGTGCCTAATTGAATGTTTACATCTCTATGATAAAATAACGCACACAACTGAAATTAATATCAACTATAAGATTTGAACTTTAAGTACAGCATCTGTCTGCTTAGCATAGCACCTACATGACAAAAATTCAACTAAATCAGAAAGCAGATTATGTGGACGTTGATAAACGCGAATTCAATTAAAACTCTGCAAAAGAACGACGTACCTACAGATTTAAGTAAATGCTTGAAAAGACACAGATAAAAACAAAGAATTATTTGTCCAGTATGGATGGTGAAACGAAGCAGCCGAGTGATAGTGGTAAACAAAATGGCGTTTGGATTTTCTACGTTGCTGTAAGTTGTTGTCCTCTCGCAAATCAGCGACTACAGTTTCTAATTCGTTTATTATTTATTCTTGTGAAACCAAACGCAATCTCGCATTGTTTGTCCTGTCCTGTCCCCCAGTTGATGTTGACATAATTTGCCTTGACGATATTGTAGTTATATGTACACAACAAGTATTTATGTAAGTATGTAGGACATGCTTTTATGCTCTGCATGTATTTTTCTTTCTGCGTCAATAAAGACGTAAATTTTCATTTCGGTTTTGTTTTCTTAATTTTTTACTTCACTTTCTTTGTTTTTGCTACTCTGATTTGCATAATGAAGCAATGAATGGGCAATGGGTGTAGCTAGCGGAAAAAGATGGGCGTCCAGCGGCCATGGTAGTTATATTTATTCAGCGTGTTCTATAAACATATTTAGCTAGCTGGCTGTAATGAAAAGAAATAATTTGTGAATTCTTCGTTATTGTCATTCGGTGACGTTTAATTAATTTTTCTAATTTTAATTTTAACTCGGCGGAATCACAGAAATGAAATAAAAACCGAAAGACTGAATGAACACTGAACGAGGTTTGTTCAAAAAATTTCAGGAGTAGCCACCAGATGAAGAACAGCTTTGCTCAAATTGAGTTTGTAGCACATATTCTTCATTACAATCAATGCACTCCAACCACAGGGCCCGGGGTGTATTGCATTAATATCATTTTTGGACATTTTTTGTATGAAATTAATATTTCTAACATTATCGACTGCAAACATTTTTGCAACAGTGTCAAAATACATACGTCAAATTTGTTTTTTTTTGCAATGTTGCAAAACATATGATATATTTATTATACTTAAATTCATGTACTATATTTCAACAGTATTTGCAACAATTTTGTTTCAATTACACTTCGCAATAATGTCGAAAATTTGAAATCACACATTTTTGTTTAACATTATTTCAAATTTTTTGTAATGATGTTGAAAAAGTCACGGCTGAATTCTCGATATTATTTAGAAATCTTTTGACATTAATACATTCAGCCTTAGTTCGATCACCGGTTGAAGCACTACTTTAACATCAAAATGTCTATTGATAAGCATGTGAACATATTTTTATAAGCAATTATCTGCATCAAATGAATTCCGTCTTCGCTTTTTGGGTTTCGGTTAATGTGGGAAGATTTATTTGGCGTTACCAGAACAATTTGACTTAAAATTGTAAAAAAAAATCATACCACGCAGAACAAATTCATTAAGAATGAAAGTAGTTTTTCCTCCTTGCGAAGAACTGTTGATGTAAATAAACCCATGCTATATAAAGAAAATAAAAGTAAAATTCCCGAAATTTACATAGCAACCTATGTAATATATAGCAGGTCGCTTACAGCTCTATACATAGAATAATGCTATATACTAGATATTTGTATTGCACGCGGTAACTTTTTCAATTTACATAAATTGCACACCAATTCGTACATGCCTCTGCACTTGCATAGCATCAATTAAGGTCGAGAAACCGAAATACATGCTCGAATTCGTCATATGTATGGGTGTTGATTGCAGCCATTGTATTCGCTCTTTAGTATCTCCATCATCAGCTAGAAAGGTCATCATTATTCGTCGATTTGTTTGCTCAACAGACCGTTGAGTTATCGTCGGCGAAGCAGAAATTTTTCAAAAACGCTTTTTTTGATATGATTGAAAACTTTTCAACATACGATTGTTCATTGTTGTAATATCATATAATGACATCTTGTTTATTGTAGGCTTATAAGTAAAAATTTAATTGAATTGAATTTATCCTGAGAAGATGTGTATTAAAATGAACTAACTATTTTCGTGATAGTATATGTACAATACATATATAAACTATCGAATAAAACTTACTATTTTGATGGCAAAAAAAAAACATATGAAGAAGATGAAATCAAAATAATAATTTTATTTTTTCATCACATAACTACCTAACTGCCAACCCTAAAGCAAATGATGGTTTGGTATTTTACCAATCATATGTGAAAGTTTTCAACACAACATTAAAAGAGCATTTTATTCAATTGCGGGGAAAACAAATAAAATTTATTTTGGCCACTTTGACCGCATAAAATACATAAAATGAAATGAATCGAATCCAGGGAGTTGTGTGTGCTGTCAATATATATATCCTGGGAATGGTGAGAGCTATTGTGATCGAGGGGATATGGTGATGAGCACGATGGTGATGAGCACAATTGGGTGGAGTTTGCTATGTGTGTCCATTGTGTATAAAGAAGCCAATTCGATAACTACTCATGTTGCCTCAGCAATGGATAATAGTAGTAGTGGCTAGTAGTCAACATTATTGTAAACTCAAGTAAGTGGAAGAAAACGCGATGACTGAATGAAAACAAAAAGTAAAGCAAAAAAAAAAAAAAAAAAAAAAATACAAAAAAAGCACACAATGAAAAGATATAAATGGTCAAAAGAAATAAACAGTACCATAAAGAATAATCATTCAGAATTCTGCTGAATAATACATGAGCAGAAGAACGATAGAGGATTGAATTCACGACTCATACATTTAGGTATATAAATATATACATACATATGCATGTATATACATACCCATATCTATGCACATATGTGAAGCGTTTTCCACCAAAGTATCATTTTCCGTTTTTATTTCACATATTATGTGATGATAGTTATGTCTCCAACTACGACTCCACATTTCGTTCTTAAGTAACTACTTATAGCAGTGTCCAACGGTACCGAACACTGTGAAATATTTATTGAGAACCCACATAATTTTTGTGATGCTTTTTGGAAAATGAAATTCAAGTGCCAAACTCATGACGAGGGACGATAAAGTGACTGCCTGTGGCGGGACTTACTATACCATTTTACAGGCTATGGTCGTTTGATCATTTTCATTTCGCATCAAATCGCATATCATTAGTGTATGTAAGTAGTATCAGATAAAAGCAAACATCAAATTTATATCTACTAAATTATTTTTATTCACAATGTTGGCTTCACTCTTCAGCAACGATGAACTCAGATGATGACAGCACAATTTTTTTTCATCTGGTCTTAGTTCTATATGAATATATATGTACATACATATATACAGTGGTAAAAATTCACATAAATCCAAATGCTTTGATTAATTTTATAACGCTTAAAATTATTGAGACTTTTTCACGTTGTTTTTGAGTTTGCTTTTGAAATCAAATTTTCAAATGGAATATAATATTTGTAACTGTGTAATCAAAATCGTTTTTTGATTAATTGAAAAATCAGTTTGATCAGGTTCGGCCTCCAAAGAATCTGTATATTCAGCTCAAAAGAATTTCGATTTCGCTGTTCGTTCTTTTACTTATCTTCACTTGATTATTTCCTTATCATGCCAATAAAATTGATAAGTGGAGTTTTTGCAAAAAGAATTCAAGTTCTTTTTATGATACAATTGATTATAAACACACTCTCCTCTACTTTTTTGAAAAATTAAAACAGAAACAAATATAAATATATTTTTATTAAAACGTTCACAAAAAGTGTACTAATGGTTTCACGATCCGGTGCATATGATCTAGCAATAGAGCATATGCAAAATATTGCTACAAAGTTTGTAATAATGGCAATAGGATGGACATTTGTGCATTTACTATGCATTTGAAAGTATGCAACGTTAAAAATCTTAGCAGAAATTATAATTCAGTGCATATGGTTTTGCAAAGAAAAATCATAATTTACTATGCACTTGAAAGTATGCAATATGCAGTATGCAGTATGTATGTATAAAACCCATAGCTTATAAATATTTGGAAGTGTGAAGTCATTTTCACTTTTAATTCTTTTGTTTAAATTTTGAAAAGCTGAACTCCTTTTTTGCTAGCATTCAGTATGTAAGTCTTTAGGCTGATAAAAATGAATGAGTTCTATTCGTTTTCAATTCATGAATTGAAAAACCTAAAGAATTCACACAGAATTGAAATTTTGATGAACGCAGCAGCAGATGGCTGCATCCTAAAAAGAATGGGAGTCGCGATATCCATTCAGTTTCAAGCTGACAGCCTTTCTTCTTCCTCGCATTTTGTTGTTTACAAAATATCTGTATGGTTGTTGGATCTTTCATTGTTGGGTTGCCATTGGCTTATATTAAATATAAAGAAAGTATTAAATGCGAAAAATTATTGAAGTTTTATTTCGTATTACCATTTTTTTGTTTGTTTTTTCGTAATCTTTTTAATAAATTGAGAAGTAGCGACTAGCATGATTGTTCCTGGTAGTTTGACCTCCTAGAAGAATTATACGTATATATACGCATATTTACGTATAATGCGTAGATATATACTGATCCGTTAATTTCTTTTCAAACGCGAATTTCTTCCAAGTGAATCTTGTGAGATAAATTTAAAAATGTGTTCAAATGAAAATTGAATTGATTGAAGAATGAGAAGAACTATCTGATATTTGGTTCGATAGTCCTATTTCAGAAAAGTCTGCATTAGAGGCATCAATGTTAAAGTCGTCACCAGAAGTACAGTACGAGCCTCAACCAGCTGTTGTAAACGCTATTTTATATGACAAATTTTTTTCTATCATATTTGTATTAATTTGTGTATAAAATGAGCAGCTCGATTCAACAGACTACTTCAAGAAAAGAGGGGAATTCTTGTGCGTTGTTGCATATGCAATACAAAACTGCAGGGTAATGTGCGAGTTACATCAAATTTATTTATTTATAATAACAGCTGATTGGTTTTGTCATGGTATAATAACTCAAGGTAGAGCCATTGGGGAAAGTTCTCATGAATGAAGGAGAAAAAGTAAATAAAACAACAACAAACACATGGGGAAAGAAGTAGAAGAAGTTGAAAAGGAAACAAGACACACACTAGCTTGACACTAGCCTGTTTCTGACAGTTTTATACCGCGCAGCCAATAGGAATTTTTTTAGTTGCTCTACCTTCATAATAACACCATGGGTTTTGTTCCAAAGCAGCTATGCTTTTCATGGTAATAAATAATATTATATTTCCAGCATTTCAGAGTTCAAGATAATTATAATATTGAATTAATTCATCATTTTTTTAAGCCTAGCAAGAATGGGATTGGTATTTTTCAATTCCCACTCTTTACTGAATAGGAAAGTGTGATAATTTTAAGTTTTTGAGAATGATGAATGGTTCGGCTGTCATTCTTTAACGAATTCGAAGCAAAAGAGTGCAGCCTCGTTGATGCAGCTTTTAAATGAATTAAGGGTGAGTGAATTCCGTAATGATTCAATTCTTTTACAGCTCGGGTATATGCAATACTGAAATGACACCGCGAAACAGCTCATATAAAATGAAATGTCAAGAAAATGGTTTTAGAAATAGTGTAGCAAAGCAAACTGCAAGATCACATCGTCATATGAATCCTATACAGCAGTAAGTTACAAAAATTAATAGTCGATTTTTTAATTGATTATGATGCACCGTTTCAAAAGAAATTTGCTTAAAAATTGTACACTCGTACAACTAAAAAACACGAGTTTATTAACAAAATAAAAAAAATAACAATAATACCCTGAAATATTTTTTTTTGTTCTTCTGTTAAATTTTTTAAATGAAACTTCCAGATTTTTTGATTTCATATTTCATTTCATATTCATATTTCAACTGAAAGCTTTTGAATACTCAATTCAACAACAATTTGTAGTTACGTGATTTTTAAAAAAATACCTTTAAAAAAATGATGCTACGATTATAATAATTTCCGGCACTGTATACATTTCTAATCGTTATATATTTTTCCAGCAAGTGTTTAATGATTGTTTAGTCTAGTTAATACTGAGTACACATTCAAATCTTCTCAGCAATGTAGATTGTAAACAATTTTAGCAGCGCTGAATGCTTTATCAGTTGCATTGATCATTGAAGCCCTTCGATTGTATGGCTTACTGCACGCGCCATTACGATTGCATCAGGAAGCTCTCCTAAAAGTTTCAAGCGTGTATGCGTACGTATACATGTAGGCACATATGCGTGTTAACGATATGTTCCACCATTAAGTTTCGATTTTAGTTATGAGTTGTTTATTTATATATTCTATAGTACGTTACATATGATCTGTTATTGTTTTCATTATTTACGGTTGTTGTTGTAATCTCTGCTGGGTGCTTGTACTATCATCTCATCGAAATTTTCCATTACAATTGCAGCTGAATACAATAAAAAGTAAAATCAAACGTTTACAGTTGCAATATTTTTGTTTTCATTTTGATTCAGTTTTATTTATTTTTTTCTGGGGGAAATTTTCAAACACTGACAAGTTGAACTGAAGTATAAAGTATTAAGAAAATATATACTTTTGGGAATTTGCAAGATCTATTCGTATAAATAAATACATCGTAAGTGTTGCCTTCTGATAATTTCAATGACCCGATGATAAGAGCGGATAGGTGCCACTCTTGCTAGGCACGATTTGAGAATTGATTTCTCTCAGTGTGAGGTTAATCTGTGTTACGGCTTGTAATTCAAATAAAATTCTTATCAGTATGCTTAATAGATGTTTGTTTCTGGTGCTACTAGTACCATTGATTGATCAACTGGTGATCAGTATTCGTAGCGAATTTGTTTCAACAGCATCATTTCAATCCAACGACTTCTGACGAAAGCACTAAAAGTGACTCCTTACCGACGATCATTTGAAATAGTGTTAGGATAGTTTAATAACAATCTCGTGCTTTTTGAAGAAACAATCATGGATACAAACACTTGTACTTGTGACTCAAATGGGTCTCCTGCTGGTAATTGGATTGATCTAACTACAATAAAACTGTTTACAATCTAACTATAATGTGTGGTTACAGATAATTGCACAGTTAATAAAAATGCTTCTAAGATCCGAGTTGGAAACGGTATGTGTACATCAAAGGAATGCCATCAAATTGAAGAGGCAAAGGGTTCCGAGATGACGGGTCTCACTCATGAGTGTGGCGTTTTTGGAGCAATTGCTTGTGGAGATTGGCCAACTCAGGTAATATTACATCAAATTTGTATTTAATCCAGGCAATCCATTATCAGTGATCGTTGTCATAATGATAAACGAATATTGAGATCGAGTGTTTGTTATGTTTTCGTAAACTTTACATTGACGTCAGCACTATGTGCAACTGTGACCTAATTTAATTATATTTGACGATGCCAACTTATCAACAAGATCATGAAAATAGCAATAACAATAGCTCATGATGATGCTATATTTGTTTACACAAAAGCCAATCGCTGTTGATTATGTTGACAACTGCCTATGTACAGATTATCGGTCAATGAATTTTGCTGAGCTTCAGCTTTGAAAAACATACGAGCTCCCTGCAGCCGCATTTTTAGTTTCTCAGTTATTTATTTGTTAATGCTTTCAGATCGATGTGGCACAGGTGATATGTTTGGGGCTTGTAGCTTTGCAACATCGGGGCCAGGAATCGGCTGGAATTGTAACGAGTCTTGGAAAGTCATCGAGAAATTTTAGTGTTCACAAAGGCATGGGTATGATAAATAATTTGTTCAATGATGAGTCGATTAAGAAATTGCGCGGTAATTTGGGCATTGGCCACACACGTTATTCGACGGCAGCTGCATCGGAAGCTGTCAACTGTCAACCATTTGTTGTACACACTGCGCATGGCGCGTTAGCCATTGCACACAATGGAGAGCTTGTAAACTGCGAGTCATTACGTCGAGTGGTTAGTCGGCAACATATATTTTCTAAAGGCTCAGCTCATACAGCACTTCAGCGTCATTGTTTTGAAATCGATTTTGGCTATCTAAGAATTGACGGACACGGCCATCGGGTATCAATTTCTTTTAGTTGCATTATTTCATTTTAAGTTGTATACTTCAAAGTGTTGACGGCGAAGTACTGTATGGGTGTTTGGGACCAATGTTGAATCAATCCTCACGAATATTAGTACACTTCTATAGGTTTTGGAACGCGGTGTGGGTCTTTCTACGTATAGCGACAGCGAATTGATAGCTCAGTCATTATGCTGCACTCCGGAAGGTGTTTCAGAACATAATGGTCCCGATTGGCCAGCTCGCATTCGCCATTTTATGACACTCGCTCCGCTCTCTTATTCCCTGGTGGTCATGCATAAGAATCGAATATTTGCTGTTCGTGACTCCTATGGCAATAGACCCTTATGCATTGGAAAAATAGTCCCGATAACCCTAGGCCATGGAAAGTCGGAGGATGCTCCTGCTGAAGGATGGGTTGTTTCAAGTGAGAGCTGTGGTTTTCTGTCAATTGGAGCACGCTATGTGCGAGAAGTTGAACCTGGCGAAATAGTCGAACTAACACGCAATGGTTTTCGAACTGTCGATATAGTTGAACGGCCTGATTACAAGAAAATGGCATTTTGTATATTTGAGTATATATACTTTGCTCGCAGTGACTCCTTATTCGAGGGGCAGATGGTGTATTCGGTTCGTTTGCAGTGTGGGAGGCAGCTCGCACGTGAGTCTCCCATCAAAGCGGATATAGTAAGTTCAGTACCCGAATCGGGTACTGCTGCTGCTCATGGCTATGCCAGAGAGGTGGGTTGAATTGTTGGAGTTATTATTCATTCAGGAGTATTGTTGCACATTATGCCTTTTATCTCGATGCAGTCAGGACTTCATTTCGCTGAGGTTTTGTGCAAAAATCGCTACGTTGGCCGTACTTTTATTCAGCCATCGACTCGACTCCGTCAATTGGGTGTAGCCAAAAAGTTTGGAGCTCTCTCGGAAAATGTTGAAGACAAACGTGTAGTACTCATCGATGATTCAATTGTGCGCGGCAATACAATAGGTCCCATTATTAAGTTATTACGTGACGCAGGTGCAATGGAAGTACACATACGTATTGCTAGTCCGCCACTTCAATATCCATGCTACATGGGCATTAACATTCCAACGCGTGAGGAGCTTATTGCGAATAAGCTAAATGCTGATCAATTAGCTAAACATGTTGGTAAGTCGACTTGTACTTCTGAAAAAGAAATTATTTATCTCGAATGCTTGCATTTAATAGGCGCTGATAGTTTAGCGTACCTCAGCGTTGAAGGATTGATTGCAGCAGTTCAAATGAATAAGGCAGCATCCAACCCGTTGAAAGCCGGCTACTGCACGGCTTGCCTTACCGGCGACTATCCTGGAGGTTTGCCCGAAGACTTAAGTTGGTAGTTCATCGCGTTGTGTTTGATCATTAAGTATAGAATTATATCTTTAATCTAGCAATAATAGAAACATTTAATTTTGTTAGGAAAATAAGAACATTTTTATTACATAAGATATTTTGTTGTTGTACTATATTAACAATATTATGCCTAAATATTAGAGATGACTGTGACAAAATTAAATCATGATAGTTAGCCATAAAAATTTCAAAATTCTTAACTACGCATTGGCATAATTAAGCATACAAAAATATGCAACACCTGAGACATAAAATGAACTTCTTCCTTGGCGTCGCCAAGGCTGTAAGCTTAATTTCGCATAGAAATGTGCTGTTGAATATGAATACGAATTCCATTGCTTAAGTGTAGCATTTTAAATGCAAATTTTCAAATGTCATACGACATAATTATTCTGTCATATGATTACTTCAGCACCACAGCTCATGGTGGTGCCCCTTGCTTTATCGACTCTAATTCATCTTTTTTTATTTTCATTTGCTCATACATTTAAAAATTTATTCAATATGATGATGATATGGCGTTAGCATACTGAATTGGAAAACAAGGGACGGGCGCAAATATGTATGTATTATCTCAAGAGATACAATTCGAAAACATAAGAAATATTGAAGTCAATGATGTGCTGTGGGCCTCAAATGGTTGCCAGCACATAAACGACGGATGAACATTTAACTGGTGTTTAATCCTGCCGAATACTCGTACGTTTCCCTTACGTTGTGGAGGAATACCATTGTGAAGAATGGGAACAACAATATCATCATTACTCTTGAATATTGTTTAATGCAAACCATTCTTTTAGGTCCGTCCTTCCTCCTCCACTTGAAACGCAAACATTGCAGAAAAAAAATGAGAGAGAAAAAAAAAAGTGAAAGAATAATAATAATTTGAAGGAAAAACAATATTGCAAAAAATAACATTAACTGTCACTGCTACTGAGTTGATTAATTTTTTTATATATTCCTTATAGAGCTACATTTGTCATAGGCGACTTGAAATTTATTTTGCGATTCTTATGAAGTTTAGTCAATTAAGTTCTTCAGGAAACGGTTGCAGCTAAAGACGAAAGGCAAGAAGAGAAAGCATTATGCATAAAGAATGATAGAAAAGAAGATTGCGCCTATCAGAGCTGATTTTTCTAGTTGTGACGTAAGAGAAGTTCAGCTGCTAGAGAAAATGACAAAATGGCGAAGAAATGGAAAGGCAAAATGTAAACAATGCGGAAGAATGAATGAATAATGCAATACTTGGAACTACTTTGACGTCATAATATGTCAAAAACACTGAAAACCGATTAGTCGTAAAAGATGAACGCAACCTTGGTATTCTGTGTTCTGTGATTATTTGCAGCATTTCACAAAACGCTCTCTTTCAATGGGTTTCATGGAAGTGGAAGTGGAGGAAGATCAGACGTGCTGAAAGTAGTAAACAGGCGTAATGTGTTTTAATGGATCCAGAGAACTGAAGCCCTGGACAGCAACGTTAGTGATCACGGAACGGTGCTTGTGGATTTGGCAGCAAAAGTGCGTCAAATATGGTGGGATGGATATGTTGCCACAGTAAGAGTGTCTAAATTGCAATGCAATGATCAGTCCAAATATCAGCGCTTAATAGTACACTTAAACTTCCGGATAAACCTGTACATGTAAAAAGTAAGGCACTGTTTGGAATTCGAATCCTAAGTTGGTTTAGCTCTATCAAATCTCATTTTGTCGTTCATTTCATATCCAGAATCGCTTCTAGGGAGGTAAAGTGTATAACTAAATCTCATAAATTTTTTCTCACCTTCTCTTACAAAATGTACGTTTTTATAAATTTGCTGCCACAGCATATCCAAAAAAAAAAATTGTATAAATGCGGTGAGCTTGAACGCTATTGAAAAAAAATTGAGACCTGGACACAAATTAAAATGAGTGTATTCTAATAAGGACTAACCAGGGCCATATCCAAAGTAATGATAATAAAGTATAGGTTTAAAGGTTCTTGAAAGAGCGGGAAGTTTTTCAGTGTACGTGACGGCGCATTCCGCATTTAAGACGACAGTTATGAGTCATTGAGTCAGCCATTTTGTAACTCCACTTTAAGGGACTCTCAAAATCAACATGCGACGTGTTTGTAACAAAAGGTATTAGTAATGTAAAGAATGGCTTGAAAATACCTAAGTTCTTGATTGTTAGAAATTCGAAAATTTGAGGGTATTAGGAATTTTCTAAGCCAGTCCGTTTTTTACTCGACCACAGTTAGATCTGGTCACCAGACTTATAGTCTTCAATCACTTGGAAGTACAGAATTACCATTGTACCATGTAGAACCGAACGTAGAATACATATTCGCAGCATTTGCATGAAACGAGCTATTTCAATGGGCGTCAGCATTATCTTAAACCCCCAAAACCATCTTACTCATCTATACTTCTTTATATGACACAAGTTAAAAAGTTTCATCTCATTTGAAACTAAATCCAGTCGATGAGATAGAACGAAAAAAAAAAACGATGAAGCATAGAAAACAGACACAGGGCCACTCCTCTTAGCCACATTAGTATTACATACGTACTTTTTACAGGAGTTGAGTCGTTCGTTGTCCTACAGATACCATAACCTGCTGCATACACATACTCATCCATGTGGAAACACACACGCATATATTCGTATATGCTAGTCGGAACGCCGCAAAACATGTTTTAAATTTTTTTAATATCACAAAACGAGCGGTATGGATGAATATTATTGTTTGTGTGATGGTAGGTAGGTACTTGTGAGGAAGTTATGTAAATTAATGTTTACTTAAGTCTCTTATTACTGTTGTTGTTGTTATTGTTGTTGTTGCTGTTCTTTACTGCCAGCTCCATGCATTTTTCGTTATATTTTGTTTTATGTTTTTTCATTTGTTTTTCAAGGTGGTCGTACAAGGTGAGTGGGGATGGTGGCGGCACCATAATGAAGTGTTTGACGACGTATGTGCTACATCTACTACGTAATATCATCATAGGTATAACCTAACATCTTCTAATCCTGATGCATGTATCATACATACATATGTACATAGAACCACCAAAGAAGAGTTGCAGCAACTTTGCTCAGTGCTATTTGCACCTTGAATTACAGTCTCGTCGACGACAACAATTCGCAATTTAATTTAATGGAAGCTTTCTCATGCGTATCCTTGTTGGTCCAATTCGTACGTACTCAAACGACCCAACCTACTCACTATTCGTAAGTACGTATAACAATATTCTTAAGTAAATATTTTCTATTTATTCGTTGGGCATAAAATTATTGCAAATGCATGCAAATTAAATAGCAGCAGCAGCAGGCAGTCAGCACCCATACGCTGTTGGATCAGAGAGAGAGCGAGAGAGAGAGAGAGAGAGAGAGAGAGATAGAGTGAGAGAGTAGCGTATAAGATTATGTGTACCGTTATTACTTCATTTCGCTACCACAAAGAAAAAACAAACAAACAAAATATGCCGTACAAGCAAGCTTGTTTGGATTTTATATGACATTTCCATTAAAGACATTATTTACATTATCCTTTGCCAATATCATTTTCTGCCATTTCGTCGTGGAGCATATATACGCTGTATTATTTTTAGTAATTTGCAAACATTTCACAATTTACATTCGTGCATGTGTGATATGCCACTTTTAAGTGCCAAGATGTCATTAGTGTCATTTCACATTCACTGTTGACATTTGTGCAACAAGTAGGCATCGTACATATCGTATCAGTACAACGACAACACGATATCCCTTACGTGTTGTGTGCATGCAAGCACCACACAACAACCACATTGGTCATTAGCATTGGAACTTGCATAAATCCTGACATTATGCCTTCCTTTCTTTCTTTGCGGCCAGCGTCCTAAGTACACTTATTAGAAAATCAAACTTCCGCCTGCCCGAGAAAGAATGGACTGAGATTATTGTGTGTGCAAAAAGGACATTAATGTTAAGCCAATAAACAAGAGCCGACATTCATGGCGATTTATTACAATCGGTTTGGTTTTGCATGTCTCCATATTCTGTTTGAGTAAGTATTTCGATTTGATAAACGATGACCGTCATCTAAAGGATGTCCGATGATGGCTGATGGACGTTCGTTGTTTGTTTGAAATTTATGAAGAAAGAATGAAAAATAAAAATTCTCACGTAAATGTGTATTATTTCGTAAAAGTAAACAAAGCAAAAATACTAAGAAAATTCTATCTAGTGTATGTTCGCATGATATGGCATTTTTAACTCTACACAATTGGATTCTTTCTAATGCTCTATAAACAGCTTTGTGTTTGCATACTACACTATAGATATTTACAAGGCTTTGGCACATCATCCCAATTTTTACAATGCTCTCCCTCCAAAAAAAAAAAAAAAATATGATATTACCTCAAATTTCATTTGCATAAAGTTGTCGAATTTTAGTTGTAAGTTGGCGACATGTTCGTAAATCACATTTCGGTGCAGTCTGGTGGTCTGGTAATTTTGTAAATGTTTTTGATAATATTTTTACAGATAGCGTGGTAGAGGAACACAGGTAGAAGCTGCCGGACAACTTTATACAAAAATTCAGAAAGATAGATTTTTTGCTGTCGGTGTTGTATTCTTCATAAATCTAATAACATAATGTTTCTGATTGTATTTTTAAAGACTTTGTTTAAAGCGTTTGAATAGAGCATATTGCTGATTATTTTCTTTTTTCGTGCATTTAGAACTTATACTTATATGAGGTTATTGCAGTTATTATAGTTGAATTCAATCTGTATAGGCAGACACTACAGCTCACAACGCGACGTTTTCGTGACTTTATATATGTTTTTGACAGATATGGCGCGACATGTTGGTTGGGTATTAAAATCGGTATTAAAATCGAACACAGCACCCAAAATCAGAAAGGGCTTGAATTGGGCAATTGTTGTAGGTTTATTGTTATAAATCTGTAATTTACTGTAGCTTCCGAAAGAAAAAGTTGTAAGAGCATTTTGTCTCAAGAGTTTGCCACTAATTCAAATCGTCATATTTCGTAATAATGCTATGCGGCAAATTTTCTTGGAGCAAGTCCAGCATTTCACTCAATGCGTGATGGTTTGGAACATTTTGTTGAAACCACATATCGTCCAAGTCTTTATCATGCAATTTATACCAATCAAATGGGATAGTTATTGACAATTTTTGTCTAGATAATAGCTACAGGAGACATATGTGCTCATATCGAACATTAAATGTGTAGTTTCTCCGGAAACAATTCACGCTCTATACATGTATAAAAATGTAAATATTTTTACAAAATTGTACATCTCTACCTCGACTTACAGCATTTATACCGTTCTGGCAGTCTTTTGCATAATGGCACTTTTTAGATTTGCGGTCCACCACATATTGTAAAAATTGTAGCAGTAATGTTGAAAATCTGAATACAAACTTTTTTGGCACGATATTATTTCAAATTCTTTTGCAATAACTTCGAAAGGGAACCAAACAAATTTTGACATAAAATTTGCGACATTATTGTACAATCTTTTCGTCATTAATTCATGAAGGCACCTAAATTTATCAGAATGATAAATTTAGGTGGAATGATAATATTTCCAATACCGTGGAACTGTGCTCAGAGTGTCCGATGATGATAGTGATGTGGCCTTAATGCATAACTTGTTATTTGACAAAAAAGTAATAATAATAATAATTACTCGAATGTAGCGCGTGAATCAGCACTGTTGCACTGAGCGATCCTCATGAAGCTTCACGGAATGCATTTCCGGTTGCATATATGTACGTGTGGCAAACAAACAATGGCCACGCAATACTTTTACTTGATTTTTCAACAGCTTGTGGTTGAGACATACGGGAGGAAATGTACCGATGGATAGAAGCTCACACACGTATTCAGCCAATTGAAAACGATAACCGTTGTCTCCCACACACATACACTGGAACAGAAGCAGTCAATGGCGAATATGGCATGGAGCTTCCGCTGTGCATGTACGAGTATGCTCAGTGGAATTCGTCATCTGTCACTTTATGTGCTGGTTTTATTGCTGTGATTATTTGTGTTGCTGTTGTTGTTATAATAACTGCTATTGTAAGTTCGGTGCATCTGTTGTGTTTCCCATTGTACAAATGCATAGGTACGTATATAAGGTTTCATACAAATATACGTATTGCTTTTGGAGTTTGTGTCCATTGCAACCGACAGTCAGCAGCAGCCATTGAAAATTTCCACATGGTCGCTCAACTGAAAACTGTTGGTAGCTTTTCCATTTTCTTTCGTTTGTTTTTTTTTTTTTTGGTTTTTTTATTTATTATTTTTTATTTTTTTGCATTGCATTGCACTGTGAAGTGATGTGGTTATTATTATTGCAGATGATTCTGCTGCTTTTGCTGCTGCTGCTATTGTTTCAGTTGTGTTGATTGTGTTATTACAAGCTGCATGCTACCGTTGTTAGACTCGTATGTAAGCTAGCTGTTGTTACGATTTTATTATCTTTTATTATTTTATTTACAACTTTTTGCTGTTGTTGTGGAAATTTTACTGCTTTGTATGCGGGAGTTTGAGTGGAATCTCTCGTGACGAATGCAATATAAATTGCAACGAACAATGTACATTGACATGTTCCATCTACAAATTTTTAAAGCGATAGCTTATCGTATGCTTAATTCCATTCTGTCATGATTTTAATAGAGTAATCGAATTATTAAGTTATTGTAGGCAGTCATTTCATTTGTGTGCATACATATCTATCATACACATATCATTCGGATGCGATATAACATCTTTTCGCAAAGGCATGCATTCGTCAACTGAACCGTACAAATGCTACAAGTGTTTCCGAAAGAGCAGTGCAGTGTGGCGCAAATTTGCTCCACTCGGCATCAAGCACGCATGTCCTGAAGCCATTACATTAGTTTGGAGGGGGAGCAATCAATGGTTCGAGTCTTATCTAATACAGCAATAGCGCCATCTGACGTAGTAAAGTAATTGTTGCAATATTTCTTTGATAGATATATGGTCATTTTATTTCACGGATTCAAAATGTTTTGTCAATCCTTGTATTACGTTTGGCTTGATTTTATATCATATAGTACATAGTTTACTTTCATTGTTAGCAGGTACGATATATCTGCTTTGCTATTGTTGTTATGTTTGCATATTAAGTAGGCACATACCTACAGTTGGAAGCCTTTTTATTATTATTTTGTTTTTAATGAGAATCATTGAGCAAACATATTAACCTCGTGCGACGGTAGTCATTTGCCGTTTGCGCATTTGAAATCGATTCAAATACAACAATAGGCATACAAGCATGCACGTACATACATATATACGAGCATAAAGCAAGCAACATCAAGATGGAGATTCATTCTTGAACGATGGACTGTTGAACTGTGAACGCACAACTCGTAAGAAACGATACTTTGCTATAGTTTTATTCGAATTATAGGTACTCGTATGTTTTCAGTTTTTATTGAATGTATTATTTTGTTTCACTCTTTATTTTTGTGTTGATATTATTTACCGCTATATGTATATTGCGTCAAATGAATTATTCAATATCCGCCGTTCATATTAATGCTATTGTCGTTCATGATTTAATTTTGTCTGTTTTTTGTTTGTTGTTTGTTTTTTAATTAACCCTCCCAGAACTGTCCTTATAGCAGCGATAGTGATTATTGTAACACCATTTTCTTTTTCTTTACTTTTTGTAATTGATTATTTTAATATCTAAATCTGATCCTCTCTCATTTTATTCCTGTTTTTCAAGCCGAAGTTAGTTGCAAATTAATTGTTGAAATAGGTCACTCAATAAAATAGCTATAAAATCGTTCAAGCAATATAAAGTAAGGCGGCTTAGCAATGATATGATTAAAAAAAGAAGATTTAAAAAACACATATTTCCAATTGTAATATTTGTTCAAACACAGTTTTGAAGTTCCTTTTTGCTAATTGATTTTAACAAAACGAAAATTTATTACTATTTTTAATGAATGAGTTTTTTGTTGGAAATAGCATAAAAATGATTGTCGTACTTGTAAAAACTGCTTGTTTATGATCTTAAATAATAGAAATTTGAAATAATGTTCATCATATGTTAAAATTTATTATACCCAATTGAAGAAAAAACTTGAGAAATAATTATTTTGAAAATAATAAAATCGAAATTTGTTATTCGGATGAGACAGCAAACATTCAATTGTTGCATTTAAATTTACATTCATCTCAATAACAGAAAAAAAGATGATGATTTTTACATTAAAATTTAGACACAACGAATTAATCACAAAATTTTTTGAAAAAACTGATAAAAAGAAGTTTTGTAACGTCTGAGTTGGAATTTATCCATAAATGTGCGACTGGACTCGTATAGTAACTAACACGACCTCCCCATCCTCCGTTGCTTTTTATTGAACGAATTGCCAAATTTTTCATATTCGGTGAGCCAGATTCATAATTTGAATTTTCATTTGCATCTCACTTTACCATTTTGCATCTCACCCATATACGTATACGATGGTGGCTGCCCCTACAACTGACGACAAGTAATGCAACAAGGAGTCAATTGAAAGAACGAATTTGAATTAACTGGTTATTTGTAATACAATAATATAGGAGAATTTGACTTTGATCTTCATATGCCCTTGCAGAGGTTACAAGAAATGGTCGAGCAACACCGACTATTTAGTGTAGCTGTCATATAGTCTCGGCCATAATTTACCCAGTATTTCAGCAAGGAAACCACAATTACCTGCAATGAGCTGTAAACGGTTGTAGTTTACCAGAGTAAATATAGTTTCTTATAGTTAGCTCTGAATCTAGTTGATCTTGGTTTCAGAATTAGTACTACGTAATGTAAGCGGAAGCAATTGACAACCTTCTACGATAAACGTGTAGATTATGTTAGTTTATTATGTTAGTAGTTGGAACCAGGTGATCTCACACGGAAAGTAGTATTTTCCTAATTCTAGCTGTATTAGTAGGGACATAAATACTGTTGCAACATTGAACACACCCATTTCAATAGAAAAATTGAATAATCCCCGCAATTACCACATGGATATATACAAGAAGCGACAATTATGTATTAAGCCTGCCTCTAGAAAACACAATTAAAACACGATATCTGCTAATTTTTCGGTATATTTATTCGGTATAATATTCTCCTCCTGATTCAATACACTTGTCACATCGATTTAATAGTGATTCAAACGCGTGTTCCAGCTCATTTTTCGGAATTGCCTCCAGTGCCCTCGTGGTAGCCTGTTGTATGGTCTGAATGTCATCAAAAAAGCATCCTTTCAACTTCAATTTCAGTTTTGGGAACAAAAATAAGTCGCACGGTGCCAAATCAGTTGAATATGGCGGGTGATTCAACACACAGACCTGATTCCGAGCCAGAAATTGACGAACAATGAGTGCTGTGTGACTCGGTGCATTATCGTGCAACAGAGACCATGTTTTTGGATCGGGGTATTCTGATCGAACACGATGGATTCTGGACATCAAGCGCTTCAAAACTTCGAGGTAACATGCGGAAGTAACTGTTTGATCAGTTGGAACAAATTCTTTGTGGATAATTCCTTTGCTATCGAAGAATGTGATGAGCATTGTTTTGATTTTTGATGGAACTTTTCGTGCTTTTTTTGGCTTGTGGTGAGTTTTTTGATTTCCATTCCGCACTTTGACACTTGGTTTCTGGATCTTATTGGAAACACCATGTTTCATCACCCGGAACAATTGTTTTCAGGAAGTTTAGATCATTTTCTGCAGCTGCAACCATGTCTCTAGAATGACTGACTCTCATTAATTTTTGGTCCTTGGTCAATGTGTGTGGAACAAATCTAGCGCAGACCTTTGTTTTGCCCAAATCCTCGTGAAGAATAAGTCGGATAGTTTCTCTGTTGAAGTTTAAGGCCTCTTCCATCATGTTGACTGAAGCATTGCGGTCTTCTGTAATAAAATCACGAACTTTCTGGATCGCTTCCGGCGTTCGCACTGAAATTGGCCTTCCTTCTTTTATTTCATCTTCCAGCGACTCTCTGCCATCCACAAACCGTTTATGCCATATAAAAACATTTGATCTTAATAAACAAGCATTGCCATACGCTTGCTGCATCATTCCGAATGTTTCTGATGCACTTTTACCAATTTTTGCGTGGAATTTAATGATCGCTATTTGCTCCATGTTAAAATTTCAACATCAAGCGAACACGTGTTTTGTAAAATGAATGTCAATAAACATTAAATGTCAACCAAATGCCATGAAGTTTTGACAATTAGTAGAGGAAGATTGAAGCTGTTCGGACAGTTCGAAAGCCGAAAGCCATCAAAGCTGTCAAATCAAGAATTCAGTGAAATCCGCTCCGAAAACAGAAAATCATGACCCGGAAGATGAATGTCTAGCAAAAGTCCATAAGTTGGATAATTACAAAAGACTTGGGACTAAGGCTTTGAAAAAATGGAATAGAATGGAAAAGTGCAAACGTTCATTGGTGAAGCACGCTGATAACTTGCACCCAAAAATCTTGTTTACCGATGACACAATTTTTACCGTGAAAGAAAATTTTAACAAGCAGAATTATGGGGTGTCATCTAAATGAGTATCTGAACTAATCCGAAGGGTCGAGAAGGTTATCTAAGCTAAAACGACCCAAATCTGGCTCCAAAGCAATTTACCAGCATTAATTTCCTTTGAAGAATGTTCTTCTGGCAGTCCTGATTTGAACCAGCTGGATTACAAATTGTGGGCAGTTTCAGAGAACTTGGTTTGTCGCAAAAGATAGCCCAGCATTGATTCTCTTAAGATAGCTTTGATTTGTGCTGTGGCCAATTTTCCAATGAATGAAATACGTACGGCAAGTCCGGATTAAAGCGGTTGTGAAGCTTTATTTGCTTTTTGTGTGCAATGTGTAACAGTATTTATGTTTCTACTAAGTGCATATATATACATATGTGTATTTTGAGTCGCTACTAAGCCATTTGAGAACTAGTAAGTTATTATGATGATAAACTAATGTTGGACTGTAAGTTGAAATGAGTATAGGTACATAATAAAACGATTCTTAATTCTTAATTGTGTTGGATATATTGCAAAGTAGTTATATTTAACTGACGAATTGCAATGGAATTCATAAAATGCTTGTCAAAGTCATGCAGCGGAACTGAATGAGTGCAATGCGATTTGTATCTTATTCTCCACGCAGTCAGTCAGTCAGGCGTCCATTGTCCGAATAAAGAAAAAGAGTTTTTAAATAACTACATACACATGCATGCTGAATTTCATAAAAGTAGTGTAGCTCTCTTGTGATGACTAAAAAAGAGCACCTTGGCAAAGTGTAACATTATCCCCGCCCGTCGCAAAATTAATTAAATATCTACCAACCTTTTCTCTGGTGCTCGACTTGGCAATAACTGATCTAGTGGCGCGATAGCCACGGTCAAGTTCACGTCAGCGTGTCATTAGCGTAGCGTAGAATGGCGTAGCGTGAAGAGTGAAAATGTAGAAAAAAAAAACAAAAACAAAAAATTACGAAAATATAATAAACAAATTAGAGCCGACAATGAGAACAATTGAAATTGTAACGGATCTGGCTCAGCGAAGATCAACAGTATTAACTCGGTGTTGTCCTGTCCACAAGGTGCAGATCATATGCATAGACATTGTTATAGTATATGTGTCTGTTGGATCCGGTTTTGGTGATAACCATCTGCCAAAGTATCATAAAAAGGAGCACTAAAGGCGGCAGCCGACTATAGCATGATGTGTTTCATTCTTGTTGACTTTATTAACAACGTGGTCTAGTTCAATGTCGTACGTATATGTAGTTGGGGTAAATGGACAGGTGATCGCACTATTTTAACGTTTTTATGAGAACTGAATAGTACAAGAATGCATACAGCCACTTCATAGATTCAATGTAGTCCTTCTTTATATTTTCTGTTAGTCAACAAACGTGCTATGCATTGAAAGTGGTATTTTTATACCCTGCATAATGCAATATGCATGGTATATTCATTTCGGTCAGATGTTTGTGTCCACTTGAAGGAATCTCCGGAGATAAAGACATGGATATATATTCGTGATCAGTGTCGATTAAATTTTCGATTTAACGATGTCCGTCCGTCCGTCCGTCCGTCCGTCCGTCCGTCCGTCCGTCCGTCCGTCCGTCTGTCTGTCACCTGGCTGGTTCGCACGATAACTTGAGTAAATATTGAGCTATTTCGATGAAATTTGGCATAAGTAATCTATGATCCAAAGGTACGGAGGGGATTGATATTGGGCATGATCGGTCAATAACCACGCCCACACCAAGCATTCAAAGCGACTAACCTCGAAATTTTCAAAATCTTTAACTTGCTATAACTCACATACTATACCACTTGGGACAACAATATTTTGCACATAGAGTTATATTATACTACTATATTACCTCGCCAAAAGTGGGTGAGCCACGCCTACTTTCTAGCGTAGCTCCCATACAAAGTGTCTGTACTTCTTTTAAATTGAAACTGCTGTAACTTCTACAATCTTCTGTCTAGAATAACCATAATTGACACTTAGATTAACACGGCAGTCAGAAATAATATGGCAGAAAATCAATGTGCCACGCCCACTCCTTTTTGGGTCTCCCATACAAAGTTGTGGAAATTAAAAAAAATGTTACCGGTTATAACTTGCAAACTATTCAGCGTAGAATAACGAGATTTAAGGTATGGATTAGTATTGTACGAGCAACTAGGCTCACAGAAAATGGGCGCACCACGCCCAGTGTTTATCGTAGCCCCCATACAAATTTTAAATTGAAACAGCTGTAACTTAGGCAATCTTCTGTCTAGAATAACCATAATTGACACTTAGATTAACATGGCAATCGGAAATAATATGGCAGAAAATCAATGTGCCACGCCCACTCCTTTTTGGGTCTCCCATACAAAGTTGCGGAAATTAAAAAAAATGTTACCGGTTATAACTTGCAAACTATTCAGCGTAGAGTAACGAGATTTAAGGTGTGGATTAGTATTGTACGAGCAACTAGGCTCACAGAAAATGGGCGCACCACGGCCTGTGGTTATCGTAGCCCCCATACAAATTTTAAATTGAAACAGCTGTAACTTAGGCAATCTTATGTCTACAATAACCATAATTGACACTTAAATTAATATCGTAGTCGGAAATAATCTGGCGAAAAATCAGCGTACCACGCCCACTTCTTATTGGGGCTCCCATACAAAGTTGAGGAAATTAAACAAAAATGTTAACCACCATAACTTAGAAACTATTCAACGTAGGACACCAAATTTAAGGTGTGGATTAACATTGAAAAATTTATTGGATTTACTAGAAAGTGGTAAGCCACGCCCACTTTTTATATAGCTCCCATACTAAGCCTCGGAATTATCTTAAAATCCTTTTACTTCGTCAAAGTCAACCATATTTCGGGTGTAAATTAGTAGTATACGCAAAAATTGTTTCGCGAAAAGTGGAAATAAAAGAAAAGTTGGATATTCGAGTAAACTTTTTATATATAAATCTACATATGCAGGGTATAGTTTGGTCGGCCCCAGCCGACTGTAAGGAGATTTTTTAATTTTAGAAAGTCATCTAGAAAGTGAATAGGTATTAATTGCTCCAGTGCGAGCATATAAGTATGTAGCAATGTTCATATTTGTCTGTATGATCCATTCATTCATGAATGTCTTTTAGGCTGTATGTATTATATATAATAGAATTTAACTTAAGCACAACTACATTATTTTAATAGCTAAATTAAAATTTAAGAATACATACCCATGTGACGTGCATAGTAGCATTTTACTATTATTATCTAATATTAATGCAGTAACCATTTTGCTATGGTATATTTCATTATCTCTTTACAGATATCCATATAAATAATATATTTATTTACAATTACAACCTGCAACTTACAAAGCTGCTTTTTTAATTACAATTTGAAAAACCTCGACAAGTGAAAAATTATTATTAAAAATCTTCTTAGTAAAACATAGTTAACTAAGACGAAAAATCAAAATCGGTTTAACACAGTTCTTAATTTTCTTTTGAATTGTATCCAAGTCAAAGAATATCGAAAACTTATTATAATAAACTCCTATAAATCGAATTCTGAAATTTCTGTGCACTCTTAATATACAAATGAATCATAATTTAGTGCTCCAGGTGTTTACAATAGAATGTCCTGAAAAATAGGAATGGAATCGTATTTATTGCTGTTATGTAATGACACGCCGTAGCTCAGTGGTTAGTGTGTTCGCCTTCTGATCTGTAGGTCGTGGTTCAATACCCGGCTGATGCATAACAAATTTAATATCGAAAAGATTTTTCTTTCGAACGGTACCCACCTGTCGGCAATCAATTGGCAATTCTTCAGTGACAGTAACAACTTGCCATGAAAAAGCTTCTAAAAAGAACTCTGTGACAAAGCTCAGAAAAGTGATGTCACAAGTGTTCTGCCGTTCGGAACCGGCTAAAATAAGTAGGTCCATTCTAATACTGTCCAAAATTTAAGACGCACAACAGTAATGGAAGAGAAGCTCGGCCAATGAGCCCTTTGGGGCTTTAAGTGCCACATAATAATAAATATATATATTTTTACTCAATCGCATTGAAGCATAATAAAGAAAATAATAAAGCAGTAAATTTCATTGCAATCAGACATAAATTGTTGGCATAACAATGGTTTGAATTTTGAATATTTTGTAATTTTGGCCAAAAAATGCAGCTTTGTTGAAGTGAAATATGATTTTTAAATGCAATATATTTTTTAATGCGTATAATTTGATGTTATTAGTTAATTTGGCAGCCAAATCATCATAACAAAATCAATTTTTTAAAATTAAATAAATAAAAAAAATAAAGAAAAGATACTTTCAACCTTGCACCAAACAATAGAGTGTTTTCTATCGAGGTGTGTAATCGTTGTTAATGTTTTCCGAGGGTTTATAATTCAGTCTTATTATGTTCAATTTCTTAGAGATTTTAGAGGCTTGAAAGAGTGTCAATTGTGTTAATGTCTAATATAAAATATTAACAAAAAAAGTCATAATAATAGATTTTTAGTCATAGACACTCGAATGACTCTTAAAGAGAATGCATAAAGAAAGAGAGGTTGAGAGGTTGAATGTCTAACAAAAAATTTTGTGAGAACAAGTAAAAATAATAAATTTTAATCATACATAGGTAAGGCTCAAAAATAGAATGCATTGGAAATATCATTTCCGAAATGATCTTACATCCTACAAATGATCTCATACCCGGCACTACTCGTATAGTGTGTGTGTGGAAGGAAAATAAAAATTGGGCGAGCAACTCTTTTGCGCTGTAATAAAATGCGGGTGTGATACGCCGATTTATTTGTAAATTTTAAATTTAAAAAAATATGCGTTTATTTACTAAATATGGCTGGTTCGTATTTATTTTTAAGGCGTAAGTATATAGCGACAGAATTAAGATTATAGCAGTAACTTTGTATAAGATGAATCTCAACCAATTCTTGCGAAATTACTAGTATTTCGTCCTTACATATGGTTGTTATAGATCGCAGATGCTGCTTAAAATTTAAAAATTCTCCGACTCTATATATGAATTACATTAAATAGTAGGCGTGTTCATTTGCGATATTATTTCCTGTTGTAATTTGTACCTCTGTATTTCTATATTTGCGGAGCTTCCGTCAGACATCTGATCAATATAAAAATCTCCTTACAGTCGGCTGGGGTCGACCAAATTATACCCTGCATATGTAGAGGTATATATAAAAAGTTTGCTCGTATATCCATCCTTTTCTTCCACTACTTTGTATAGGAGCTACATTAAGAACCAGGCTACCTCACCAGTTTTTGAGGAATAATTTCTGCCTATAATACTAAACTACCTAGGTTGCAATGGGTTGACCTAGGCGTATTATTTAGTAAGTTATGGGTGTTTTAATGTTTAAGATAAATCCGAGATTTTGTATGGAAGCTATATAAAAAGTGGGCATGGCTAACCTCTTTCTTGTATATCTAATTCATTTTTCAATATCAATCCACTCCTTAAATTTGGTTGTCCTAAACTGAATAGTTCGTAAGTTATAGCGGTTTAAATTTGTTTGAATTTTCCAAATTTTGTATGGAAGCCCCATTAAGGAGTAGGCGTGGCACACTGATTTTCTGCCAGATTATTACCGACTACGATATTAATTTAAGTGTCAATTATGGTTATTGTAGACATAAGATTGCCTAAGTTACAGCTGTTTTAATTTAAAATTTGTATGGGGGCTACGATAAACACTGGGCGTGGTGCGCCCATTTTCTGTGAGCCTAGTTGCTCGTACAATACTAATCCATACCCTAAGTCTCGTTGTCCAAGGCTAAATGGTTTGTAAGCTATGGAGCTTAAAATTTTAGTTTAATTCACTCGACTTTGTATGGGAGACCCATGAAGGAGTGGGCGTGGCACACTGATTTTCTGCCAGATTTTTGCCGACTACGATATTAATTTAAGTGTCAATTATGGTTATTCTAGACAGAAGATTGCCGAAGTTACAGCTGTTTCAATTTAAAATTTGTATGGGGGCTACGATAAACAGTGGGCGTGGTGCACCCATTTTCTGTGAGCCTAGTTGCTCGTACAATACTAATCCACACCTTAAATCTCGTTATTCTACGCTGAATAGTTTGCAAGTTATAACCGGTAACATTTTTTTAATTTCCGCAACTTTGTATGGGAGACCCAAAACGGAGTGGGCGTGGCATACTGATTTTCTGCCATATTATTTCCGACTACCATGTTAATCTAAGTGTCAATTATGGTTATTCTAGACAGAAGATTGTAGAAGTTACAGCTGTTTCAATTTAAAAGAAGTACAGACACTTTGTATGGGAGCTACGCTAGAAAGTAGGCGTGGCTCATCCACTTTTGGTGAGGTTATAAAATAGTATAATATAACTCTACGTGCAAAATATTGTTGTCCCAAGTGGTATATTGTGTGAGTTATAGCAAGTTAAAGATTTTGAAAATTTCGAGGTTAGTCGCTTTGAATGCTTGGTGTGGGCGTGGTTATTGACCGATCATGCCCAATATCAATCCCCTCCGTACCCTTGGATCATAGATTACTTATGCCAAATTTCATCGAAATAGCTCAATATTTACTCAAGTTATCGTGCGAACCATCCAGGTGACAGACAGACGGACGGACGGACGGACGGACGGACATCGTTAAATCGAAAATTTAATCGACGCTGATCACGAATATATATCCATGTCTATATCTCCGGAGATTCCTTCAAGTGGACACAAACATCTGACCGAAATGAATATACCATGCATATTGCATTATGCAGGGTATAAAATAAGCAGAAAAGACATTTTAATAATTTTGAAAGCATTATTTTGAATAAAAATACACATTATTTATGTCGTATTATATGTCTGTGCCATAAGACTGATGTTTTCGAATTTCTTTCTGAACTGCAATCAAACATCTATCCTGTGAGAAGCATTGTGAAGAGAAACGACTCTCCCTCTCTCTACTTCGTTTGTTTAATAATCACTATTACATATATATTTGGAAATATGCTTTTCTTCCTTTAGTTTTTTTTTCTGGCAATTTTGATACTAAGCACAATTAATCAGAATAAAAGTATTCAAATAAAATATGCAAATTATTTATAATATTTTTCTAATATTTTTCCAATACAAAGTAGACAGGTAGCTTTCCAAAGCTACGAATATGAGAATGCGTTCTTAATTTGTATTTACAAAAAAAAAAAAAAAAAAAAAATCAAAATTCAAAAACAAGGAAAAAATAAAAATGAAAAATATTTTAAAAAATAAATAAATATGTGGCACTTAAAGCCTCAAAGGTTTCATTGGCCGAGCTTCTCTTCCATTACTGTTGTGAGAACCCTTGTGACAGCACTTTTTGGCAAGTTGTTACTGTCGGAAGAATTGCCAATTGCTTGCCGACAGGTGGGTACTGTTCGAAAGAAAATCCTTTCCATATTAAGTTTGTTATGCATTAGCCGGGGATTGAACCACGACCTACAGATCAGAAGGCCAACACATTAACCACTGAGCTACGGCACCCATGAAATATATTTTGATTACGAATAATTCGTATTTCAGTGAATCAAAATTTTGATTAAGCGAATAATTGATTAATCAGGATTTTGATTAATCAGACTGTTCGACTAAACGATTAATCGCACAGTCCTACTCATTATACTTAGGGAAACATTTTCCTCGCTTTTTTTTGCAAATCCGGAACACTTATTAAATCAGGGCCAAAGGGAAATCATCTCCGGCCTTTTTTCACCTCGTCTCGCCTACACGTGATCATTTAATTTGGACGGAAGGTCCTCTTATTGGACGCTCATTTATATATATCAATGGAAATCAAAAACTCTTTACTCCTTTAAATAATTAACTTAGAAAATCATTCCAGACACATGTATTGAAAATATAATTTTAGCGACGAGAGCGAAGAAATTGGTATTGCAAGAAACATTGGTTACGAATTTATCAAATAAGATGCTGGTTCTTGAAAAAACTTGACTTCAGGATTTAGCAATTTAATAATGATGATGAAGAGATCCTAAGTTTAAAGTTGATCCGTTTAATAGAATCAGCTGAAACATATTTCTTTAACAATTGATAGCACGAAAAGTGTTGAGAAGCACGTAGATCAATAAATATAGAAATATCCAAAGACAATATTTATATTACAAAACAAGAATGAGTAATACGAGTATGGATGGCGACCAATCATGCGATCGACTGTCATTAACAGAGAGTCTGTTTGTAACACTAATAAAGGGTTTTCTATTAGGGACATAACAATTTCGTATCTTTATATGAACGCACCCTTAAACTTTTTTAATCAACTGTCAATGGCAAAACGTTAGTTGAAGTCAACATTTTCATCATGGTAAAGTTCACGAACCAGCAACGTTTGGAAATTATTAAAAATTACTACCGAAATTCTGAGTCGGTGGTCGCAACTTTAAGAGCGAAAAATTATCTTCATCGATGAAGCTCATTTCTGGCTCAATGCCTTTGTCAATCAGCAAAATATGCGTTATTGGTCAGCAACAAACCCACAAGTGCTTCTTGAGATACTGTTGCACCCGCAAAAAGTTACTGTTTGGTGCGGTTTTCATGACGGAGGTGTGATTGGGCAGTATTTTTTCGTGGATGAAAACGACCGTCAGGTTACCGTCAATGGAGAGCGCTATCGTGCTATGTTGGAAGATTATTTGTGGCCAGAATTGGATGAACTTGATATCAGCGATATGTGGTTTCAACAAGACGGTGCCACTAGCCACACAGCACACGCCACAATCGATTTATTGCAAGGCAAATTCGGTGAACGTGTTATCTCGAGAAATGGTCCGGTCGAATGGCCGCCTCGTTCATGCGATCTAACAACATTGGATGTCTTTTTATGGGGCTCTATCAAGTCACTGGTCTATGCCAACAAGCCAGCAACTTTAGACGAGCTCAAAGACAACATCCAACGCGAAATTGCCAACGTTCCGGTCGAAATGTGTGCTAGAGTGGTGGAAAATTGGGTCCAAAGAATCGACCGCTGTAAACTGGCTCGTGGTGGTCATATGACCGAAATCGAATTTCATTCATAAAATGTAATGCTTGCAAAATATCCACAATAAATTTGAACTCAATATCTCAAATATTTCTGTGTTTTATTAATAGATAAAATTATTATGTCCCTAATGGAAAACCCTTTAATAATAAGGTAAATAAGTATTCGCATTATAGTATTAAGAGTATAAATTCAAAATCAAAATCGTGGAAAAGTTATTGGAAGAAATAATATCTTTGCCTTACGAATAAGTTAAAGTTGCGGAATATTGTGAAGTGAATTATTTTGTAATTCATAACTCTTATTTACAGCTGGTCTAATATTTAAGGGCAATTAAAAACAAATTCAAATTAAAAACATTATGGATATACATACGTAGTTTCATGTACTTACGATTGTGTACCAACATGCATATAGTATGTGCAAAAACAACGCATGTAAACGGTTTGACGTTGTACAAAGAAGTAGGTACTTGTAGCATACATATGCCTTAGAATTCAACGCCAAATTTCATGAGTAACGGCGGCGAAATTTTGACACAATAGCACCTAAAAGAGTGTTCTGTCACAAAACACAACTTGTGAATGAATATTGAACACAGAGAACATCTATTAGAACATACAAGCATAGTGTAGTGTCGTTAAGAGTATATAGAAAATTTGCTCTTTCTTATTGGAAACTGTTTATCGTGATGGGCGTTGCCTATTTCTGACGTTAGCGAAGTGCGCATCTGCGAGTGAACCGAACAACTAAAACTGTTCACTGGAAAGAAGAGTTCAACTAATGCACAATATTGCAGGCAAAGCAGGTGTTAGAGTGAGAAAAGTATTGGGGTCTGTGTACGTTTAGCCGTGTGTGTGTGTATGTGGGTGTATGACTATGATATCATATTATATTAAATTGGAGCAAAAGAGATGACAACAAACAAAATGGCTCCTGTCAGATGCCGGCTGCCCAGAGATGGCGCCACCGGCATTATTAAGGGGTGCATACTTGAAAGCATGCGCATATCCATTTCTAGTCTGCTATATGCTATCTGTAACCGACTGAGATTCACGGCTGTTGTTTGCCTACTGTATTCAAAGATTTTTTCAAATCAAAAATTCCGCTAGTTGGAGCGCACAATTTCTAATTTAGTTCATTGTTATAATTTTGCCAAAGATCGAGTCTGTGGGAATTCCATTTTCAAATAATCTTATTATCATTGGAATGATGTGTTTTGCTTATAATGGTCTGTTTGCATGTGCTATCAAATGCATTTGATTGCAACTAGCATCCGTAAAAGCTATCAATAGATTGCAAATACAATGTTTATTCGAAATATTGTACATATGTGTAGGTACCCACTCAGGCAAAATGCATTCCACTTCTCATTTCAATTCGCCTAAATATGTGCACAAACCTACTCTTTTTGCATTCGAGGATTCACTCAAACATTGTTCATTGTTAATGAGAGAGCTCCTTCGTCCTTTGAGTGGTGGTGTGAAAGGAGTTTATTCCCATTCCCCTTGATTGTTGTCAAAATAAAATTTGCATACATTTTTTTTTCTTCTCTCCAAGTGTAAAGATTCGTTAATGCAATTCATTCGATTCAACCAATGTATATTAACAATGTTCATCGTTGCCCTGAACGTTCTCAAACAAAAAAGAAGAAGAAAACATTTACACGCTTTTAGCAAATTTTAGTGTCTGTCACATTTTAGTATTTTTTTATAGCTTATTTTTCTTGTTTTCAATGAATGTCACAAAGACACTAATAAAACACGAGGAGTTCTAATTTTGATTTTGGTAAATGTTTGCGTGGTTTCGATTATATTTTGATCGTTCTTGTTGATTGAAAATAAAGAGGTAGTAAGTAAACCTTGCGTGTACAACTACAATACTCGTAGGTACGTATAATTAAGTTATGCAAAATATTAGCTTACTAAAAACCATATATACATATATCTACTCGCACTTGTACACGCAAATGAATGAAGAATGAAAACGCCAATAGCAAAGGTAACTTATATCAAACCTGGGTGAATTGGAAGATGTCTATAAGTAAGTACTCATATATTATAGAAGTATATACATATGTACGTAAAAACTCCCCACTCGAAACATACATATTATTATGCTCATCAAACCAGTTATTAGGGCTATCAAATGAAATCAGGCCAAACTATAAAATTCAATTCCACCCATTGTCGCATGCCTAACATTTCTTGTTCAATGGCGCAGCACAGAAAAACGAAACGTGAATGTGCTGGAGTGATGGTTAATGTGAAAACATTAAATAACAAACAAAACAACGAATGTTAGCAGCAGAAACAATAACAACAACAACAACAAGAGAAAACAATAATAAAAATCAATTTGATAAAGGAGCTAAAGAGAGCTGCTGCTTCGTCTCTCAACTCTCTATCTTTCTCGATTCGATACGCAAAAAAAGATTGACATAAATGGCGCGCGATTCGATGATGATGATGATGATCATTACAGCGAAACAACAATAGTCGATAGTTTGCCATAGCAGGACAATAGTATTAAATTGTCGCCCAACTCTCACCCACTAAGAATTCAAATCGCAATGGTAACAGTAGTAGCAATGGCCGATGTACCATTGAGCGGAGTTAGAAAGTACCTACTTACGCAGGGTCTAAAATCTAATTTCTAAATATCATCGACAGTAATGAAAATAAAAGCAAAAATCAAAACTAATTTTCTTGTGATTTATAAATGGAAATAAGAACTGAGCGGTGGGGTGGAAACGATAAATGCATCCAATTAGAATGTCTTTGAATGCACGTGAATATGTGCATTTTCAGTTATTTAAATTCAATATTGAAGAAATTTAATAAATATGGGCGTTATTAACGCATTGCTGCGTACCACTTCTTAGTGTTGATGGCTATGCAAACAAAATGAAATTAGGGCCCTTTTGTTTTGTGTCCGGTACATTTCTACATTGGCCTCCCTCGCGGGTTATAAGACATTTCGTTTGTGGCAATTACGCTTTACATACTAGTACATACATAGGTAGAGTATGTATGTATTCGAATGTACAGGCATTAGTGTAGTTCAAAAATTTTTAAGTGAAAATATTACTGGGGCATAAGTTCAGCTTTGTGCCATTATACTTACCTATACAGAAAGCAGTACAAAACATATTTCAAGCAAGCAAGTGATGTTATCCAAACAATTACAAATTAAAATATATTTAGTTAATAAGTCTATTTATAGGTCCATTATACTTACGTATACATATAACAATTTAAACACATTTTTTATTTATGATTTAGGAAGCTGTTTTCAATTGCTTAGCATTAAAGACACCGTTTAGTTATATTTTTGAATAAAACCAATCTCTCTTCTAATAGTATCATTTACAATTGACATTTTAACACTAAATTCATCATCCAAACATCCGCCTACGAATAAATTTTAAATTAATGGTGATATCGTTTACACCAATTTTTTTTATTAGGATGCCTATAATGATATGAAATTCAAATTCATAATGGAAAAATCACGGAGAATTTGATACTGCGCCTGTCAAATTGTTGCCACCTTCATACATTTGCGACGAAGATTTAGAAATAATGATCTTTTCGGATGGAAATCGCTTACTCTCTTTCTCGTATCATTTTGTTTCGTAGTTTGACAACTCCGCTTTTTTTTTATTGCAAAGTATCTTTCGTTTCATTGCTTGTTCTAGCGGTGCATTTTAACGATGTACCGGATAAATCTCGAAATTATTTTAGATGGGCACTTTTTTCGGAATTATTTCAAATTTTTTTTACAATAATACCGAGAATTTAAATCCATACCTACATTTCATTTTTGTGGGTGCCGTAGCTCAGTGGGTAGTGTGTTGGCTTTATGATCTGTAGGTCGTAAGTTCAATTCCTGGCTAAAGCATAACAAACTTAATATCGAAAAGATTTTTCTTTTCAACGGTACCCACCTATCGGCAAGCAATTGGCAGTAACAGTTTGCCATGGAAAAGCTCCCAAAAGAACTCTGTGATAAAGTTCAGAAAAAGTGCTGTCGTAAGAGTTCTGCCGTTCAGAACCGATCAAAATAAGTGGGTCCCTTCTAATACTGTCCAAAATTTAACACGCACAACAGTAACGGAAGAGAAGCTCGGCCAAAGAGCCATTCGGGGCTTACAAGTGCCACATATTTATTTTTTATTTACATTTAATTTTTGACCTTAAGTATTTCAAACTTTTTTTACAATAACATCGAAATGGCAAAATGTACCGGAACCAACATTTAATATTCTTACATTTTTACACCGCTCGTCGTATTTTATCAAACTTCCCTCAAAATTCCTTTGATTGCGGCGAACACTATGATTCCAAACATTTCGGCAATAATATCGCAATTCTTTTTCGATATAATTTCAATTTATTTGTAATTATGTCGAAAAAGTGTCAAATAAATTTTTGACACTATTGAATTTTTCGACATTCATTTATGCAATCTAGACAACGCCAACTGTTTAACAAGTCGACTTTTAATGTATTAGCTTGGTCCTGTGTTTTCAGTTGCAACATGTGTTTGTGATTTCAATGACATATATAAGGTGCGTCCCAAAGTAAACAGGACTTTTGAAAAATATCCCTTTTTAGTGGCGCCATCTTTTGATTACATTTGAAAGATACATCATTCCTTGACATTCTGCCAATATTTCATGATAATTGCTTAAATAGAAGCAGAGGGATCCCGCCTAAAGTGTCAGTGTATTTATAGTGTCGGTACAAGAAAGACGATGGAATAAAGAGCCAATATTAAGATTTGTTTTAAACTCGGTAAAACTTTTACCAAAACGTTTCTAATGATGAAACAAGTTAATTGTTATAATTGTCTATCCCGTAGTGGTGCAAATGAGTGGTATGACCGGTTCAAGAATTGTAGTGGCGTCTGTTGCACGTCTATCGATCGACATCTGTGACACCCAAAAGGCTTTTACTATCAATCTGAAGGACACCCCTACAGACGGCCTAAAACACTCAATCGAAATGCTTCTTTATTAAAATAAACTAATTTTGCAAATATATTCATTTTGTGATTTTTTTCAAAGTCCTGTTTACTTTGGGACGCACCTTGTATATATGCAATATACAAGTTTTCTTTCTTGATCAGAAAACTTTAATATTTTAATTCAGTTTTTCAAATCAAATCTAATCCAATATTATTAGAAAAAGTCTTGTTCTGTTAAAATTTAAAATTATTGGGCCATATTAATGTGCATGCTCTTTATGTGCATATATAGTATATGTATGTATGTATAGTATACGATAAATACATAACTACCTATGGATGTGTCTATGAAAAAACGTACGAATTGTGTGGCAATATGGGGCTCATCCATACCAGTTCATAATCAAAGTGGGGTTGCCACAGTAACTACAAACGACGCATGCGTCCTAAAGATGGCTGCTGCTCCATGGTGTTGTTGATACAATGTGTTCCGCGTGTAAACAATGTAAAACCAAAAAATTATAACGTAACGAAAGCACTCGTTGTATATGTGTGAGTGTGTGCGTGAGCGTATGTGTGAGTGTGTATGCTTGTACGACTAGGTATTGCGTGTGGATTATAATTAAAACTTACGATGCATTGTTACTAGAACTAGAGTAGAGGGCGGTAGGTCTGTACAACCGGAGCCTTAATGGCGAAATGATGGCGACCATGGATGTGAGTGTGGGGGGGGGAAAGGCCATAATTTGCTACGAAGTAGGTGACACGTAAGAATTGAGTAATTTTAAATACAATAAAAATTTAATTCAATTGAAGTACAAGTCAAAACGACATCTATTTGGAATTGATTTAGGTACGAGTACTTGTTATATGTATGTAGTTGCTGTTGGTAGGTATGTAAGTATGCACAAACTGATTTAAATGTATACATATATTGTATTTATATATATTGTGACATCATATATAAAGTGTGGTATGATAATGCAATTTAAATTTAAATTTTAGTTCCATCGTCCACACTTGATCATACATATGTAAATATATAGAGGTATATTTATGTACATATCTATGTACGTTTGTGCAAAAAGCAAAGGGACAAACATACATAAATATTGTCGGCGATAAGCTTTGTGTTTGTCATAAATCTCATTTTATGATGAATTGATGTGTGAGACTTCACAATTGCTACGCGGAGCACAGACCACTGAGTAACTGGGCACTTTGCATATATTGTATGCTATGTATCTTATACAAGAGGCAAACAGTTTACTAACATTGAAATCGAATTGAAATTAAAAATTCAATTCTGTTCATCTCGATTTTAATGATGATAAGGGCTAGGTTTTAGTAGAATGCGGTTTGGAATTTTAATAATTTTGTTTCGTTAATGCACCGCCCGTTAAAATATCTTATCATCCAATGAGGTCACTTTCACCTATTGTATACGTAAACATAAATATAAGCATATGGAATTATTATCACAAATGCAAATGACAACATCGCTCAGATCGGAATTAAGGCATGCATGCGCTATAACCGAAGTCATGGCCTTCACGAAATCAGTGGACATAATTATATGGTTAGGAAGTATAATAATAAACTGATGATAGAATATCCAAGAACTTTCCAAAACTTTTTGATTGTTCTATATTCAAATATACAGTGCCGAAGTATGAAAAAAATTTCAAAAAACCTCAATGTAATTGTCGGGTGTACCGAATTAAAGTTGAATTTTTTTTTGTAATAATGTCGAAATTATTTTAATTATGTTTTATGGAAAAAATACTTTTTGACATTATTACAAAAATTTTACCAATGATGCCGAAATTGTAATTTTTTCATTTAGACATAATTATAACATAATCGACATTCCTGAAAAATTTTTTTGTCAGCATTATATTATGCTGTCGGATTGTCGCGGTTGTCGGCGCTAGGTTTTGAAATCCTAAGTCAGGCTTTATCAGCGAAAAGACATCGTCTAGTCCAAAATTTAGCACAATGTTCTTCAGAGTTGTTAATTATAGTTTTCTAATCAAAATGTATCAGCTGTAAAGTTATAAGAAAAACTATAACTAAACATTAATTGGAAAAAGTCAAATTCAAGTTATATGTTCATCCTAAAGAGATTTTGAATGAAAAATCGATATTCAACTTGGATAAAATGACCAGGCAGTAAGTTAACTATCATCTAGACAGACAAATCATTTGAAATATCTTTAAAATATTTCCAATAATATTTCTATATTGAAAGCCTTAATTTTATTATTAGACTATCAACAAACTAAACAAGTCTTAATTTCTTGGGCATCTATAAGCAAGTGGTCAAAAAAACACAAATTTCATTCGTCTTGATTCTATCCTCGTTCAGTACAAATATGTGAAGCAAATAATTAAAATTTCCAATATAACACATTAACATTAACACACATAAACGAAAAAAGGACAATGATTTACGGATATGCACCTGGAATGTCCGGTCCCTTTATAGGGAGGGTGCCTCTATCCAGCTGGTTGATGTCCTCGAAAAATACAGAGCTGACATCACCGCTCTCCAGGAAATGCGATGGACAGGACAGGGCTGCTCCAAAAGAGCGTCCTGTGACATCTACTACAGTCGCCATGCTGAAAGGCACGAATTAGGATGTGGATTTTTGGTCAGCAAGAGACTACGACATATTGTCTCACAGTTCACGCCTGTGAACGAACGGCTGGCCACAATCCGCGTCAAGGCAAAATTTTTCAACATCAGCCTTATATGTGCCCACGCTCCGACGGATGAGAAGGACAATGTGACCAAGGAGAGCTTCTTTCAGCGCCTCGAAGAAGCTTATGACCGCTGCCCCCGCCACGATATCAAAATCGTGCTTGGCGACTTTAATGCCAGGGTGGGCAAGGAAGGTACCTTTGGTCCAACTGTCGGAAAATTCAGCCTCCACCAGAACACCTCCGATAACGGAATGAGGCTGATCGACTTCGCCGCAGCACGAAACATGGTAATTGGTGGTACCAGATTCCAGCATCTCGACATCCACAAAGCGACATGGCTGTCTCCAGATCATCGTACAAGAAACCAAATTGATCATGTGGTGATTGACGGAAGGCATGCTTCCAGTGTGATGGACGTGAAATCGATCCGTGGTGCCAACATCGACTCGGATCACTACCTTGTTGCAGCTAAGGTGCGCACACGCTTATGTGTCGCAAATAACAAGAGAAGTCCCACACAGAGAAAGCTCGACGTCAGTAAGCTGCGATCACCAGAGACAGCAGATGCATTTTCCACTCGACTATCGGATCTGCTTATGCAGAACACTCCCCAACTTGATGATACATGCGCACGGTGGACACATATATCCCACTCCATGACTACTGCTGCCGAGGAGGTAATCGGTTACTACCGGCCTCTGAGGAATGAGTGGTATGATCAGGAGTGTCGCGACGCTACCGCAGAGAAAGACGCCGCCTACAGAAGAACCCTGCGTGCAGGCGCAACGCGAGCTGTTAAGGAGCGGTATAGAGAGAAAAGGAGTGCAGAGAGACGTCTTTTCAGGCGCAAGAAGAGGGAGTTGGAAAGACGTGAGTGTGAGGAGATAGAGATGTGTACCGACAAGAATGAGACCTTCGAAAAGATCAAGCGCCTAAGTGGAGGTTTAAATCCCGGAGCCTCTTCTTGTCGTGATGGAAATGGGAATCTGGTTACAGATGTCCAGAGTGTACTGAGCCTATGGAGGGAACACTTCTCCACGTTACTGAATGGCGATGCTACGAACAATTCCGCCAGTGGAGGAGATTGCCCGATAACCCCAATTACAGATGATGGTGTTGATGTTCCACCACCCGACTATGACGAGGTTGAAACGGCCATTTTAAGGCTGAAGAACAACAAAGCTGCAGGTGCTGATGGCCTGCCTGCCGAGTTGTTTAAGACCGGAGGCGATGAGCTGCTCACCCGCATGCACCAGCTCATAAGCAGAATATGGTCGGATGAAAGCATGCCTGATGATTGGAGGCTCAGTGTTCTCTGTCCTGTACATAAAAAAGGAGACCCCACAATTTGCGCCAACTACCGTGGAATAAGTCTCCTGAGCATCGCATACAAGGTTCTATCGAGCGTACTGTGTGAAAGGTTGAAGCCTATGCTCAGCAACCTGATTGGACCTTATCAGTGTGGCTTCAGACCTGGTAAATCCACCATCGACCAGATTTTCACACTGCGCCAAATCCTGGAGAAGACCCAAGAAAAACAGATCGACACACACCACCTATTTGTTGATTATAAAGCCGCTTTCGACAGTCCGGTAAGGGATTACCTCTACGCAACAATGTCTGAGTTCGGTATTCCTGCAAAGCTCATTCGACTTTGTAGAATGACACTGCATAACTCTCGTTGTGCAGTGAAAATTGGGAAGGACCTCTCCGCACCGTTTAATACCGAACGGGGTTTCAGACAAGGTGATTCGTTATCGTGCGACTTCTTCAATCTTATTATGGAGAAAATAATACGATCCGCTGATCTACGACATAATGGCACTATCTTCAACAAAAGTGTCATGCTGTTAGCGTATGCCGACGATATTGACATAATCGGCATGAACACGCGAGCAGTAAGTGCAGCATTCTCAGAGTTGGAAAGAGAGTCGCGTCGGATGGGTCTCACGGTGAACGAGGGCAAGACGAAGTATCTAGTGTCAACAAACAAAGAGTCCCGGCGCCTTGGACAGCACGTCACTGTTGACAACTACGCTTTTGAAGTAGTAAGGGACTTTGTCTATCTTGGAACCAGCATTAACAGCAGTAATGACGTCAGCTTGGAGATCATGCGTAGGATAACTCTTGCTAACAGGTGTTACTTTGGGCTGAGTAAGCAATTGAGAAGTCGAGCCCTCTCTCGAAGAACGAAAACTACACTCTACAAGTCTCTCATCATGCCTGTCCTAACATATGGCGCTGAAGCCTGGACAATTTCCACCTCGGATGAGCGAATACTTGGAGTTTTCGAGAGAAAAGTCCTACGCAAGATCTTTGGACCTATTTGCGTTGGTGGCGAGTACCGAATAAGGTACAACCATGAGCTGTACGAGCTGTATGCCGATATTGACATAGTAAAGCGCATCAAAATCCAGCGGCTGCGCTGGCTAGGTCATGTCGAGCGAATGGAAGAACACGCTCCAGCTAAGAAGGTGTTATATTCGGAACCCGCTGGAGGACGACGCAAAAGAGGAAGACCAAACCTCCGGTGGAAAGACCAAGTACTGGAGAACCTGACGGCGCTTGGAATTTCTAACTGGCGCCAGCTAGCGAAGAACAGAGATGGCTGGCGAAGCATGTTATTTTCGGCCTAAATCGATATTCGGTTGTTATGGCCACATAAGTAAGTAAGTAAGTATAACACATTAAACGCCTTAAAGGACTTTGCAGAATAACGACAGAAATTTATTTTCTAAAGTTGTAAGACGTCCCAAAAGAATTCAGAAGTTTTTTTTACCTAAAATAGTCACAATTTCAAACATTCGATAATTAGTTAATGCATAATACTAAATTTACAAATTATCAGCGAACTTTAAACAGTTTACGTTTGCTCAGTTAAGAAATATATGCAGGTATACATTTACACACATTAGGCCTAACCAAAATTTGACAATATTTGCTTTTATGAGTTGAAAATTGTTCTGAAAGCTTTTACAAGCAAGAGTTTTTGAAGGTTCTTCTATAAAAATATGAATAACTTGGCTTTGAGAAATATGTAGGTACCTATAAAAATATATTTATAGAAGTCATTTTTATATTAAATACAAATTAGTGTGCCTCTTCTGTGTATTGCTGTATTCTGTGACCATATATAGGCAGCAACTGCCATTTTTTGTAAAACTCAGTACTGCTCTATTTACCGAAATAGACTGTAAATTTTTCTTAAAATATATATGTCTTTGTAGATAGCTTTTGGGGATAACTTTTCGGTAGAAAACGCAAACCATGTTCTGAAAATTCTATAAATTTTCTATGCACAAGTGTAATGTTCATAGACAGATTCATTTTAAATATATGAAAATGTATACAAGCAAAAGAAATGGAAATGGAAATACTCAAATACTCAAGGCCCACGCACAATAAACTGAACGAAAAAGAAAGAAAGCAGCAACAACAAACAAACAAACAATGAAAAAGCATCATAAATACAAGAATTACAGGAAGCACGAACACTGCGATATACATCAGGCCTTGACAACGCTAAAGACGACAACGGCCTCCATTGCCTCCGCCACCGCCACTACCATCACCAACACCAATAAACACAATACAGAAACAAGGGCAACAACAACATTGTGCAATTTGTATATCCTGCACAGGACTCGCAACTTTGAATTCTCATGAAAGCGATCCTCATTTGTATTCCAGACGAGTAGTGCAGCAAGAACGCAGTAGCGAATGCTAACGAACGCATTTTTCAGCTGCGGTCGACGCGACGTTGTGACAATACGGACGACGGTTGGAGGCAAACAGAAAATCGTGCTTTTACCCAATTTAAAGGCGAACTGCTCAGAGCGGCAATATGGTAGTAGTACAAGTACAAAATACATACATATACATAGTAGGTACAGAGAGTTCTTTAAATACTGATTCCATATCGGCAACGGGGCAAGGTATATGTACGTATTTATATTTGTTCGAATGTACAAATGTTTTGTTTCTTCGAAAAGAAGCAATGCAAACTACGTATAATAAGTAGGTATGTACTCCAACTTTTATCATGTGTTATCCACCCTCAGCTTGGGGGTGAGGAAGAATATATAAATGGAACCACGGCTGCCTGTTTTATTTATCGTTGTACCACTTTGTCTGCTACTGACAGTAAGACCCGAACATTTTTTTTTTTTAATTTCAAGCATCTATATGTATTAATAGTAGGGGAAAGGCGTGATTGCTTAGTGTAGTTTTAAATTTTGATTTTGGGTATAAAATGTGTATATTATAAAAAAAATTTAAATCAAGAAGTATTGATCAAAAGAGAAATTTTATAAAGAAAGTGTTCATAAAGAGTTTTTATGGATTGCATTCATATTATTTATTTATATGTTTTATATGTTTATATGTTAGTAGAAACACCTAAGAATAAAAAAAATTGTATTTAAATTTTATTAATGAGAAAAGATTCAAATTATGAAAAAATTATAATTTGTAATTTTGGATTGTGGAAAAATAAATCTATCACTTTTATGTTTGGTTCAAGAATTTATTTAACATGCTTGTATTATGTATTATGATTTGTTTGCAATTTAAAGATGTTTTCTCTTTTTGCGATGATAAAAAGATGGTATTCCTTTAGTGCCAATTCCAGACCATAAAGTAGATTTACTGGCAAGTTAGTATAGACTTGTGTTGCTGGAGCTGATGGAACACTACGCCTCTACTGTTGACCAATTCTGGCCGCCTCCCGTCAATAGCTAGCTTTCAATGGTCTAATTGTGGACAGTACAATTTGGAGCTTAATGTTTGACCACATGGAAGCAGCCCATAGATACGATTCCCTTGCAGTCCCTCCAAATGCACCTATCTGGCCGATTATCTTGGTTTGACCTCAGTTTGAGCCACTTCACCATGCTTTGGATCACGACGGACTTAGCACAATATCACCCATGAGTGGCCAGCTGTTTAAGAAATGTGTTAATTCGTTTCATTTGTACATAACTTTCCTGATGGAAAATCGTTCCATCACATCTTTTGCGTCGATTCGTATGTCACCGAAACATCAATCTTCTTTTTGAATACAGCTTTATCCACATGCTGTATTATTATTGCTGTGTTACAACTGCTAACATGCCGGTATAGTTCAATTATTTCAATGATTTTATCGACATTTTCGATGACGGGTCTACCTGTGCGTTATCATTCACAATAATGTTTAATATTTTATTTCCATATAAAAGTATTTTGGCATTGCAAAAATTTGTTCGACATTCCTCCGTTTTAACAGCACTGCATTTTTTAGCTGTACAGAGAAGTATAGTGGACCATAAACCAAAAAGTAACATAATTAAAAATCGGTCGTAAAGCGAATATATTAAAATGGAAAAACATGAGTACTCATATGTTTATGTCTGTCGAACTTTCACTCTTCTCCCCTACCTAGATATATGTGCATACTTGGCTATGCAAAAATATATTACGCCAAATACCAGGGTTGCCATTATCATGCCATCGGCTTTTGAATAACTCGCGAGTACTCGGTTCATCTAGTATGTATCGTATAAGGCAATGGCATGATATCGTAGAATGCTATACACATACCCATTAAACGCGTATGCAAAATACAAACACAGTGCTTTTTCTTCCCTTCACTCGTACTGCCCTCCCGATACTAAGTAAATACTTTTCACTTTTTAGTTAGTTTCATCTTTTGCAGCGCTTGCGCAATATTTGAAGGGGTACACTGTACACACACACACACACACACACACACACATGAAAGAAGAATAAAATATAACAATAAAAAAAATGAGAAATGTGTGCATATATGGGATGTAAGAATACATTGGAAAGTAGGTGATGATGTGTTGACCACCCGACATACTGTCAAAAATTTACGCGTTAAAAGTTTTTGGCTTACTGTGCTTATGTGCTTGGTTGGTTGGTTGGTTTGTCGGCATATTTGGTAGACACATATCAGCCTCCGCTCCATCTTCAGCCATTTCCAAACGAGCGTCCATTGACATTCGAAACAGCTGATAAAGGAGAGCAAAATTCAAATGCAAAACTCGTGCAAATGTTGCACCATTTAAGTGTACATGCATACATTCATATACATAGACACTTGTACACATGTAGTTGAAAGGATGTAGGATGTGAGAGTGTGACTGATCCAAAATCTGCATTGCAATGAAGAAAAATGGTGTCTGTTTGCGTACTTGAGGGTATAAGCGTGTGGTGAATATGATATCAAATATTGGCGGCAACCCTGAAGTCATTTTAAATAATCACATACACACACAAACACACATACATACACACGAATTGCTATAAGAACACACTCAAATATCGGCATGTGTGTATGGAGTTTAGTTTTGGCGCGTCGTTGTTGATTTGTTACAATTCCAAGTTGTTTTTTGTTGGTGTTTTCTCATTCATTTTCCACGCCATGCCATTGCCAGAATTTCAATTTTTAGCAACAAATCAAATCCAAATGTACGTTCGAGTAATATGCGTTGGCACATTGCATTTAGCAATGTGTATATGTGTCACATAGTTTTTATTCGATACATCCAACATATGATCTCGCAAGCGACGGTCCATTCCCCTCCAGAGAAGGACATTGTGTATTGGTATGATTAAGTTCAAATCGATTTCTTTCGTTCAATAAAGTACATAGTAAAATATACAATATTTATAGAGTTCAGCTATTTATCTGCTTATACATATGTACGTATATGTATTTAGTGATACAATTGACGCTTACTTACCAATTAAATATTCTTTAATTAAAGCACACAAGAACAACCATGTTCAATTTGAGTGATAATCGGAAGACTTGTTGTCACATTATTAGCATAAACCGAAGCGAAAGGTTAGATACCGAAAACCCAAATATACCAACTGATTATTTGTACGTGTGGATATGGATATACCCAATAGGAAAGTTAAGAATTCAATAATGCATTACACTTTTATTAGGATCTGTTGAATATGTTGTGGTCATCTTCAAAAGTCAGTGTTCAAGATCAATAAAGAACTTTGAACTTTGAAGCCTCAGTATTGCAATTTAGGTACCAGTTCACAATGACTTCGATGACAATTAAAAGCAGAAGAGCAGCAATTCAGGCGGCTGCACGGCACTTCTCGAAACGTCGAAACGTTGTTGGAAATTACGTCAAACAAATAATGTATAAAATTAGACGAATGTCACACCATTTTGCAATTATGTCGAAATTTTTTTTGTTTGCAATATTGTCAAAACGAAATTTTGCAAAACATTTCGACATTTTTGGGAAACAATTCGGCATAAATGTATTGCATGAAATGTTCAATAAAGTTTTGGTCCGAAGATGTCAAACAAGGCACGGAGATGTCCTTATCTCTATGCAGCAAAACTTCAACACGTTCGGGGGAAAGGACCAATTACTGGAGAACCTTTTAGAGATTCAAACTGTACCAACGAGCGAAAAACAGAGACATCTGGTAAAGCATACTACATTCGGTCTAAAACGATTTTCCAAAAAAATTTTCCAAAACAATGCCAAAAAGTATTGTAATTGCATCAGTATTACTGCGAAGATAGTTGAAAAATTGAGGCAAAGATGTGTTCATAGTATTCGGGACAGGCAACGCCTATTAATGCAAATTGATTTGTACCTTTTACTATGCAATACATGAATATATGTATTGAAATTTGCCTTGGTCCAAGTTCATATTGTTTTTTCGACATTATAGCAAAAAATATTGAAATAATATCGAACAAAAAACGAAAAGAAACGCACTTAGATTTTCAACATTATGGACAAAATTGTCGTAAAAATGTCGGAATTAAATTTTTCGAAATTATAATCTATTTGTTTATATTGCGTATATATATAAATACAAATTATTTGATAAGTACCTAACATATGTACTAAGTACTAAGTACTTTCTCATTGGGTACATGCAAACAGTACATAAAATGCTCAGGAAGAAAAAGCCAAATCGCATTAAATCATTTAATTTACTCCTTTATGCTGGAACAGTGCACTTGTCTACGCCAAAATTAACACAACAACAGTACAATATGAAACAACCCTTTACTACATGTAAATACTACATATATATGAATGTTGGTATATATCTGTAACCCTTTCGCGTATACAATGTTGCCGCAGTAGTTAATATTGGTATTGTTACTGTTGTTGTTCGTCTTGTTGTTGGCGAGTTATTATTGCTTGAAATGCGTTCGAGTATGAAATTCCCGCATACTCTTCTGTTTTGTTCATTAAAATGAATTTACATATAGTACATACGGATACGAGCACAAATAGGTACACTATAAAATTAAGTGTACTAAATGACAATGCGTATTGTGTTTGGAAAAAAATTGATAGACATAACGTTCGTACTGTTGCGGAGAGTAACAGTCAAGAGCAGTGGCAGTAAATGTCTTCATTTAAAAGTTATTAAAATGGAAGAGCATAGACTGGAGGTACGTGTACTTATGTTGCAATGCCGTTGATCCTTCATACATATATGCAGTTAGATTTTTGTGTGACACAGTGTTTAAGTTGCTCATTTAAGCTGCGCCCTGAATTAAGTGCTTGTCAGATGAACTTTTTTAATTGCAAGCTATATACAACTATATTTGTACCTAAGACAATCGATTGTACTATGCAACCTGATATGGAATACACAATCTGTTGTACAGTTGGCAGGCGCGAAACATGCTGTGCCTCGTTGTGCTGTGACCCAAGAGAGCAATTCTAATTTCACTGCAATTTTGCAGCAATATTATACCATATTCCATTTCTGCAGCGGATCAACGTTGATTGTGCTTCTCAACTTGCTCGTCATATCAACTTCATTTCCGGTGGAATTAGTGGTTCTCGATTGTGACGGTGGTTGTGTCATAAATACATATAGTATCCTCGATGATTTGTGCATTCTATGTCATACTGTGTATGAAGAAGAAGAACAAGAAGAAGAAGAAGAAGAAGAAGTTGAAGGGAGTTCAGTGCTCAGTGCTCCGCGTTGGTGCGACACTAGACGGTTGACTCGACGGTTGACTTTGAACACTTTGCAATCGAACAGAAGGCGGAACAAATACCGGATAATAAAAGCTACTCCCGTCCGTCTTGTACAAAACAATACCGGAAAGTTAGGGGTGAACAAAATCCGCTGCTACCAGAGAGGGTGAATGCGTTGATGCGCGTTGACAAAGCGCATTTCTATTCATTTAGCAGGGTTGTCGTTCGCTGCTTACCATGGCAATGCTAATGGCTATGACGATGACGATAAGGATGAGGCTGCTGATCGACCGACGTTGACGGTCTTAAAACGATGATTAGGTTGTTATTTTAATTTGCCTATTGATATGTTGTTGGGCTGATGCTGATGTTGCTGCTGCTGCTGCAGGGTATTCATTCTGTGTATTTATTCCGAGTTTGTTTTTGGTGCGTAACAAGCTTTTTCATTGTTTCATTGTTATTATTACATTGTTGTTGCTGTTGTTGTTGTTTTAGTAGTTGTTGTTGTTGCCATAAAGCCTTTAATGGGTGCAGAGATGAGCATTGAGCATCTCTCGTGAGAGGTGAGGAGGTGAGGTGGGAGAAACGCGCAATGTATTTAGCAGTCACAGTGGTCTTTGTCAACGCGCGCTAACCGCCTGTAACGTGTTTGCAATTTGTCATCGATTTTGTGTTCTATTTAGTGGGGTGATGCTATGCTATGCAAGCTCACTTACTGGTGGCATTGGTGGTGGTGGTGGTGGTGGTGGTGGTGGTATGTAGTACCATAATGATACTGATGGTGGTAGTTACTAGCAGCAATTGTGAATTGTGAATGTTTTAATTGGCCTAATTAATAAATTGACTTTTAATAAATATTTGAGTTGGTAACTAGCATCAGTAAATGGCTCTTCTGCTCTTGCTGCTGATAAAATGCATTCAACATAATTACTGACTTCTATACAAAAAAGCCAAATATTCAGGAATTTTACGGATGGATTAAAATACTTATATCATAATTATGACAATTTATTTATTGCTTAGACCTTGACGATTTGCGCTAAAAGCAAAAGGAAGAAAAAAAAATAAGCACACCACCCCAAGTATTTTTATTTTCCACAGTAATTCAGCAACCTTTACAATTTATGACTCTCATGCGATTAAAAGAAACAAAGCGAAAACCTTTCAAAATAATAAAACCCCCAAAAACACATTAGGAAACCACTAGCAACAAGACACGCACGCACGTATGCACGCATACATTTTGCAGCAGCATACATTCACACAAACACTCGTTAGCATTCGTATTTGCATTTCCATTTGCATATTGCATTCTTCCACACACAAACACACACACACACATCATCACACGCGCTTGTATGTGGGTCGCAAAACAATACAGACCAACAACCAACAATCGCTTCCGACAACAGGCAACAACGCCCGCGCACGCATTATTTTATTTATTCCTATTTATTTTTCATTTTATTCTTTCAATCGATGTGAAGAGCAGTGAAAATTCGAAAATCCTCGTGGAAAAATTTCATAATTTTTACAGCTGATTTCATTCGTCCGCCTCAATGCAGCTCTACTCTGGCCGCATCTCACTTTCCGTTTACAATCGCTCGTCTACTTACTTGTTTGTTTGCAGCTTGTGTTTCTGTTTGTATTTGTCTACTTGTTTGCATTGTATATCAGTTGTAGCAGTAGCAGCAGCAATAACAACATCATGCGCCAAAGTGTCCTTGCACCTCGCATGAGTTCGCGAATGCGAGTTTGAGTGTCATCGAATTATTAATAGTACGAGTATGGTGTTCCTTTGGGAGTGTCAACACTTCTGGTAGACTGCTGGTTCATTTCAATTTTGCGCCTGCTTGTCTGTGCAGAAGAGGGAAGCGATGGAAGGAGGGAGGGAAAGGAAAGGGTACCGACCAATTGTGAGGCACGTTCGCTTGGGAATCAAACAAATGTCTTTAATCTGTCAGAGTGGCAAAGTGTCACGAAATGAAATACAGAAGAAAGACGCACCCGTCACACAGTCAATCCTACACGTTATCGATTGTACAATGTGTAAGTATGTAGGAAGGTACGTAGTTGTTCAATTTTTATCTTTCAACTACGTTTGCCTATAAATTGTAAGACTCTCTCTCTCTCTCTCTCGCTCTCTCTTTGCTATCCTATAGGCTTTGCAAGTGGATGCCATAGATCATCATTTATGATTTGCATGCATAGATACATATGTAAAATGGGTGTACCATCGGTCGGTTTCTTTTATAATTGCCTATTATTTTAATACTAACAGATTTTTAGCGCCAAAAAGTAACAAAAATTAATTTATTAACAACGATAGCATAATCTTGCATTTCAATAAATGTTGGAAATAATAAAATGGTCGTACAGCGGCCTAGGTCGACCTATAAAAGTGGGATTTACAAAACTTTTGTTAAAATTCAAAGTATGTGCGTTAATCTATGTACTGGCCAAATATTGTTGCCGTAAATGGAATATTATGCAAGTTATAAATGGGATTATATTTTAAAGATGATGAGACTTGGATGGTGCTTGCTTTTCATCATTAAGCACTTGGGCCATAATAAGGACATGTGTGATGAGAGACTAATAAAGTGGGGTTTTCAATCATTGAGTCAGGGCTCGAACTCTCAACGAAACAAATATCGTTGAATAAATTAAACGATGTTTATTTTTGCACTTTTACGAAAAAATCAACCTATGGCGCACCCTCCTAAGAGTAATTCAATTCAACACTGATAGAGAGAAAGATTGGCGCCATGGACTCATGAAAACAACATTTTGTGCCTAATTCGATTTGTGTCAGTTCAACACTTTTTATAATTTTCGCATCCATTGATTCGAAGATTATATTATTTGCTCTTAATGCGATACAATGTGCAAGATGTTTATCAAGAGAGTGTACTCTTTTGTATTTCACAGAGGATTATGTACCGACAACCTACACCACCGCCAGAGTCATGCATTAGTCTGTTGTAAAGTTCACCAACCACTGGAATAAGACCAGTTCATAGTTGTCGGTTTTTTTTTTGTGTTGTTGTTTTTCTTCTTCTTCTTCTTGTTCTTCACTCGAACTACGAATATCTGCTTCAATCAATCTGTACGTCCTATCATATCGCAGCAATTTCAATTTCGATCTAAAAACATGCATAAACAAAATACGTCACGTCATTTGTGGCTCAAACTTTGTCATACTTTCGTATTCGGTCGATTTCGATTTCAAAAAATCCTGCAGCCTTAATTGTCACAATATTTTTTGCATTCAGAGGAATATTCCTTCATTGACGATTCACTAAATGTAATGAAGCAGTGAGAGATATTTTGTGAATACATATACTATATATAATTTTTTTTTTTTTTTTGGCAAATGGGGGTGTATGCAATGTATTGTTGTGCTTTTTTAAGGATTCGCTCAATATTTATCATCACCACCATCATTGTCATTACTATCAACGTCGTCGTGAGTATCACTTCGTGGCTGCCAGTATATTTTCATTGCAATTCGATGCGTTCATGCTGTTGCTGCTGCTGCTATTGCTTTACGAACCGATACTAATCTGATTAGTGTCAGACTGTAGACAAAATTAATATGCATTGCAACAAGAGCATACAAAAAATAGTTAATAAAAACTACACATTTGATAGACGAAGCCCGAGAAATAAAGTACTCTCTATCTGAGCCACATTACTTAACGATTTGTAAAGTGGTACTATATGTTATATTTGAGGATATTTATGTACAAAAGGAACTATAGTGGAATTCTCGATGCGGTGGATATGGTCTTGGAAAAGGGGTAAATGCAACATATTATTGCGAAGTACAGATGTACAGATTAGAATTTAATATGCGCTTGAAAGTATGCAACACTAAAAACCTATAGCATGTATTTGTCATGCATTTGCAATACTAGTTTGACACTTCGAACAGCTGACAAAATAAAATGCAAATAAAATTTTTTATTAAGTTGTTTGGTCGTTGATTAGAAATATGGGTTGGAAATATTTGCTTATGTTGCAATTTTGCAAGATAATATGGTGACTGGATGGTGAATACCACTATTGTTTAATATGCATAATTGATATCGGTGATGTGTGTTTGTGTAATTGCACTCTAACGAGAAGGATTTTTAAATATTCACGTAGTATCTGGAGTTTTTATATCCTACACTCAAAGAGTTAACAGTATACTGAAAGAGTGGTTAAGTTAGTAGATTTAAGAGTATTTATTCACACTTTGGGCGCGAAAATATGCAGTCAAGAAATTGTATTGCACTGAGATTGAGTTTGCTAATGCTAATGCTAATGAATGGGTAGGTTCGAAAATGATTGGAATCGGATGAAAACTATAACCTATAAACTTTTAAGACTAGAACTTTTGGTTAAATCACACTTACAGACTGTCGTTTTCGATAAAATTCATTTCTTGTAATTAGTAGATGCTCAAATCTTTTCTTAATATTCTAAAAGCAAAATCAATCACGTTCCATGACGATATTGTAGTGAGTCTCTCATAACGTTGCACACACCCATCTCCATTTCTGATTTTGTCTTAATATCAGACTTGACAACTTCCTGTTGAAGATCATTTACGTTATCACATAATTCTCCAAAGTGATTTCGCAATGAGAACATTAATATATTTAGAGATAATTTTAAGTGATTTCACCAAATATTCCCGTCAATACTATGTACATCTATATGTATTGGTAACGTAATCCTTCCGTCATTTGGAACAGCGTGTCGTTTACGTACGATTATAACACTGCCGAACGACGTTCGTGGCCTAATAACGGCTGAAATCATAATACAGCCAGGCGTGAGCTAGCTCATTCTATGTGCATTTAACGCAGAAAACCCTTTCTTTGGGTGTCAATGTTTTCGTTATTCTCATATACAATGTTTGAATGGTGCCAATTTAGTGAAAATGCCTTGTGGGATGTGAATTGAAGCTTGTGCATCGTAATCACGTGGAAAGGCGAGAAAATTCCTTTTTCTGGTGTCACCAGCGAAGCAATAAAGGGTTGATGCCAGCGAATGCTGCTGATGCTTATCATTAATCATTAATAATGAAATGTGTTTAAGCCCGTACGAGGTGCGTGCGTTCCACACCAAATGCTGGTATTAAAGTATGCAATTTGGTACTGATGAAGGCTTTTAATTTAGCATCTCAGCAACGCCTTTTCTGAGATGGTTAGAGCAAAAGGGGTTGTTTTCACAAACACATACGCGCGCGCAAACACACACACACACACACACATAAATATTCATATATTCATATGATTCGCATGGTTATTAGAGTGAAGTACCTGTTAACAATACAACCGATGTATTTTTTGTAATTTGACCTCAGGCTATAAGTTACTAAATAGCACTTGAATAAAGCGCCATCTATTTCAATGAGTGTTTGTAATGATAAGTGCACTAAAATGCCACAACAGTGCAATGCATTCTAAGTATTCGCCATTGTACATATGTGCTCGGTAAAGCTCTTATATTTTAAATTGAAAATCCTGCGGGATTCAAACTTCAAAAGTTTTAATCTTTACACATAAAAAGGGAAACAACAATATATTGTATTATTGTATATACAAAAAAAAAAAAATAAATATGTGGCACTTAAAGCCCCAAAGGGCTCATTGGCCGAGCTTCTCTTCTATTACTGTTGTGCGTCTTAAATTTTGGACAGTATTAGAATGGACCTACTTATTTTAGCCGGTTCCGAACGGCAGAACACTTGTGACATCACTTTTTCTGAGCTTTGTCACAGAGTTATTTTTAGAAGCTTTTTCATGACAAGTTGTTACTGTCGGAAGAATTGCCAATTGCTTGCCGACAGGTGGGTACCATTCGAAAGAAAAATCTTTTCGATATAAAATTTGTTATGCATCAGCCGGGTATTGAACCACGACCTACAGATCAGAAGGCGAACACACTAACCACTGAGCTACGGCACCCACTGTATATACGTATGTTTTTTTTCACATACATTTGTACATATGTATAAGTAAATACAATACATAGACATATTGTCATAGTCATTTTTTAACTATGAAATGAATTGGTAGTCTCAACCCTCTAGTCCGGCCAGAGTAGATGGTAAGCGTTCATCATTCATTATAAAATATACATGCAATACATACTCAGAGTACACTATACGTGCAACGATGCCATCGAGTAATAACATGATAACCTATCCAAGAGGTGCTGGACCAGAAAATTTAATTTAGCGCTTTAAGTGCGTTTCCTTTGATCAACTACAATCGAATTTCCAGCAATAAAATTCTACGAACTGTGATGTGCTCGTGCACCGTCCTCCCACAAAGGCATCATACATCTACATAGTACGGGTAGTCGTACAAGCCAACGACATTCACAGAGGCTGTCAAATTTGTGTGGATGGTGTGAGTTTATTTCATTTTCTGTTTGATCATGATTTTGTCACTTGCTGGAGCTTTTTACGTGGTGACAACGTCAATGACGATAATTTCAGTTACGCGCGGTATTTTTCATTTGTATGGGTTAGGATCGTAGCTAGAAATCTGTAAGTAGAGGCAAAATCGAAGTGTTGCGGTATGCAATGTCAAAGGTGTCGTATAAAAGGATGTAATGTTGTTACCAATAGTCCATTATTTTTATGTAGTTAAAAAAACTGAAAAAGTACTGTGGGGTCATTTGTTGGAAAATTGAAAGACGTGACAATGAGACATGAGATTCTCAAAATGACTTTGCAATTTGCTGTATCAATTTTGAATTTGGAGAAAATCTATGATGCATTTCTCGAACGAATTCTCCGATTCGAATGAATAATCGCTTGTTGAAAAGTTTATTAAACATGGAATATTTTGAATATTTTTTACCATAAAATGACGTAACAATTCTGTGTAAATATTATATTATTCCATCTAAGAAAACAATATTTGGTACATGAATTAATGTTGTAGTTCGCAATGATCTGATGAGAAATATACAAACTAATTCCGTTATTTAATACAGGGCCCATACGAGGTCACAGGCATCTTTGAAACTTTCACCCGTCATAGCTTACGTTATACTCTATTCAGAACAACCATGCATGGTATGTAGATTAATATTATAGTGAAAAATGATCTTGCAAAATATGGTTGAATTTCAACCACGACGATATGATTTCGTGCACTAATGAATTACCTTACGAAAAATGGATGAGCCACTTCCATTATACATATAATTTAGATCCCCTACAAAATTTCCGAAAACTTTTTCACTTGAAATCGCCATAAAGTACTTGATTATTATTGCAGCAAGGAAATAATTACATTAAAAATAGCCGAGTCACACTCACTATTTAATGTAGCTCCCATACAAAGCTAAGAACATTTGTTAGATCTGACTTAATCCTCCATCTGACACAATATAAGGAAATAATTTTGCCAGAACTTTTTGTATATAGAATCGTACTATTAGAGAGAGAGAGAGAGAGAGAGAGAGAGAGAGAAAAATTCGCAAGAAATTGCCAAGTCACAGCCACTATTTAATGTAGCTGCCATACAAAGTCATTGAAATTTTTTTAAATTTTAGATTAATCCCACAAAAAATGTGTGAGCCACAACCATCCGCACAAAAATTTGTATTGTACATATTATGTAATATGTGATTTTATATGTTTGAGATTATACCATACAGTTTATACCCTAACATTCGATTATGGCTCAGGGTGTAATTAGAGTATGTCGGCCTAGGCCGATTGCAACGCTATTTCTACTAGTGCCTCTTCGATACGGCACTGTTATGCTTGTGTATATAGGTACTTGTAACAAGCGAGTTAATTCATTTTCGACTACATAACATGTCGAAGAAATTCGCCTCCATTGTAATTGGAATATATACTATGTGCATTATACATACAAATATATAAGAATTTTTGCTTGTGAAATCATCTAGAATCGCTAAAGAATCCTTCAACTTCTGTTCTGAATAGTCACTATATGATATGTAGTAGTTTGCCAAAGAAACGTCCTTTACTATTCAAGTGGTTTCGCATAATTTGACAAATTAGTGGCATAATTTAAACAAAGAAGTATCATTCCGATATGCCTTAGGCCATTTCTAATATACTTACATATGTACATGTATATGCGAATAGTGCGATATTAGCTGAGTTTAAAAAAAACCCCAAGACCGCTGTTTACCTACGGGCAAAAAGCGAAAGTTGATTTTTCTACGCATCTTCATGAGCGTACATATGCCTGTATGAGTACTAAAGAAGCAATTATGCCATCAGAATTGTATTTTGCTCAAGGCGTTAGTGAATTTGGGTTATTTTGTGACAGATGTGCGACAAGTTTTTTTTTTGTTATTCCCTAAATTCACCATGAATTGTAGAATAATAATAGTGGTGCTACTAACTACTACGAATACATCATTTGCTGATAGTGTGTGGATAGAAGAATATTTGTTTATTCATGTGACATTGTTGTTCACAACATACGCCAACTATCCGTTTATGATATTTCGAAGATTTTTCTATATACATGCGTATGTGTATGTGTATGTATGTATATAAGTAGGTAATTATTTTTCAATTATTTATGAAATAAATCGTGTGATCGATCATTGTTACGGTGCGTTTGGTGGTGGTTGGATGGTGCGGGTGCATGTATGTACTATACTCCTATCAATACATGGATAAACATGTGAATGAATACCATATTGACGTCCCCAGACGCACCTTATGAAATTCTCATTAAATGCAGTTAACTCCGCCACCATCACCACCACCATCGTCGCCACCACGTGCAGCTAAAGACGTTTTTAATGAAATTCCTCATTATTGGTGACTCAGCGTTTGCTTTTTGAATATGTGTTCGTTTAGAGAGAAATCATATCATCTTGTTGTACGAGAAGAAAATCATACCCGAATCAAATTAACTTCAGATTAACTTTAGCAATGTCGAGGCGAGGGAGGATTGGAAATCGAATTTGATTTTGTATCGGTTTCATAAATGATGACGACTACGACGACAGTGGTGAGGAGAATAATACCACTGCTTGTCAACATGATACGGACACGCTAGTCAATGTCCGCGTAAAACCCTTTAACAATGATGCTGCTTCTGCTGCTACTGCTGCTACTGCTGAGGGTCGATAGTTAAGCATGACAGACACTTTTGTCTTTGTGGAACAACCTTGGCACCCTCACACAGCAAACATTGGTTTATTTCTATAAAATGTTTATCCTTATTAACTTGAATTCGACATATAGACACACACAGCTACCCACAAACATATATATAGAAATCCTTTTTGCAACGAATTGTGTCTCGCAAAATCGCACCCACATATTGTATATACGCGCTGCTGTCAAAATATCCTTTGGGGTTGTTGTGGCGTTCATTTATTGTCCTATTGATAAAAAAAAAAAAAAATAAATAAATAATAAAAAACCGCATGCATGCATACAATATTTGTCATATAGTCGTCCTATTTTTCTTTTCCTTTGCCCAAAGTCGGAATCTGACGCAAAAAATACCAAAAACATTGACAAGCAGATAGTAAAAACGAAGAACGACGCAAGACGCAATATCAAATTGTAGTCTCAGAGATTATCCCAAAAGAATGTCTTCGCACGATTGCCCAAAGTGCATGGATGAATGTTGCACACACACACACACACACCGTCTCTCAGCATGTTGGCCTACGACGAAGGCAGATGTCACAATTGAAATTGAATTAAAGTGCAAAGGAAGATTGATTGTCGGAAGTTCGACAAGGTTAGACGAGTATGTAGAACACCCAACGCATTCCGCTTCGCTCCATATCAGACTAACTTGAGTATAATGTTGCTGCTACACTTCATTTAAAACTTTAAATTGTGTTTGTTGTTGAAATTGAGTAAACTATCTTATTCAACCTTTCATGCTTTTGCGTACAAAATGGAGTGGGAGATTACGTAAATTCGACTAAAATCATATAGTGCTGACGATATATACGAGTACTCTTCTATGTACACCACTGTAGACGTATATATCGTAAGAGTGGAATGTTCGTCATCTTCTTGAGAAAAGCGCATTGAAACAAAAATGAAATAAAGAACAAAAGCAAATGAAAACAAGAAAAAACCAAAAATACAGTAAAATGAAGGCAGTGAGTGCTTTGCTTAATTTCGCTGATTAACGAAACCAATTTAAGTAAATTGAACATCTTGAATATCTACAAATAGCAAGACAGCAATTTTATTTAGCATCAACACAGCTTAGATTGCTTCTAGTTAGTGTGGATGGCTTTGTGGGGAAAACTGTGCATACGTAAGGATGCTACCATACATATTAGGATTGCCAACTGTTGGTAATTCGTCTGGCTCAAATAAGTGTGAGTCAGAAAATACTAGATTTTCTAATTGGGACTAGGGGTTTGATTTCACGATATAATGTGAACCAGTCTTTATTTTTTCGAACCTTCATTTGTTTAGGTGATAGTGCTATTTGAACTATGGCTGGAATAAGACTTCAGCAACGCTTTTCATACTGCAAAATTATTATGAAGATCAACGTTCTACAAAAATTAACAATATCGTCAAATAAATGATTTTTTGTTGATGTCAAATGTCGATTATATCGTGAACACAATCCTTGAATAACTCAAGAACAACCGATATATAGTCGAAAAGTTACTTTTTGGTGTTATCTTTGGAATCCATGAAATCGTTGTTTCACACTACTATGGAAGTGATGGGCGATCGAGTTATTTAACTTCATTAGACTTTTTCCTTTGGTGTTATTTGAAAACTAAAATGTATAACGGATATTTCACAAGCAATCCAAGACCATAAAACCACCGCTCGAAATGAAATATATGTAATTGAAGAGCAAATTCTGCAAAAAGTCATTGCAACGAATAATTTATTGCAGTAAAACTCGTGGTGGACATTTTAGCAATATTGTTTTTCGTATTTAATTGCACTGAATCAAGTTATCATTTCATAATAACATTTGGAAAAAATCTTCAAATATATATAAAAAAATTTTTCCGAATTTTACCATTATAGCTTGTGCGAGATAAAATCCAAATATTCATCAGTAACGCCAGCTTTCTGCTTAACGCATTCCTGACCTAGTGAAGAAAATAGATATTAGGCATCGCGGTTCAGGAAGAGAATATTCTCAATTTTTTACCTCCTATTCTCAACATTCGAATATTTTTTTCATATTACACTTTACTTAGAGGTTTGTTGAAAACGTTGCAACTCTCAAACACTTATCGCTAAAGCCGATATACATAGTATGTTTCCATAGTTTCAAGTCCTGCACGCACTTACTACGCTTAAACAGTGGCGACATCTATTGATTTTTATATGGAACTTCTCTTTCAGTACTGTTGTGCGTCTTAAATCTTTGGATAGTATCAGAAGGGACCTACTTATGTTATATTGACAACACTTTTTTTGAGCTTTTTCGCAGAGTTCTTTTAGAAGATTTTCGATGGCAAGTTGTTACTGCCGGAAGAATTGCTAATTCCTTGCCCACAAGTGGGTATTTTAAATTTTACGGTTGTACTTAAGCCGGGGATTGAACCCACAACATTTAAATCAAAACGTCAACACTGAGCAACGGCACCGCTTATTAATATATGAAAGAATTTCACAGCCTTAACTTTAAACTGTTAAAACGTCATGCCGTCAAAAATTTATATTTGCGTGCAAAAGTTCTTAGTGTGTTTAGATCCCCAATCATTAAAATGAAATTTTAGTCATGTTTTAAACTGGATGCAACTTTCACCTAGCTCTCTACCGCACGCAGGTAGAGAGTGGCAGAGAGAACATTGCAAATTAAGAATGGATTCGTCGCCGAAATCTGGCGGGAGTAAAGATTTGATTTGTTATGCACAAGTTAATGAAATACCAAAATTTAGCGATGTTTTAATTTGAAGGATCTCCTCTGGGCTTATCGCAGGGACCTAAACACCGTAAAAACACCAAAGTTTAACGTGTAGAAGGGAATCGTAACAACATATTGGGAGCAATACCGGTATTTTTCGCAATTTGTATCTGGCAACCATATACAGTGCGTATCACAGAAACATTTGAAGTCATCTAAGAAAGTACGTGTATTATGAAAGCAAGTACATACGCAAAAGTTCATTGTCTGTGATTATTTTGTGCCTATTGTTAGGTTCGTGTCCGTATACTATGTATGTACTTATATTCTCAACATCAAAGTAGCTTTGTAGCGCTTATTAGTCCTAAAAAATCCCCTGAGATAATAAGGCTCGTGCAACTGATTATGAGTATTGCAGCAACCTCCAATGTTTCCTTTACTCGATTGGCGATATTTATTATTTCATGTTCTTAAAATAAGACAACACACATCCACTATATAAGCAAATATACGTTATTTTGTAGCTTTAGCGCGGCACCGGATAAGATATTGTTGCTCTGTAATAAGCATAATAGTATTAATACACTTTTATTGCCACAATTTAGTGAGGCACAATAACACAGCAGGCGTCAAAGGTCATTTCGGAAATCTTTAAATCATCTTTGACGCGTAATATTTGTAATTGTACCAGCGTCACGGCGACTGCTTTACATATTCATATGGGAATAGTGATAGCAGAGCAGAGCAGACAATTGCCATTAAGAGAAGAATTTGTAACAATATACGTAAGGAGTCGTATGTAGCTGCAGGATAATGCTTGATTCGAATGAAATCAAGGGAACACACAGTGAACATTTATATACTATATAACCACTATGTACTAATATAGCGATATGAATAACTTATGAGAATGCAAGGGGAGAGCATTTGTTTGTTTGTTTGATTTAAATATTATTCTTTATTAGAATGCTCGATACTGGCGAGCGTTTGACGCCTTTATTCAATCATTTGTGTTTTTTGTCTAAGGCAGACAAAAGGGAAAAACAAAATGTGAAGGATAGAATCCATGCCATGAAAAGTTTTGGGAGTTTAATTAAATGCTCCACTGCATTGAAGTGCATAATAATATGCGCTTGCCAATAATGCATTGGCACATACATAGTACATAGTATACGATTTATATGTACACAATATGTAGTACCTACATACATACTCGTATATCATCGGACACAAACATCTTGTTTGATTGTGCTAGTGCTGGTGCCAGTGTTGCTAGTGTTGGGCAACATGTGCCGCTGCGCGTGATTTTGTCGAATACACGAACTTAATGAAGCTCTTTAAGTCACGCAATGGCACAAATGGAACCACAAACAACGCGCGATTTCAGTAGTATGTTAAAGTTTCCATTAACACTATGAGGATAATTAAAACTATTTGACACTCAAATCTAGATTGAAATGCGGCAAAATAAAAACATGTACTTAAGTACACTCGTACGGACATGCAACCATACAGAAAACGAAATTGAATCGGCTCGTACATAAGAAGTTCATTTTAAAGCACGAATTAGAGGCCACAAATGGTGTTATCTCAGATGCCGAATTAGGCTTCATACAAAATCGTTAGTAGGTATATGTATTCGTAGTAGGATGGCGCTATAATGTCTGCGACTTGAAAAGGTCGTCGTACGTACGATTCGTACAATGCAATAGCAGTTTTGAGTATTTACTTTATGTAAATAACATTATAAAATCGAGATCAGATTATGCTAGCGAAATAGATCCAAAGTGATCACAGTGAAACATATCGTCTTCTAATAACAATATTAATTTCTATCGGATAGCCTGGAAGTCCAGTGGTTAGGTCTGCCTCAAGATATTTTTTCTTTTGCCTATTTCTGTTAAATACATATTATTTTCTTTGGCGAGTATTCATATTTCACTATAAATAGGCGCCTTTATTGCAGAAAACTGTTCTCTCTATACCTTCGCAGATGGCTCTAATTTGGATTAAATGGAAGCTGGAAGACTTGCTACCGACTTATAAATCACTGTTCTGTTTTTCGGACAAGGATTATGACCATAAACGAGGTGACAAATTGGATAAAATATTATCCAGTAATTCTTGCGAGCCAGACTGTCACAAAATTCCAACACGCCCACCAATGACGATTGTACATAAATATTGAGCACCTCACCGAACACTCAACAACTGACATAAAGAGTGATATTTCCTTTTGTACACCAATCTAAATGGTTCGAAAATCAATGATCGATTACAATATTTTTCTTTCTGCTTCCTTAATTCAATTTTCCTTCATCTCTTTGGATATTTTTCATCTTTTCCTTCTTTCTTTACACCCTTTCTGTACATTCCAAAATCATGAATGCGTAAGGTTGATATTATTATTAATATTGTAATTTCTAAAAAAGTCAAGCACTACTACAGTAAAAGATCTTTTGTGCTAAAATAACACCATTGAATCAAATAATGTTTGATACCCAAATGCGAACAGTGCTTAATGCTTTCCTTCTACTGCGGGCTAACGCTGGTCAGAGGAATTGAATATGTGGAAAGATCTCGAGACGTCTTTTCAACTTAGCGCCTGCTTTCTTAATTGTATCTAAAAAATCATTTACTGAAGCTAATTTATTTCCGAGTGACTGAAGAAGGTCGTGCTGAATATTTTCCTTTTAGTAAGAGCTAACGCTGGAAAACATTAGTAAATATGTAACAATAAAACAATATTAAATTAAGGTTCCTAAAAATTTTGAAGCTGGAAGCTGTCTCATGAGCTTTTTGGCATGCCTAGTCCAGGATTGTTGTTTCGGTAGAAGTTTCATTGGTTCCTTCTCCCGAGGACCTTAGTAGCTCAAAGCATAGTTCTGAAGTGATCGAATAAAATGCAGCATCCATTTTGTCAACTTCTTCCGCAATATTATGTCTCTGAATCCCAGGATGGTTCTGGAATGGCTTTCAGCTTAGATCCTTAAGGGCAACCATTGGAAGCTTAATTATCCAAGAAGATAAAACGCATTTGACATTTGCTTGAAAGATACTCAGCTGAAAGGACACTCGGCCAAAAACTAAAAGGTTCTGTGTTCCTGGTGTTTGGTCCAAACACACCATTGTCCATCTTAGATCCACCCGTTTACCAAGTATGAGTGCAGCAATTATTGTGAGGTAAGAGATGTTCCACTATTCATGTTTTGTTGGAACAATGATTCGGAAGTTTCTTGTCAGGAAAATGGATCTAATATGAGATATGCCTTATCAAACCTTAATTCTGCTTATGGGGTATAATTTAAAAATTGTGCACATACATATGAGTAGATATTCTCATAATATAGCTATTTGAAAACAGAAATATAATAATTGTATTGTAAGATTGCTGGCCAAGAGGTTTTGCAGCAACAAATGGGTGCTGTTTAAAATAAAAGCACATGCGTAGTTGGTAAGATTTGGCCAATTTTGTGGGTTCAGCTGAGATGACATTTTGTACAGTTTGACATGTTGATTGATGCATCGCTACAAAATGATCGAGTCAAATCAACAAAGGCAGGTAGACAGACGGACGAGTAGAGAGCAGCTGAAACATTGAATTCATACATTCGTGGAAAACAATGCTTGAATTTCATATTCGTTTCTACCTCACATACGTACAAGACATACTGCGAGTATTATACATTCTATAGTCACCACTGAGTTACCAAATTGTAAGAATTGCAAGGAACTATATATCAGCTAAAGTGATCAGAGAATAAAGTAGAGGGAAAGTATGCGTGAGTCCGTGTGTGTACATGTTGTGCTGTAGTTTTATGAAAACTTTCGATTCCAATTGTTATGTGGCATGGCCCTCGGATAAAAATTATACATACAGGTAGTCAGTCAGTCAGTCAGTCGTTCATGTTCATCAACATTTCGATCATTCAATATACGCACCTACGTTTCTTCCCGCTGCTATGGATGTGAATCTTAAACTGTCAGTTGACGATTTATGTTACTTAGGATCTGTCTGCACTATGACGACGACGACCTTATGGATGGATGAATGTGATCCAATTTTCATTTTTTTTTGTTTTTGTTTTGTGAACAGCACTTAGTGGCACTATGCTCACCACTCATTGTTGCTACTACTATAGCACGTTGTTTTGGTCGTTTTAAATTGTCTGTAAAAATTCCCCGTATTCACCGTTATGACCATTGATTTTATAAAATCATCATTATAAGTACAATAATATTCTTTTGGTGTTGTTTTCCTTTAAGTCATGTGTTTATTCCTGCGTGTGTATTTGTGTGTTGTTTTCTTTTTTACTTTAGCCAAAATGAAGAAACGCTTCCGGGCACAAATAAAAAAAAAAACAGAATTTCTCTATATACATTCTTATACTAAGAACAACAACAACAACAACAAGTCATGTCAATCAATATTTTGTGAAACGCTTCTTGCATATTAAACAGTGCCGAATCTTATGTTAGTGAATTTTTTGGGGTTACCATACGAGTTAGCAATCGATATATGTGTGTCTGTGTGTGTGTGTGTGTGTGTGTGTGTGTCAGCTTCAACCTTGCTTACTTTATTGCTATATTCGAGATTCGGCAATATCCTGCGCCTTTCGCTTTTCACTCAACTATTAAACTGAATGTGTATAGTAATTCAGTCCTATGAATATACATATGTACATACTCGTACAAAGCAATAAATGCTTATAAATAGATATGTATATGTATATGTATGCATGCAGATTAGAGCGATCCTTAATTTCTTGGACAATAAGTGGCACTGGGTTGTCGGAAAAGACATGACGATTTCTTGGGGTGATAGCCACGACTTTTATTAATACAAGCGGATCAAGTTCAGTCGATGATATGTTGGCCAATTGGATTTACGAGATTTTTCAGCTTTTGGAAAGCTGCATTGCTCTGCGCTCGTATAACGATCGATATTTTCAAGCGAAAAATCGCATGAGCTGCTATCAATATGGAACGATCTATCATTTCAGTCGGAATAGTACTTCCAAAACCACAACACCTTTGCAATTCCACCATACAAAGACTTAATTGCAACATTTTTACCACTGTTTTATTATCACTTACGTTAATAATTGTTTTTTTTTTATAGCCCGTCACAATACGTTTCATCGCGGTGTTGTTTTCCCCTCGTTTGAGATGTGTATCGTTCTTGGAGCTGATAAGGTACCTAAATATCAATGATGCTTCCTGAGGTAATTGTGGACGATAGAATTACGGAGCGTTAGTGTCACCGTATTGGTGTACAATATACCTTAGGAGTCGCGGTACAAACGGGAAATATCTCCAAGTCTTATATCCTCGTATATCTAAGACGCCATCGTGTTGGCTTTTAAAAGATTGAAGTGTCATTGACATAAAAATGTGTGAAATTTGATAAACCACTTCTGGTGCTATGGATTTTGTAGAGCATCGTTTCACAGGCCTGCTGAGTGTTATTTACTATGAGGAAATAATAGAGTAGTGACTTAATATAAAAACCGAAAGATGCTATGAAATCAAACTTACTTTTTTATGTAAATTTTAAACTTTCATCAGACTGCAAAAGCGCTAATAGTGTGTGACTATCTATTGCGAAATAAGTTAACCTTTTCCGATAACCCAACATTGGAGATTCGTTTTTGTTTGGATTTGGATGAATACATTTACATTAGACAGTAGACGGAGGCCTTTGAATCAAGAACAAAATTTTGATAAAATATTTAGGAATATAAGTAATAATCAAAAAAGGCTGTAAATCTTTTTTAAGGACAGATGCAATTATAATTTTAGTATTTTTCCGGCGGTTCATTGATGCTTTATGAATAGAAGCTGTATACAAAAAAATGAATTCATGTATAATTCTCTATAGATCTAAGGACCATTCTAATATATTGTAAAATACAATATTCACTAGATAGAAGATTTAAAAATTGAAGTGAAATGTTTGATTCACCCAGACATTGCACTATAGAAAACTTTAAGGTTAAAATTAAGGTTTCGAAACTTTATGTAAAATGTTGATTGCTGGTTTGTTGTGAAGGTGTCCTCATGCGAAAATATATATTATTTACCTTGTCCGCTTTAGCTATAGATAGCTTGTAAACTAGTAGCTGATGATTTCGATATTTTGTGGTGGGCTTCAGTATTGGGCTTTTCTATTCAGTATTGGGCTTTTCTTTTCAGCTTTAGAATACAATACAATAAATCAATCTTCCAGTAGCGTTGTATGTAGCACAAAATGTTCAATATTACTCGAGTAAATATTTATAAACACAGGTTTGTTTGCAATGTGACAAATTTTAATAAATGTACTAATAAATTAGTAATTTTCGCATGCCTTACGTCTCATTTGGTAGTTTTTAGTAGGTTGGAAATTTTAGTAGATTTTATTAAATTATTATTTGTATCGAAATCAAATGTATGCTGATGTGCTTTTATTTATTCCGAAATGTATTTATTATGACAAATGGAGTAGACATGTATCTCGACAACTTAATTTCTCTACTCTATTTTATCTGGATTATCTTGGTGTTTTTGCCGCTGGTGGTGAATTGCTCGTTTAGATAAATTGAAGTATACTTCAGTCCTAAGGGCCGATCGGATCACAAAATACCTAATCTAGTCATGGAGCATTTGAGTGATGCTTTTAAACGCCATTTTAAGCAGAAAAGGCGTTTTAGGAACACTTATATTACTCCTTTGTTTGCTTTGTCTTGTTTATACATTTGCAATAGATCGAATTTCATATCATAATTTAAATACGGAAATTTATTTATAACATTAGTGCTCTGTTCGGTGATATTTGATCTCGAAATTTTTTTTTTAAAGATAAGGTTTCTTCACTTCTATTTTCGTGAATTTGTGAATCAGCAAAATGGTCGAATTTGAGGCGATACTAAGCTACAGGTTACTTTTCGGTCCGATTTGTGAGCCAAAGTCGAAATCGGGTTATGCTTCTTCAAGAATGAGAAAACTTGTTGTTCCCAAAAGTGGATGAACATTGTCTGGACGACCTTTGATTCAAAAGGATGGTGCCATATGTCATATTGGTCGCGAAATCATCGATTTATTGAAAGAAATGTTCAGTACCAAAATTATCTACAGAATTAGACCTGTACGATTGAAAAAATTTATTATTTCCATAACATGTGCGAGTTTTTTATTGAAATTTACAATCCTTTTTGTCTCCATTTTGAAATTTCTCAAAAATATTATTTCATTCCAAATGTTATTTGCAAAGTTATTGAAAAGCAACATTTTAGTTTGACAGCTACCTGAGTTTACACTTAATGGTTTGGTTGTAATAACTTTTGAAAAAATATTTGCCTTATGGATAAGGCAAAAACCTTATCTATGGTCAACAAACTTGGTACAATTTCCTATAATGCATTGCGTGAAATATCTACATACATGTATACGTGTTCGTGCCACATATTGTATTGCGGCCCTATGTACTATAAATACATACGTACGAATGGAATTTGTAAATTTGAAATTCCAAAGATTTTTACGAGTACTAAAGTATGCACTAGTTTTGTTTAAGCACACAACAAATTCCTTAGCATTTCATTGCATGTCCACCAGAGTGTATATATGGGAGAAGTGTATTGGGAATAATCCCAAATTTACAGACTACCAAATGTTTGGATATATTAACAATGTCCACCATTCGCTAGATTAGATAGTCTACAATATATGTATGAATTTCAATGAGGGTGAGAATGTTTGCGGAACATTAGCTAATCGAAGGGCAGCAATTATTAAGAAAAGCTACAAATTACAATACAACAGCTTGATTGAGGTATATATTTACCTAAATGCTCGAAATAAGCCAAATACCAAACTAATAAAACATTAAAGCAACAAACTCTTAAAAGAAGCCAACAAGGAGTTCGTCTCTTCTTATTGTCATTGCCTATAAATGTGATGATTTTGCTTTTTTGTTGCTTGGATGTATTACTCTTAAATAGTCTTGAATACATATGTCGATGCTAGGCGGAAACTACTTACTGGGAAAAAATAACAAAGGAAATTGTACATACGATTGGAATGTGCCTAATACTTGTAAACATTCTTATGTACATATGAGTACATGTGTATACACAATCATATAAATACATTAATATATAGCATGTCTACCCTTGTTTGTGTGTCGATTTCTGATGACATTTTTATAGTTTGATGTTTTAGGGCAAAAAAAAAAAAAACAACTTACAATGCGCACTAAGTTACCCTTAAGCTTATTATCGGCGAGTATTGTTATGTTCATCCTGTCTATGCCTTTTCGATTTTTTCCTCACCTCTAATGACCAACTTACTATGTCTCGCTCTATCTATTTGTCTACTAATGTCTTGACAATTCCTTTGGGTGGACATTAGGCTTCATATCTATCGCAATATTGATAACGAGTCAGTGATACTGGAGCGCAATAAAGTAACAGGTCATAGGTCACATATTGCAAATTGATTGTGGGAGGCTTTCGCTGATATGAAGGTGATGATTTCAAGCTGTTAAATGTTATTTTAGAACATTGCAAAATAAGTTGTTACATAGCAGCAACTTGTTGTTCCAAAGTATTGGGGATGTCCATAGATACATAGATATTTATATGTGATAATGATTGCGTGTCAACACTGGCGCGTAGATACGTAGTGGGGGAGAAACATATTGTATACTAAGGTGGGACAAATTGTATGGGACAACCTAGTACAGCGAAAAAGCGAAAAACCGAAAATGTCTATCCTTTTAAGCATTTTTTTCCAAGGAAGCAAAAAGAATTTTCAGATTTTACGCCGCATGCCTTTAGTTTTTAAAGCCAATTGTAAAGCGGCAATTTTGTAGGGGAGTTTCTATGAGAGAAGAAGATAGGCCGGAAGTACGTTTGGAGAAAATTTCAGCATGGGATGAATACTGGACAGTTATCTGGTTCTTTGTGGATTTTAAGGTCTTTTTATGTTCATTTTGTATGGGAGTGCTCTTAAGAGACGAAGATTAGGAGTAAGGATGTTCGGAAAAAATGTTTTGGAGGAAAAATTAATGGGGCCCGATTATATTGGAGGTAAATGATGAATATAAACGATAATTATGTTTGGAAACAATGATGGCGAGGAAAAATTAATAAGGTCTGATTATATATTTCAACTGTACGAGACCATTTGTTGATTTTCAAGTATTTTTGTGTTGGTATGGTATATTAGCTCCCTTAAGGTATGGGGTTAGGGCATGAGTATGTTGTATGTAAATTTTGGGGAGAAAAACAATAAAGAGAACTCACCGTATATTTTACAGTTATGGGTTTCCATACATTTTATATAGAAACCCCCTTAAGGGTTGGAGATGAGGATGTTTGATGGAACTGTTGAGGAAGAAAGCTACTTTTATAGAAACATTCACTTTTATTGGGCTACGCTTTGGGATGACTTAAATTTTTTGTTTTATTATGTTCACTCTACTACTAGTAGAGTGCCCAAAATCGAGAATATTTTCCTTTCTTATGAAAAGCAGCTTTAAATAATCAAAATTTTGATCCAACTTATTGCACATAGTATTCAAGAATATAATATCAATTTGGTAATCGAGCCAAAATACAGCAAAATTATAAAAATTCTAAATGTGTTGGAAGCATGATACAATATTTTGCTTTAGTCGACGCATTTGTTCATTCGCTACCGGTCATGGTGAGAGGGAGAAAGTGTCTGAGTATTGGCAACGACTAACGCCCACCCACAATGAACTCTTTTCTGAAATGCATTCATGATTGTACCTAGTTATTGTACCATACTTTGCTTTGTCATCAACTTTTAAAAGTCATTATTATCATTATTTTCCTTCTTAATATTTGTTGTTCTTATCGTTTGCACTTTCCTTCTTCTGCATATGAGTTTGTTTGTATGCATGTGTGTGTGTGTGTGTGTGTGGAACACTTATTGCCGAATCTCGACTCCACTTCAGTGCGGCGAAGACTCCACTTCAATTTGAGTGCATCAATGCGTGCTTCAGCAGTCTCTGAAATGCACACATATTATATGTATGTAGTTGTACAATATGTATATAGAATTGACGCCGGGATGACTCAGTGTTTGCTTGTTGTTTCACTCTGTGCTGATACAAGTGCTTGCACAGTGACTGATGCATTTCTTCAGCACACCAACAGCAATGTAAACGACACCCGGTGCTCTGGTAGTACTCTATACATCGATAGCACATTTAGACGCTCATTGTTTACACGCAATCTCAAACGAATAGCTTAAGCGTTCATTTTATGAACCATTCATGTGCTTGTTTATGTACCTAATAACCGTGTCGTAGTCTCGAATTCAGAATTGTGGAATTTGTCTGGCTCAAGTGGTTAAGATAACCGTGGTAATTTCAAATATTGTGGATAAACCAATTGAATCAGCGCTTCTTAATGATATAGTATTTATAATTAATCAGAGGCACACGATAAATTCTGACCATTACATTTTGCTGTTGAGAAGCGCTGCGCTGCCCTCCTGGTGTACGACTACAAGTTGTAATCATTGTAGATTCATCATCATATCAATGAAATTTGCTCACACACTCCATAAGCGGCAATGAAGCGCCTGTTCTCTTCTGACTTCTTACTTAATATTGCTTATAGCAATTGTTTGGCTAATTGATATGGCAAATCAGCAGACAAGTGACGATTACAACAAAATGAAACTGTATTTATACGTATATAATATTGCAATAAAACATAAACCACCACCACCACCACCACCACCACCACCACCTGCCATGCAATCCTTCACCCATTTTCAGCGTACCAACAATATGATAGTATACGCTTTTAAGGAAATACGTACGTACTGAGAAGTCATGTTCAATGTCGCCAATGTGTACGTGGCTATTCGCAATATTCCATATAAAATAATTAATGAATGTCATAGCAAATTTTTTGCGTTGCTGCAAGAGTATGCGAGTCACAGGCAATACAATACAAAAGATTCGATTGGTACTATTGGTGCGCACAGAGGCTAAAAGATGTAGTGTGTACTGGAATCACTTAATGAAGTTCCTTTACTACAGGAAAATATCATCAACCAAATATTATACCATCACCGTATAGACAATACATACTATATTTCTGCGTAAGTATAATATACACCATGCTGATATTCCAGCAAGCGTATGCCAACATACGAGCATAGGATCGAACGTTGGTCAACATATCTCGCATTTTTAGCGTCAATATTAACGTGAAACTGATGGATACGCGTTGGAGCACTACTATTCACATGTGAAATGTGAAACAAAGGGGATGTGCTTGGTTGGGGGAAGTAAAAATTTCAGAAAATAATTTTGAAACTAACTTTGGTATGCAACGAATGGTAGTGGGCATAAACGTGTAGGTATTTATGCATTATACGTTCTGCTATATCGTATATACCTACTCGTATGTAGGTATAGTAATGTCTGTAAGCATACGCAGACATGCGTTTTCTTAATAAGGCGAGATCTGTAACGCTGTGGCAAATTTCGGTGATACATATGACAAGCACAATAGCACTAATAACGTTTAAATAGCAATACAGTAATACTGATAGTATGCATGTATCCTATATACAGTAGTGTGAAAAAAGTACGAATACTACTTGTTGAAATATATAGTAGTCTAAAGTATTTGTGCCGTAGCTCTGTGGTTAGTGTGTTGGCACTCTGATATGTAGGTCGTGGGTTCAATCCCCGGCTGAAACACAATTTGAATATTGAAATATTAAAGTTGGTAATTCGCACTTGGTAATTATTCCGGCAGTACTGTTTTGGAAAAAAAGTCTCGATTTTTGTAAGCCATACAGGCTTACATCCATTTAAATCTACTGATGTACTATTCCATTTTGAAATAATATAAATGATTAAAATTGTCTATCTCGATTTTCTTTAAAAAGGTGTTCAGTAACAAAATGAAAAGATCATCTGATTTATCTTTGACGTCAAATTGTCAAAAGTTTTCAAATCTGTAATTAAAAAAAAAAATACATTCCAAATAAGAATTTCCACTAATATTTTTTGGGATTCCATAAACTTTGTGGTTTTTGAGAATTTTGAACTGTGGTGTTTTGAACTTCAATTTCAACAACTTTTCCACTACAGTTTCATATCGGTCACATTATCTGAACTCGGCCTATAGAATCTCTGGTTGTCGGGAAGCTGATATTGCTGCGGACACCCTTACACAATAGGTTCTAAAAATCAGTAATATTGTAGGAAATATTACAAACTGATATCAGGCATTTCTCAGAGAACGTCAGTCAAACTTAACAAGTTATAAATGCCCGAATATTTGTAGTAAACTCCAATAATTAAACTTGAATGTATGAAATGCATGCTAGCTAACAGCTAACTTAACAGTTTAATTTCTTGAAAAACAACAAAAAAAAAATGGATATTATCTATTTACGAAACACGGTAGATGATACATTTCCAGTTGTCTGAGCATACACATTTTTAATATATACCATGATATCGCCCGCCTTAGCTGATACACCGAATTGCAGAACCGCAGTTCATGTGGTCTCGACTCAAAGTTTTCTGAGGAATAGTACATATCGTTTTTATATATGTGTTATAGATTGGACCTTTTCAGTGTTGCTTCAGACCTAATAGATCCACCATTTACCAAATTTTCGCACTACCCGCAAATCCTAGAGAAGGCCCAAGAAAAGCAAATCGACACGCACCATCTATTTGTTGTTCATAAAGCCTCTTTCAATAGTCCGGTAAGGGATTACCTATGCACAGCATTGTCTGAGTCCCGTATTTCTGCAAAGCTCATCCATCTGCGCAGAACGACTCTCGTTGTGTAGTGAAAATTGAAATGGACCTATTCTCGCCGTTTAATAGCGAATGTGTTTCCGATAAGGCGATTCGTTATAGTAAGACTTCTTCAATCTTATTATGGAGAAAATAATATGAGCTGCTGGTTTGCAACATAAAAGCACTATCTTCAACAAACGTGTCATGCTGTTAGCGTATGCTGATGATGTTGACGTAATTGGCATGAACACGAGCAGTAAGTGCAGCAATCTAAGGTTTGGAAAGAGAGTCGCGTTAAATGGGTCTTACGATGAACGAGAGCAAGACGAAGTACCTAGTGCCAACAAGCAAAGAGTCTCGGCGTCTTGGACAGCACGTTCCTTTTGATAACTTTTGTAGTAAAGATATTTGTAAATTTTAGAGATATTGCGAAAGATCACTCTAACTGCATATATGTGCTACTATGGGATAGAAATTGTGAAGTCGGGCCCCCTCTCCTCTGAGTTTTCGAGAGGAAAGGCCTACGCGAAATATTTGGACCTATTTGCCTTGGTGGCGAGTATCGAATAAGGTACAGCCATGAGCGACTTCGAGCTGTATTCCGACAACGACATTGTAAAGCACATTAAAATTCATCGGCTGCGCTGGCGCTGGATGACACAGAAGAGGCAGACTTAACCAGCGATGGAAAGATCAAGCACTGGAGAACTCGATGGCGCTTGGGATTTCTTGGGTCTAAATCAGTTTTCGATTGTAACGGTCACATAAGTCATTAGTAGTTGTACATAGATTGTGTCCATCTCCTCTCGGAAAATGGTCTTCATATATTAATTTTTTAATAATTAAGTTAAGATTAGTCAGAAATTATGTACCTATAGCATATATTGTAAAAGAAAACTATGTCGCGTCATTTGCAATTTTGAAATAAGTATCTTATGAGTTACATATGTTTTTGCACTATACTGTATTGTGCGCGATTAAAATGAGCCAAACTAACTTACGCAGAATCCAGCATTCTCCATTCCAGATTAGAATTGTTTAGCCAAAACAGTATAGACTGTACAGCGCCAAAAGAACATTGCAACATAAACATACAAACATTTCTGTAAGTATATGACGCCATTTGATTGCTGTCTCCCCTACCTATCAGATTCTCTCGTATATTATAAGGAAGAGGATTGAACGGATTGTTATCATATTCGTCGTGTTTCAAAAGCAAGAAAATATTGTATAAATGCCAATCAAGTGAATATATGTATATATATATATATATCTCTATATATACTTATGTGTGTGTGTGCGTGTGTACTATGTAGTTGAAATAACCTGCGAACACAATTTACTGAATGGCAAGCAGCTTTATTCGCTTTGTTAAGCTCTGCGTACGAAATGCGGTAAGTTGTTACGCACAAAGCGGTTCCATCATCAGTTCTAAGACATATGATCTGCAGTGGGAGAACTTCACTTCAGGGTAAGTAACGTACATATATATGTACTACAATATGAATATATTGTTGCAGATTATTGCTAGCTATGTTGACTTTAGGATGATGTCGGTGTTTGTGTATGATAAGATGAAATCGATACCACGGATGACGAGATGCTAAGTCGTTGGGTACTTGAATTGATACAGGTGTACACTTCATTGCAGAGAATACTTACTGCCTTACTACACAGCAGCACTACGTTCTTTAATACGCCAGAAGGTGTAAAATGTAACTAATTCCAGAGATGTCATAATTTTACTCCCTGTTGTCCTGTTTCACCTTGGCTTTCTCTCTCTCTCTCTCTCTCAATCGCACTATGTGTAATTGAACTGGCACGTAACAATTTTAAAGACAAGGCTATTCCATAAAAATGCGTCAAGTCTCAGTGCGTGTGTGTGTGTGTGAGTATGTTTGCTCATACGCAATCTTTCCAATCAAATTCAGACATACTATCTACACAATGGCAAATATGGCGTTCAATGTCGCTAAAGCTAAATGTTGATATTCGCCATTGGCAACAATGAACTTATTTGCATACGAAGGTTTTGTCATACTAGATGGTATGTATTTCATTCCCATTGGCATGTTGTGTATTCGGACAAACAGTGCCTTTCGAGCAGGTAATTGGTTTGACACTCATTGAGGACAATGCATACAAGAATGGCAATCAATATTGTCCATATGGCATATGATGCAAGAGTAAGCGAAATGGAAAGGCGCAAAGTAATAGTCATCAATGTACATACGTAGAGTATACATATTAGGTATTAGAAAAATCCCTTTTGGAAACAAACATACAATGCATGTGTCCTTATTTAGACACAAGAGTGGCAATATAAAAAGTGGTTTTATTTACTTTTCGCACTTTGCCACACAGACACAAACGTCAAATTTGACAGCATAGATAAACAGATGATTGTATTGTGATGTGCAACGTCCGTCAGCATTCTTTATTGACTAAATATGGGTGAAAATATGGGGTGCAACACCATACACGCGTCCGATCAACGACGTTGACGTCTGACGTTAGCTTGTTTGCTTAATTTTTGATTATTTTTTAATTTATGTCAATATTTATTCAAACACAAAATTAAGGATAAATTTCTGTGTGTGAATAAATCGCTGCAAATATTGTACAATAGTAAATAATACTCCCTCGGTTATGCGTGGCCCAGTGGATAGAATGTGCCATGCGAATTGTTTCATTAAATTAAATTGCCCTTCTCTTTTTTTTTTTTGAAGATTGATTTCGGTGAACCCACTGTGGCTGTTGTTTTTCTTTTATTTTCAATTTAATTTTTTTTTCGCCTCATAGTGATTTCCAACTCGTAGACATTTAAATGTATTATTTTTGCGTGCCGCTGAAATAATTTGCTGGATTTAGAAATTGCTATTTGCAACATTACATAGTTAATGAAATAAAAGAAAAAATAAAAAATTATTGATAGCTATGGACGAAATACATAATTTTTGATGCGGCAGTTCCATAAGTGGCATTGTCATTTGGAAAATACGAGATGTATGTGTATTCCTTAAAAAAAAAAACAAAATTTTAACTACGATAAGTCGATAATTTGCGTCAATTCACAAAGTATATGCGAGTATGTTTGCATTTTCATGTTAAATGGATGGAGGAAAATATAGCGCAAAAAAATAAAAATCTAATTATCAAAAATTAACAAAATCGTGCTTGGTGACTTTAATGCCAGGATGGGCAAGGAAGGTACCTTTGGTCCAACTTTCGGAAAATTCAGCCTCCACCAGAACACCTCCGATAACGGAATGAGGCTGATTGACTTAGCCGCAGCACGAAACATGGTAATTTGTGGTACCAGATTCCAGCATCTCGACATCCACAAAGCGACATGGCTGTCTCCAAATCATTAAACAAGAAATCAAATTGATCATGTGGTGATTGACGAAAGGCATGCTTCCAGTGTGATGGAAGTGAAATCGATCCGTGGTGCCAATATCGACTCGGATCACTACCTTGTTACACCTAAGGTGCACACACGTTTATGTGTCGCAAATAACAAGAGAAGTCCCACACAGAGAAAGCTCGACGTCAGTAAGCTGCGATCACCAGATACAGCAGATGCATTTGCCATTCGACTATCAGATCTGCTTATGCAGAACACTCCCCCACTTGATGATATATGCGCACGGTGCACACATTTATCCCACTCCATGACTACTGCTGCCGAGGAGGTAATCGGTTACTACCGGCCTCTGAGGAATGCGTGGTATGATCAGGAGTGTCGCGACGCTACCGCAGAGAAAGACGCCGCCTACAGAAAAACCCCGCGTGCAGGCGCAACGCGAGCTGTTAATTAGCGGTACAGAGAGAAAAGGAGTGCAGAGAGACGTCTTTTCAGGTGCAAGAAAAGAGAACAAGAAAGACGTGAGTGTGAGGAGATAGAGATGTGTACCGACAAGAATGAGATTCGAAAATTCTTCGAAAAGATCAAGCGCCTGAGTGGCGGTTTAAATCCCGGAGCCTCTTCTTGTCGTGATGGAAATGCGAATCTGCCTGGTTGAAACGGCCATTTTAAGGCTGAAGAACAACAAAGCTGCAGGTGCTGATGGCCTGCCTGCCGAGTTGTTTAAGACCGAAGGCGATGAGCTGCTCGCCTGCATGCACCAGCTCATAAGCAGAATATATTCGGATGAAAGCATGCCTGATGATTGAGGCTCAGTGTTCTCTGTCCCGTACATAAAAAAGGAGACCCCACAATTTACACCAACTACCGTGGAATAAGTCTCCTGAGCATCGCTCAACAACCTGGTTGGACCTTATCAGTGTGGTTTCAGACCTGGTAAATCTACCATCGACCAAATTTTCACACTACGCCAAATCCTGGAGAAGACCCAAGAAAAACAAATCGACACACACCACCTATTTGTTGATTATAAAGCCGCTTTTGACAGTCCGGTAAGGGATTACCTTTACGCAACAATGTCTGAGTTCGGTATTCCTGCAAAGCTCATTCGACTTTGTAGAATGACACTGCCTAACTCCCGTTGTGCAGTGAAAATTGGGAAGGACCTCTCCGCACCGTTTAATACCGAACGGGGTTTCAGACAAGGTGATTCGTTATCGTGTGACTTCTTCAATTTTATTATGGAGAAAATAATACGAGCTGCTGATCTACGACATAATGGCACTATCTTCAACAAAAGTGTCATGCTGTTAGCGTATGCCGACGATATTGACATAATCGGCATGAACACGCGAGCAGTCAGTGCAGCATTCTCAGAGTTGGAAAGAGAGTCGCGTCGGATGGGTCTCACGGTGAACGAGGGCAAGACGAAGTATCTAGTGTCAACAAACAAAGAGTCCCGTCGTCTTGGACAGTACGTCACTGTTGACAACTACGCTTTTGAAGTAGTAAGAAAACCACAATTAACAGCTGTACTGACGTCAGTCTGGAGATATTGCGAAGGATCACTTTTGCAAACAGGTGGTACTTTGAGCTAAGTAAGCAATTGAGAAGTCGAGCTCTCTCTCGAAGAACGAAAACTACACTCTACAAGTCTCTCATCATGCCTGTCCGAACATATGGCGCTGAAGCCTGAACAATTTACATCTCGGATGAGCGAATGCTTCGAGTTTTCAAGAGAAAAGTCTTACGCAAGATCTTTGGACCTATTTGCGTTGGTGGCGAGTACCGAATAAGGTACAACCATGAGCTGTATGAGCTGTATGCCGATATTGACATAGTAGAGTGCATCAAAATCTAGGGGCTACGCTGGCTAGGTCATGTCGAGCGAATGGAAGAACACGCTCCAGCTAAGAAGGTGTTATATTCGGAACCCGCTGGAGGACGACGCAGAAGAGGAATACCTAACCTCCGGTGGAAAGTCCAAGTGCTGGAGAACCTGACGGCTAACGCTAGCTAGCTAGCGAAGAACAGAGATGGCTGGCGAAGCATTTTATATTCGGCTTATATCGATATTCGGTTGTTATGGCCACATAAGTAAGTAAGTAAGTAATGATTGTATAGTGGTGATTCAACCAGCCCAAGACTATTTTCATAATGAATAGACTTTTATTTGTATCCCAGACAATGTCACGATCAAAGTCTAATACATGATTTTCATCAGCCATCATTATCACCATCAGCGATTATCAAGCAGCAGCAAAACATTTTTACATACCATATATATTCGAACGAAACATACATACAAACACAACGACGTTATTCAGAGGAGCAAACATTATTCGCGAAAGGCCAATTGCCTGTTTGCTAAATGTCGTTGAATGATATTGCTACCTTCATCATATATCTATGAACCGAAATGTGTTGAACATGAAAAACAAATAAAAAGAGAAACAAACAAACCAAAAACAACAAAAAAATCATCAAAGTCATCGATTAGCACAACGCAACGCTATGTAAACAGTACAAAACATACATAAGGGGGATTATAATAACTAAGAGGGATTGTAACAAACAAAATTCTCACATCTGGCCCAGTGGAAGTCCTTAAGTGATTGTAAAAAAAACATGTTTACATGCTAAAAATCAGTCTCTGTATGATGTGCAGTTTAGTGTGGAGGCGACATTGGCACCTAATTCTTCGACGAACGACGAAGGTGCACCACTTTGGCTCGCGCAAGAAGTTTTCCCGACTAGTAATTTCATATTTTCACGAAGATCATATGTTTTGCCGCCGTTGGATAAACGCGTTTATGCAGACAATCCTCAAACTATTGACTCTCTGAAAACGAATATACATCAAGCTACGTCAGTGAAATTACCTCATTAGAACTCCCGCGGAGGGAATTTTAATGATATTGTATGTATTGTATGAAATAAATGTTTGACTGAAATCTCAATCAGAAGTGTGTTTTATTCTCTATATAAGAACTACAACTTTCGAAAACTTTGAAGATTTTACCATTTAGGTAAAACTCTGTACAATTTAAAGAACGGTTAGTATCACTATAACAAGAGTCCATGGGATGTGTCACACGGAAGCCCTAAATGTCATGTTACATAGAAAGCAATAATTTGCAGTCGACCTCTAGCTATAACTTTCGAAATATTCAAAATGTGGGCATGTCTCGCGGAAGCACTGAATGTGATGCTGCATGTGGATCAATAGTCTGTTAGCCACCTCTACAGAAAACCTACAAAGTTCGAAAAATTGGAAGAGTGCAAAAAACGTCGTTCTTGGCTTTGATAAATTAGATGAAATGAATTGGCACGCCTTATTGTTTTTCTGAATATATCTTTCGTTCCGCTGAAAGATATCAAAAGTAGCAACTAAATGCACAATCTTTAACTGGTAAATTATAAATGAAAGTCAGTCACCAGTCAAGCACTAGAACTTATTAGCCGCGTCCGCATCTAAACTATTGAGCTTATGGCTATTTTTTCAGGTCACTTGTGTAAAGGAATGAGAAAGCAAATGAATTGGGCAACATTAATGCTTTTCTGGACACGACTCTAGTGGTACAGAAAAATAAGAAGGAAAAATCTGCAAATCTTTAACTGGCAAATATGAGATGGAAGTCACTCACATTGTGCAGCACATCACGTTTGATTTGGCATGAGTACAGCAAGCTGTGCAGCTTAGAATTTATCTAAGTCTTATCTGCCTAGCCAGATGAATTTCTCAGATTACTAGTGCTTTCGGATCAAGAACTGCGAATATCGTTTAATACTCACTGCAGATGTTTTGGGAGCTTTGGAGGTAATAAGACATTCACCCATTTCTTCTGTGAGTGTTCTGGCCCTGGCAATCAGAATGAACAATTTGCTAGGAAAGTACTTTAGCGATAATCTGTCCGACTATTTACGAATGGAATGTTATTTAATGATAATTTTGTACCAAAGTGGGATTTTTGTGGATCGGCCAAAAGAACCTTAGAAGCTTGGAGGGTATGAAACAGCAGAAATGATTCACTGAATTTGAATCTATTAAAATATTTACCATATTTGCTTATCAAATGAGGTTGTCTTACAGTTACATTTTCAAGGAAAATGACGCCACATACATGTACTATAGAAACGAACGCCCCCAATAGACAAATTTAGAGGACGCTATTGTCAGCAGCAAGTAATAATATATTCATATGTCTGTATTCAAAGTTGTCAAAGTTGTTGTTGTTGTTTATACTCTGGTAGTCGACCTTCATTATTGTTTTGGTTTTTATAGATTTTTTCTACTTTGCAGGCTAGCAAACAGCCCACGGAATATTTGTGTCTCCCATGCGCGTTGGTGATGTCTATGCGCAAACGTAACAGAGCAAAAACGCCAAGCCCATCGATCGATAGCAGCTTGTTTGTTGCTTGCACGCGAAGCATTTGAGCGGCACACAAACAGCTGTGTTTCGATGTTTACATAAGCAATCAACATTAGCATCGACCGACTGCACCATAGCACAGCACCATAGCGATCAATTGTAGCAACAACTGCAAGCAGCAACAGGTCTATAAATTCCAATCGGCAACGTATAGCAACGTATAAACAAACCTGTGCAAATATCGACAGTTATAGCCATAAATTTTGACACTCGCACAAGCATGGCAACAATATAAAGTAGCTGTGGCGACACGGTAAGTCAAAGTGCTATCGCACTGCCACAACAAACGGACAAATTACGACGTCATTTGCCGTGTGGTTAAGCCATTCACATGTGCATTTCTTTACACCTAATAAATACATACGTGCAATACATATTGTTGTTGTCGTTATTACGACATTTACAGAGATATCAAACCAAAAAGATCTGCTAAACAATCATCTAGTCGCCCGAGCTGGAGTGCGCCACATTTACCCCACTTGGAATGTGGCGCAAGCGCATCTTCAGCACTTATATGAATTTGTCATGGAACATGTGTACTCTTACATACAATTATGTTAGTATGTTTGTTTCGCTTTATCTCTCGTTGTATCTACTAAATGTCACTACGATATGTATGCAATTTCTATACCACAACAACAACTTGTCTCTATGAGTTCGAATTGAATTGCATTTGTAATAAGCAATAAATTATTTTCTATTTAAGTAAGTATGAACATATTTCCACTTTTTAATATTTTTCATTTTGTTTTTTTGCTTTATAAGTACGATTAATTAAACTTTTTTTTAATTGTTTACTTTTACCGAACAGTCATCCCTCCTTTAAAACATTGCATCATTTCGCTTAGCTTATTAGTTCCTTCATATCTTCATCGTTTGAGCTGCATTCTTATCCACCGAAGTATATTTTTGTGTTGGGAAACAGCAAAACAGCACAGGAAGCCAAGTTTCGATGGTGTGGTGGATGTGGCAGTAAATGTGTTACTGGTGCGATATCATGTTGAAACAGTAGTGTTTTCTTATCCAAATCTATTTGGTCCTTAAATGTTTTTCTTTCCGCAAAAAAGTCGATGAGGATTATTCACACAAATTCAAAAACATCCTCGTTACACACATCTGTCTCATTAAAACAAGATGTAAAGGGTTATCCATTTTGCGGTTTCAAAAGTAAATGTAAATAGAACACATATAAAGTATTTTTTATCATGATATTTCTTTTTTATTATAAACAAACGTTTGAACGTTGACATTGTGTGTGAAATACTACATCATTTAAATGACCACCACGCGAATTGTTGCAAGCATCGATTCTTCTGAGGTAATTTTCGACCACTTTTTGACACATATTGGGCGGTATCTCAGCCATAACGTGACGAATGTTTGTTTTTAGGTGCTCAAGAGTTAAAGGTTTATCTGCATAAACACGGTCTTTCGCGTAGCCCCACAAAAAAGTCAAGCGGTGTCAAATCGCATGATCTTGGTGGCCACTTGATATCGCCACGACGAGAAATTACGCGGCCAGAAAATTTCTCTTGCAATAAAGCCATATTCGCTCGAGTTGTGTGGCATGTGGCACCGTCTTGTTGAAACCACATATTCTCTAAGTTGTATTCTTCAATATCAGGCAAAAAAAAGTCGGTTATCATATGACCATAACGCTCCGAATTGACGGTGACAGTCGTTCCATCGTCGTTTTCGAAGAAGTAAGGTCCAACCACACCTCCGGACCTAAGAGCGCACTAAGCAGTGACTTTTTGTGGATGTAGTGGCCTCTCTTCAATTACTTGAGGATTCTCAGAACCCCAAATACGACAATTTTGTTTGTTAACATACCCACCGAGTGAGAAATGTGGTTCGTCGCTGAAGAAAATTTTATTCGAAAAATCGCCGTCCACCGCCTGTTGTTCAAGCACCCATTCGACGTATCTACGACGTTGTGAATGGTCAGCTGGCTTCAGTTGTTGTGTGAGCTGAATTTTATATGGATGTAGGTCTTCGGCAACACTTTCACTTACAGCAGCGATATTTTCGGTGGTACGAGCGAAACGATGATGCACAGGCCTTACAATATCTGCAACCGATCCAGTCTCTTCATATTTCTTCACAATTTTGCCAATTGCTTGCGTAGTTGGACTATTATGTAAACCATAATCTCCTCTTAAAGCACGATATGTGGCTGTGGCAGAATCACCATTTTTGTAGTAGGTTTTTACAATTTTAATGCGTTGTGCGATAGTTAAGCGATCCATTTCCACAAATGTCAGACTTTGAACTGAAAAGGAAAGAAATTGTTTTAACAACTCAGTTTGACAGATGTCGAATTCTAGCCCTATACTTTTGAAACCGCGAAATGGATAACCCTATATAACCATTTTAAAATTTGTTGAATCGATATTTTACATTTGTCATCAAAGTTTGAGTGTTAGTATAGTATCGTTTGACAGATGGCCAATGCCAACTTCCATTAGCAACGCCTCCCGTCTTCAAATACGGCTATTTTGCTTCTGCACCTGTGGCGATAAGAAGTCCGGACTAATCAGCACGGGATTTAACTTTGTTATCAGTTGATTAGTTAATTAGTTTATTTATTTTGGCGTCGTAATTATTGGTTTTGCTCTTTGGAAGCACCATGCCGTTAGTATAAAGGTACTGATTGTTACAGAGTAACAAGACTGGTCGAGATTAATCCAACCAAGCTAAATCTTGCAATTCCTAACTACTGCCAGAGTAGTGACTATGAAAAGGAGCGCATTCAATTACTTTCAGCGAGAGCGCTCAGAGGCTGCAGAATGATCTTTCTAGGCGGTCACTTCGAAGACAATCTAACGGAGTTACCTCAATGGCATCTAGGGAACATACACATACACAGCGGAAGCTTAGGGTAGTTTTCTACATAAATGGAAGATTCCAACCGTGATACCACAGTGCGCATTACTTGGCCTAAATGAGTTCGCGCAAGCAAATATACGCAACAGTTCAGCCATGGAAGCATCTCATACCTTTCAATACCACCAGATTGATGTTTTGATGCGTAACTGACTTTGCTTGTCTTCCCAGTACTAAAGCTCATCTACTGCAATATCCTTTTGACTTCTTGTTGTCGGAAACAATTTATTTTTGGTCAAACTTTTCGCAAACATCTCAACTTGGCTACCACAAAGTCAAGGTTGAAATCAGGGCATAAAGATGTATGGATTCAGGCGACACATTAGCGATTATTCCCTTTTTTTCTACCATTGATATTATAAGATATAATCAATTATCAATTATATCATCATTTTATCAATTTATTACTTCAATCGATAAAGAGCATCTTTTAAGCCATTAGCGCTGGGTTTGCTTTGTTGCTGCGAAAGTAACTACTGTAAATTGCGGAAAACACTGTTGTCTTTAATGTCAGCTTAAGCGTAAACAAGCTTGACAAAGCTGCACTTATAAATGCACTTTTCAGCGCAACAAATAAAAAAGAAACGAAAACGATCAACAGCAACAACAACACGAATTAATAAAATATTACAAACAACAACAAGCATGAAATGTGTACATTTCAATCGAGAAAATCACATGTTTAAAAATCGTACTTGATTGCAACTAAACAAACGAAGTGGGGGTTCAAATTGAAGCGAATTCTTTCATTCCATGGTCAACTGCTTCTGATCGTGTTTTACAGTGATTATTGCGTCGTAGTCGTTGGTGCTGGCGTTGTTGTTGTGGCTGTTGTTTTCTAATTCTCATAAGATAATCATTTGTGCTAAGAAAAGCTTTGAAGGCGTTGTATTTAGCGAAATGCCATTTACATGTATCAAGCGTGTAATCGAGCAAGCAAGCAAGCTCTAGTAGCAAGCAATTTAATAGAAATGCATAGTTTACAATGTTGCGAATAAGAGAAGTGATGGCGGAGGTGGAAGTGACGCGCTGATGAAGATTGCAATATAAAATGCGTTATGAGAAACATCGTGACTGCGATCATGACTCTCCAATACTAAATGTGTATGCATTGGAGAACATGCAAAGTTATAGTTATGTATTGCCTCATCATACTACTTATCACAGAGATATGTATACATATAGTAAATATATGATGTGGTATTTGTAGAAAGAATGGGTGGGTGGCTTGTTGACTGAGTGGTCAGTTATCAGCACAAAGTTCGATGCATGTACGCATTTATCTTGAGCCCTAACTACTTCCTCACCCCTCAACCCAAGCTAACCATTGCTAACATGTTTATTTATACGACACAATATGCACACATACATACATACACATTTTATTGACGTTGGCAACAGCTTGGCTACTGTTCTGCCTGCCTCGCCCTGAGAATACAGTTCAAAATAATTAATGACCTTTGGTAAAGTTAATGAAATTCGTAATTTAGGCGCAATTTCGTGCTTATATTGGGGCCAATTCTACTGATTAGCGTTTGAACTTTGATTTATTTATGAACATACACACATACACACACACACACACACGCACGCATACAAGAAAGATAATGCTTACCACCCACACACAGTAGCACATGTGAAATATTGTACATAAAACAATAATGCAGAGAAGAGTCGTAGCAGCAGAAGGATGGTGCGTATTGATGATTAAAGCACCTTCGCTTTGGGTATTGGTATTATCAGTATAGATACCTACTTAGTTGTTGTAACAAATTCAATTAATCATTAGTGTTTGTGCTTTTGTTTTTGTGGAGTTGTTTTCGCTCTTGTATTTTGTTTATCTGTTGGCGTATATAATTCATTTGCACCAGCAACATTTGTTAATCTATCGTAGTACACTCTATCTGTTTACCTTCTGTGGGATATATGTAGAAGAGATGGCCCCCGTGAATGGATCATACTCAGTTGCTCACACACTACGATACGTCAGTGAGTTGGATGAGTTAATAAATTTCATGGTACGTTAGCAACCAACAATAAAATAATTATGGCACGAGTAAATATGTATACATACATAGCTACAACTTCAAATATCATGTTAAACAGCCTCAAGCAAACCGTTTCGGTCATTCAATGTTCATTCGTTTTATCTATGATTAGGTACGACAATGAATATTATGGCATCACATAAAAGAGTTCATTATTGTCATTTCAAGCTAAATGATTACGTTGTATAAGTTTTAGAGACGAGAATTTTCAAATGTTCAAAAATTACACGAAAGCTGCTCGAGAAATTTCGATAACATAATTTCATTTTCATTACTTGACGGCTAAAATTACCAAGAACTTCAGGAATAGGGGATCGTTAGTATTGACCTTTTGAGCTTAAAACACATTAAACACATTTTTTGTATGGTCAGGTAACTGTAGTTTTGTATATTTTTGGATAACACTTCATTCAAAAAATTTTGTGATCAACGCAAAAGGTACCACGTTCGAAAGACAATTAAAATACGGTTTTAACGACAACTTGCAGTGACTGAGGCAAAAGTCGCAATTCAAATCTTTTTGGAATTTTCGCGATTAAAAATTTTTTATTTTGAAACTTATTTTTTTATAAGAAGTTGTAAAAATCAGGAATGCTTTATTTTTCTTTAAACTAGTCTGTTTAATAGCTGTCTACGCCAGACTATTACGTCGCTCGCACTGTCTGGTGCCACCTTTATAGAAGGCGAATGCAACTCTGACTTGATCAGTCAGCAGTCGATTCGTTATTCTTGTTCTTCTTTTTTTTCTTCTTATATATATATTTTTCCCTAACAAAACGGACAGAGCGCGCCTTTTTTCTTTCTTATATATGTATATGTTTTCTCTCGTATTAGTACAATTAAAATTATAATTAAAGTTATAAATTTATATCCCGTGGTATTTTTTTATAATAATGTTACGTTTTTATTCTGTGAACGTTTAATTCTATTTGAATTACCTTGTTCGATCACTGGATTCTGTTAATGATAACTGCAACACTTATTTTATACAACTATATACAGCAACAATTTATTTAATAAACTCTATTTACAATCAACTCTGTTTATAATCAACTATTTACAATAACACTTTAATGTACTAGCAACTTTTGCCTCTGTATAGATGTTTGCGCATTCACGTTCGGAATTCGATTGATTGCCAATTCTCAACACTGGCTCTATTTATACTCTGTTGGCAACACCCCAGAATCTTCCTTTATCGAGATTCTTCTCTTCCTTTCTCGTTGGCTTGTTCTGGTTATCGCTTATTTCTTTTTGTTGACATTCGTTTCGATGCTGCCAATAGAGTCAGTCACAATAGTGATGAGTAATCAACTATCGATACTCGTTACAATAAATTATACACATAACACATGTGCGTGTATATATCTCGAGTGGTCTCGACAATTGTCTTGTAATTTGCGTGCGTTTCGGTGGAAACTTAAATTAATTCCTCTCGATAACGAAAATAGTTAAATAAATCAAGGTTTGATTTATATATCTTGAATAATGGTATTAGCCACCAACGAAAGGCTTTACAATTCGGAAAATCATAAACGAAGAACAAGTATGACAAAATGTCTGACCGTAAAGCAGTTATTAAAAATGCTGATATGAACCACGAAATGCAGCAAGCTGCAGTAGATTGTGCGACACAAGCATTGGAAAAGTGCAATTCACAAATTAATCAAAAGCGTGCTATTGCGAATACAACAACAATAGCAATTTAGCAGTAGCACCATCATCTCAACCGTAACAATAACAACAACACTTAACCATCAGAACAAATGGAGGAAAATCAGCAGCAACGGCGACAACAACAGCACGATTTGTCGTCAAGTAATGATAGCAATAATTTGAGAGTGGACAAAATGAAGGCGAAAAATGACGCTACCAGCAAAACATCAACCACAGTAGATCGACAAGTAGATTTCTATTCATTATTATTTATTATTTTCTTAATTAAAAAGAACGAATAATCTCAAATAACTTTAATTTTAATTTAGAAAGCAAGAAGCAGTCGGTAACTGAAGCAGAAGAAGCATACACACTAAAACTCAACCAAGGTATGAGCCCACCGGCATCTCTTTCACACGTTCAAATAGCAAAGACTTTAAGCCTAATACGAGTATTACCAAGATCGGGTGAACATTTAATTTTTGATGATTTTTTACTGTAACACTCAACATTTTGATTGCCAATTTTCGAAGTTATGTTAAAAATACTATTTGCTTAGTTTTTTTGGATGGTCCAAGAGTGAAAATGTAGATCGTACCGAGAAGCTCTCAAGGTATAATTTAAATTAAGAGGAGGATATTTCGATATTCATGAGGAATGTAACTTTCCCTTACAATTTGTTTTGCAAGCATTAGGAAATGAAATCATTAGGCTTCAATATAACACACAAAAACCCAATCGTACTTTGAGAGAAGAAACAAGTCAAGCAATTTGTCTTACCCAACAATAAAAATTACACTTCGATACAACTAAAATGCTCTGGTGAGCATAAGGTTAAATATTCGAATTTCATCTCGATGGTGGCTAATTCATTAGTATTTCGTTTTTTTTTTTGTTACTATTGCTGCTAAAAAGTATGTGCAGCTAATATATGCAATTCTTTTCTAGTTCTGTCTGGATTAATTACCGCTTGTTCAAGGTTGATTGAGAATACTTTGTGTAAATAAGTAAGTACATGCTTTCAATTATTGGTTAATTCATCAACCACAATTGGGCAAACAAAAAACAAAAATTATGGAATTTTGTAAAAAATGTAACAGATTGCGTACATCTCCACCCACCGAAGTAACTAAACACCCTTGTCTTCTCGATGTTAAAACTTGATTTTTGTTAAATTCAAGTTGGCATGTGTATCCTTTTCATTAACTCTCTCGTTGCAGCCAGCCGCTGTCATCGCAACAAGCCTGTCACACATTCACATTTACTTTTCGAATGCTCACTACTGACATTGATTGCAATAGCTTTGCACGAGAAGAAAAGTGAAATGTGGAAGGAGGAAAAGTACACAACACAAAACAACAACACTTACACACAGACACAAAATTGAGCTGTTCCTTTCAAGCTGACGCGTCACATATACATACATACCCACGCACATAACCTGTCAGAACGATTGTGTTGCGTACTGACAACAATTTTAAATCAACATTTGCCGTAGTGTGAGTAGCTACAATACAATATTTGCTATTTGACAACCGCAAATTTGATTGCATTTCATGGTTAGCTTTTAACAGTTACACCCCCACAACCACAGCGCCATCCTAATAAGTCCACCACCATCACCACCACTATCGCCACATTCATAGTTGCATTTATAAAAGCATAATTCAAAAATTGAGCTCACCAACCTCACCATCCATTCGTATATGAGTTCGATGTAATCAAGTGTCGAATTCAAATTCACCCTCCTGGTCATATAGTGTGTTGTGTTGTGTTGTGCTGCGTTGTCTTCTTGTGTTGCCATTCATTGACAATGCCTGATTGCCGCCGATTCAGTAGCAGCTTTTGTTGGATGTTTGTTAAAATTTGATTTAAACACTTTAAATTGGATTATCCTGTAAACAAGAATTATTGAAAAAAAAATTATATATATATTTATTTGTATGAGTACTTGTATGTGGTGAATGTGTGCATTTGCTTTGAAAGCGAATTTGTGCGTTATTGTGTCTGTGTGTAACGGCTTACTCGTGACGTCGCTGTGGCAAAACTCAACTTAAATTTTTGCTTTCAAAATGAATGTAATGATAATCACTGTAATAATGTCGTTGTATCGAAATTTAACATGATTTTTTTTTTGTGTGTGTGTATGGTGAATTGCTTTATCCTCCTCCTTCTTGCCGTCGTCATTAGTAACAATATTCAAAGTAACGTAATTGCACCATTTTGGGTTAACGAAGAAACGAAAATTGGCACAGGATAATAATAATAATAATAATAGGATATGTGAAAGTATGTACATATCCTCGCTTAGACACGAAACACGAAAGGCGCCCATAATGACACTTTGTATGCCAAGCAATGTGCCGCACCACAAACACCGCATGTGTTTAATTGCTATAAAAAATAATGCGCACCATCAACAACAAAAGCTAATAGCACGGGGGTATAAGAAAACTATGTGCAACAAAAGCAAAATAAAAATTCAACATATTTTGAACACAATTTTCGCGATAGCTACGAGTGTGAATATTTAAAAAAAGGGGGGGAGCTTCATGAAATAATATCATAATGAAGGATGTGACAGCAGAAAACCAGTTCAAGTGCCATACCCGACTACAAGAGAACTGCTCAAGCAATGGGAGCAGCCAAGAGTTACTACATACTATAGGTGAGGTGCACTTATAATTTGCCCCTTCCTAAGTGTACAAGCACTGAAAGACATATATGTACACGAATGTGCTCATACACGTATGCGGTTAATTGTGCACGATATTTGCGGTTTTTGTATGCCACAAAATCATCTAACAGCCGCAAGTATGGTACTAGAATGCCACTATAAGTGAAGTAGCTCAAGTCGCTATGAATTGCTACCAATAAAAACAAGATGTTACCAAACACGCTGTATGGCATGCAACATTTTAAACTCAAAAAACGCAACCACACCACGAATTATACATTATTCCGACAGGGAGAGGGGGTCGCTGAACCACATAAAGCACATGTATGTGTACGGTAAGATGGGTCAATTTCTTTGAATCAAATCTGGCTTAGCGAAAATAAAAAATTCTGAATCATTACATGCATTTTTCCCCGAGGAACCAAAGAGGGTTTTCAGATTTGGACTTTATAATTCTGACAATCACTATAAAATGCAGAAGGGGTGTAAGTAAGTATGATTGGAGAAAATATGTGCGACGAAAAATTAATGGAGATCGGTCATACATTCATCATCGAAAGGCCTTTTTTATGGTTTTAAGAGGTATTTGCGTTCAATCGGTAAAGGCTACAACGAAGATATGGGACTATTTGCCGATTTTCAGGTGTTTTTACGTTCATTTTGTAGAGAAGCTCCTTTAAGGGATGAAGATAGGGAGTAAGGATTTTCGGACGAAATTTCGGAGAAATAAATGAATGCATGTTAGTCATACATTCTTCTGTTCTACAATTGATTCCTCGGCATTATTCTTTGATTCTCATGTGTGTTTGTGTTAATTTCATATGGGAGACCGTTTAAGGAGTGAAGATAGGTCTTAAGTATGTTTGGTGAAAATCTTGAGTAGAAAAAACTAATAGTTACTGCTCTTGGAGATTTAATTTGCTAGGAAAATTACCCAAAAAGAGCTATTTGTATAAAGTGGTCGGGTGAAATTATAGAATTTCTCAAAATTTTAGGTTTTTCGCTAAGCCAGGCTATTTAAAGAGTTGACTCACCTTAATATACATACTCGTATATATATGCATTGTATTTGAGTGTGTGTGTGTCCGATGCATATGCTGGGTAAGGATTGTATGAGGAAGGTCGAAATAGTGTGAGCTTGACGGACAGGTGTGTGTCATTAAGTGCTGAAAATTGATAACGAAATCGAAAGGACGCATATCAGATTATTGTTTTAAAATATTTTATAGGATTTACATATATGAAATGTACTATGCATTCCGCTCATACAAGCTCATTCCGCTGAACACTGTCCTTCGACGATTAAAAGTATTATAGTTCCTATTCTCGTAATTTTGTTTATTCATAGACTTCAAACTGCTGCAGTAATTTCAAAGAATTTTTTTATTCATTTTTTTTCTTGCTACAGTAAATATTCAAGCATTTATATATCTTGTAATTGTATGTAGTGGCAATTTAATTAAGCCTTCAATTAAAATCAACGACAATTTAAATATCACATCTATGTAATCGATGCATGGCTGCGATATACATACATTCTGTACTACGTCAACCTATTGCACGAATCATTTAAACACAAAGGGTTGTCTTTGCTGCCGTCTTCATGAAATCCAGTTGCCAAGATTAAGACAAAGACAAACAGTTTCACGCAGTGGTTTTGGTGGCTCATCAATAAATGCGCGTTTTTATGACTTTTTGGCATATTAATGTCGCCAGGGTTTGGTAGGATTCAACGAGCCACGAAAACGAAGTAAAGAAATTGCACCCCTGCAACAGTACTAACAACAAACAATACGTGTAAAGTGGACAGTATGTGGGGACATGCTCTTACACACTTAATAGACATTGTAAAGTGTATTTAGAAAATTCATTCATGTCCGCGTAATAAACGCGGAAGGGTTAAATGGAGTCGAACGCAGCAATTTGGTAATCGAAATTACATTTGCCTTTTGTTTTGCTTTTATTTTAGCCCCCCAAACTATGAATGTAGGAATCTCTTGAGTTTATTTGGGATAAGCTATAAATTCTATGTACTTAATGAAGTCATGTTTAACGGCTGCTAAATGAGCGTCGAGCGTCATTCTTGAAATTAACTATTGGCTATGGTTAGTCTACACAGTTATGGGATTGTAAGAAATTGTAAAGAATTTACAAACTAACTGAACAAACAACGATGATTTCAGCGACATACTAAAAGTGGAGAATACTTAAAGAATACTTTATTATATTCAAAATTTGAAGCGTTTGTAAAACTCCTATAATGAGCATGGTTTCCATGATTATGCCCAGTGAATAACAAGCGGATACGACTGACAATGACAACATAGTATTTAGACCTATTTAAACGAAATTTGCGTGATCTTTTGAGTTGAATTGTTACCGTTGATGAAACCTGGATACATGATTCATTTCGATTTTCTGGAAAATTATCATAGAAATCACGGGGAAAGTACTATAGTCAATTGTTGAACCAATTCCATAAGAAATTGTTAGAGACACGCGAAAGAAGAATTGTTTTGTCAAGATAAGGCACCACCACATTCGTGTACAATTGATTATCTGTAGCCTCGCATAGCAATCGCCCAACCTGACTCCCCTAATCCCGAAGTGCAACGATTTAACCATCTCTATGTCCTCCAGTCTGTCTGCTTATCTCTTTCACCATAACTGCCACAATTATGAAGCAATAGTGCTGAAAATTGGTATAAGAAATTATTTTCACCAATAAACAAATGATTTCGAAAATGAACAAAATCGATAGAAAACCGCACACTTTCACACTTTGGTCACGGATATATAAAGCAATTAAGTTGAAACTCTGTAAAAACGATTACATTTATGCATGTATTGGCAATTTTAGAAATGAATGTCATCGGATAAAAATTATGCCTACCTCTCATACAAAAGTATGATCAGAAATGTATATTATCACACTTTGCACATGAAAAGATAAAGGTTTCAAGCTGAAACTCGGTATATACTTATATTTCTACTAATTAGTCCGTCGGTTAGAGGATGGACGGAATTGGATTAAAATCATGATTACCTCCCATATAAAAGTATAGTTCCGTGTGCATGTTTTCACACTTTGTACACGAAAATACAAGGATATAGAACATAAAGTTGGTACATATGAGTATATTTGTTAATGAATGGACGAGTTTATAAATTGTGGGAATCGGATGAAAATCACAGCTACCTCTCATATTACTGAAGTTTGGAACTACAGCGTCTACAGTACAAAACTATGTATGTTGTTATGAAAGTACATCTACCTGCTATAACTAATTACGTTACGCCGCCCACAACAAGGCAAGAAAACAAAAGTATGACTTGCTTTATTTTTACCCAACTTTTCAATGTACGTCGTATACACTCAGATTTTAAGATTCATTTGTAATTGTCCACAATTCCTAGAAAGAAAGGAAAAAATAATAATAAATTGTAATAAAGCTGAGTAGGCAAAGCTTGTGGAGTCGATGAACCATGGCCATGGTCGTTCGTTTGCACACATCACGTTCACATTGCGTAGGAATTGGGGAGCTTATGAATCGGCAATGTAATGTTGTGAAAGCAAATGCGTCCCATTCGAGTTTGAATTGCCCGAAAGCGCTGAATTCCTGTATTCCCCTTTGTGTACGTGATCAAATCAACTTGAAAGGATAATTTTCAACATCACATCATGGAGGATGGCGCCCAAGTTATGCGCCCATATGTGGCGCATACGAGGAGAACCCATACGTACACATGTTTATGTGTTTCTGTGTACATTTGTGCGTATGGTTGACATAATTTATTTATAAATTTATTCATATTCACACTTGCAATCAATTTCATTTTGTTCTGTTTTCAAATTTTTGGTCGGTGAGGTGTTATTTCAAAAAAGTGTGATGTTTGTTCTTGGTTCGTGGTAAGGATTGCTTGCGAATTCTGCATGCGCGGAGTGCTGAGAATAATATTCGTGCTGTGTTCTTAATTTCATTATTGCCCATCGAGCTCATTCCAGGTTTAACGCGAAATTTATAGTAAGAAAATATTTTGACAGCATCACAATAAAAACACAAATCGCCCAAAGCACTATTTCGATGAACAAAAAATAGTCATACAAACACAACATTAATGAAATGAACTGCGCTTATTAAACAGGATACACAATGCGACAATTTAATGCTGCATCATGTGCCTGACTGGCCGACTTCAACGTACAAATAAAGTGAAGGCACCCAATGCGCCCGGCACATTAGACAAAAGCTACATTCGTTGCAAATCAAAACACACGTGCCCTCAATTGTGGCATATGAGCGAGGGTGATGTATTCGTATTGTAATAGCACGTGCGTACATTACCATTCCTGCACTGTACTGACTTTCCACTCTTTCTCTCTTTAAATACTAAAACACCGCATAGGGAAAGCAGAAATGTTGCAAGTCAAGAGCGCAACAAACGTTTTAAAAACATAATAAAAAATAGACTTTTTCATCAAGACGGGGGTTCCAAATCCGATGAATTGCCCAAAAAAAAAGCTACTATAACATCGACGAGAGTTATCCATATACCAATATATTATGTGAATATGTATATTTATACAAGAGCTTAAGATCTCAGTGTGAGTTGCCGAGGGTGTACACAAAGAAGAAATTACCTCACGTACGTATAGCGGCGGCGGTGGTGGTGGTACAGTGGTTGGAGTGGCATCTTGCAATACACAATCACATAAACATTGATTTATCATGAAGCGAAGGCAATAAAACTTTAAACTGCTTCCTTGTATCGCCCTTGTCGCCTGCTTGAGTTTAAATAAAACGTTCAATGGCAACAAAAAAAAAAACGAAAAGAAGCAAAAGAAACACACACACCCTTCAAGTCAGTTAAGCACACCATTCACTCACGGGGAAAATAATATACGCACATGAAAAAATAACATGTGAAGCATTCAGTTTGTGCACGTTACACTGCACTTGGGCGATTAAATTTGCACAGGTCCAATTGCAGTTAAATATTCTGTTATGGCAAACAACAACAACAACTGCAAAAAGGCAGCGCATCAACAAACAAAATATCCTTCGGGCAGCTTTCGTTTACATTTTTCGCTCCATAGTATTCCCAATCGAGCACACATACTCATAATCCGGCCGTAGGCATATTGGCCTACGCTTCAATGGCTATCTCCTATGAGGTTGCTCTCATACTACGTTATCTACGATTACGGCGTTGCTGTCCACCACACATATGGGTACGTACATTCGTATATCCTTTTTCGTTTCATTTCTTTTTAATGCGCCACGAACGTGATCTTATTTTCTGGCTCTGCTCTGCATTTGTTAATATTTCAGTTTTTACCACAATGCAACACTCAACATCGAAAAGGTATACATAAACATCATCGCTAGTTGTACGCATGAATCTGTTGTTTTTACATTATTAGTTTTCAATATTGTTCCTGCAGATTTACTAGCATTGAGCGAGAATCGAGCACCTGCACAAATTTCATAAGGATTCATGGGGTACAATAATGAAATTACGAAATAATGTATTATGTTCGAAGCGTTGGGACTAAAATGGTTTTTAAATCACAATGTTTTACGAAATGACCATCTCAATGAAGTGAAGGATATAATTGAAAAGCTATATGAGATTCTACATGAGCTGAAATGTGCCGATTGTTTTTAACAGTAGGCAGTTTATAGATGGTTTAGTGAATTAGGATGGGTCAAACAAGCATCGAAAACGCACCTTGCTCTGGAAACTCAAATGTAGAAATCGTCAAGCAAGTCCATCGAATAGTTTTGAGTGGTCTAAAAGCGAAGTTGGGGGAGATAGCTGAGGTCGTTGGTATTTCAACGATATCCACGAAAGCCGACCAAAGTGACCAAAGGATCAATGGTTGGCAGGAAAGGTTTTGGCTTCTGATTCTTTGAATGCACATGGAGAGTATTATGCAGAATTATTGGACAAACTGCATGACGAAGTATAGAAAAAAACGGCCTCATATGGCGAAGAAAAAAGTTCTGTACCATTAAGATTCGAATTGGTTGCTCACCCATCGTATTCTCCAGGCTTGGGTCCTAGCGACCATTATCTGTTCCCAAATCTCTATGGAAAAAGATTCAGATCGAATGAGGAAACCGAGAAGTACTACGAGTGCTCAGTCGTTTCGTACTACAGAAAGTTCATCGAAATGTTGGAAACACGCCGAGTGTATTGCTCACGAATACCACTATAAATAAATAATAGGCAAATATAACTTTGCCAAAAATGCTTGCTTTCAGTAAAAATATCGTAACTTTTCAGCCCATGTAGTATATACAACATGTATGATCAATTCCGAACTCATGCTAGTGTGGATGCCAAGAAATTGAAATGCAAAATTAAACGACCCAAAATGAACGTTGTACTTAAATGAGCGTCTTGCTCAGTAGCGTAATACTCTAAGTGCTTAGTAAGCGTCCAGTATAAGTATCAATATATGTGCATGTACGTACACACGTTCATACGTACTATATGCATACACATATACATATGTATTCATTTAATGCATTCCAATTAATTCAATTATTTGCTTATTGACGCCACTTTCTGCGGCTTCGCTGCGACTGTAGTCGCGTTCGCACTTCTTATAGTATACCATATGTACGTAAGTAGTAAATGAAACTTACATAACGACATGCATATGCATATACCATACACATGTGTACCTACTGTGTGTAAATAACCATATAGCGCTTACTTGGCGCTGTCGCAAACAATTGTACGAAATTTCACCAGCTTTTTGTTAATGTTGTTGATTACTCAAGTTCAAGTTCAGCAGATCATAATGAATACTGTTACTACTGTCGCTGTCATACCACGCATTATAAAACAGAAGTGTAGAGCATGCAGCGCTTCAAATGCAATCATCAACTAATTGTGACGCACCGACTCTCCTCTTTTTGGTTGAATTCGTGCAGGTTCGATTTCGATTCTCGGTCACTAATATTATTGTTGTTGGCGTTGCTATTGTTACTGCTTGCGTTACTTTTCTGCTGCTGCTACTACTGTTATTATTATACGAATATTTTTGTGTATATTTATCATAAAATTTACTTGAACTTTAAATTCATATAGTGTTCTGTGTTCAGTTGTTTTCCATATTTATAGTCTTACATTGTTATTCTTATTGTTTTAAGAAGTTTTATCCAATTTAATTGATTTCATTTGATTTGTTGATTCAAAGTTTCTGTGCATATTTCAAAATGAGTAATTCGCCGGTATGAACTACATTTACATATACCATTTGAGTGGGAGATATTTAACCCTCAAATCTTCAATAAAACCGATTTTTACAAAAAAAAAAAAAAAACGATTAAATTAAATATATTAACAGATTGCGAATAGCAAACCTTTGTGACATCACTTATCCTGAGCTGTGTCATAAAGCATTTTCCCAAGCATTTTTATGGCAATAATTTTACTGCTGGAAGAATGGTCAATTGGTATGTTCCAAAAAAATTTTGTGCTTCAATAAAGCACTATAGAATCAATATCTCCTAACTCATTTTCACTTCATAGAGGCCTTTTAGAAGTAATTTTGGCTTAAAAATTATTTCTAGGAACTACTCCTTTTGTGTGTATAAAATACGAAATTAAAGCATATATACATATACATATATATATATATATATATATATATATATATATGTATATATATATATATATATGTATATATATATATATATATATATATATATATATGTATATATATATATATATATATATATATATATATATATATATATATATATATATATATCCATTTCGAGGTTCCCTACTTTTTTAAAGAAAAAAACACAGAAAATTCAAATTGAATGGGGAATGTTTATTATCATTTGAAATAACATTCTTTGGCATTTATTTCTTGAAGATTATGTCTTTCAAATGTTGGCCGCGGCAACGTCTCAGAAGGTCCATCCGTTGAGTCCAATTTTCGATGACTCGTTCGAGCATTTCGACTGGTAACTGGCGAATGACACACGTGATGTTTTGCTCCAAGGCCTGAATCGAAGCTGGTTTGTCCGCATGAACTTTAGACTTTACATATCCCCACAGGAAAAAGTCTAACAGTGTGATATCGCACGATCTTGGTGGCCAATCGACCGGCCCAAAACGTGAAATTATCTGCTCACCGAAGTGTTCTCTCAATAAATCCATTGATTGATGCGATGTGTGGGAAGTGGCGCCGTCTTGTTGAAACCAAATATCGCCGAGATCACGAGCTTCAATTTCAGGCATCAAATAGTCGGATATCATGGCACGATAACGGTCGCCATTGACGGTAACGTTCTCACCGGCATCATTTTTGAAGAAATAGGGACCGATGATTCCACCGGCCCACAAACCACACCAAACCGTTGTTTTTTCTGGATGAAGTGGCAGCTGTTGAATCTCTTCAGGTTGCTCTTCATCCCAAATGCGGCAGTTTTGCTTGTTTACATACCCACTGAGCCAGAAATGGGCCTCATCGCTGAACAAAATTTGGTTCGAAAACGTCGGATCTTCTTGGAACTTTTCCAGAGCCCATAGAGCGAAGCGATGTCGCTTGGGAAGGTCGGGCGGCTTCAGTTCTTGCACAAGCTGTATTTTGTACGCTTTCAATTTAAGATCTCGACGTAAAATGCGCCAAGTCGTTCCATACGTCAGTTCGAGTTGCTGCGAACGTTGCCGAATCGATTCTCTACGGTCTTCGTGTACTCTCAGCTACGGCCGCTATATTTTCTTCACTGCGTGCTGGACGTGGTCTATTCGGTCGAATATTATCCAATAATACATGCTGGGTCTCAAGATGGGTGATGGTGTTGCGAATAATACGCTCAGTAGGCCGATTATGTTGACCATAAGTTGAGCGAAGTGCACGGAACACATTCTTCACAGAGCGTGAATTTTCGTAATAAAGTTCAACCATTTGTAAACGTGGTTCAGGAGTAAGTCTTTCCATGATGAAATGCCAAACAATACTAAACAAAAATAACATGACAGCATGGCACGACTCAAAAAAAGGCTATTGAAAAAAAGTTTGTCTACTTGGATCACCCAATATATATATATATATATATATATATATATATATATAATATATATATATATATATATATATATATATATATATATATATATATATATATATATATATATATATATATATATATATATATATATATGTATGTATATATATATATAGATATGTATTTATATATATATATATATATATATATATATATATATATACATATATATATATGTATATATATATATATATATATATATATATATATATATATATATAGACATATACAGTGGCTCACAGCTTATTTCGTACAGTGTATATATTTTTATGTACATGGCTGTAACATCGAAACTAAAAAACTTATCAATAAGTTTTGAATGTAGATGTCTATGTATGTGTTTAGTAAACCTAATAAGAAAACGGGGAACCCCAAAAATTGTTCTTTTTGTCATGCAAGAGAGAAAAACTATTGATCAGCTGATTTTCAGCTCACATCTTATTTCGTACACAAACTTCAATGTAAGTAAGTTTCATTCTGCCGCGCAGTTACAAAGTTTTTTTGAATTGTATGAGTTTTTGGACCTTTTTAACTATTATAACAATTTTTATTATTATTATTTTAAATAGTTAAAGTGCTGTAAATTAAACATTTAGCGTTATGGGTCGTCGTACAACGATGGAACAGCGTAAACTGGTAATTAACCATTTTAGGAAAGGTCAGAGTGTGCGAAAAATTGCTGAAATGACAAATTTAAGTGCCTCAACTGTCCAATACATCATTCAACGCTTCGTTCGCGAAAATCGGTTGGAGAACAAGGGCAGAGAAGCACCTAATAAGATTTTCAACGCTTCAGACGAGCGTTATATTGTACGAAAAATTAAGAAAAATCCAAAGTTATCCGCTCCGAAGTTGGCTGCAGAGGTTCAGCGTGAAATAGGAAAATCATCCAGTGCTGAATCTGTCCGACGTGTGCTGCGCAATCATGACTTGAACGGTCGAGTAGCCCGAAAGAAACCATTCATTTCGAAAATGAATATACAACGCCGACTTGACTTCGCCAAAGAGCATATTATTAATACTCCTGCGTTCTGGAATACCGTTATTTTCGCGGATGAGTCTAAGTTTAATATTTTTGGCTCGGACGGAATGTCATATGTTTGGCGTAAAGCTAATACCGAGCTAAACAAGGAGAACCTTAAGCCCACAGTGAAGCATGGTGGCGGTAGCGTGATGGTTTGGGCCTGTATGTCAGCAGCCGGAGTAGGTGAATTGGTTTTTATTGAGGAAACAATGGACAAAATGAAGTACCTCGAGATTCTGAAAAACAATTTACTTCAAAGTGCAGACAAACTGGGTTTGCGGGAAGAATTTCGGTACTACCAAGATAATGACCCAAAACATAAATCTGGGATTGTGCAATCTTGGCTTATTTGGAACTGCCCACACTTGATGTCTCCACCACCACAGTCACCTGACATGAATGTGATTGAAAATCTTTGGTCTATTTTGGACAATAAAATAAGAACACACAAGATTTCTAATAAGCAAGACCTAAAGAAGGTACTGATGGAAGAATGGAAAAAAATCACACCAGACATCACTCAAAAATTGGTGGATTCAATGCCAAATAGACTCCAGGCTGTCATTAACGCTAAGGGATGTCAACTAAATATTAAAATCAACTTACTTTGTTTTTAGTTTGAACTTAAAGAGACTGTACGAAATAAGCTGTGACATGAATTTTCCTATTTTTTTCTTATTTTATTTTTTTATAGTGTCAAACACTAAAATTTTGAAAAAGTAAATTTTGGAAAATAAAAAACAAACCTTCCTTTCTAAAATGGCATTTATGTTTTGTTCAAATTTTTGCTATATTAGGAATTACGACTGCAGCAATTTTTAAACTGTCACTGTACGAAATAAGCTGGGAGCCACTGTATTTATATATATATATATATATATATGTATATATATATATATATATATATATATATACATATATATATGTATATATATATATATATATATATATATATATATATATATAAATATATATCTATATATATATATATATATATATATATATATATATATATATATATATATATATATATATATATTATTTTTATTTTTTTTCTCCTTTAAACTCCTAATTGGAGCATAGAAGGCTTCGCCATCGCACACGGTTTTGGGCAGTTGATCTAGCGCCTTCCCATGTGATGCCGGCAGCAGCTAGCTCACCCAGTATTGATCGTCTCCAGGTGTTTCTTGGTCGTCCGCGGCCTCTGCTCCCCTGCGGGTTCCACTCAAGCGATATATATGTATATATATATATATATATATATATATATATATATATATATATATATATTATATATATATATATATATATATATATATATATATATATATATATATATATATATATATATATATATATATATATATATATATATATATATATTCCACCTTCGGATGAGCGAATGCTTGGAGTTTTCGAGAGAAAAGTCCTACGCAAGATCTTTGGTGGCGAATACCGAATAAGGTACAACCATGAGCTGTACGAGCTGTATGCCGATATTGACATAGTAAAGCGCATCAAAATCCAGCGGCTGCGCTGGCTAGGTCATGTCGAGCGAATGGAAGAACACGCTCCAGCTAAGAAGGTGTTATATTCGGAACCCGCTGGAGGACGACGCAGAAGAGGAAGACCAAACCTCCGGTGGAAAGCCCAAGTACTGGAGAACCTGACGGCGCTTGGAATTTCTAACTGGCGCCAGCTAGCGAAGAACAGAGATGGCTGGCGAAGCATGTTATTTTCGGCTTAAATCGATATTCGGTTGTTATAGCCACATAAGTAAGTAAGTATATATGGGAGAATAGGCGAAAGGACGCCTCCTTGTGGTGTTCCTCTACTGACCCTCTTTGAGAAGAAAGAGAAAAGAAATCGTATTATTGAAAAACTAGTCGGACATTTGCAGCTTTGATAAAAAAATAGGATCGAAAAATGCAAACATCTTTTGGTGAAGTAAGCTGATAACTAGCAGAGAAAAATCTTGTTTACCGATGTAAAATTGCTTATCGTGTAGGAAACATTTAACAAGCAAAATGATAATGTTCATTCCTAGGGCCACCAAAGTTAAAACGACTCAGGCACCTTTTGTTTATCCCTACTTTTAGAATATATAGGACTTGCTCATGTGTGCAGGCAAAATTTGAATGTTGTTGGACGGTGTATTATACTATATTTATTACTAAGACTCTTAACTCAATTTGATATTTCCAAATTACTTGGAAACTTTTTTTAGAAAGCTTTTTTTATTGTATCAAGAAAAATTAAAATTTAACAGTTGGAACTTACCGGACTTGAATCGAGCCTGTTCACTCAAAATCGTCTCGTTGCTGAAACGTTTGTAGTTTTTAGAAAGTACTACATTTGCCAATCGCTGACTTCCAAAAAGGGACTTCACTTCGAAGTGGGTTATTATACCCTGCATAATGCAAAATGCAAGGTATATTCATTTCAGTCAGATGTTTGTGTCCACTTGAAGGAATCTCCGGAGATATAGACATATATATATATATAGATATATACAGTGGCTCACAGCTTATTTCGTACAGTGTATATATTTTTATGTACATGGCTGTAACATCGAAACTAAAAAACTTATCGATAAGTTTTGAATGTAGATGTCTGTGTATGTGTTTAGTAAACCTAATAAGAAAACGGGGAACCCCAAAAATTTTTCTTTTTGTTATGCAAGAGAGAAAAACTATTGATCAGCTGATTTTCAGCTCACATCTTATTTCGTACACAAATTTCAATGTAGGTAAGTTTCATTCTGCCGCGCAGTTACAAAGTTTTTTTGAATTGTATGAGTTTTTGGACCTTTTTAACTATTATAACAATTTTTATTATTATTATTTTAAATAGTTAAAGTGCTGTAAATTAAACATTTAGCTTTATGGGTCATCGTACAACGATGGAACAGCGTAAACTGGTAATTAACCATTTTAGGAAAGGTCAGAGTGTGCAAAAAATTGCTGAAATGACAAATTTAAGTGCCTCAACTGTCCAATACATCATTCAACTCTTCGTTCGCGAAAATCGGTTGGAGAACAAGGGCAGAGAAGCACCTAATAAGATTTTCAACGCATCAGACGAGCGTTATATTGTACGAAAAATTAAGAAAAATCCAAAGTTATCCGCTCCGAAGTTGGCTGCAGAGGTTCAGCGTGAAATAGGAAAATCATCCAGTGCTGAAACTGTCCGACGTGTGCTGCGCAATCATGACTTGAACGGTCGAGTAGCCCGAAAGAAACCATTCATTTCGAAAATGAATATACAACGCCGACTTGACTTCGCCAAAGAGCATATTATTAATACTCCTGCGTTCTGGAATACCGTTATTTTCGCGGATGAGTCTAAGTTTAATATTTTTGGCTCGGACGGAATGTCATATGTTTGGCGTAAAGCTAATACCGAGCTAAACAAGGAGAACCTTAAGCCCACAGTGAAGCATAGTGGCGGTAGCGTGATGGTTTGGGCCTGTATGTCAGCAGCCGGAGTAGGTGAATTGGTTTTTATTGAGGGAACAATGGACAAAATGAAGTACCTCGAGATTCTGAAAAACAATTTACTTCAAAGTGCAGACAAACTGGGTTTGCGGGAAGAATTTCGGTATTACCAAGATAATGACCCAAAACATAAATCTGGGATTGTGCAATCTTGGCTTATTTGAACTGCTCACACTTGATGTCTCCACCACCACAGTCACCTGACATGAATGTGATTGAAAATCTTTAGTCTATTTTGGACAATAAAATAAGAACACACAAGATTTCTAATAAGCAAGACCTAAAGAAGGTACTGATGGAGGAATGGAAAAAAATCACACCAGACATCACTCAAAAATTGGTGGATTCAATGCCAAGTAGACTCCAGGCTGTCATTAACGCTAAGGGATGTCATACTAAATATTAAAATCAACTTACTTTGTTTTTAGTTTGAACTTAAAGAGACTGTACGAAATAAGCTGTGACATGAATTTTCCTATTTTTTTCTTATTTTATTTTTTTATAGTGTCAAACACTAAAATTTTGAAAAAGTAAATTTTGGAAAATAAAAAACAAACCTTCCTTTCAAAAATGGCATTTATATTTTGTTCAAATTTTTGCTATATTAGGAATTACGACTGCAGCAATTTTTAAACTGTCACTGTACGAAATAAGCTGGGAGCCACTGTATATATATATATATATATATATATATATATATATATATATATATATATATATATATATATATATATATATATATATATATGTATATATATATATATATATATATTCGTGATCAGCGTCGCTTAAATATTCGATTTAACGATGTCCGTCCGTCCGTCCGTCCGTCCGCCCGTCTGTCTGTCTGTCACCTGGCTGGTTCGCACGGTAACTTGAGTAAATATTGAGCTATTTCGACGAAATTTGGCACAAGTAACCTATAATCCAAGGATACGGGTGGGATTGATATTGGGCATGATCGGTCAATAGCCACGCTCACATCAAGCATTCAAAGCGACTAACCTCGGAATTTTCAAAATCTCACATAATTTACCACTTCGGGCAACAATATTTGGCACGAAGAGTTATATTATACTACTACATAACCTCGCCAAAAGTGGGTGAGCCACGCCTACTTTTTAGCGTAGCTCTCATACAAAGTGTCTGTACTTTTTTTAAATTGAAACAGCTGTAACTTATACAATCTTCCGTCTAGGATAACCATAATTGACACTTAGATTAATATGGTAGTTGGAAATGATATGGCAGAAAATCAGTGTGTCACGCCCACTCCTTCATGGGTCTCCCATACAAAGTCGAGGGAATTAAACTAAAATATTTAAGCTCCATAACTTACAAACCATTTAGCGTAGGACAACGAGATTTAAGGTATGGATTGCCGTAACTTCGGCAATCTTCTGTCTAGAATAACCATAATTGACACTTATATTAATATCGTAGTCGGAAAAATCAGCGTACCACGCCCACTTCTTATTGGGGCTCCCATACAAAGTTGCGAAAATTTAAAAAAAAATTTTTAAATTTTAACCGCTATAACTTACGAACTATTCTACTAAGTCTTGGAATTATCTTAAAAACCTCCTTTAAATTATCCCTTTTAGAACTCTCATAACATACAAAGTACTTCGTCAAAGTCAACCATATTTCGGGTGTAAATTAGTAGTATATGCAAAAATTGTTTTTCAAAAAGTGGTAATAAAAGAAAAAGATGGATATTCGAGTAAATTTTTATATATATATCTACATATGCAGGGTATAATTTGGTCGGCTCCAGCCGACTGTAAGGAGATTTTTTAATAACAAATTACTGTCGTTCTAAAGTTTCTAAAGAAATGACTGCTATATGGAAGTGCTTTTGAAGCAGTGATTTCTTTTACAAATTTCTAAGAAGTGTTTAACGAATTTTTTTTTTACTAAACCTCTAAAAAGCTTGCAATTGTTTATCCTGGAAGATATATAGAAGATACGATACAACGAAGCTATTACTTCGAACCACGACATGAATGCCTTATAAAAGCAATATCACTTCAATTATGTACTTGAATTTTAGCTGGAAACATTTGATAAGATTTTTCATTGTTGCTAATTAAAGGTTGCAGTCAACATCTTAGGGATCACTACCAGCAACTATAACTTAAAATATACACAAATAAAGGTGTACTTTAATGTCTGTGGCTATATACTTGTATTAGAGACCACCCGTTCGCATAGTAACAATCGTCTTGTGTATCTACTCTAAATAAAGTCACTTAACGTTAGATGCAACATGATGTCGTATCGTGCGTAAGGTACATCAAAACCACTAATATTTGTACTATTGTACTACCAAGTAAGTATGTTTGTTCGTAAAATATTGCAAACATGTCATCGCCGTAAGGCAACATTTTGTCGCGTACCACTATTCCGAGGAGAAGTAAATTGTGATGTTGTGATAGTGCACTAGCAATTAACGCTAATTAAATGCTTTTCATTTTGTGTTCTAGTATCGATTTTTCATTTGTCAGACGATTATATTAAATCACAGTAATTTACATATGAGTACATAACAAGTTTCCTTCCTCCTCCCTTCCTACAAGTTAGTAACAGTAACCGTTGCCAATAAATAGTACACATTTTGCATTGTCCATTTTTTTTTAAGCAGCAACAGGACCTAGAGATTTACATATCTACAATGTATCATACATATGCAAGCAATATTAAGCATGTACCTACGTATGAGTATATAAAAAGAAAAAAAAAATGAGAAAACATGTTATGTTATTTTATGTGAAGTCACTTTTGACGAAAAATACCTTTACATATCACCAGTTGAACCAGCTAAAGAACTAAAACTAAAGTTTCACTTTTATTCTCTTGTTGAATCAAGTTTGTAAGTAGGTCCATCGCTGCCACATCCTTTGCATACGAAAACAGGAAGGACATTGCTTGCTGCTTGTGATTGTGACGTGCTCACATCGTTGCAAGTAGTTTGTTATTGGGGCGTTGGAAGAGGCGATGTGATGCGACACAATCTGACCCAAAAATTCAACACAGCCAGCTTACAGACAGACGCCAATTGCATTCGAAAATAGTTTTTAATATTCCAAGTGTGCAATGTCGTAGTTTTTTGCTTCGAAATATTTGCTAGTGAATAATTTGGCAGCCGTGACATTGACAGTGAAAATTTGAAATGCTCGTTTCATGAATGAAATGTTGAAAAGCGCATTCGTAACTTTATTGAAAAGGGAACTTTCTAGAAGGCGAACATAATGTACATATACTACATAAAATGGTAATGTTGTAGATATGCAAAGCAATGACCTTGATATAACCCATTGTTTTGTTACTTTGAATAAGCAAAAATCAAATTAATGGCGCAAAGTGCACAGACAATTGATCAAAAATTATCGATGTATTCAAATAACGTATCCTAAATATGTATGCCTACTAGATATGGGAGAGCGATTGAAAGAGATCCTTAATAATGGCATTTTTAATGCATGCTCTTTTTTATGAGCTATATTTTGTATAGGAGTTTTCTTAACGGCTGAAATTGGGGCGTATCTTCAGGAAAAAGTACGAGAGAGAGAGAAAGTGAACGGACATCGATGATATGTTTAATCATTGCACCGAGGTACCCAGGTATTAGTAGAAGCAACTTTTATGGAAATCTACATTTTGGCAGGGAACCCCCTTAAGGAGTGTAGATAAAAGGTCCACCTATCGGTCATAGCTATTACCCCTCTCGGTGCAACTCCTTGGTAGGTATGAGGCTAATAATCAATATTCATGCGTTTGTATGTAAGTGGTGAGTAAGTAAATTCAGAAAAGACGTTTGGGACCAAAATAATTGTGTTCATCACATATTTGGCTCCTCCTGGCGTAAGTATTTTGGAAAAAATTGTTGGGAAGAAAACAAACGTTTCACTGCTCTCGGGCCGATTCCTGGGTTATTCGTCGGTTTTCGTTCCATTTTTGTGAACTTTGAACTAGAGATGAGACCATTTACTGCCACCCTATCTTCGTAATTTTCTTGACGAACGCATGTTCTCCTAAAGCTCTTAAAATAGGAGCCAACCACGTATCCGCGTATCGACAAATTGTGCACTATTCCTAATCTAATGTCTACACATACTTTGTCACATCATTCATGTACTAATAGCGTCATTGCTGTTGTAGAAGTGCAGTTGAACAAATTGAATGCTTAGCATGAGAGTTAGCATAAAGTCAAGCCAAGTTGGTAGCAATTGAAGATTTGCTTATGACAGCATAAGCATCGTTTATAGCTTATACGTTCATACATAGAATGTGAAGATGTATACGCAAGACATACTTTTTGTATGGGCGTGTATGCTCAAACCCAAACCCAATGAATATGCGCTCATATATATGCATGTGATCTTGCTCTCACATACATACACACATTCTCATATATTTATTGCATGCATCCCAGCAGCCATAAAAAATGTTTACCTTTTGCGGTTATATTTATCAAATCTTCGCATTTTTTTTTTTTTAACAGAAATTAGGTATTTCTTGTGGAATAACGGTACTTTATGCTTTATTTAAAGTAATTTTATGGTGTGTGAAGTAGTAGTGGGCATCAATTGTATTAGGCAAAGAGCCCTAGCAACATTAGTTTTTTTTTTCATGAATATGTGGTTTGGCTTTCGATATTGAAGTACATATAGCAAACTGGTCTTTCTGATTTGAAGTTCTTCTTGTATGTGGCACGAATCTACCTCCAATAATGCTTCCAATTCCGCGTCTGGGTACACTTTTCTGCTGCAAACTTATCATTATTAAACTTTAAATCTTTAAATCTTTATTAATCTTTTGTCAAAACGCGGAAACTTATTTATACTCTGATGCTTTATAATTTTATATTCAATATGAAGAAATTTTATACAAATCGTAAAACGAAGTTTCAATTTTGAAGTTTTCATTTTCGATAGTTGGCATCAAAAATTGTCACAGTTTCACATAATTTTTCCAAATAAATCATAAAATAAAGCTTTACATTGTTTCATATTGTACGTAGAAAAATGTTTCAAAAGCTTCAGACAAAACATAAAGAGTTAAGATTACAATCTATATAGCATTTATCTAAAATAATTCATTGGGAATTAAATTGTTAATCAACGAAACTAACTAAATCGTTTAGAGCTCCTTCAAGAAAATCTTTCAATTTATATTCGATAAATCTCAAAGAAAGAAGAATTGAAGATTGTCTAAAACTCTTTGGTTTGCTGGGCACATATTTATATTTATCACATTATAATCTCTGTCCGAGTAGTGAGTAAAACTTGTATACACCGCCAATCATCAACATTTTATTCGAGTACGAGTATGAAGCGACCGTGAAGCACGAAAATGCCCAGTAGCTGTTGTGATGTCGATATCCGTTCAGATTGGCAATAAATTTGGTAATGGTCATACAAAAACATGAACATGTGGTTGCAACTGAACAACAAAGTCAACAACAACAACAACAACAACAATGTTTATTGCGCGTTCATGGTACTATGGTAGAGATATTCTTACCTACACTGTGATGCTGTGTATGGCACCGATCACAACAACGTGCCATCATATTGCGCTTATCTGAACAACGCCGATGCGCGATTGAGGCCCAACTACTCCAGTGCCACCGAATTAAATCGTTGTGTCTGCGTTTTTTGTTGTTATTGTATTTCTCTGCTTATTTCATATTCTTCTTTTGTAGGTACTTTGTGGCTTTGCATGCCTATGCAGCCGTTGGCAATATTAGACTCTCCATGCAATAGCACACACATGCAGACAGCATGTGCAGGAGGAGAATTGTTTTTGCAGTTGCTAGGGATCGACTTTGTCTTTGTGTTTGCTTAATCGTTTTCATTTTTATTAAATTTTTTTTTCTTACTTTGCGCTTGTTCTCCATTTGCTGCTCATTGCCTGACTCTGTAGTCTTGACATGCCTAATATGTTTGCAATAAAACAGTAGGTAATCGACAGCTCTGCACGAAGTTTTCACAGTGACTGTTGCATGAGTATGAATTCGATGCGATACGATGTATTGCAAGTTTTCATTTCGCAAGGGTAAGAAATGCTGCTGCTGCTGCTGCTGCTGCTGATGATGATGATGAAGAAGAAAAACAATTGCAACACCAAGCCCAATAGTTATTCACTCGGTTTGCGAATTTCCTACAAGGCCAAATTGGCAAATGGAACGGCGCAAAGGTAAAAAATCCGTATCCGCAGATTTAGCAACTTGTCAGCCATAAATAATTGCAAGAAACTATGTTGGGCGGACAGTCAATGCGCTGTCGAAAGAACACTAGCAAATGTCCAAAAACTCCACGCAACAATTTCAATTGAAAACAAATTCCATTTCATTGCTTATTGCAATTGCAATAAAAGCACTATTTAAAATAATTTTACATGCTGCCACAGCAATGACAACATATGTTTTAATTTGTTTGCATCATATTTATTTAATTTTCATCTCGTTTTTTTTTTTGTTATTTCACTTGACGCACTTACTACTACCTATTGCTTTTTAGTTGATTTGAAGTCTTCCGTTTTGTGCTCCAGATAAATCGCCACCCTCATTTGCGTTTCGCTTGATCCACTTCGCTTAATTTAACAGACGCCAAACAAACAACATTGTGCAACTACTGGGTCGCTATTATATGGACTTAGTCCATATCATTGCTGCACCGTTGTTGTTGTAATATAGTCAATGACGCAATTTAATGTTTTTATTACTCGATTTGTTTCCCCCTTCATCCCTCTGTCTCTCTCTCTCTCTCTCTCTATCAACGCTATTTGGAATATTGTTTTTTATTATTTTTTCTTTTTTTTTGTACTTTGTTGCTCGTTTCTACGGTTTATTAAAAATATCCGCTTGTTTAATGGCCTCGCTACAAGCGACAATCATAACAATCGTCTTATGACAATTTGCCTAGCATTTTTTTTTTTTATTGCAGGATAATTCCTTTAATTGTCAAATTTTTTGTGATTTTAAATTGCCTGTATGCCATTATTTTTAGCGATGTCATCGTGGACGTCGTTCGCTGCTGGAAAAACATTACTTCAGTATAGAATAATGATTTTCCTCGCTACATTTTGCTTGCTCTTTTGTGTGAACATTAGACTGTTGGTGAAAAAAAGTGAAACAATCATGACGTAAGCTCCATATAATAAAAATTGTGTTTTGGTATAAATAAGGAAGAGGTCAGCATCTCGTCGAATTTAAAGCATGGGCACTGCGCGGACTAGTAAAAATGACACTACCAAGGAATTGTTTCTCCAATTTGTATCCTTGGGTACTCAACTGGGCACTTGTAAGCTGACAATGAAATGAAAAATTACTGCTAAATAAGCAGTTTCAGAACACATACTATTACGATTATAGTAGCGCAAACTATCTTGCCCAAACTATGCTGGAACTACGCCAGAGTCTGCTCAGCCTTTATAGATGCATAATATCCGTGAATAGAATAAATGTATGTATCAGTGAATAGGTTCAAGCTCTGTTTGTGTGGCGAACCAAATTGGTACTCAAGCATCTTTTTAAGATCATTTCCTCAGTTTAATGCTAGTAGATCTGCTGTGTTTCGAAACGTATTTTATCCACTTTGTTTGGTTTAAGTGAAATGACAGATGTAATATTAAGCTAACGCCTAAATTCTGATTTCTCTACTGATTAATAGATGCTGCTATCAAAATTTGTAGATTAGTAGTTTCAGTAACACTTTCTGCTTCGCCTGGGCTGAACATGTACAGAGGAAGTGTAGAACCATTTTCTGATCTTTTATTTGAAGGTTGGACCAATTAGCCTATGATTCCTCCAGAAGCTGGAGAAAATCCTACCTTTGATGTACAATTGACTGAGACTTCGCCGAAATCGCAGGACACATTCGGGCTTTATAGGTCAGTTAGTCTCACAAAATAAATAAATTCAAAAATTCAAATTGGCTACATAAACCTACATACTTCCATACTTACCGCTAAAGTTTCGGGCCGCTGAATCCGACCTTTAGATTAGATTTTCTAAAACTGTTTGGTTTTGGATATGTTCGCTTTGCAATGAAATGATATTAAGTTACTGTACGTACAATACTCTAAAAGTCTACCATTATGCTTGTCCTTATATATAGAGTAGTAGTCTGGACATTTTCAATCTTGGATTGGAGTTTACTTAGAATTTTCGAGGGAAGAATCGAACACAGGACCATTGAACCCTTCTGCGATGGAGATGAGTGCCGAATATGGTATAACTTTAAACGCTCTCCGAGGCACCATAGTTAAGGGCACTAAAATCTAGCGATAGCGATAGAATTTCCAAACAGACGCCAGCTAGCGAAACCAGAAACGACTGGCAAAGCCGAAATCGATCATAATCGATCGTTTATAGTAACCCGATAAGTGAGTTTATTTATTTTTATATATTAAGAACCAGTCTAATATAAATATATGTAGTTGATGTACAATATATTATGTGTACGTATTTCATAACACTTGTTTGCATGGCCTCCACAAATTGAACTAACGCTGTAGCTTTAATTTGACCATCGCATATTGACGTTCATTAAATCGAAATCCGAATTATGTAAAACCGAGTCTCAAGAGTACGATTTCCCGAAATTCTTATTGCTTCAAATTGTGACTAAGTAGATATTCAGTCTTACCCTTACTTGTGTGAATGTTGATGAAAAATATTTTGTATTATTTTTGTTTTATTGTTGTTTTTTTTGTTGTTTTTTTTATGGGGTTGCTTTGAATTGCGTTATGTTATTTTGCATTCGTTTGTGTTGTGCAGAAAAGCAATATCGATTAAATACGTTTTGAATGTGTCGATGCTTTTTTATTTTTTATTTTTGGTTTGTTTGTGTGTAAATGGTAGTTTGAGAAACCTTTAAAAAATAGCGATGAAGCAGCAATGAAGAGGAACAAGAACGAAAAAGAAGAGAAATTGTACGAAACGCCAATTTCAGTTTGAAGTTGTGCACCCTTAGTGTGGTTGGTCACGTACAAGATTTTCTCATTTATTATATTTCCCTTTAGGTTTAGTGCCGCTTTGTATCCAGCAGTCCACTTTTGTACTATATCCATATCGTACATACGAGTACTTTCTCTGGCTCACTATGGGTTTTTTTTTTTATACTTTCACTTCCCCCCATCTGTCGCTAGCAAGAGAAAAAGCTTACAAACATACTCGCACATTTATCCATACATACATGATAACGTTTGTCATGCCAGTGCAGAATTGACTGACTGCCTCATGTACGATATGCTCGTATGTATATGTTGTGTACATATAATAACCTATAAGTAGTTTTCCAAATTTTTCACGCTTTTCCAAACTGTCAGAAATTCGTCCATTTGGAAATTTAATTTTTTGTTTCGTTTTGGTTCTTGAGTTTTTAAATTTGAAATCATGTTTACATCATTTCCAAATATAGTGTATCGTATACATATAGACAGTATACTACGTGCATACTCATCCGCATATGTATGTATGTAAGTACATATGAATGTATGTGCAAAGGAGCTGCTTTTGTTCGACCTAATACACCATGATAATAATGCCTGTAGACTGTATGTATGCTTTGCTTTCTTTTTACGAGTATACGTTCCAAATCTAAACTTTAAGAGAAATTATTTATGCGACAATTTACAATATAATTTATTTCATCCGTAATCTCGGCACTGATGACAAATTTTTGTTGTTGTTGTTGTTGCTGTTGTGTTTGTAAGCACATGCACGAATTCTTTGATACGATAGAGTACATTCGTACTTACACTATATTTCGATGTATTACTAGATCCTACTTGCTGCAAATGTAGTTGTAACATGCACAGAGAACGCACGCAGCACGCACGCACAAACATATTCATACACGGAACAGTAGCTCCCAAGTACAGTAGCTGTTTCGCTTTTCTTCACTTTGCAGAAATTTGCAAACCTCACTCCTGTCAAAAGATTTCCCCTATACAACTCGGTACTAAAGAAGAGTAGTATTGGTAGTAGTAATAGCAGCCACATCGTTCAATGGCCGCCGAAGGACAATGCAAATGATCTCAAGCGGAAAAGTTCAACATTAAAGTTAAATGTTATGGGATATGACAAGAATGTTACTTATATAATATTATATATAACCGCAGCAACAATAACGACAATTCGTAGGTATATATACTGTTGGAACGTAATAAACAAAGCCATTGTATTGCAATCTCATTTGATTGCATGTACATACGTATGTATATGAGTAATAGAATTTTGTCGCAGACAATTCAGGTTAATATATGAAGATATAATAACTTCCGGTGATTTTGGTCTCTTTTTGGCCGGATGAAATAGATCGCCATAGCAAAGTTTTATTTTGGAAAGCCTTCTGTCTGTCTGTCTACATACAAGTAGTTAGTAAATCATTTGTGGTAATTGATGATATACTATGTATTTATATATTGTACAATATAACTGCAAACAAATGAATTGCCTATACAATAGAAATGTTATTCTGGCAGGCAGCGTTAAGCTTTATTCTTCTTGCCGGATGTTGTGTAAAATATATCATGTACATCATTTTGTAAATGAAGTTGCACAATTTTACACAATAAAATTTTTATCTATAGGTGTCAGGGGTGGGTATGTATGAGGTCAATTTGAGACACATTTCAGGTTTTTTATACAGAGACATAGTTTGATATATGTATAATGCGCAAGCTGTAATTACTGTGTGAAGCAAGTGCGTTTGGATGTAAAACAAAGAAGATAATAAAAATAGGTTAGAAAGCCCATTCCCATAGAAATAATTTTGCAATAATGTCGAAATAATTTTTTCGATACTATTTGAAAAGAAAAGAAAAACTAAAAAAGAATTAATTTAGATTTAGAACGATAGAAAATATTAAATATTTTGCGAATTCGGCATTATGGCAAAATTTTGTGAAATAACGACGAGAAGTCCACCATATAAATAAAATTCCGGCATTATTGCCAGAAATTGTCGTAGTTATAATAATTTAAACAGTCTAATCAAAATCATATTCGTCATTTTGATTTGAGTCTTTCTTTCATCGTGCAGGAAATGACTTGATTCTGCGCTCGTGGAACGATCGGTCTCATCAGAATCGAACGGTCAAAACTCTGGTAAAAGAATTAAAACATTGTAGGGATAAAACGCTACGTGTTCACAGTTGAAGAGTTCTGGCCGTTTTTTTTTTTTTTTTGTGCTGAAGATATGTTCAACTCCTTCAATTGAAGACTAAACACTTCCGATTTAATCGTCTGATTTCACGATAGCAGCTCGACACTATTGTAATTCTATCAAATGTAGAACATATCCTTAGTTTGGCTCAGGATTGGTTTTGGATTACATTTTAGTTGCAATTTTACAACGACAGCATGTGTTTAATGCATGTTTAATATTGTTGTATGTGGTCAATTTTTCATCGCTTGTACAAATTTGGCTCGTTTTTGACTTCAGCCTCTGGAGATAGTTGTGGATGGTCTAATTATGATTCTGCGATTTCACGAGATTTTGCTCGATCAATGTTCTTATGAACAAAGATCAAGATTTAGCCCATCTTCTTTAGAAGACAGAGAAGGTGGGTTCTTCTAGTATGAGTTTACATGTGGCTCTGTGGCTCCTAATAATCTATTTTCCTCTGCTTTGCAGTTTCCCATCATACCGCTGTTGTTCGAGTACCCATCGCTGCAGTATGTTGTACTGCAGATTTATCTAGTAAATCAGTTGGAGAGAAATGTAGGATCACTTCGAATGTCAACATAAGTGTTATCATGAGTGCCCCTGTAATGAGAATACTTGCCGCTCTTTGTATGTTTTTGAGCTTCTTAAGATGTACGGTTTTGGACAGTGCAGTCCTCCAAGATAATACGCCATAAAGAAGTTTAGTTTTCAGTTGTGGATTACTCCTACATAAAGTATCTCCTCACTCAGAGCAAGGAAAACATACTACTGGGTGCAATTAATGCCGGCATGATTTTTGAAGACCAACATGAGTTCAGTATTTAGGCGGTTCGGATTTTCACACCCTTTTCTGAGGACTTTATCGGAAAAGGCAATCACTCTGCACCCCTTCCATTTAATTACCTTTAATAGTTCGCTGACTGCTAAGTTCCATAGAACAGAGCTCCATAGTCTACTATCGTGGATTCATCTAGCTCGGATCTGACTACACTTCTTAATAGTAGTCGCTCGATCCACCTGCAGAGTAGTAGGCTCCCTCGATATCCAGGGAAGACGCGAACGAGTATTGTTTGTGGTAGATGCATTTATCTACTGTTGACAGCAATTCTTCGCCTAAGAAAAACATACTTATCAGGTATTTTTGATACTATAAGTTCCATGAAGTATTTAGGAAATTACCACTGTTCTATCTAACGAAGCTCACTCTAATGTGTGTTATTTAAACCGACAATTTTTTCGGATCTACTTCGGTTTCGAATTCACACCCCGTTTTCCGTATGAAGAAACTTCTTCCTTCCTACAATGACTTTAACCATTCGCTTAAGGATTCAATTTTTTAAGATTCTTGAAAAAAAAATATCTGGAATAGCAAGAAATGGATTTGCCCACATCTGGAATAGTGAAGTACGTGTTTACATATTCAGAATACCTATCGATTAATTTTCAATTAAGCAATTTTACTAGAAGAAAGCTATTGGGTTAGTGAACATGAACAATATTATGAGTAATATTGCTTTGTATGTTTAGGTATTTGGTGTTATATACATATGTATGTATATAATATATTGTCATATACATAAGTAATTATATAGCTGAATACCTACCTACCCGTAAATATGTAAAATTTGGAACGTACGTTATTAGTCAATATATACATACGTATGTAGTCTACCGCTACCTATGGATCTATTTATTTGTAATCAAAGACTATGTACGTTCTTATTTCACATACACACACATTTTTGCAACATCTCAACCCCTTCTGAATCAGAATCTTATATAGTCACTGTGGGTTGTACGAGTTGCTTTTTCAACTCAATTATATTGTCTTGTACCCAAGTAAGTACCTACTGCTTGCATATATGTATGTGCGTGCGTATGTACTTAAATATTTGTTAATTCCACATTTTGTACTCATATCGGTTTGATTTTATGTTTGAGTGTTTTTCTATTTTTGTTGTTGTTGTTCTCTTTGGGAATTCTTAAGATTTGCCAATACTTACATTTCATTTTATTCTATTATTTTCTGTTGTTGTTGTTGTTGTTGTTGTTGCTTTGCCTTAAGAACATTTTACCGCATATTTCGATGATGTTCCTATGCTTGTTCTTCTTTGCGTATGTAGGTACTCATGTCGCGACGTACGGATATATGTAAGTATGTAAGAATGTATGTACATGTTGTTGTAGTGTTACGCTCTTTAAATATGGTAGCAACCCTATATATGTTGTTGCCATTAGTTGTTGAACCAATAAAAATGAGTTGAAAGGATTCGTCAGCGAATTTGTGTAGTTGTTTTCGTTTTTGTTTTACACTTATTACACACACATATGTATATACAAGCATAAACACATACTTACTCACACGTAAGTGTCGTCGTACATACCCATATTATCCTTTTCAATGTTGTCATTGTACAACACCCCAGAGCCCGATTGCTCCCGCTCTTCTTTATAGCGTATTCACATTTTTTCGTTGCATCTCCATTTGCTGCTGTGTGCGTATGTTTACTTTGACAACTTTTCGCTGACAGGACAAACATTCCTTGTTCGCGTATTCGATTTTTTATATTGTTTTGCCGTTTTCCTTTTTTTATTTTTGTTTTATTTTTTATTTAATTTCATTTTCTGTTTTGCAAGACAAGTACATGCATACATATACGAATACATCGAAAGGGTGATTTGGATGAGTACCTACGAAACGTACAACAAACCGTCAAAATGCAAAATATGCAAAACAAAAATCAGAACTTCTGATCACTGTTGCTTTGTGTTGAGGTGTGATTTTTATGGCTTTTTTATTTTCATGTGATTCTGTTGTGTGCATTTTAAGCGTGTTCTAGACCCATAAATGCGATTGGATTTGCATATACATATATGTACTAGGATGTGTTTGAATGGGTGTGTGTACTAAACTGAATTTAAATGCTTATCGTTTTCAATGTGCGTCAAATAATTAATAACGATTTTAATTAGATATACACACTTAAAGGAAAATAATTAGAATCTTGTTCGATCTTTTTCTTCCAGTAATTTCATGATCGTGAAATTTGGAGGGAGTGTGAGAAGTAATCTACGTGTTGTTGGGATTTAATTGTTAGTATTTATTTCTGATTTAAATTGACCCTGTCCGATCACTAGATTATCTGAGGGTTGCCTTTTATATTTTTAAAAAAAGTATGGTCTCTGACATTTACATTAGAAAGTTTTACATATTTTAGCATAAACGTACTCAGAACGTTTTGATGTACAAGCGCTAATTGTGTTGTTTACAGTGTCTTGAAAAATTCATCTCGGTAAAAAAATGGATTTAACTAGTGAACATTTTCGAGCTATGATTTTTTACGATTTTCGAAGTGAATTATCTAACAACAGTGCTTCGATCGTCTTCATGAGGCATTTGGCGAAGAATCACTAAACCTTCAGAAAATTTAAAACTGGTTTAACGAATTCAAGCTTGGTCGCCGTTCGCTCCAGGATGAATTTCGTGAAAGTCATCCAAAATCGGTCATTGTGCCAAGAACCAACGATGCTGTGCGTGAACTGATAATGAAAGATCATCATGTGGCATACCGTGAGATAGAGACATCCTTGGGCATTAGTTCCACAGTCGTGCATTCGGTATTGCGTAAACACTTAGCTGTCTGAAAGATTTGTTTTCGTTGGATCCCGCATATTTTAAGAATCGCTCAAAAAAAAGGCTCGTGTCGATTGGTGCAAATAAATGATGAAAAAATTCGATGGCGATGCTTCGAAAGACGTTTATAAGATCGTGGCAAGTGACGAATCATGGATATATGCGTATGAGCCAGAAACAGAACAGAAATCCAGCATTTGGGTATGCCAAACGAGCCAAACCCAACAAAAACTATATTTTGGAGGTGATGATAATCTATTTTTGATGATAATCAAAAGTAGAGTGGTTTGCCTAGGGTTTTCATTCTCTTCTTCCAAAGGGCAGTGCATTTACGATGGAAGTGGAAGACCGTTTCCTTTTCTTCCACTTGGTTACAACTGTGACAGAAATCGTTGTGGGACATTCCCATTTTGGCCCCCTGTTCTCCGATGAGACAGAAGCCAGTAAGGACTGCCGTCAGTCTAGAGACGTCTTTACGGTTTCAGTAACATTGATTGTTTATGATTGTATGTAGGCCACAGTGACCTACTAGTTTTACATTTCGTAAGACTTTTCCACCTACAATCCGCTATTTGTAGATATTTTGTGTTGATAACTCTTTTAGCTATGCTCAGCGGTATGAACACTGGTTGTGTAAGAGCCTCTTGCATGGCAGATCCATTTCTTGCCAGTTCGTCAGCTTTTTCGTTTCCTTCTATGTTCCGGTGTCCCGGAACCCATTATCAATGAAACGTTGTGCAGTTCGCTGAGTGTATTGAGAATCCTTTTACTTTGTCTCACTAGGAAGGAGGATAAGACTGCTGAGTTCAAGGCCTGAATTGCAGCTTGGCTGTCCGATATTATAGCTATGTTGAGCTTGAATCTGAAGTCTGCGATTAGTATCCTACAAGCTTCTCCGATTGCAAACACTTCCGCCTGGAACACGCTAGACAGCTTAGGGAGGCGCACAGACTTGTCCACTTTCAATCTCTCGGAATGTATTCCTGCCCCTACGCCACAATCCATTTTGGAGCCGTCCGTGTAGATTATGGTGCCGAAGCTGTTTAACAGACGTCCCTTATTCCAATCCTTCCTCGAAGGAAAAACTACTGTGAGGTTTCTATTGAAATTCATCTTCGGGATGATGTAGTCTGTCCTGTCAGACGCGTATTGCGTCTTCTTTGTTAGTATGCATCCATGTTCGTAGGTTCTCTCCTTCCAGTGACCCGCTTCCTTTAGCCTCACTGCGGTCATGGTTGCCGTTTTCTTGATGTATAGATCAATAGGGAGCATGTGTGTCAGAACGTTAAGAGCATCCCCGGGACACGACTTTATTGCTCCGACTTCCGCTGCACGTGCTGACCTTTGTATACTGCTAATTTTAATAATGGTGTAGGCCTTATCCAAGGCTTTCCACCAAACAACCGAGCCATACGATAAAATTGGACGTACAACCGCTTTGTACATCATTTAAATGACCACCACGCGATATCGCCACGACGAGAAATTACGCGGACAGAAAATTTCTCTTGCAATAAAGCCATATTCGCTCGAGTTGTGTGGCATGTGGCACCGTCTTGTTGAAACCACATATTCTCTAAGTCGTATTCTTCAATAGCAGGCAAAAAAAGTCGGTTATCATATGACCATAACGCTCCGAATTGACGGTGACAGTCGCTCCATCGTCGTTTTCGAAGAAGTAAGGTCCAATCACACCTCCGGACCAAAGAGCGCACCAAGCAGTGACTTTTTGTGGATGTAGTGGCCTCTCTTCAATTACTTGAGGATTCTCAGAACCCCAAATATGACAATTTTGTTTGTTAACATACCCACCGAGTGAGAAATGTGCTTCGTCGCTGAAGAAAATTTTGTTCGAAAAATCGCCGTCCACCGCCTGTTGTTCAAGCACCCATTCGACGTATCTACGACGTTGTGAATGGTCAGCTGGCTTCAGTTGTTGTGTGAGCTGGATTTTATATGGATGTAGGTGTAGATCCAAATGCAAAATACGCCATAATGTGCCGTAAGACAGTCCTAATTCCTGAGAATGACGAGGAATCGACACATTCGGGTCTTCGGCAACACTTTCACTTACAGCAGTGATATTTTCGGCGGTACGAGCGAAACGATGATGCACAGGCCTTACAATATCTGTAACCGATCCAGTCTCTTCATATTTCTTCACAATTTTGCCAATTGCTTGCGTAGTTGGACGATTATGTAAACCATGTAAACCATAATCTCCTCTTAAAGCACGGTATGTAGCTGTGGCAGAATCACCATTTTTGTAGTAGGTTTTTACAATTTTAATGCGTTGTGCGATAGTTAAGCGATCCATTTTCGCAAATGTCAGACTTTGAACTGAAAAAGAAAGAAATTGTTTTAACAACTCAGTTTGACAGATGTCGAATTCTAGCCCTATACTTTTGAAACCGCGAAATGGATAACCCTTTACTTCGGCTGAATCTCTTTTGAAATATACGCGTATTCATAATCACCTGGCAGTGCTCCAGAAACTCCTAGTTTCTCGTTGGTCAGTTTTGTGGATTCTTATTCACTTTACTTTATTCAATAATTAATTTTCGTTGCAATACATATATCGGTTGATCCCGAATATAATTTTCTCGATTTCTCGAAATGAAGGCTTTGAGTGGCCGCCGAGATCGTGCGACTATTAGACTTTTTGCTTTGGGACTACGTTAAAGATAAAGTCGACACCAGCTGCTATTCGTGAGATACAGCCACAATTATGAAAATTTTTTTTGTTAAATAAGCTTTTTTTTATTGAATCTTTCTAAAATACTTAGAAACTACCAATAAGTATTCAAATCTTACAAACTAACTAAAATTATGTGATATTCCCTATGGTCCATCACAATTTGTTGAGTCGCGAGGTATAGCAATTTCACAGCATATTCAGTGTGTCTTTTCTTTTTAATCGACGATGCCCCGCAACAATTGCCTAGCAAGGGGATTCGGATGATTGTGTAATTTTTGAATGTAGCTCTTGAATATAAATCTCGATGGATGTTAACGTTCCTCATATACCAAGGCGCGTTTACAATAATTCGCAGACACTTGGATTGTATTCGCTGCAATTTTTCGATATTTGAGGAAGATGCGATGCCCCAAAACTGAATACCATAAGTCCAGATTGGCTTCAGGATTGCTTTATATAATAGCACTTTGTATTCGAGATTCAACTTTGATCTTTATTATGAAAAAATGTAATGAAAATTTTCATTAAAAAAATGGCCATATGCAAAAAGAGTTACGGCGGATACTTGGCAGATATTGCGTCCTATTGCTAACCTCAGAGTTTAAACTTTGAATTAAAATAAAATTATCAGCTTATTATCAGAATATCCATCCTTTACGTGAAAAAGAAAATTGAGAATCATTCATTCACATTATTACATGTGTTAATATTCGTGCGTTTCAGTGTACTTATTGGAGGTTAACACAAATTTTTAGGAATTTTGGAATGTAACTCTTCAGCTCAATTGCTGCGTTGTAAGTGCTATTTTGAAAACAAAAGCCTATTGATGAACAAGAAAACGTTTTGGTTTGATTCGATGTGTTTGATCCGTTTATTTCTCCCCATAAAATTTTGCACTATGTGCTTATATACTTTAAATTCACTGGAAATTAACTGTTACCATCGAATGATTTTGAGTTGAGTGACAAAGAAAAGAAATTAACTTAAGTACCGCTATGTATAAAGGTATACTAGTATATACACAAAATAAATATTAAATGTACATATTTTATCGAAAAGAGAGTTAAGTATAAAGAGAAATAAGCAAAACAATGAAGCGAATTAAAGTAGTGCATGAACAGTGGGCGCGATATGACCAAACACCTATTGTTAGATTATTTTTGAAACATCGTGCTAAAGTGTGTAAAATTAAACACTATAAAGTTTTTTCATCATGAAAAATTAAGGAATATTTCTTTTGACACTTCCATCCAAATTTCATGCGTCAACCTTTAAAATTTGGAGGTGTATTAAAATGGCTTAAAGTGAGCCTGGCAAAGTGGCAATATTTTTTTTATTGGTAACATCAAGACCTTCTGGTTAGCATATAGCATTAATGTATATAGTATGGCGGTAAGCCAATCTTAATAATCTTCCATATGAAAACACAGAAAATTTGAATCAAATAAATACGTGTACTCAATTAAATTCAAGTCGTATAATTTTGACAAATTCTTATCACAATTAATAGAAGAATATCATATGTTATGTATTGTATGTTATACAGTGTATACTATAGAGTACCTATACATAGGGGCATGTTATTTCCTATGTAATATGGTCAATATTGCGTCAATGTTCTTGAAATTAATTAAACTTCAATAAAAAAACAAAAAGAAATTAAATTAAAACAGAAACAAAAATCAAACCTAAACAAGAAAACTTTAATTAAGCTGATCGAAAATCAACCTCAAGATCGCCTAATATTAAACTGATGAATATTTATTCCCCAATTAAATTAATTGCCAATAATTTTTCATATAGACAAACACACTAACACTACATCGTAGAAAATAAGTAATTTCTCCTTTGGAGCTATTCAATACAGCACCTCAATCACCGCTATTATAAAATCATTTTAATTAGAACTCTTCTAACGAATCCTTTCCTTAATGAAAAACTATCATATTTATACCTATCAAGTTTTAATCAACAACAAGAGCGACAATGTCTATCGATTAATATAAAATAATGCACACAAAAAATAAACAACAACAACAACAACAACAACGAGAATAACGAGAATATAGCAATAAAAATATTAATTCATAATTCACCTGTTGCGGGAACTGAATTATTCATAATTGCAATTTAAAATCATATAAACACAAGCAGCAAGTATAGCAGCAACAGCAGCAGCAGTAGACACAACAGCGACAATGGGCAGCGACACCACTACCACTACCAGCAACAATAAAAATAATAACAAATTATACACAACAAGCATTTACAGCGTACATACAAAAAATAATAATTATTCATTATTTTAACATAAAAATAAAAAAACTACAAAGACAAAAACAAGCCACACATCCACTCACACACACACACACACACAACACACACACATTAACTTCTCTCTAGTTTACTGGGTCAAAAAATCAGGTTTATTAAAATTGAAATTAATACAGCGAGATGCGCATAATAATTAATCCATCCGTCCGAATGGCTGGCACTGGCAATGGCAAGCGACAACATGGAAGGGTGCTGTTTGTATATTTGGAGAGGCAAAGTATTCACCGCCTCTTAGTCGCAAAGAGTTAATCGCACACCCGATGCCAGCGCGCATAATCAGCAGCAAAAATGCTAACGAGCCACAATGATCCTTACCGCATTAAAGGCAGTCAGCGACAAATAACAACAAGCAACAGTCAAAGCACACACACTCACATGCACACACAAACATATGCATATTTGTATGTAGCTTGTTGTTGATGAAATGATCATCGCAAGCAACCAAAACGAAAGTATAAATTAACATAATATCATATGCTTATATTCGTATAGCAGCAGTGCACATTAGAATTGGTAATTATGGACGCAACAGCGGCGCTTAAGAGAAAAAAAAAGCAAAACAAAAACATTAAAACCTAGGAAGTATAATACATAGAATCGTTGGTATCTCTCGCGAGTTCCGCGTACGTTCAGAATTTAATTAAAATTCACCAAGAGATCAGAGAACCGCTTGTAAAGGACATACCAAGTAATGTCAACAAGGCATACAATAGGAAACAGGTAAAAACCAACAAACAGACTAATAGATAAACATGACAAAATAAAAAGCGGAAAAAAATATACATAAATGCATGATAATAAGAATCAACAGCAAAAAGCAAATATGGACATCTGTAGAAATAAATAAAAATGCAAAGATCATTTTAACAATTTCAAGATTGAATACAAGTAAGTATTTATAGTACATATTCGTATGGGTAGTACATCCAAAGACATGGTCGCATTGCGCCGGCGTGCAGAGACCTGCTAATATCACTGCTTCTACCACTGTTACTGCGTCCAGTTGAATTATTCAAATGATTTGCTGCTGCTGCTGCCGCTATTGCTATTGGTGTGGCAATGAAAGGCCATCTTCGTATCCAGTAGTCATTCATTCAACAGTGTGCATATTACTCACTCACACACTACATGAATATTATAATTATTATTTGAATTTTGTTTTCCATCGTAGGTACCCCTAATGTACTATATATTTTCCATGCATTCGTCGTTGTGTCGTAACTTGTTGTTGTTGTTGTTGTTTTTGATCAACTTGAATTATGCGCATAATTTTTGACTTTTACACAAAGTTTCGATGTGTTTTCTTTCGTTTGTTGCTGCTATGGTTGTTTTCATTGTTGTTGTTGCTGGTATTTATAGCATGTATTTGAAATTGGTTTGATTTCGGTGAATTTGACAAGTAGGTATGGCACAGGCACAGGCAGTGGTATATAAATGTGGTTGCCACTGGTATCGTATCGTCGTTATGAATGATAAACATGTAATGACCTTGACAGCGCAATGGCATACAATTACAACAATATGTCTGAAATGTTAATGAAGGATTAAGAAAAAGTGACAGACAGACATGGAGTATGTGAGAGAGAGCGTGAGAGAAAGACGAAGAAGATTACTTGTTGCTATTTCAATAACATCATACATAAATTCATACATGAATTTATTCAAGTTTTTACACTTGTTCATCGCCACGTTAAATATCACTTTAAAGGGAATTTCTTTAAAGTGTTTAGCACACATAGATTTAGAGGTCGCACATTTGAAAAAAAAAACGTAAAATGATTACTTAATACTTCATTCAGTTAGTGGACTTTGTGGTTTTAGATCAGGGTTGATTTTATATATAAATAAAGATATTTTGAAATTGCACCATTCATTCGTGGCCCATTGCCCAACTATCAATTGAAATGTCTATAAACAAGAAATTATAAAATATCATGTGAAAGACAAGAATAAAAGCTAAATTCATAAATAATATAAAAAACTAAATTATATAAAAAATAATCGATTATTAATGGTAAAGTGTGAAATTAAATTTCAAAGTTTTATTTCTGTTGAAAACATTTGTTCAACTAAATTGAAAAAGCTTAACTTCAGTAATGCCATAACTTAGGTACCCTATACTTTGACAGCAGACATATATATGTTCGAAAAAACGTACTTTTATATGGGAGATAGGTGTAAAAATATGCTAACGGGACAAATAACTGTTGATTAACGTTAATTGTTTATGTTTAACATCTGCAAACATACATCCGAAAATATACTTTTGTACAGGCGATAGGCGTGGTTTCCATCCGATTTCACCCATTTTTAAAGTTATCTGCAGAATACAGAAACATGCTTTTATATGGGAGGTAGAAGCAATTTTAGTCCGAGTGGGGCCATCTTTACAGCCGTAGATTCGTAGATAAATATAATTGTACATATCCAGTTTCAGCTTCATGACTTTATAAAGGGTTATCCATTTCGCGGTTTCAAAAGTATAGAGCTAGAATTTGACATATGTCAAACTGAGTTGTTAAAACAATTTCTTTCTTTTTCAGTTCAAAGTCTGACATTTGTGAAAATGGATCGCTTAACTATAGCACAATGCATTAAAATTGTAAAAACCTACTACAAAAATGGTGATTCTGCCACAGCCACATATCGTGCTTTAAGAGGAGATTATGGTTTACATAATCGTCCAACTACGCAAGCAATTGGCAAAATTGTGAAGAAATATGAAGAGACTGGATCGGTTACAGATATTGTAAGGCCTGTGCATCATCGTTTCGCTCGTACCGCCGAAAATATCACTGCTGTAAGTGAAAGTGTTGCCGAAGACCCGAATGTGTCGATTCCTCGTCGTTCTCAGGAATTAGGACTGTCTTACGGCGTATTTTGCATTTGGATCTACTCCTACATCCATATAAAATCCAGCTCACACAACAATTGAAGCCAGCTGACCATTCACAACGTCGTAGATACGTCGAATGGGTGCTTGAACAACAGGCGGTGGACGGCGATTTTTCGAACAAAATTTTCTTCAGCGACGAAGCACATTTCTCACTCGGTGGGTATGTTAACAAACAAAATTGTCGTATTTGGGGTTCTGAGAATCCTCAAGTAATTAAAGAGAGGCCACTACATCCACAAAAAGTCACTGCTTGGTGCGCTCTTTGGTCCGGAGGTGTGATTGGACCTTACTTCTTCGAAAACGACGATGGAACGACTGTCACCGTCAATTCGGAGCGTTATGGTCATATGATAACCGACTTTTTTTGCCTGCTATTGAAGAATACGACTTAGAGAATATGTGGTTTCAACAAGACGGTGCCACATGCCACACAACTCGAGCGAATATGGCTTTATTGCAAGAGAAATTTTCTGGCCGCGTAATTTCTCGTCGTGGCGATATCAAGTGGCCACCAAGATCATGCGATTTGACACCGCTTGACTTTTTTTTGTGGGGCTACGCGAAAGACCGTGTTTATGCAGATAAACCTTTAACTCTTGAGCACCTGAAAACCAACATTCGTCACGTTATGGCTGAGATACCGCCCAATATGTGTCAAAAAGTGGTCGAAAATTACCTCAGAAGAATCGATGCTTGCAATAATTCGCGTGGTGATCATTTAAATGATGTAGTATTTCACACATAATGTCAACGTTCAAACTTTATAATAAAAAAGAAATATCATGATAAAAAATATTTTATATGTGTTTTATTTACATTTACTTTTGAAACTGCAAAATGGATAACCCTTTACATATAATGGTAAGTATAGTCAAAATGAATTTCCAACTTAAACTTAGTATTAGCTTTTTGACAGAAATTTGTGTTGTTAAATCTTTTCAAGCATCTGAAAGAAGCTTGTATTCGTAATCAACCCCGATCGCATGATAACTTAAATAAGGAAGTGAAGCATTTTTGAATATTTATACACTAAAATTATATCCTAAAAATTCGATTACTACGCAAAAGATGGTTTCTTGTTACAAGAAACCAAATTGATCATGTGGTGATTGACGGAAGGCATGCTTCCAGTGTGATGGACGTGAAATCGATCCGTGGTGCCAACATCGACTCGGATCACTACCTTGTTGCAGCTAAGGTGCGCACACACTTATGTGTCGCAAATAACAAGAGAAGTCCCACATAGAGAAAGTTTGACGTCAGTGAGCTGCGATCACCAGAGACAGCAGATGCATTTTCCACTCGACTATCGGATCTGCTTATGCAGAACACTCCCCCACTTGATGATACATGCGCACGGTGGACACATATATCCCACTCCATGACTACTGCTGCCGAGGAGGTAATCGGTTACTACCGGCCTCTGAGGAATGAGTGGTATGATCAGGATCAGGTAGGATCAGTGTCGCAACGCTACCGCAGAGAAAGACGCCGCCTGCAGAAAAACCCTGAGTGCAGGCGCAACGCGAGCGGTTAAGGAGCGGTACAGAAAGAAAAGGAGTGCAGAGAGACGTTTTTCAGGCGCAAGAAAAGAGAACAAGCAAGACGCGAGTGTCAGGAGATAGAGATGTGTACCCACAAGAATGAGACTCGAAAATTCTTCGAAAAAATCAAGTGCCTGAGAATGGCGATGCTACGAACAATTCCGCCAGTGGAGGAGATTGCCCGATAACCCCAATTGCAGATGATGGTGTTGATGTTCCACCACCCGACTATGACTATGAAACGGCCATTTTAAGGCTGAAGAACAACAAAGCTGCAGGTGCTGATGGCCTGCCTGCCGAGTTGTTTAAGACCGGAGGCGATGAGCTACTCGCCTGCATGCACCAGCTCATAAGCAGAATATGGTCGGATGAAAACATGCCTGATGATTGGAGGCTCAGTGTTCTCTGTCCTGTACATAAAAAAGGAGACCCCACAATTTGCGCCAACTACCGTGGAATCAGTCTCCGGAGCATCGCATACAAGGTTCTGTCGAGCGTACTGTGTGAAAGGTTGAAGCCTATGCTCAGCAACCTGATTAGACCGTATCAGTGTGGCTTCAGACCTGGTAAATCCACCATGGACCAGATTTTCACACTGCGCCAAATCCTGGAGAAGACCCAAGAAAAACAGATCGACACACACCACCTATTTGTTGATTATGAAGCCGCTTTTGACAGTTCGGTAAGGGATTACCTCTACGCAACAATGTCTGAGTTCGGTATTCCTGCAAAGCTTATTAGACTTTGTAGAATGACACTGCATAACTTCCGTTGTGCAGTGAAAATTGGAAAGGACCCCTCCGCACCGTTTAGTACCGAACGGGGTTTCAGACAAGGTGATTCATTATAGTGCGACTTCTTCAATCTTATTTTGGAGAAAATAATACGAGCTGCTGATTTACGACATAATGGCACTATTTTCAACAAAAGTATCAGGCTGTTAGCGTATACCGACGATATTGACATAATCGGCATGAACACGCGAGCAGTCAGTGCAGCATTCTCAGAGTTGGAAAGAGAGTCCCGTTGGATGGGTCTCACGGTGAAAGAGGGCAAGACGAAGTATCTAGTGGAATATCTTTTGTGCAGTTCTTAGTAAATAGATGCTAAATGTATGCTAAATTTCAGATTGGTATCTTTATATGTTCACGCGCAAAGTGCGTAAGCATGTATCAAGAAGCATTTTTTGTATGGAAGGTACGCGTAATTTTCATCCAATTACTCCTATTTAGGAAACTTACTGTTGGTATGGTAAATGGACATAATTTTTAGCCGTTTCCACTCATTCACAATAATAATATTTTATAACATTTTCATCAAGATTGCTTTATACTTATTTCATTTATCGTGCGAACAAATAGACAATCGTTGTGGAAACAAATTTCTAGAAAATAATAGAGGAAATTGGATCAAACCAGACTATAAAAGCCTATAAAAGTTCAAACGATCTCCCCATACGCATTTTGATAGTCTGCCTTTTGACACTGTAGTAGTCCTGTTATTGCATCACACGTTGTAGACATGCCACATTTTATAGTTACATTGCGAATTTTCAAATACTGTCATATTTATTTTTTAGAAATCTAACGGTTTTTATATGTACATCATATTTATTACTACATCTACCTACTTATATTCATATTTCAATCGAAGTGATCCTATATACAAAAGAAAAAACGTTTTAATAGATAGGTTGTCGCATCTTCGAATGAATCACTTGACAAGCATATGAAAAATCTAAATTAATTGCAAAAATTTGCATTCACATATCGTGGGAAAAAATATTACTCAAATCCTGATGCCTACAATATATAGCAGTATCAATCGATTGATCGTGTAACATCGATTGATTGTTCTCCTTAAAAAATAGCAGAAAAAAGTACGGAATACGTTACGCGTATACAAAGAAAAGGCTTGGTGGCTTTGTCTAACTCTTCAGCAAAAGCATCCATCCTTGTCTAAATAATGCCTCTCTAATGCTAATCTTTGTCTGTTTGCTAGTCTACCCATCATCATATTCTACGTTTTCAAATCGACTCGTTGTACATATTGAACGTATATAGATACTATATGCATACCTATGCATTTAAATGTTCGCATGCAAAAGAGCACCCCAATAGGATCATCATCGTGGTAGTTGTCATTATCTTGCACGGCAGTTTAATTTATTATCCTTGATTGCATCTTCTTTTGGTAATTTTCTAGGTTGCTGTACTGCTGCGCAAACAACAGACATCGTCATCATCATCATCATCATTTTCATGGGAACGAAAAATATTTTAATTTTGTGCGCAGCTTTAACCCTTCTGCTTCAATCTTTAGCTGAGAAAATTAAATAATATGCAAAACTCCGAACTAAAATGAATTTCCATATGAACAAGCACATAGTCTATACATATATGTCGTCTTCTACAAACAAACAAAAAAAAAAAAAAAACGAAACAAAAAAAAAAGAAAGCACATTATCTTCGGAACAAAATTAAAGATCCCTTACCTAATAATGTAGCTATGCTTCTTGCGTGATCACTAAACGCGAAGAAGAGTCTTTATTTGAATACTCATCCTTTCGATGTTTTCACCACCACCACCCTTCAATGCCCATTTCGAAATGAACGAAAATGAGACGAAACGAAAGGATTGCGAAAATGTTTATGAATAATTTTCACAAACTCATGCATGCACCCTTTTTGCACTACAAACTAGGTAAATGTACGGCTGCGTAGACATCCCAAGTAGAAGATGCTCTATCGAAGACAAAACCAAATATCAATTTTCCTATTCTCATGCAAATAGATTTTCAAAATTGCAGTGTCTTGGTGTAAACAAATTTGGATTGAAATGAAAAAGGTCGTTTGAAATTACGAGTGCCTACCTACATACAAGTAATCCTGTAAGGGGTGCTGCAACATATTATTTTTATTCTTTCATGGCATGTCAATCGCAACGATCGTAATCTCGATCCCTTGTACAATTCATTTTTCTTCTACGTTTTCTTCGTCTCTTACGACGTATGTACGTCGTCTTTTCATTGCATCTAGTCAACCCTACAACAACAAAGCCGCATTTCTTCGCGTTCATTACGACGCTCCGGATTTCGCCTCTAATACCTATTATTATTGTAATTTGCTGTCGATCATATTTTAATGTATTTCCATGTGCCTATTTGCAAAGATTGGCATTTTGCAGAGAGATCTTTCTTGTTGTTGTGTTGGGTCGATGTGACATGCAAATTTTATGTGGTAAAAGGATTGATCCTTAATTTATGCATAAATGCGTCACCTTTGACTACAGCAACGACATTAGGATCACGAAAGGGTGCTGGAATCGTTAATTTATGCAAAGATCTTTTGCATTCTTGGCTTTGTGTGTGTATATTGAAATTTGTTATTATTTGATTAGAAATTTGAGTTGCGTGAGTGCATGAAGTAAATGAATGAAAGAGGCGAATTTTCGAATCTGTATTCGAATGTTCGATGTGCACGTGTACACTCGTTTCTGCGGAAGAAGCAAAAGAAAGAAAAAAAAAATTAAAAGCGATCGAAATTAAAGGAGCCACCACACACACACACACACACATTTAAATACACTCACACACATGCTGCGATGATGATACCGTACTAGCATGCTATTTTCGTTTCATAGCAGAAAGGTTTAATTTATGACATTTTTTGTTGCTTTGTTGAGTATCCGGTTTGTTATAATGTGTTTCTTTTTTATTATTTCCAACATTTTGTACATGTTATCAGAAGGAGCATGTTTATTTCTTATTGCTGGTGCTGCTGCTGCTGCTCATACTATTACAACTGCCAGCTACTGCTTCCACTGTTGCTTCTGTCGTGTTTTCCGATGCGCGCTTTTGCGATATGCAAAAGAATGAAAAAAAAAACAACAACAACAAAAGGAAAAGGCTCAACTCACCTCATGCTCTCACCTTCAGCACGGCAAAAGAGTGTCTTGCCGTTGTTGTTGTTTTAGTAGCTGCCGGGCATTACGTATGTGAATTTCAATTCAATTTCGTTACGTTTTACATTTTTGCTATTTTTCAGTTGCAATTCGTTCATTTCATTTCCAAGCACTCGTTCATTTTATTTGCTTTTGTTCAATAATTTTTCCATTCATTTTTATTTTTCATATATTTTTTTTTGCAGCTTTTGCATAATACGAGTATAACCTAAAGGTAAATTTTTTTGTGATAAGGATTTTTGGTTTTGTTTCATATACCCATACACAAAGAGACCCAGAAGGAAAGGTAACGCTTACGCAAAGTATTATTCCAAGCTTACACTTCATGTGTTGCAATATGCAAAATTCTTATTATTTTTGTCGAATGCAAAGAAATTATCAGAATTAACCGGCTTTACATCCAAACATACTTGATTTCATAATTAGTAATGTAATATGGTGACGATAATTCCATGAGGTGCTTCTTTTGATCATCACATCAACCCAAGTGGTTGGCTTCGAATGCGTAAAAAGAATCAAGTTGCGGCTATAATGATCAACAAGCTCAAAATATTGCTCATATATTATACGATACGGCAGTACCGAAAGCGGATCGAAAGTAATGGTGACCTTTAACTACGTGTTGTGCCAAAACGAGAAGGAATACAATTTTTGCTTCAGCGTCGTTAGCATCAATCGCACTATATATGAATGGAATTATTTAAATAACATTTTCGAATAATAATTAAATCATTACTAATATGAGCACATATATGAATTACAATTGCAGGTTTGCGTCCAGTTGGAATGGGAGTTCCTTTAAGGGGAGTAAATAGGGAGTAATTCATGGTCAGCCAAGGGTTTATTTGCCGTTTCTCGAGTGTTTTTGATTTCATTTGGTAGGGGAGCCCCAATAAATAGTAAAGGTAGGGAGAAAGTATGTTCCTGGGAAATTTTGGGGAGAGGAGACTAATGGGTGTTGATCAGATATTTTACCCTATTAATTGAACTCTCGAAGTGATGTGAGCGAATTTTATAAAGAACATCATCAGTTTTCTAAGAAACCCCCCATTAGTGGTGGAGATAGGTGCTAAGTATGCTTGGGAAAAATGTTAAGAAATAAAAATTAATAGGAGTCGATTATACATTTTATCCGTCTAGAGGCGGTTCCTGAGCAACTGTGGAATTGTATGTTAATTTGATTTCCATTTTTTCAACTTTCACCTCACTTACACCACCCAGCCCAACAATTTTTTAACTCATGCATTTTTTTTACGAAACCTTACAAAATATTGAAAGTTTTCGTATCAAATTAAAAAAATCGCGAACTATTCAATACGAACTCGACAGTGGTAAATGACTTCAATAGATGATAGTTTTGATGTAATGCTTGAGAAATCGTATGAAAGAAGGCAAAATTTATTTATTTACCACTAAAACTGCAAAAACTCACGAATTCTTGTGCATTTTCTCACTGGGGTTTGGCTCTATGTGTCTCTGGGTGTATGTGTCTGATTCTCGCTGTTATGACTTTATTTATTGATTTGCACATGCAAATGCTACCGTAACCATTTCTGTTGTTACTGTTGTTGTCGTTATGTACGTAGTTGTTATATTCCCTATCATCTGAACGAAAATTGATGGTGACACCTCCGCAATCAAGCCGCAAGAAGCGAGCAAGCAAGAAAGATTCATTGTAAATTGCGTTTGAATCAAATCGCAAAGAAATCTGTGTATTCAATTTGGACGAGAAATCATTTCTGAAATTAAAAATTGACAATCGAGCAAGGGATTGTGGAAGAAAAAAGTAATAAAAAAACTATATGCTTAACCACTGTTGATCACTTTCCTAATAGGCCATTTCATTGTGAATAGAGTAAATGAACACTCATTCATAATAGCTCTCTTGGCAGAGCGATAGCAGCAGAATTGATCACGCATCAAGTCAAGCACGTCGCAACAGTTAAAATATTTCTTCGCGGCTTAAGCTGACTCGTCTAATTGCTGAACACGTTTCCTTTTCTGTTTTTCATTCTTATTCGTGTGTATTTTCTGGTAGAGATATTGTATCCAGAAGCGTCGTAGTTCATTCATTCACAGTAGGTAGGAACTTGAATTAAATTGTATCTATCAGTGTTTATTACCGAAATACTACGTGTCATGACCTCAACTGATGACTTTTAATTTCTGTGATTTACATATGTATATATACATTCATATAGGCATATGGATATATGCATATTAAGGTGGATTAAATTTTTCAACGGTCTGGCTCAGCGGAAACCATAAAATTTGGATTACCACAAGTATTTTGCCAGAACAGTAAAAAGAAATTCTAGATTTGCACTTTTTAAAATAAGACTTAAATAAAAAAATATGAACCCATGTAGAGTTTGTTTTTGTAAACACTATAATCTTAAAAGTGTGTGCCCACATAAAGTGTGGTTTTGGAACCATGCATAGAAAAATGCCAGAAAATTAGAAAATAACTCCATAGAATGTATACATATATCTGTCTCTTATTAATTTTTCTTCACCAGAATTTCCTACGCCTCTAGTGGGGGATCCCAAACAAATTGGACGTAATAACGTCAGAAAATCGAACAATTACTCCATAAGTACCTAGAGTGATGAAATATATGTCTGCCTTCTATAATTTTTTCTTCTACACATATTTACCCTATGCCTTTACCTCTAATGGGGGCTCCTATACAAATTGAATACAAAAACACTTGAAAATCTTTTTCCTGACCAACATATATTCGGACCATACTTACCATCTATGTTCAGCCTTTAGGGGGCTCCCATACAAAATGAACGAAAAAGCATATAAAATTTGGTAGTAGGGTGGTTAAATTTATGGCAAGCTTCCATTAATTTTTCCTCCACAACATTTCCTCGAAGCATGCTTACCCTCTATATTCACTCTTTGGGGGGCTGCCATACGAAATGAACTGAAATTCGATAAATAACTGTATTGCTGACCAACAATCGCACTTAGAACGGTCAAATGTATGATCGTCCTACATTAATTTTTTCTGCCCAACATTTTGTTGGAATATACTTACCGGCTACTTCCAGCTTTTAGAAGGATATCCCCATATATGCTCTTACAAAGGCTATAAGATCTAAAAAGTAGCCAAATTCAGTTCTCAAGCGTTTTATTGCTCCATATCATTTGATCCACCCTTGTGTATGTATAACTAGTCTATATAAATTTGTATACTTTATATAAATAGCTATGTATATGTATTTAGACAAGTACATATGAAAATTTTCTCCCACTGCCACCCTTCAAATTCTATTCAATTTACCTAATTTTAATCCTTTCCGCATCAAATCAGTGTTTGCACAAAACTGTAGGACTGTTCCAACCACAAAATCGACCAAGTACATATGTACATGCTACACTGCTATTGGTAGGTATATAAGAAATAGAGTGGAATTTGCTCATTTGCTGTTGCAACAAAAGCGGCGATAATAATAACGATAATACACTGAGAACATTCAGCTGCCGTTGCTCGTCGAAAATCTCGCGTTAAATCAACAACTGCAAACGTCAACAGAACCTTTTAAATTATTATTTGTTTTGTTGTTTTGTTTGACTTCTTCGTTAGAACACAAATGTATGCAAGCTTGCGTGTGTGTGTGTGTGTGTGACTGCATCCCTCCAGCTTCTTTGTAAACATATCCATACAAACATATATATAATAAGAATACAATCAAGCTTTGCCCTAGACGCCTGCACTTACTCGTACAAGTACAATTGTGATATTGAAGGGTGAGATTTATCACAACAGCAAATTGCAAATAGAAATATTTATACGACTACATAATTTCATATGATGAATGTATGTTATCTTTTAAAAAGTAACAATAATTTTCGAGAGAGACAAAAATTTCAAATTTCATTTTCAATTGTACAATGGTTGGTACATCAATTCAATTTTTTTTATATAATCATTCCAACTCGGTCAAGCTCTGAAGATCCTTACATTTTGGTGAGTTCGAGTCAAACCAGAAGGACTCCAAAGGGTCTACACCCTCTGAATATCGCAATATAATGGTCATGCTTGTCCCAAAAGTAATGAACTGTAAATTAAAACAACTGTGATTTAAACTACGAAATATTTATGAAGCAAAGGCACATACTCACAATGAACTAGCACATGTCGTGGGAGTCTTACGCACCTAAAGCTGCAACTGTAGTACAACCTACATACATGATCATGTCAATCGAGAACTAATCCACACAGCAAAAACACAACACTTTACTTGATGCAGCATAAGATTAACTTTCCATTGTGTATAATTTTCATTCATTCATTAAAGTGTACCTACGAGCATTCGGAAAGAAACGCAAGGCGAGAAACGGCTGCGCGATCGTTTTTTTTTTTTTGCACATTCCACTAATCATTCTTAAATAAAAAAAACATACACTCACACACAAAACATGTTAATAAAACAATAACAATGAAAAGAATAAAAACTTAAGTGTTGCTCCTCAAAAATATGGATCGTCGTTTTTTGTGTAAAAAGAGTAAAACACGTTCATACACATACTCACACTTACGAATTTTCTGCTCACATATAACCATTTACACGCCCGATTAGATGGGATCTGATTCGATTCAGCGTTGATTACATAATAAATTACCTAAAAATGTTGAACTGCAGTATTCGGAGAAGCAAAGCGAAGCAAAAATATTGTGGGCTGATCAAATATACTAGGTCAGTCAAAGAGTTCGCTAAGTGTTGTACACCATTTTGAAATTTAATCTTTTATGAGACAACACCTGATTATCTTCAAAATGGTAAAGCAATAACAGAAGTTTAATATGTATTCGTTTTGGTACAACTGGATATAAAAATCCGTGAAGAAGGGCCTGATTCACGGAAGAACAAATGCTTTTTCGATCGCTAAATTTGGAGAATTGCACAACGAATTACTTGAACACCGGCATAGTCACGAAACCTGGTTTTATCTGAGTTCAATCTATTCACTAATTTCAAGAATTTCAAAATGGAAAGCGATTTTCGTCAAATGATAAAGTAATAGCAGCAGAATCGTAGAATTCTATAGACCTTTCAGAAGACTACTTCAGAGGTGTAGATGAATTGAAAAATCGGTTGAAATAATAAAGATATTGCCGTTCAAAAAATTTTACTGAAGAATAGAAGTTATTTCAATCATTTCAGTGTTCGAAATTTTTAGATTGGCCCAGTACAAGGTAGTCGAATGCAATGACGATGATACATAATGAGTGCATCAGTCATATCCAAAGTGCCTTTGACTTGGGCCGCAAAGATGCATCGCGTTTTATGAATGAATGATGGAAGAGAAACGTTTGATGTTTTGATCTTTATATGAATGTAGTTAGTTAAGTATGGCATCTATCTCAAGATGAGACACTCAATTTCGCAATTGCTCAACACCAAGGAATGGATCATAAACACAACGCATTAGTTGTGTTCCATAACCAGTCAGTCAACACAATCAGATCGCTTTTTCGTTGTATTCATATGAATGTTTTTTTTTTATAAAATTTTTTTATTTTAGTTTTGTATAAATATTGTAAATTTTTCTGTTTCTGCTGCAATTTTTGACAGTTTTCAAGGTGTGTTTACTTCAGAGTGGATTGAAGGAGATCTCACGTCGTTTGCAATCGTAATAGGCAGCAGATATACGTAACAGGCGACGATTCTGAGTTTAACAACGTCGCGCCAGATTTTTCTTGAATTACAATTTTACAATATTGTACGCATTTGTTGGCGAACCCCAAAATATGTCAATTATACTAAATTTTGTTTCATTGCAATATGAATTGCCTTTCATTTACGCAAATAAAGTTGACATATCTATACAACTGTTTACGATAGAATATATTTATATAAAGCTTTCCTGAACGAATGCATTTTATTTCTCTAGATATTATATGCATAATATATTTCAATTTTTATCCAATTATAACGGGAACAGGATATATTCAAATATATTTAGACAAAATATATCGCAAGCCTGACTATTACATAACCGCAATTTTAATATTTTTAAAAATAATAAACAGCACATAGCTCCCTCTACCAAATACGACCATTGGCTACGCTCGTCTTTCAAATGCACCCGAGTTCATGTAAATCGAATGACAGGTTACAAAGTTATATGCGTTTTAATGATAGTACTCTTAGATCGTAGAAAGTCTTGAGGACTATATTGATTATATCTTGAGGTTTAATGAAATTTGTTTCATAAGCTGAAACTGTTAATGAAGAATAGTGATTGTGCTGATATCGCAAAAAGTTGTAAAAAAAAAAATAAATATGTGGCACTTAAAGCCCCGAAGGGCTCATTGGCCGAGCTTCTCTTCCATTACTGTTGTGCATGTTAAATTTGTGGACAGTAGTAGAAGGGACCTACTTATTTTAGCCGGTTCCGAACGGGAGAACCCTTGTGACATCACTTTTTCTGAGTTTTGTTACAGAGTTCTTTTAGAAGCTTTTTCATGGCAAGTTGTTACTGTCGGAAGAATTGCCAATTGCTTGCCGACAGGTGGGTACAGTTCGAAAGAAAAATATTTCGATATGAAATTTGTTATGCATCAGCCGAGGATTGAACCACGACCTACAGATCATAAGGCCAACACACTAACCACTGAGCACCGGCACCCGCTAAAAAGTACTATGTTGATTATTTTTTACGTTTCAAAAGAAATTATTAGGAAGAATTTGTTAATGAAGAATATTACGTGCTTTACATCATTTATGGTAGAAAATTGTACGATTTAGAACCAAATACTCAGCAGCATATTCTTAGTTCTCGTAAGAGCTAAAAATTAATGAATTTTTTATGAAAAAATAAACTTCTGAATCGAATCAGTTAAAGTTGTGTAAGTTGATTCTAGTTTTCGAGATTCCATTCAATAAATTCATTTTTTACTATTTTTGATAATTATTGACCATATTATTCAAAAATTAAAAAAAAGAGCTACTGTATTATTTTATATTTGTATCATGCATTAGAATCGAAAATAAAATAGCTGTTCACCAAGCACTCGTCACAAAATCCATGTTACCGGTACAGTTTTCAAAAAAAAAAAGAAGATGAGCTCCAATATCCGAGCAAATTTACAACAAATTGCTCATTATTTGTTTGAAACTTAGGAATCTGTAATTGCACATCTTATTGCCACCTCTTCACATAAAACGAAACCTTTTTAAGAACTTCACAAAACCGCTTAACCGATTCACCGTTTTTAAGTACTTTACCAACGTGTTTTATTGTTGATCGTTCCCAAATTTCCTTAATATTCGTGGATTAGCTGTTATCAAGGTAGCTGTAAATAATATTTCGAAATGATGCTCACGCTGCAGCTTTATTAGACGTTAAATATTTTGTAACCAATATTTTTGAAATATCAGGTGCGGCAAATATCCGTTCACTTTGCAAAATTAAATGTTTTTCTTTTATGACGGAATGACTTCCTTCGGCGGTGAAGTCAAATGATGGTTCTATACATTTTTACAAGTTCTGAAAAAATAACAAACAAAACGTTTCGCTTATATAGTACTAGCAGTCTCAGACAGACATTACGAGAAAACAATGCGCGAGTTCAAAAACTAAATCGAACATTAGTCATCGAATCGAAGGTTTGAATTCAACGCATGAAATTACGTTAGGGTCTAAAATTTAACCAGATTTGTATTGTGTGTAACATCATATATTTCTAATGAAAATATTATTTTTAAATAATGTGTTATTTTATTCAATTTTTTTTTTCTAACTCAAAATTTGCGATTATTTAATTGTCAGACAGTGAGGTATACCAGCACATTTGTGCTAGATACGATATGTAATAAGAACGACCCAACATGTGTACGCTTGTTTGGCGGCAGAATCAGAAGCCATACGCCAGGTTGTTTAAATTTCCGCTAAGCGGCTGGCTGCGTGGAACACATTTTGAACAACATAGCTATGAACTATAACTTTATGGCGACTCACTTAGTTGAGACGCCGTTGGATCGGCTATTTCCACACTCAAGCAACCCTTGTTGTTGTGCCATATAACAGTGATGAACATTTCTCTACCGTTACCAGCGTTTATTCGCTTACCCTAGCTGATAGTATCGCATTTGGCTGGTTGTCTTTGCATAGACAACGAGGACAAGGAGGAGAAAGAGGAGCAGTGACATGTCAGTCAGTCAGATACGCGCATAATTAATGAGCTTTTATGGTTTATTGAACCGCAGAATACTACATGTGTGTAGATAACGTTTACGCCGTTTATGTTTTTACTTAGCGTGTAGTACTTATTTATGCATTTCCCTTATTATTACTCGTATAGTTATTGCTCAAGTTGCAAGCACCCTCCATATACGTACCTCATTGATAGCACCAGGCTATCTATCGCACGACAGGTTTTCATCCTTATACTGGTCTGTTCGTTGTTCGCTTCAAACCGTTTCGTTTTCAACATTACGAGCGTGTCACTAAAAATGTTGCGGTTGGCTAATTCGGCACACAAACACTTGACAATAAATTTATGTTTATTATTATCGAGGCTCGATTGTACGCTTGTTTGTTACCGCCGCTGATCGTGGTTGACTTTTTGGCTTACAAATATTCCTGGAGTCGTAATGCGAAGACATCTGCCGTTGATAGTTGACATATTAAATACTTAGTTAATGATTAATAGGCAAATGGGCAAGAGATAAATAGAAATATATAGCTCCTGTGAATGATTCGTTCATCATCTTCTAAGTATTATAATATGTATAGCAATGTACAACTACCTAAAACCATTTATTTGCCACAATTTCATATATGTAATGTACCACACATACATGAGAATGAAAAACCTCTTAAAAGGCCACATAAACCACCACTGGAATCGCATCGAAACATGTATTCAGTCAATTAAATACGACTATTTGGTACATGTTTATGCAAAATGGCTTTCGGTCTGTTAAGTATACATACGTACACCAACCGACACACACACACCCAAGAAGACGATAACACATCACTGATAAATTCTATGTACTATACTTGAAAATCTTAATGTAAAGTTTAGCGCAATAATAACAAAATGTTTACACTTATCATCGCTACAAAATCAGCAAAAGCAGCAGCAGCAGCAAGAACAACGACGAAAAAACTCTCAAGGGACCACCCCAACAACCCCATAACCATTCACATTAAATGAGAGTGTTGCGTATGTGTGGATCCAAAAGGGTTATTTATGTACAAATAAACTGGAGCAAAAGTAGAAAAGGCGGCACATTGCGATATCGCAACAACAATTCATGATAACTTCTTATGAGCTGCTGGCATCACAGCAGTCGGTTAAGAGGTTAGGGGTGATGGCCCTATGGCTCATACAATAATGCCTCTAAACGATTTAATGGTCTTGCGCAACGAATTCTGGCAAAAATTAATTTCGAGTTGAAATTAAAATTAAAATTTTCTATGATTGTGTTGATTGTGATACTTGCTTTTATATGTATAATTGCATACAAGCAATGGAAAAGGAGGTGGTGGCGGGTGAACATAACTGGTACGTGACTGGTGTGAGAAACGCCATTGGGCTAGATTTTCACTTGATCAATATATGAGTAAGTGAAACATTAAAACAATGATGATGATGATGAGAAGGATAATTGTGATGCAGACACTCATTGGTGATAATCAAATGGAATGGAAGGGGTCTAAGTGCTTGTTGTTAACGAGAAGGTCTTTTGATTAATTTTAATTGCTTAAATTTTGAATTTTTTATTATGCTGTGTTAGAAAGTTTAAACTGAGAAATCGATCACTGTATCTGAATTCAAATTTATATGTATGGTAAGTATTTATAAGAATATTACGGTGATCATATACTATGAGTAGTATTCCACTGTACCGCCTCTTGCAGTAACTATATATATAAAAGATTAGAGAAAAGAAGGCCATTATTTGGACTATCTAATTTGATGTAAAAGATTGGGAGTTAACAAACCGAAAATGCTGGACACGCGGTTTAAATTGTGATTGGCGTTTATGGTAAAAGGTAAAAGTAATAATTATATATACGTAAATATATTTTCTGATTTACACGGTGGTTTATATTTCATGCACTAATTTTAAGTTAAATTATTGCAATGTATGTATTGTGATATGCGGATTGAAAAAAATATATATATATAAAAATGTTCGAACTTATATTGAAGAAAAAGAGCGCGGAATGGCACGATCTCGATATAAAGTTGTTAAGGACCGAATGTAATAATAAAACATCAGTTGATCGTAGCACGAGCCGCGAAAAACCCAAAAACATAAATGGTGAATTTATATGGAGAGTTGGGTTGCCATATGGTAAGTATGAAAGGTAAAGTAAATACAATTTGTATTAAGGTAACGTAAGTATAATTGATAAGTATAATTTTAATTCATATGAAAGTAAGTATTAATAATTCATTATATATTCTGTTTCTTTCATTTATTTCCTTCTTTCAGGGACTAACCATATGGCTCGTCTAAAGGGATTTTGACAGTCTCGATACTGTCACAGCTCACTCTCAATTTTTTCGACGATAAAAATCAACCTGACATCTAGACAAAAATGTCGAAAAAACTATGGAAAGGTTCGAAATAGAACCGTGTGTTAGAAGCCATCGTATAGCCATTTTGTTCAACCATTTGCATAATGCTAGATGTATATAAAAGCTCTGTATTATGGACAGAATACCCATATTTTCAAAGTGGAACGAAATCGGCTCATTTCTTATTCGCATAGTGACCGAGGATAAGATATCGTTCACCTACAATAATATTGTGCGAAAACGACTTCATTAGTGATATAAGAAGATTGCGGAAGCCTGCTAGCCGAGTTTTTCGCCAATAGGGGAGAGAGCTTCTATGAGAGAGGCATTATAAGCGTAGACCCTTAAAATGGCAACAAATTATCAAACAAAGTGGTGCATATTTGACTCAAATTCAAACCATGTTTAATGTATAATCTCGAAACATATGTTAAAATAATGGATTTCTTTTTCCCCGACCCAATATGTAGGTACCTACTTGCAATAATATTAACCACACTGTGTTGAAACGACGAGCAGCGTGCACGTCTCATTGCGAAATTCAAAAGAACGGAATGAAATATTGGACGCAACGTAAACAAACAAACGAATTGAATTAAGTCGAACCAAAGCCCAGACATTTCATCAAACGCACCTACAATCGCTTACAATCGCAAACAATTGCAGACAATCGTTGTCCAAACAAAGGACCCTTGTCTTCAAGAAGCAGACAACGAAGCAATACCAGCTAGCTAGCTGATTCTCGTACGCACGGCTACGCGCATAAATGCATGATGGTGGTGGTGGCGGTGGAGATGTAGGCAGTTTGGCAGGGCGGATATCATCTTTATCTACACGCGCATACCCTACCTACGAATGTGTAAATACGAATAGGTACAAATATATACCAAAATCCATCGAAACTGTTGAACGTCAATGCCAGGCTGCGTCGACGCTCAAGACAAAAACGTACGTACGTACGTACCTAAATGAAAACGTACGCGCACAAAACACGAAGACGAATTGTATTGAAAAATGTTTTTGATGGAATTTATTTTGTAGTTTTTTCTTCTTGTAGTTGTTGTTGTTTTGTTTTTATTGTTGTTGTTGTTGTTGTTGTTGTTGTTGCCATTATGTGACAGTATCACTCTGCTGGCTGATTGTTTGTACGCAGTTAAAGTCAATGTTCCTTCTGTGGAAGCACGTAGTATGATAGCTCCATTGAATTGTGCACACACGCCCATACATACACATATACATGCATACATATCCATACATACAGTGGTATCACAGTCCATCGGTTCGTACAGCCTTAGCTCATACGATAGATCACGTTTGGAAAAGGCTTCCGGTTGATGTGTTTCAGCAGTTCGGTCATTCGATGAAACAGCGAGCGCGCACGTTGCGGCGTAGTGTTTCGCTGCTGTGCGCTGTTTCTGTCGTTGATGTCGCTTAATATTTTTTTCTTTATATGCAGTATTGTTGAAATTTTGAATTTTATTGAAAAGTGTATGTAGAATTCAAGGGCTTTGTTACGTGTTAGAGACAGCATTCTTTAATAACATATATATATATATATATATATATATATATATATATATATATATATATATATATATAAATACATAAGTACATACATACATATATATGGTATATATATACATATATAGTATGTATTGACTAGTACCTATATGTAATTGACAAAGCGCTTGACAATCATATAGAGCTTGATTTTCGAAATACAGAACTTATATTGTGATATGCGATTGAAGCAACTCTCCATAATTATGTGCAAACATACACACACACACACACACATAATTACATATAAATCACACTCACTCAAATGCTATACCTATGGATATTCTACAACTCATTTGATTTTTATAGGGTGTCAAATGGACCAACATACTTAAATGATTGTCACTTTATTGCCTCCACAATGACAATACCTCAACCATGTTATGCGTCGTCGATTTACCACGGTTTTGATACGGCTTGCTTTGCATATATCTACAAAACAAAGGGTTGCCCTCCGGTATACATATATTGTATGTCTCCCAAAAGTGTCCTTCAATTATTTTACGTTTTTATTGCTATTACATATACATATGTGTGCGGTAGAGCGTCTATGTTTATGTATATGAATATTGCCACATCATATCATAAGTAAATGCTAGGAATGATTGTTAAATACAATGAAGTCTGACGGAAAACCCTTAAAAATTTTATTTGTCCAAATCACAACTCTGTTCAAATGTGAAAGTAAAACTTTTTTCACAAGAAATACACTCAAATTATGACCAAAGATATGATATGTATATACATATATGCAGGAGGACAGTGGATTATGTTTGTGTTTAGGTGGTCTTCAAAAATTTGTTGCATAGAATCGAATTATTTTTGAATTTTTTCGACATTATTGCAAAGAAAAACTAAAAAAATTTTCCAGCAAAAATGTATAGAACGAGTTTTCGACATTGTTGCAATAATTTTAGCAATAGTATCGAAATGTAATCCTCTCGTTATGGGTGGAAAAAAAATACAAATATATATGTCTGTATGGGCAAAGGATAGTCTTACTAATCAGCACAGTAAGCATACCGAACTATTTCTTAGAGCAAGCTTACACTGTGTAAGTTTTATTAAAAAAGACCAAGTACATTCAAACCGTAATTCTTTTTAAAATGCCAAGTATATGTATATAAATGTCCGGCAAGATATTGGAAATCAAAGTTATAAAATTGCAAGCAAGAAATAATGCTTCTTAATTACAAATAAACAATATTGCAAGCTATTTGTAATTGTTGCTTCCAATTATTATGCAAACTTTAGAAAAAATCATACATTATAGAATATTATTCCAAGCGTTTTTGTTCTACTATTGCTTTGAAGACTTTAACCATAATTTTACAAACTTTTCCCAAGTCAAAGCCATACATATGTTATGTAAGCTTACTGTGTTTTTCGAACATGTTTAGATTGTTGAACGTTATACGAAGTAGGAATTATAGTGTTCGACACAGATGAATAAATTTTCGAAAAATTAGTGGCACACCTTTGTTCGGAAAATGTCATTAAGGGGCTCGATTTTAAGATATCATTACAAAAATACAATATTAATAATTATTTTTTGCAGTTTCACTTGTAAATTTTCTATAAATACTATTTTATGTTGAGGTTATTTTTTTAATATTGTTGAATGGCATGCATCTACATAAACAATATGCGAAAGCATTTTACACAAAGTTTTTATCAAACCTAATACGGAACACTTAGCCGACTAGTCCACAACATATATAATTCCTTCCAACAAAGAAATTGTTAATTATTTATTGCATAACCTTCTTCCGATCATTTGGGTTGAATGGAAGTTGTTTGTTTCTTCGTAGCACTACCAAGTTGATCTCAACTGATTAAGCTTACAATCTATCCATCTTGACTTCTGCTTGTAACCTTACCTGCTTTCACTTATTATGCCAATAATAGTATTTTTACTTTATTTTCATCTTAAAGCAGTACTTTGTTCCACTTTGATTGACACAACTGATGCTTCTGGATGAAATTAATTGTTGATACTTTTTGAAACGAGAGTAAGTTTCTGGTTGGAAGATTCAATATTTCAATCTTTTTCCTCTTTCGTTGGGTACAACAAAAATCTTGTCTTTAAATCTCAGCCTTTAATATAACATATATATTGTATATGTAGGAACGTTATTTTTTTAAACAATAAATCAGTTTTCATATATGAATTTCTACCATTGTACTTAGATAAATTAGACTATCAAATGTGCCTAGAAAAACTTTGGACATAAGAGCTTTCAAATTATTTCAATATGATATTTACACCACCATTGACTAAGTTAGCCAAAAAAAAAGCAAAGAAAATAAAAGTTCTGATAAAGTCTTTGTTGAATCATGGTGCACAAAACGTTAAACAAATTAAAGTCACATTTATCATTTGTACAGGTACGCATAAAAGACTGAATGCCACCTCATCTCATAAAGGTGGGCAACACACTTCCAGACAAACACCAACCAAGAGAATAAAAATAAAATTTGAGAAATTTAAATCACGTCACAAAATATTATGTACTCGTATGGAGCTATATATGTATACATTTTTGCACAATTCAAAATGCCACTGGCACAGGCAGACATGACCTACAGCAACATTTTGGAGAAGCGCTCCAACAAGTGCCAGTCAATTTAGTATTCAACCAAATGAATCGTAGATATATACGTTATGTACATATGGAAGTACATGGGTGTGTTTGCTCGTGTGTATGTGTGTAGGTATGTGTACGAATGAGAGAACCCCATAAGTCAATTCAGATATTATGCAAAGTTAATGATGGCGGCTTTTGAAAAACGCACACAAATGAGACATAATATATTGTATATCCTCGGAAAAAGTTGCAGCCCGTCGCAAAAAAAAGACAACGAAAAAAGAGAAAAACACAAGAACGAAACGAAACTGCAAATAATGATGGTAAGGCAACGGCGAAAAACGAGTTCAGAAAATCCCCGGAAGTGAACAACACACGACTTTGTGCGTTGATTTTACAGGTTCAGACGCTCGTTTGTTCACTCGCTCACACCAACACTCTTCTACTCACTCTGTGTCTTTTCATGTGACAATAAAGTTTACTACAAAAAAGAAACAACAAACAAACAAAAAACAGAACAAACTTGTATGCAAATCACACATCAATCCCTTGTCCCCCAAATGTAAGATTGCCCCTTGAGCGTGTCTAGCTCATTTGCGCCAATTTTCCATAAAAATGCGAATGTAAAACTTATTCGCTGAATGGGTTTTGTTCTCGCACACTAGTTGTTGTTTGCTGCCATTATCATGGCATGGTTTTCTCTCGTTTTTCATTTCTTCTTCTTCTTTTTATTTTGATTATGATAATTTTTCTGCTTTTCGCTCGTGTTTACAACGGTTTGTTTTATTATTATTATTTTTTTTTTCAACATCGATTTTGCATAATTTTTCAAGGTCGGAACATTGCATACATTAGCATTGCCGCTACTGCTGCTGTCATGTTAGTTCGTAACGCTCACATGCCACACAGTGTGGCAAACAATGAAAGTTTAAACAGCAAGATTTGTTGAATATCTCCCAGACGAATACACGTAAGTATTGGATGTAGGTACATATATGCATATAATCTCATATGTAAATAATTATTATGAATGTGTTGGCGTAACGTTAAAGTCACATTCGCATAATAATTGTATTCACTAATGCTTAGCATATATAGAGGATGTCTCGTCGGTTGGTTTCGTTTTTAACAATGCTATAAAATAAAGAGCATTACATATTCTTGCAATGATTGTTAAGAGATCTTACTCTTACATAAATTTTAATTCGTGTCACATAAATGAGAAAGCGGAGGGCGAAAATGTCCCTTAAAACCACTGAAATGCAAGTTTAAAAACACAAATTTGTATTAACTACTAAATAGATATACATAGTGTATTTCAGCGATTTTTATCCCAATATTAATGCAGTTAAATTTCGACATTATTTTTAAAATGTTTGCATTAACATCGAAGGAAAAGTTCTTTATATCGGTAAATTTGAATTTTTTTACAACAAAACATAGATCGACATTATGACAAAAATTATTGAACATTATTACATGCGGCCTTAATACATATGCGCGTCCATAACATTTTGTTTTTCTTTTAAGCGCTTCTGAAGTTGGTATATTTAAAAAACTTGCACATCAAAATAGCAATAGCAATAGGAATTGCAGTTCTGCCTTATTCTGTCAGGCTCTGAAGTTTGGCTGAGTCTTCTGTTGAGAGAAGTGATCCGCTTTTTTGATCTGTTTAGAATTCTGTCCTAAATGAACAACTCAAAAAGAGTTAATTTTGCCATTAAGTGTGAAATTTGACTTCATTCGCCTAGGATCAGCAGTAAGGACTCAAAAATGTGTCTTAATCGCTGGGGGATTATGTTATATACATAATATCGGTCTTTAATGAGACCCTAGTCAAATATCGTCAAATATGCATAAATATCGATTGTTGAACTTCTTTTGAGGTACACAGCACCACCATGCTCGAACCAGAATTCGTCCAATGCAACTTTATTGCGCTAATGACAGGGAAGCGATAACGGAGCTGGTGATAATTTTTTTTCAATGCCACACTCCAGCGACAGATCTTTTAAGAAAGTAATTCTATACCATTATGAATTATCATTCACAAGTGAGTACGGCTTTAGTATAGTCACTAAGGTCTGCGAGGAATTGGTATTTTCGGGATTAAGACTACACGTTCGGCAATAATTGCCATAATGAAACATTATTTACACAGCGAACAAATGATAAATGAGTGTTATGGAATAAAAATCACAGTTTTTTGTAAAACAAAAGTATGTTTTTTCGAAATATTGTCTGTCTATTTGTCGTAGTGTAAGGTATCTAAGATTCGCTAGTAGCATGTTTGCAATTTTAAAATATTTCCTCTAGAATGTTTTTGTAATTTTCGTAGTTTCTATAACACAACATCCACATTATAATACGATATAATAACCGATTTCAATCACCTCGAACTTGATCTTGAACAATGCAAAATAACATGTAATTTAGAAAGAAATTACCAGATGGGCCACCTTTTACATATATGTATAATATGCCAAGTATTGTTCTCTTTTTTGACTAGCTCACTCTTTTATTTTATATGAATCACCCCTGCATATGGATAACAGCAAATTTGTCGAACATTTTCTACCCTATTGACAAAGTGTTATTAATTGATGGTGTGATGCGATTGCGCCCAGCTTGAGCTAAGGTTTTTTTGTTTCTTTGCTAATAATCGCCATCTACATACATTTACTCTGCCATTAGCCAAATGGTTAAAACAATGGTCACCAACAATAAGTAGTCGTACTAGTATGCACAATAAAGAAGCTTTCGATGATCCTCATAACAAAGAGATCACGATAATGATCTCACAGAAAAGTCGAAATGAAAATGTTCCTTACATTGGTGAACAGAACGCAAAAAAAGTTATTGAAACAATTTAACAATCACTGGTAGGTATTTAGCGTCAAATAAAAAAGGTAACGATGAGCAAAAAATTACAACGACAACAGCTGGAAAATAAAAGAGTTTGCACTTACTTTTGTGATCATATTCAATTGTATTAGAAATTACAAGTCATACCGTAAATCATAGGTAGCTGTACAGAAGAACAATTTCTAACTAATTTGTCATATGCGCGTATGATTATTGTGCGTGGTCTATGTACGACAATAATACATGTACTTATTCAATTAGCATCATATAACAAAGCATTGTCAATCGGCACCGAAAATTCCAATGAAAATCGAAAATCAGACACACTGGCATTTCATTTCACATTCGAAATCAGTATATACGAGTATGTATCACAGACGTCATGTTGTTTGCCATGGGCAAATACATATGTCAACAGCAGTAAACAACAATAAAACCAGAATCTTATACAAACAATTGACAAACAGTTTAAACAATCCCAAGTCAGAGCTAATAGCCATGATAATAATGATGGCAATTATGACTATGATGGTAATGATGATGACAATTATGGCGATCATAATGTTGGTGGTGGTATGTATGGTGGTTGCGTTTGTAACAACATAGCTGCATATATAATTTGAGATATTACAAATCTGCGTAGGTATGAGTATTAGTTACAATTTTTAACATAATATATAAAGGTTGGTTTTTAAAGTCTTGCAGTTTCGAAAAGACTTAATATAGACAAACATTTTTTAAATTACAAGCAAGCAAAATGCTGAAAAAAGGAGAGTTGTAGGATTGACGCATTTGGACCTATTTCTAAGAATTTATACCAATATCTTTCAGCAAAATGTTGGAAACAAAAGATTCACAAAAGACCAAATACAACGGCCGTTGTCAAATCCACTCATTATGAACATTCTAAACAACGGACGTTGTCAACCCCACTTATTATAAACACTGCAAGGTTGTAATTTCTAAAAAAAAAATTACCGGCACAAGATCAAAATGTTACAGAAGTTGCCAAATCGGCTTATTATGGTTTGGTGAGCTTGATATGCCAATTTTGTAGAGGTGTAATTACAAAAGTTATGTCCGTGGTTGCGTCACAAAAGTGTTTTAGCTCTAGCCTGTTAAGTTTCGGGGCATCTTTAACACTATACTCAACAACAGCAACATTCCTTTACGTTCTTCTTCTAACTAGCATGTAAAAACGGTGCTAGATTTGCTAGATTTTATGGACTTCTTGCATTTAATATCTATTGAAAAAGATGACACTCTAAAAACACCCTTTCGCTGAAAAGCACAAAGGAGTACCATAAGCGCCAGCGGTAAAATGTTTGTAAATTAATAACTTTTTCATTAAAAGTTAGTCTAGTTAATCGTATTGTCAGCAAATATTTAAAAGAAATAAATTAAGTATTCTCTAACGATTCCATGAAATCGATCTTTAAACTTGCTCTGCTCTTACTATACTCCTAGTTGCTAACAAACTCAAAAAATAAGTATCTACTCGTACCTACAAATATGTGATAATTTTCTGATCAACCTATTTGTATTTGCCGAAGCTGCTTCACAAGAGAAGAGATGTCTTCGTGATATACTTATTGTTGGTGCCCACCAGCAGAGCGGCTGCAATTATTTTTCATCAGAAGCTTCGCTTTTATGTACATGACAATTCATCGGAAGTTTGTCAAGTGTGAATTTTAGTGCCTCATGCACTATTATTGATGTTAATGGAAGTTTAAAGAAGCACGGGTAATCGTTTGAATATTTAAAATGTTGACCACTAAATACCCAACATAAACATACCTCAATGTACGCGTATAATAACATACCTACAACGGTTTCTGAAGACGAAGAAGAAGAACAACAAACAAACAAAAAAATCTAAATAAAATAAACACTCACAACTCATACTATTCAAAACAAAAACAAAAACAAAGGACAATTGTGGTAAGAACGATTTTGCGAATGCTTAATTAGCTTTCGAGTGGGCACGAAAATATATGGGTTAGCTCTTGTACATTGCTTTAATATTTGTGTTTGTTGTGATCGTTTTTGTCATTAGCTACGTACATAATTGTGAGCGAGCTATTTGGCCTATGCAATTATCAAGAGGGTGCTGTTATAAATTTGCAGAGTACAATGTTCGACAACATGTTAAATAATCAATGGAATACAATTATTGAAGATATACATATATGTACAGATGTATTGGGTGATCCAATAGGAGGTATTTTTTCCAATAGGGATTCTCAAACATCTCACTTGTGATAACTGTCATGTTCATATGACATTTGTGTTCATTATTCATTGACATTTCACCATGAATAGACTTACGCCAGAACAACGTTTACAAATTGTGAAAATTCAGTGTTCAGTGAGAAATGTTCTTCATTCTCTTCGACCATTTCATGGTGTTCATATGGTGTTATGTTGTGGTTATAGTGTTCAGATCTTGTGATCTGACGCAGTTTGATTACTTTTTATGGAGCTATGTGAAATTAGTTGGTTATGTTGACAAACCACAATCGATTCCTGCATTAGAAGCAGGACGCATAACAGGAGTAATTAACGGAATATCGGCCGAAATGCTCGAAAGAGTGCTCGAAAATTGGACCCATAGAATGGATCATGTTAGAGCCAGTTGGCCACAACATCTAAAATAAATTATTTTCAAACATTAAATGTCATAAACCGAACTTACGCCGCAAATACACTTTTTGGTTATTAAATTGATTTTAATGCGTTTTATTAAAAAAAAACTACCGGCAGCTCTTATTGGATCACCCTATATTTGCATAAAATGTGTGATATCGGCAATTTTTTTGTTTTTGGCTAAATGATTTAAGGTCGAATGAATTATAGTAGTGTTGAAAGAGTATTTCAATAATGTCGAAAAAGATTTCTTAAGAAAATTGCAAAGGAAGTTGGGTTTATGTATATCGAACGAAAAATAAATCAAAATAGATTTTCGACATTATTGCATACATTTTCCGCAATAATATCGAATATATTTTCCAATATAAGACAATTTCGATACTATTGCACAAATGTTTCGACATTAATGTAATACACCTTATTTTTCAATTACAATACACTTTGACACTGACATTCTCTTTTACTTTTTTCACTAAGTAACCATGGATAAAAATTATTCCTCAGTAGACAGTATTATTCCTGCGCGGCATGAAATCGAACTCTTTGTATTCTGAAGTATGCATAGTGTTGCCGAAACAGTGCAAATTTTAGCATGTTATACCTAAATTCGTGCAGATAATTCTTAACATTGGCATAATAATAAACAACCCGTGATTGTTCGGTCCACTAATGCATAATATCGGTGCTTTATCAATCAGTGGAGAATTGTGCATATAGTCATTGCATTATTACGTCAGAGAGATTTATCTCTTTATTGCTGAATTGAAGCAAACTGAGCATCGAAACCGCATTGAAACAATTAAAAAGTAATAGTGAATAAGTTAGAAAGAAAATCATCTTTCCGGATGAGGTGATTTTAATCTCAGTGGCTAAACTAACTAATAAGCAAAACTTGTGCTTGGATGTGTTCATCCAAAAAGCGTGAGATTTGCTACGGCTGACCCAGTCGAGGCTGTAATTTAAACGAATTCTCATAAAATTGAAGGAACCACAATGTTGTGGGGTGGCCCGCCTAAGGAGATGGAGATAGGGACAAGTGTATTTGTGAAAACTCTTAGACTAGAAGAAATAATGAAGGTCGGTAATATATTTCCCTGCTCTAGTGGCGATACCGAGGCAATTGTAGAGTTATTTACGAATTTTTATGTGCTTTCAAATTAATTTTGTAAGAAGTGTACCATAAAAGTAAAGATTGGGAGTAAGTATGTTCAATGGAAGCTAAATTTATAAAAACGTAAATTTTTATGGGTAAGCGGTGGAGGGGTAGAAATAAGTGGTAATTATGTACAGAAAAAATGTTAAAACGAAAAAATTGGTCGGGATCGGATCGGTTAAACATTTTATTCCAGTAGTGGGAATACTGCGCATTTTCAGAAATATTTCAGCATGCATCATTATTTTGAGGTTATGAAGGAAATGTAACCTGACGAACAAATATTTATCTTGTCTGCCGGATAAGACCTTTTTTCACGTAGCTGTGTAATCATTGATATATTAAATGGTATTTATTTTGTAGCATAACATTGTTGATAAAATCAAGCTAACCCATGGCTCATCGCTTACATGCACACATACTGTGTGTACATATATGAGCAGTTATGTACAATGTACGAGTACATACATAACATTTATCGATGTTAAAATATAACTCACAAAGTTGTTATTAGCGTTGTTGCTCTCACTGTTATTGCTATTTCTGAGCCAAAGGATTTGCGGTCGAAAACATGGTTGTCAACCGAGCATGTTATGTATGTAATAGCATATGCTATTGCCAAAACGCACTCAACTCATGTACAAGTGGGTGTGTGTGAACACAATGATTTCATGTCATAATTCCGCTGATATGTAGAGGAATATATATAGTATTTTCGATGTACGGGTATTGTAATGTGTAGAACTTTTTGATTCTGATTTGTTGTTTGTTCGCTTTTGGTTGTGGTGGTTGGCTGGGGTCTTGTGTATGAATCAGATTTTACCGCGAACAACAATCGAAACATTCTGAAATGACATGGTTCCATCATCATGTGTTGTCGAGTTTGGTTGCAAAATATTACGACATCTTTCATTACTCCATGTTAATATGAGTATATTACCCCTTTCACTACATCGCAGCGTATTTGTACTCGTACATATTAAATATTGCTTCATTCATTTTGAAATTTTGTTGTGCGTACTACATACGTGAATATCCTGTATCGTTCGTTCACATGTCTACTTATATGAACATACACACAGGAAAAGAAGCGTATTGCCTATGCGTCATGGCGTTGTATCAAACAATTCTATATAATTGCAATATTAGGTAGTTGCCGACGTTGTTCCCCAACGTGTATAAAACATCACCATATAAACAAAGCGAAAGTCCCATGTATCAGATTTTCATTAAAATCCGGTTGGAATGGGCAACCGCAATTCGCTGGTGCTGCTTATCCTATGATGCTTGCGACAGAAGAGAAAATAAAATAAATTTTGGGAATTACTGTATTTTTGGTATACATGTATTCTACATTTGAAATGTACTATGTGCAATTTTCCCATATAATCATATATTGTGTGTATATGAATACAATGTATACAGTACATATTAGTAGCGTACATGTTTTTGATAATCCACACATTCAATAAACAAAAGTTCGGCGTTTCACTCTCAAACTCAACATATTTTGGGATGACACAATCACATGCATACAAGTACTACTCGAATACATAATACCAATCCAAATGAGAAAAAGTGGAAGAGTCTCTCTTGTAAACATATTTTACCCCACTGCAACTACAGTGCTTGAAATTCCAATCATCCCAAATATATTTTAATTCAATTTATGCTTACAAGGTCTTTCATAATATCCAATTTCTCCAGTGTCTTCCAAATCAAAATCTATGCAAACTGAACCATAAAGGACTAACACCCTAACACACTCAGATTTAGTAGAAGAGATTTCCGAAGTCGTGTAGGAATGCTTACAGATCATTGTGTCATAGTCAAACTGCTACCACATACAGGGCTCCACACATGAATCTTTCAGGAATAGCATTGATGATGAAAGGAAATAACAGTGAAGACCCTCCCTTGTGGCTGCTCAAATATTCATTGAAGATGCATCAAATACATTGGTGCGGCATACTTTAATGGACTCTAGGAACTAATAAATGTGAGACTAAATAATATTGTAATCTTCTACAAAGGCGTCCGTTTGGTCTACAGATACCAACGAAAGGTTCTTGTATAGCCTCTAAAATTACCAAGATATTCTTAGAGGTTGTTATATAAGAAATTCATTATTTAGCATAGTTAGAATGATCCGATTTAGGGCAAATATGCACCATTTTGTTCGATAACTTGTTGCCATTTTTAGGATAATTTCATAATGCAACTCTCGTAGAAATCCTTGTCCCTATTGCCAAGAAACTGGGACAGTCGATTTTCCCAAGCTTCTCTTGAGGCGAATTTTTTACCAGCAAAATCATTCGCCATAGACAGGAACATGTAGTAATCACTTGGTGCCAGGTCCGGACTATAAGGTGGATACATAAAAACCTCCCAACCAAGCTGCCGGAGCTTCTAGCGGATCACTATCGATGTGTGTAGCCTGGCGTTGTCCTGATGGAACACAATTCCTCTCCTATTGGGCAAAGCTGGCCACTTCTGTGCGATTGCTTCCTTCATTGTTAACAGTACAGGTCTGAATTAAGAGTTTGGCCGTAGGGGAGCAGCTCATAGTAGATGATTCCCTGCCAATCCCACCAGACACATAGCAAAACCTTCTTGACCGTCAATCCCGGCTTGGCCACCGTTTGCGCCGGCTCACCGCAATTCGACCACGACTGTTTTCGCTTGACTTTATCGTAAGTGACCCACTTTTTATCACCAGCAACCATCCGCTTCAGAAATGGATCGATTTTGTTGCGATTCAGCAGCGATTCGCAGATGGAAATTCGGTCCATGAGGTTTTTTTTTTTGCGTTAACTCGTGTGACACCCATACATCGAGCTTCTTTTTGTATCCAGCCTTATTGAAATGGTTCCAAATGGTTTTTTGTGTAATGTTTAGCTCCTGGGCAATAGAAACAGTGCTTACATGATGGTCAGACTCGACGAATTCCATTGTTTTATCGATATTTTCGACAATTGGCCTTCCAGAGCGTGGTGCATCTTTGACATCAAAATTACCGGAACGGAATGGACGAAACCAAAATTGCACGTGATTGGCTGTTACAGTATCAGGACCATAAACACTATACACATTTTCAGCCGTCTGGCTTGCGTTTACGCCTTTATCGAAGAAAAACTGTAAAATATGACGTATTTTCTCTTTACTGGTGCTTAAACAATACTGAGTCAAGTAATCACATAACTGCCTGAAAAGATTATTTACTACGAAATCCCGATCTCACTTATACATCTATTGGAAAAATCATGGATTTCTTTTTACTACACCTGATATAATATTTTTATGTTCTATTATACAATAAATATTTGAAAAAATATATTAGTTTTTGTATGTAATATCTTTATTATAAAAAGAGTATTAATTTGATAAAAAATCGTGAAAACTGCCACCTTGTTCATATGAAATGACCGATTAAAACTTTCAACTTCGATGAACTCAAAACTCCTGAATTGATTTCGCAAATGATTGTTTAAAATGTTTCTAACCTTAAAGAAATTTACATTACTTACAAAGATTATCTCATTTTAATTAAATTTCCACCAAAATTCCTGGTACCATAACACATAAGTACCTAAGATTGCATGTAAACATAACAACAGAAGACAACAGAAACAGAAGCAAACCGAACAATTTGAATTTCGGTTTATCGGATTAGCAAAACAAGGAATCAAAACTATGTTAAAATCTTCATATTGTCGAATTATATTAATAGGAAGTTATTTTGAATTTATTGAAATTTCCTGCAATGTCCATACGCACTTGTATATGTATTGTACCACCGTATATGTTTGATATGAAAGCAAGGATGAGAAAAATTACTTTATATATATACCTACGTGTATTTAGATATATGTTTTGTATATTGAGCAGTGGCATTTGTTCTTATTTATGACATCCTTAAAGATGCGTGGATCGAACCACAAAGGGCACAGTAAATGTGTCACCTGATGTTTAGAATCGATGACGATTTATGACTTTAAACACCATTCGTTGACACATCCATGAAGTTCCTACTTCAGGATGGATGTACATACATATATACATGTGTATGTAAGTACAATACATTCAAGAGCATATGCAGGAAGTTTGATTCTTATCAAAACGACGCGATGCATAACAACTGCTTTGATGGAACAGAGGAATTTCCACCGAAAGATTAACAAAATACACGTTTCAGTTTTGATTGAGAATTGGATATCACACTAATTCGTTGGTAAATCTTCGAATAATCAATGTGCAAAAATACGCCACATTTCAAATTGTACACATTTATCTAGACAGTGCCAACATCCATAGAGTATTTGAAAAGTTTCCGAACTGGTGCTCCGTAGGCTCATACAGTAGCGCCATCTATTGATATATGAGTATTTACTGGATTATGGGCTTGAAATTCGTATTGTTACAATATAAATATGATTGAAATTTAAAGCCCTCACCTTTACGAAAATTTTGAGAGTTTGGAATACTCCCTGACTTGTTACATCAGTTTCAAAACGAAAGAGAAGGTAGGAAAAATCAAAAACGCAGTGATGGGCCTTACAACTGGCAAGAATGAAGAAAATATTGAAAAATGTTTATCAATACTATGAGATTTTTTTTCTAACGGTATCCACCTGCCGACAAGCAATTGGAAATTCTTCCGGCAGTAAGAATTTGCCATGGAAAAGCTTCTAAACGAATTCTGTGATAAAACTCCGAAAAAGTGAAGTCACAGGGATTCTGCCGTGCGAAACCGTCTAAAATAAATAGATCCCTTCTAATACTATCCAAAATTTAACACGCACAACCGTACAAAAAGGGAAGATCGGCAAAAGAGCCCATAGAGGCTTATAAGTGCCACATATTAATTATATTTTTTATGAGATGTTGGAAGATGCGTCCTTAAACCAATCGCAATTTTCATGATCGTTACTGGTGAAGAAACATTGTGATTCCAGTATGACCAGCAAATAAAGCGACAAAGTCTGAAATAAGAGCTGCCAGAAGAAAACAAATAAAGCTAACTGGATTTACTAACTTTTAACTTTAATGGCATTTAATGTTTCATTAATCATTTCGGACATATGGGTACCTCATCTTATGAAGCTCATCTTGCCGGTCCAACTTTCTAACACCTTTTCCTTCATAACCTATCTCCGAATTTCGGCTTACAATTCATCAGTCGTAGCTGAAAAGAATCAAATGACGTGAGCTAGACCAGCAATTGACAGGCACATTCCTTGAGATGATTGGGTCGCCAAGAGTTTCTCCCAATAAAGTGATGGTTTCATGGGCTGTCTGGCATCTCTCATCATTTTGGTGAAACCATTTAGAATTCAAACTGGCATTGATGTAGAGAACCATAATTTTATTATACCGCTACCATTAACGGCAATATCATTAGTTTTTAAATAATATGGATGGCCATAATGGTTCCAGCACGCTACCTATACCAAACGGAATGTCTCGAAAGTCTCGAGATTTTTCTTACTCTAAATATGACACCTGTGTTCTGTAAGTTTTTCGCACAGATCATGAATTTCCAAAAAAATTTTCCACGATTGTAAACGTTGTTCCGTTGTAAGTCTGTGCATAATATTATTTTCTGAACAGACTTGTCAAAGTCATGTGTTTACTTGTCAAATATCATTATCGAGAGTTCCATACCTGTTAAAAAACACCCGTTACATATCAGTATAGTACAGCACTCATTATGACCACATTTACATACATAAATAGATTATAAATCAACTAACACGGGGCGATCAAAGATCATAAGTGATGAATTCTAGAGACACTATTATTAAGCTCCACAAATCATTAAAGACTCAATCGATCTGTATAAATAGGCATATTCGATTTGTAATTATAACTATCAGACGCCCTTAAACATTATGTAGGTATCTACTTAAAAAATGTTCCCATAGTATCTACATAAAAAAATAAGGAAAATGAAATAAAACGATACGCAGCAAAGCCAGCCATTCAGCCTGCGACCAAATTTATAGATAGGGGCATTGAACAGATAACCAAATCACACAGCGGGTGAAAGCAAGTAAAGAAAAAATAATAATGGCTAGCCACAAAAAAAAGGGCAACAGCAAAGCAAAATAAAATCAACTGACACATAAGTATACACACAATATGTATGGATATCACCATACTCGGGATCATCTGCATAGCGGGTAAAAGGCAGACTCCATCCGACACCAATGAAATGAAAGCATTTTGGGCAAATGAAAAAGGAAAAAATATTTCCATTGCAACAATAACAAAAACACCGAAAACTCATAAATTTGGCTTTTTCACTGGTTTAATCTGTAGAAAGAAATTTCCATTTGACAGCTACCGGTGGTCGTTCAAAAAATACACATATATATATATATATATATATATATATATATATATATATATATATATATATATATATCTATTGAATAAAAGTAAACGCCGCTTCACATTGAAATAACGAAAATATCTATACAAAAAAAAAATATATATATATGTATATATATATATATATATATATATATATATGTATATATATATATATATATATATATATATATATATATATATATAGTATATAAAAATACAAAAAAAAAGAAAAAAAGTAAAGGTCAAATCGGGTTATTTTGTAGGTCGTCATCACTTAGTGTAATGAAATTTATTCAAAATATATTCTAAATTTATCAAAACTTGCATTGGATTATTAAAACAAACCGATTAAATTAAAAGGATATGTAGAACATAAGCAAATATCTATCAATGTTTTTGTGCAATGATATGATATGATCAGGCGTTAGCTTTTGCTTTCGCTCTTTCTGTCGAATTCAGCTGTCGATCGATTAGATGGCTTAAAAAATAAGATTATGCAAATTAAAGGTTTCTCGTATAGCCAAAGGGATAGTGCAACGAAGAAAGCAACCAACAATAATTTTGACACAAATACCTATAATACTTATATAGTTTTTGGCCTTTGGCTATCAATAATCACTAACTTTTTTTACTACTTTTATATTTGCTTCAATTCCAATTTCTTATACCCTACACTTAAAGAATCAAGGGTATATTGAATTCGTTCTTTCGTTTGTAACATCCATATGGAAAATATGGAAATACTCATCAGATTGTCACTCTGCGTCGATTTAGTCATGTCTGTCAAATGATACCTGTCATAATTATAAAGCGATCGAGCTGAAAATTTGTTTTTAAAATTATTTTCACCAACTAATCGATAATTTCGTGAATGGGTGTAATCGGTTAAAAACCACGCCATGTTACCTTTTGTTTGCGAAATATTAAGCTGTTGAATTAAAATTTGCTATATAAAGTTATTTTTACTCAAAAATTTATTTTAGAAAATTTATATGTTGGAAAATGAGTGTAGTTGGATAGAAACATCGCCTACCTACCATAAATAAATATATTGTTGAATGCATGCTTTCACATTTTAAGCGCAAAAATACAAGGCCATCGAATATATGGCACATAAAATTTGGCTGATAGCAAAATGGACAAAATACTATAATTTGTACTGTCTAATAGGACACTCATTTGTTGGCAAACATTTAGCTATCATCTGATAGATAGGACCTACTAGTAGGTTCCTTTCAATACTGTCCACATATAGTCACCACGTTTCCACAATAAGTGGCCTTCAAAATAGGCTAATTTTAGCTTAATATTCCATTTTTAAGTTTTTCGAACAATTATGTAGCATTTACGATGTTTGTGATAAACTATTTCCAGACGTTAACGTTTCCAAAGAAATTCGCTTCATTTATGCATCCCTTAATATTTGCACGATACTCTAAGCATTTATTACTGGGATTCGTTTTAATTGTTTTTCATAATTTTTTAAAGCATAATAACACGCAATGTTTTCTCAGATATATTGAGATCTTTTCTAATTAAATCTGTTTATTTTTTTTTATAGCTACACCTGCTGTTAGACTGTTCTTCTTTGTGTTAAACTTTATTAAAAATTTTCGTGATTTTTAATACTTTTTTTTAGATAATTCTTAACTTGGAGTGTTAAGTTGTAAACATCGTAAAACACACGCTTGCCACCAAAAAGGCGCTTATAAAGTTACGAGTATATACCCTTTTTTAGAAAATAATGTTCAAAAGGGTTAACATAATGAGAGCCCCTTGTTTGTTTTCCATTCATAGCATACACATGCTCATATTTTGCTCCAGTTAAAAAATTAATAATGCCTTTTTGCCTTCTACTTGTTACGGACTTAAGTTAAATGTGTCTATAAGCTTTCAACAACAACAAAAATAACAAAAAAAACTATTGAAATGTAATAGAAAATCAACGTGAATCATTTAATTGCACAACAACAACAACAACAACAAGAGGCAAAACACCTGATGGAACTAGAAAAACTCGTTTGAATGATATTTTTCCTCTCTTCTTCTTGAGTATTTTTCATTTTTCTTCTTTTTTTTTCCATATCGTATAGGTATTTGAAAGTATCACTTTTGTAATCTGGCACAATAACGAACTCATAATAAACATCGACACAGAAATGAATTATCAATGTACATATGACATTATTTATGAGCATTTAGTTAGCATCAACAATCAACAATCTAGCTTAATAATAACAACAATATGTACTACATATTCGTAAAGGTGCGGAGTGAGCTCGGACAAAAATATTTGCTGTATACTTGTGTATTGAATATGAAAAGGTATTTAGAAGGTATGTATATATATATATATATATATATATATATATATATATATATATATATATATATATATATATATATATGTATATACATATATATATATATATATATATATATATATATATATATATATATATATACATATATATATAAATATATATATACATATGGGTGAAAAAAGGGGCCTGGTTATGAACAAAGACATGAGAAGTTGATTTTTCTCCACGACAACACCCCATCGCACACGCCGAAACTAGTCCAAAACTACTTGGACACACTCAATTGGGAGGTGCTACCTCATCCCGCTTATTCACCAGACCTGGACCCTTCTGACTATCACCCGTTTTCGTCGATGGGTCACGCGCTCGCCAAACAGCACTTCGATTCGTATGAAGACGTCGGAAATGGCTTGACGAGTGGTTTGCCTCGAAAAATGAGGAATTGTTTTGGCATGTTATACACAAATTGCCGAGAGATGGGAAAAATGTATAGCTAGTGAGAGCAAATACTTTGAATAAATTAATTTTAGGCTTTCTATGAAAAAAAATGTGTTTTTTTTTGCCAAAAACAGCGGATTTAAGTTTGTACACCTGGTATATAAATGTTTTTATGTATATATGTATATATAAATGTATATATATGTAGATTTATATATATGTATGCAATATGTATATTTATATATATAAATACATGTGTGTATGTATATATGTATATATACATATGTATATACTTATGTAACTTATAGTGGAGGAAGCTGTTATAAACACAAATTGTGCTTGTCGCTTAATGACCAAAAGCGTCCCATATTTTAAGCACTTGGCCATCCGGAAAGTTCACCTGTCATTCGCATCCAGCACATGCCGAATAAAAAAGAAAGCAAGGCCTCGATAATGATTATGGCACATCTTCTCCGTTGCCAATAGATGCAAATTGAAGACTCACTATCGTCTTCAACAAGACCAACAACACCAACAAGAACAACAAGCCAACAAAATAATTTTATTCCATCAAAAAGTCAATATGAATGAGCTGGCAAAGGCGACCAATATTCCACTTGACAATGTTTGGAATGGACAATTTAACATGATAAACGAAAAACAACAACGAATCGATGATTCTACATTGCTTCACATTCGCCTTGTTTACCACATTTTGTTTGCTGTAATTTCTTCTTGTCTACAAAGTAGAAAAATTGGCTCACATACAGAACATTCAAACGAAGGAGGACTGTATTACATACAGTTCACGTCAGTTATCAGTTTGCTGAGAATTGTTTGTTCTGGGGAACTCTTCGGAGTGGTTGAGATGAAATATGTTGTTCCAGTTCTCAATGAATGTATGGATAAAGGGCCAATATAATAAAATGAGGACCCCATTCTCGCATTTCTCATTTATTAGTTATTACTCAGTTATTCAGCTTTTTCTTTTGTTCTGAAAATGAGTTATAATAAAATATTGTAAACACAAAAATGTGACAACATTCAAAGAACGTCCTCAAGCTTGATAAAAATTAGTTAAATACATTTGAGTTCATAGAAATGTTGACCACTGTATGTAATGTAGGTACTTGTGTTTAGAAGAAGCTAATACCCACATTAAAAGTTTAATCAATGGCAAATCTTATATTTGTTTTAGGTTTGTGACTGAGTAATGTCATCAAAAATTGCTTACTTGATGGCATGACATATCGTTCTACCGAATCGAATTATGTTATTTAGACAATTCATCAGCTAATGAGTAAGACACATTGAAAGAATGAGTCAACACGTAGTTACATACTTGTACGTACACATATTGTATATACTCGTACATTGATTAAAATCCAAGCAATGCGATTTGTTTGTAGTTAAACCCAGTATGGCTGCAGGTGACAGACATTGTGATCTCGCTGAATTTATCTGTATGGTCGTGTGTAGGTTTTTGGTTATTCAGTGTTGTTGATTAGCCCCAAACTATGGGCTAAACATGTAATTATGGAAATCCGACATGCGACCTAAAGCGATTAAAAAAATGTAGCTAGCTGCTAAGCTAGATACATATCATAATATGTCATCACAATACTTATAGGTTGGTATTGGTTAATGAGTTAGCTGCCTCATCTTTAGAAATATATGTACACATATATTGTGATTCCATATTTTGAGCTATTTCTAGATCTTTAGGTACAGCAATATTCAAATTTGTATCCGCTCCAGATCCAAAGCATATCCAAAATGTTCAATAAGTTGGGTAAGTTCTTTTTATTGCCTCGCGCTAATCAAAAATAAAAATTCTGAAATAAGAGTGTACACAAGCAAGTGTTATACATGTTGCTCTATACATACATAAGTATACGTATACACATGCTCCTATAACCACAAGCTCAATGGGCGGATTTTCAAAACGATGAGTCTGCAAAATTCACATACTCCTATACATACAATATTGCTTTCCCCCCACGGCACCATACTTATAATAATCTAAAAAAACTAATAATATAGACATGTGACAATTCTCTCCTGCGTTCAATGTTTGAATATCGTAACTTATGCTTCAATAGCTTCGCGCGCACATTTTGATTATGTTTCGAATTGCTGTTTTGTATATTTGTAAATTTTAAAATAAAATAACAGCAACAACAACAATATCAGCCAACAGATAATAAAACCATATGAAATAATTTTGACGACGCAATAAGCCAATAAGCCAATATGTATTGTATATATATATATATATATATATATATATATATATATATATATATATATATATATAAAGTATATTAGTAGTAGATATTAAAACTTGAAATCTTTAACATTCAAAGCCACTCAGCTCAAAGCAAACGTAAAGGTCTACTAGTGGACATAAATTTTCTTGTAATGCGACAGGTGTTTCTATCAAGAAAGAAAAAACAATAATAAAAAAAATGAAAATAAATAAAAAGAAAAAGAAATGAAAGAAAAAACTAATCAAAATAGCTAAGGTCGATCGACTACGAATATTGGTACATCGAATATTGACATGTAGACTTTGAGAAAGTCAGCAAAATAATGGGATATTTATGTAGAATTTCGTGCCACGTATCGTTTCGATGTTTTGGTATAATTTTACGATTAATTATTTAGATGCTGCCCAATAGAATAATAAGATGAAAAGGAAGAATAGAAATAATTTGAATATAGTAAACGGGTTAAAAGCAAACGAAAAGGGGAAATGATGAAAAGTCCTCGGTTATTTCATGTCAAACTACTATGACCTGTTTTGGGACACTTTAAGGACCTTGGCGAGTTTATAGTGCTCTGAGGCGTCACAAGACTACCGACATCCTTTCGAGGGATGTATAGAAGAGCTCTTAATGGCGAAGGGCTACATTCGGTAGAGGCATATATGAATGGCTTTAAAGCCTTAGGCATGTAGGGTAGGAGACGGATTGTTTTCTAACATTCCGAACTGTGATGTTTTAGAAACAAAAATTATGAGCATCAATGCATCGTTGTAACACTGTATCCAGTGTGGATATTAGCTTTTGCGCCAGCAATCAAACCGCGATTTAATCTCTATCTTAAAAACATTTCAGATCATTCCAATATACACATTGTGTTGCTATCGTGGCTCAGGGACATTTCGTGAAATTGTGAAACGAATGAGCTGCCAAGGCTGGAAATCACATTGCATTCATTTAACATCTTCTTACTATAACAAAGTGAAAGTGGCAAGAACAAAAATCTTGCCAATTCCTGACAGCTAAGGAACTGGTCTTCTGCTGTAAATGAATAGGAAAACAATTAGTGATGTAATGGCTGCCTTAGCAGTTCATTGGTATATGGTTAGGTATGCTGCCGTGGTAGAACAACCAGAAAAGTTGTTCTACCACGGAACCCGTTAGCCTCGCAGTTGTCCGGAATATCACTGTGATGCGATATCGAAACTACATATCTACTATGTGTAGATTAAAATGCTCAGTGAATTTGTTAAGAGACAGCTGCCATTGGTCGTACTTTTTATATCCATTCATTCTATTCCCCGACATCTAATACTAATAATTTTGATGGAATTGTGCAATTGTTGGACCATTTTCAAGTGGCGGTAAACAAAGTTTTACACCTGTCTGCGCTTAAAGCTCACATGTCAAAATCTGGGTTCTGCTTATGACTGTTTTTATCGATCGAATCGAATGAGATCAAATTTAATATACCATCAAACTTTAGGGTATATACATCTACTATTTTACGTCAAAACATGTTGACTACAACACAACAAGTTAACATTTGATATTGGGTAAAAGCTCATTAATGAACACGAACGGAACTACAGTTGCTTTAGAATTTGAAAGCGAATTTTTAAAAATACTACAATATATATTATTCGTGAGAGGTGTCACGTAAATCGTTCCCACTATTGGTACAATATCAATATGCTCCACTGTCGAGCCTTCAATTGCTTAACTTTCAAGGACATTTCCATCCAATAGCCATTACTGCTATTGAGATTATATTTTTCATACTAAAGACATCAAAGCATATGTAATATCATTTAAATTTTGCTTAAACTTGTATAGGTATATGTGCGTGTGTGCGAATGGTTGTGTCTGACGAAACAATACCAGCGACGCACATACATACGTGGTCACATTTTACGACACACGACATTTTACGACATATGTGCACAGCTAAGGGATGGAAATATCATACATATTAAGGGTAAAAAAATCATAAAAATATCGACACTTTTTTCTCACACATACATATGCACATCCTAAGGTACATATAAGATCTAATCATATTTTTTCTATTTGTAATTGGCAATCAATCATAAAAAAGAACACCACAGACACAATAACAATAACATTAAATAGCTTAGAGTAGGTCCATGAAATGTATCTAAGGCGTGTAACTGCGGATTACCGCATTACGCCGCATGTGATCGATGTAGTCGAACCAACCCAAATGAAATGAGTGCAAAGATGCACAAAACATAAAAAAATCAACAGAAGCATTTGCAACACGTTTTAATTGTATGTTGCTAATAACAACAACAACAACTCAGGGAAAAAACGAACAAATGCTATTATAATAGGTAATTGAAGATACACCAATACTAAATCCATTTCGAACAACAATACGAACAATGTAGTTGGCGAGAAAGGAGAGTGTGGGTTGTCGCGCATTTCTTGTCCTTTTTTTTTTCTTTTTCATTGGCAAAAGAGCAGCGGTAATGCAACAACATGCAAATTCACCTTAATTAACTTGTTCCACATCGCAATCTCATCGTCCCATACGAAGATCCAGAAGAACCTTTATTCATTTAGGTTACATGAAACGATCCGCATCAAATCAAGAACTCGAAATGTTGAAGGAGTAGCGGGGAAAAGAAAAAACCAACAATAATATCGACTATAGTAATAACACATTCGTAAATCACTGACAACTGCGATATCAAAACAAACAAGCAGAAGTAATACTCGTTCGCATATCTGTGCACCGCACAAGTTGGTGTCAACGGCAGCAGCATCGTAACAATCGCAACCATTCAGAGCAGTAGTAGATATGTATGTATATAGATATTTCTATACCAAATCGACCAGCACTCAACCTGAAACACAGAAACAGTGTCATGCAAATTAACAGAAGAACCAAAACAACGATAACAACCAGAACATCAACTAACTAAAATCAATCCAAAAAAGAAAATTGTGCTCATATGATTTTATTAGAAATATTCGTAATACGCATTCGAAATGGAACCAACAGCGCCAATGATTACCACTGTGTAGCCTACAACAAACAAAAAATAGAAAAAGGTATTCTCCATGTGTCGCATATCGAACAACCAAATCACGGGGATCATCTCGTATGCAAAATCACACAGTGCAAGTTGTACCTAATATACGTACATACAGACAAGTAGCCAGATCTGATCATTGCGTGCCCATGAATTTCGGCGCCAGTCAATTTTTTTGAATGCAAATGGTGCGGCATTTTAATTAATTCAATACGTTGCGATATTCATAAAAGAATTACCATTCAGCTACTGGAGTTACGTTCTTCATTCAGGAACTACAACCACCGATCGATGCATTCGATGCAATTCACTCGCTCATTCATAAATTGGACTTTCATTCATGCGATTATTTCTGTTCATTTCTTCAAAAACACATACGTGTGTATATACTCGTACAATATATTTATAAAATGTGCGGTATATCCTGGATCATTTATGCACTAATTTGCATATCCTCGTACTCGTATAAATGTACTAGTATATATGAAATTTAAAATTGATTTTAACATTTTTAAAAGACACATACTGTACATGAAGCAATTGAACACAGTAAGTGATACAAGAAGCTAACTCAATGCTATCTTTGAAAAATCAAGTGTGGAAGTTTATGGACATTACGGTATTTTATGTCTTTTACAAAACAAAATGGTAGTTTTGTAAATGAAAATGTAACTTGCTTTTTAAAAATATCAGGTTTCAAAAATCAGGTTCTACGCGTAAATATTTTTTGGTACGTTAATTTTGTTATCACAAAGGCAGGGCAGGACATAATTTTGATTCACAAATATGTTCAATTCAACTTAATTTAGAAACCAAATCTACAACTAAGGACATTTTATATTGTGTGGATTGATCTCACGATACAGTAGAATCCAAGGTTCATTTGACTAACTTCCTAATCCTAAAGAATTCCTAATCATAAAAATAATGAAAATTTAAACATTTGAACAAACTCCTGAAAATCGGAACTCTGAACACGGCATTGAAAATCTCGACAATCTGGCAACCCCAGATGAAACTATGTTGGATTCTACATCTTAATGAACGATTCATTTTTGCTTTAGCGCTCATGATTAGCTAATATGTTGAAAAATATATTAATAAAAAGAATAATACACCACAGGAATCTGACAGGATAACGCCTCCTAGCACCTCTTAAGAAGAAACGAGTGTACCTTTTCGTGAGCACAATAATAATTCTGTTCTCTCTTGCATTGAGAAGAATTACCATGCTGTGAATAAAGTCCGGCTTATCTGCTAATCACCATTACTTTTCACACATTTATTCAATATTCAGTAGTAAAAGAAAAATATCCCTTTCTATCCTTTCAGCATAATATTCTGAAGGAATTAAGACAAAAATTAAGTAAACTAAAAGATTAAGAGTCTAATGTATAATGATTATTTGAGCTATATGAACATACTATACTTGCATTCATATTTGCCCTATACCTATTCGTATGAGTTAATTAAGCTGCAGATCAACGCATCAACAAATCTTATGTATGGCATCATTAAGTCCCAAGTGGGAAATTTGTTTTTTTTTTTGTTTTCCATTTTTTATTATTAATTTTCGCAAAAAACAAAATCAAATAATCGTACATACTTCTTGAATAATGACCGTATATACTTACTCGTATATTTAAAGTCTAATGTGATAATCTGCTCTCTATTATTTCATTTGTCCTCTACTTACTTGTATGTACACTTGTTTAACGTATGCGATCGTGGCTCGTGCCATTCATTCATCTACAGGCATTTGATTTGTGCTTCTTTGCTTGTTTAGCTACTTGTCTTACAGAAATCAAAATTGCATGTACGGAAATTGCATTTAATCATTTGTGCACAGCCACAATTGTTGCAAATTGATTTGTCTTTCTTTTGCATCTACATTTTTGTGCGAGTATGTTTCTAAGACATTGTCGTCTGATTGGATTGAATTGAATTAACTAATCTGAAGCTAGTTGATTGTACTATTTAAGTAGTTCTGTTTTGTATTTATTTGTATTCGTGTGTGTGTTAGTATGGTTTACTCTTTTTTTACGTACATTCTACGCTTATTGACAAATAGCCACAACCACGCACATAGTACTCATTCAAGCACTGCTGCAAAAATTAAGGAAGGCCGAGAAAATTGTCAAATCTTATCAAATAGATTCAACAATATAAATGGCAACAATGCTGCACAACATGAATAGAAAACAAATGTAAAACATCAGAATTTTCTTGTAAAACGTCAACGAAACGACAGTAGTAACAGCCACAAATTGATGCTCACGAATAACAATTTTTCACCCGAATCGCTTAATAGCTTCTTCCACTTTATATTCTCATTGAGCTCATCCGTTTCTGACATATACACAGGGTATTTCAACAAGAAGTGTCATTTCCCGGTATTTGTTCGTATGTCAACATATAGCTGTCATTCTTTGACGTTTGACAAAGAAGAACTAGAGATTTTCAATATATTGAAATAGTAAAAATCTCCTTACAGTCGGCTGGGGCCGACCAAACTATACCCTGCATATGTAGATTTATGTATATATAAAAAGTTTACTCGAATATCCAACTTTTCTTTTATTTCCACTTTTCGAGAAACAATTTTTGCATATACTACTAATTTACACCCGAAATATGGTTGACTTTGACGAAGTAAAAGGATTTTAAGATAATTCCGAGGCTTAGTATGGGAGCTATATAAAAAGTGGGCGTGGCTTACCACTTTCTAGTAAATCCAATTAATTTTTCAATGTTAATCCACACCTTAAATTTGGTGTCCTACGTTGAATAGTTTCTAAGTTATGGTGGTTAACATTTTTGTTTAATTTCCTCAACTTTGTATGGGAGCCACAATAAGAAGTGGGAGTGGTACGCTGATTTTTCGCCAGATTATTTCCGACTACGATATTAATTTAAGTGTCAATTATGGTTATTGTAGACATAAGATTGCCTAAGTTACAGCTGTTTCAATTTAAAATTTGTATGGGGGCTACGATAAACACTGGGCGTGGTGCGCCTATTTTCTGTGAGCCTAGTTGCTCGTACAATACTAATCCATACCCTAAGTCTCGTTGTCCTAGGCTAAATGGTTTGTAAGCTATGGAGCTTAAAATTTTAGTTTAATTCACTCGACTTTGTATGGGAGACCCATGAAGAAGTGGGCGTGGCACACTGATTTTCTGCCAGATTTTTGCCGACTACGATATTAATTTAAGTGTCAATTATGGTTATTCTAGACAGAAGATTGCCGAAGTTACAGCTGTTTCAATTTAAAATTTGTATGGGGGCTACGATAAACACTGGGCGTGGTGCGCCCATTTTCTGTGAGCCTAGTTGCTCGTACAATACTAATCCACACCTTAAATCTCGTTATTCTACGCTGAATAATTTGCAAGTTATAACCGGTAACATTTTTTTTAATTTCCGCAACTTTGTATGGGAGACCCAAAAAGCAGTAGGCGTGGCACACTGATTTTCTGCCATATTATTTCCGACTACCATGTTAATCTAAGTGTCAATTATGGTTATTCTAGACAGAAGATTGTAGAAGTTACAGCAGTTTCAATTTAAAAGAAGTACAGACACTTTGTATGGGAGCTACGCTAGAAAGTAGGCGTGGCTCATCCACTTTTGGTGAGGTTATATAGTAGTATAATATAACTCTATGTGCAAAATATTGTTGTCCCAAGTGGTATGTTGTGTGAGTTATAGCAAGTTAAAGATTTTGAAAATTCCGAGGTTAGTCGCTTTGAATGCTTGGTGTGGGCGTGCCCAATATCAATCCCCTCCGTACCCTTGGATCATAGATTACTTATGCCAAATTTCATTGAAATAGCTCAATATTTACTCAAGTTATCGTGCGAACCAGCCAGGTGACAGACAGACGGACGGACGGACGGACGGGCGGACGGACGGACGGACGGACGGACGGACGGACGGACATCGTTAAATCGAAAATTTAATCGACGCTGATCACGAATATATATCCATGTCTATATCTCCGGAGATTCCTTCAAGTGGACACAAACATCTGACCGAAATGAATATACCATGCATATTGCATTATGCAGGGTATAAAAAGATCATGATTTCATGATCATGATCATGGTTTACATCTGTCTGTCTTTGGGACAACGTTAAAGGTAAGGTCCACGCCTATGCTCCAGCAAATATTGAAGCACTCAAAGACAATTCGCGTTGTTGTTGTTCGCGAGACACAGCCTCAAATATTGTTTTTTTTTCTTGTTTTGTTTTTATTGAAAATGACACCTCGCGTTGAAAGACGCTGTAGTTGTACCTAGATATTTGAAGCAGCATCTTGTATATTTCTATATACAATGCCATGCTATAAGTATATGTGAGTAGTATGTACGAGTACTACTTAATAATAGTAGTACTAGTAGTAGTTTCGAAAATATCAATTGCTATTGTGCGTTTATTATTTGTCATTTATTGTGCAAAACACAAATCTTGCTGTTGATGCTGCTGCTACTGCTGAATTTCTCTCGCAGAGTCAAAGTCATGTATGAATTTATATTTGGGTCAGATAATACTTAAGGCAATTTCATCAGGTCGATGCAACTGTATGTATATATATGTACACAGATGCGGTCATTATAAATACACCACCCTGCATATGGTCAGAGCTGAAGTTAGGGTAAGCAAGGGAAAGCAAATTCCGATATATAGTGGAATAAACTACTAGACTTCTAATAAATTCTGTTACTAGATTGAATGATTTGTAATTGGGATGGTTTCTTATGCTTGCTTAGTAAAACCTATGATCCCCAATAGGGTTTGCGGCCTAAAAATCCCTAGGAATAAACTACTAGACTTCTAATAAATTCTGTTACTAGATTGAATGATTTGTGATTGGGATGGTTTCTTATGCTTGCTTAGTAAAACGTATAATCCCCAATAGGGTTTGCGGCCTAAAAATCCCAAAGTCAAGAAGCACGCTTCAAATTTAATTTAATATCCTAGAAAAAATGCCTGCAGGCCTCTAGTGAGTAGACTTTAAACCTCTCTACAGGAAAAAAAAAATGTATATACTAATCTCCATTGTTGTGGGAGATGATCTGGATCACTTGTATTTTGTTTTTGGCGATTTAAGTGATTGTAAAAGAAAAACATTCTTAGTAAAAATCAAAATTAACCGAAAAGTTTACCAAAGAAGAGAAAGTGATGTCACAAGGGTTCGGAACCTGCCGATATAGGTAGCTACATCACAATACTGCGCAACAATTCTGGAAGAAAACTCAGCTGAAGGGCTCATCTGAGCCAACTAATAACAAAATTAAATCAGAATGATTACCAATCGAATAAAGGTTACAATTAACAAACATTTTTAGATAAAAAAAATTAAACCTACATATTTTCTTTTTAAACAGTTGATGGCTGTGCAGTTTTAATGACAACAGCTGTAAGTTGGTATGCATGTGTAAAGGAAAACAAAATTACTATAATGTTGATAAGCAGCGGTGCACTAGTTAATCTTGCGATGACCCAGCTAAACGAAATCAAGAAAATACAAAAATTAAAAACTCATAGGAAAATATGATCAACAGTAGCGGTGCAAATCGTCTAAAATCGTTTAACAATAAATTCATAATACGTACATAACTCGCATTTACTAGGTATAGACTACTCACTTTTTCACATGAATCTGAAAGAACATTGAACAATGATTTGAATTGTTTTTGATGTAACAAAATTATAGCGCGATCACTTTGCTCACGATAAAAGTATGATGATCAGTAATCATCAGGCTACTTACCATATTCAATTCGAGCTACTACAGAAGCCATGCAACACAATGAACCAGCATTGAACGAAAACAACAACAGCATCATTATGTGTTTCCACCCGCACACAGGCACACAACTCAAAATGATCATGCGAGCGGAGGGCAAGAGCAAAACATGCTGAAATGCTGAAAATCATAACAAAAAATAAAAGGCCCAAAATAATTTTTATTGAATAATTTCTTATAATGTATTTTTATTTTATTTTTATTTTTTGCGCATTCGATTTCTTGCTGTGTGCCAAAAATTTTTCATTCGATTTAGAGCACAGCTTCTTCATCGTCTTCTTCTTCTTCTTGGTCTTTGTTCTCTGACATTCGCCAAACTTGTCAAAACAATAAACTCCAAAATGGGCGAACAATGTAAATAGCCAGTCATGATTTTGCTGTTAAAAACAAAATAGAGGCGCTCGCCGACCAACACGATCACTGCGTAAACACAGCATCACACTGGGCAGTAGATGGTTGCTTACATGCATACTCGTACATCCATTCATACTTACTTCCATACTTATCTGAGTACGTACTCATGCCAGCTGATGTTGTTGACGTTCTTTCCTCTGTTGGCTGTTAATTTTGATAGTCTTTTTTGTTTTGCAGCTAGCAATGGTGTTCACTTTGTTGTTGTTAATATGTTTGCATGTTTGCTGCTGTTCCAAGATGATATTGAAGCTGTTGCTACCGCTGCTTAGGAAGCCATAATATCGACAACAACGACGATGACGATGATGATGAAGGTGAAGATCAACATTACCGTCAGTATTGTCTCTCGTCTGAAACGATTGTTAACTTGTCTGTGAGTTGCTCACCTCATGATCAAACAACAACAACACAATATCAGCATATTGAATCAATAATAAAGCCACAGTCTGCATTCTCAGCAAGGATTACATACTTACATATGAATACAATCGATGTATTCGCAAATACGATCAAAACTTTTGTAAATGTGTATTATATGTAGATACGTGTGTGCATGTATATGTATATATATACTGTATATATTGTATGTAAAAGATGATGAAATTTTTAAACATAGAATTTGTATAATTTCAAACGTTTCTTATCCCAAAGAAGTAAACAGAAATTCCAGATTTGAACGCGCTTACTTTTTAGTTTTTACATCCATTATAAAAACATCAATTTTGTAGGTGAAGGTATGCGATAAGTATGTTCGGTTTCATTTTATAGAGGGGCCTTTCTCAGAGTTAAATATTGCGAAGAAAATTTATTCACGGTCGAATATACATTTCACCGTTTTGGGGACAATTCCTGGAGAGTTTGTGAGTTATTTGTAAATCGTCAGATAATATCATGTTCATTTCGTGTGGCAGCTTCCTTAAGGCGTAAAGGTAGAGGCAAATAGGGGCTCTAGGGGCGCTCTAGAGGCGATTGCTGGACATTTATGCTTTTATTTGATAATTTTCATGTGATTTTCCATTCATTTTATAGTGAAGCCATTTGGTTAGTGAAAATAAGAAGTAAGTACATTCATGAACAATGTCGTGCATTAAAACTGAATGTGGTCAGCAATACAGTTTCCTCCTACTGGAGCAACCTGGAACCGGCGTTAGAGAATTGTTTAAAAATATCAATTTTGTGATTACACAGGTCCCACCATTCCCATAGAGGATAAACTATATGATAATCCTCTATTCTATTTTATTCCCCAACATACTTACCTTTTATCTAGCACCTTATGGGTGCTCCGCATCCAAATGAACTTAAAAACACACAAAAATCAACAAATCGATCGCCCGTAGAGCAATGTAATGTATGACCAGACGACATTACAATTTTACAGGGGCTGTTCTACAAAATTTACGCTCTTATAAAAACCGTCAGACTAGGCGGCTCTAAATCTGGAATTTCATTTTGCTTCTTCAGGAAACAACATTGAAGATAGCATGGTTGATCTTCGACAGAGTTAGGAAGCTGGCACCGCGGATATTCACATAAACATTTTCTAGCTCTAGTAATATTAGGTGCAGTAAAAGGAAATTAAATACTTTTCCAATAGATGGGTTTAGTAATCTGTATCTCGCGTTGTATAAGTGCGATCGGGTTACGCTAGATGGTGTTAGAAATATAGGATTTCGTACTAAATAAAATTTTCAGGCTGTTTTGTGATTGCTTGACTCAGTATTGTTTGAGCACCAGTAAAGAGAAAATACGTCATATTTTACAGTTTTTCTTCGATAAAGGCGTAAACGCAAGCCAGACGGCTGAAAATGTGTATAGTGTTTATGGTCCTGATACTGTAACAGCCAATCACGTGCAATTTTGGTTTCGTCCATTCCGTTCCGGTAATTTTGATGTCAAAGATGCACCACGCTCTGGAAGGCCAATTGTCGAAAATATCGATAAAACAATGGAATTCGTCGAGTCTGACCATCATGTAAGCACTGTTTCTATTGCCCAGGAGCTAAACATTGCACAAAAAACCATTTGGAACCATTTCAATAAGGCTGGATACAAAAAGAAGCTCGATGTATGGGTGTCACACGAGTTAACGCAAAAAAATAACCTCATGGACCGAATTTCCATCTGCGAATCGCTGCTGAATCGCAACAAAATCGATCCATTTCTGAAGCGGATGGTTGCTGGTGATAAAAAGTGGGTCACTTACGATAAAGTCAAGCGAAAACAGTCGTGGTCGAATTGCGGTGAGCCGGCGCAAACGGTGGCCAAGCCGGGATTGGCGGTCAAGAAGGTTTTGCTATGTGTCTGGTGGGATTGGCAGGGAATCATCTACTATGAGCTGCTCCCCTACGGCCAAACTCTTAATTCAGACCTGTACTGTTAACAATGAAGGAAGCAATCGCACAGAAGTGGCCAGCTTTGCCCAATAGGAGAGGAATTGTGTTCCATCAGGACAACGCCATGCTACACACATCGATAGTGATCCGCTAGAAGCTCCGGCAGCTTGGTTGGGAGGTTTTTATGTATCCACCTTATAGTCCGGACCTGGCACCAAGTGATTACTACATGTTCCTGTCTATGGCGAATGATTTTGCTGGTAAAAAATTCGCCTCAAGAGAAGCTTGGGAAAATCGACTGTCCCAGTTTATTGGCAATAGGGACAAGGATTTCTACGAGAGTTGCATTATGAAATTATCCTAAAAATGGCAACAAGTTATCGAACAAAATGGTGCAAATTTGCCCTAAATCGGATCATTCTAACTATGCTAAATAATGAATTTCTTATATAACAACCTCTAAGAATATCTTGGTAATTTTAGAGGCTATACAAGAACCTTTCGTTGGTATCTGTAGACCAAACGGACGCCTTTGTAGAAGATTACAATATTATTTAGTCTCACATTTATTAGTTCCTAGAGTCCATTAAAGTATGCCGCACCAATGTATTTGATGCATCTTCATTGAATATTTGAGCAGCCACAAGGGAGGGTCTTCACTGTTATTTCCTTTCATCATCAATGCTATTCCTGAAAGATTCATGTGCGGAGCCCTGTATGTGGTAGCAGTTTGACTATGACACAATAATCTGTAAGCATTCCTACACGACTTCGGAAATCTCTTCTACTAAATCTGAGTGTGTTAGGGTGTTAGTCCTTTATGGTTCAGTTTGCATAGATTTTGATTTGGAAGACACTGGAGAAATTGGATATTATGAAAGACCTTGTAAGCATAAATTGAATTAAAATATATTTGGGATGATTGGAATTTCAAGCACTGTAGTTGCAGTGGGGTAAAATATGTTTACAAGAGAGACTCTTCCACTTTTTCTCATTTGGATTGGTATTATGTATTCGAGTAGTACTTGTATGCATGTGATTGTGTCATCCCAAAATATGTTGAGTTTGAGAGTGAAACACCGAACTTTTGTTTATTGAATGTGTGGAGTATCAAAAACATGTACGCTACTAATATGTACTGTATACATTGTATTCATATACACAAAATATATGATTATATGGGAAAATTGCACATAGTACATTTCAAATGTAGAATACATGTATACCAAAAATACAGTAATTCCCAAAATTTATTTTATTTTCTCTTCTGTCGCAAGCATCATAGGATAAGCAGCACCAGCGAATTGCGGTTGCCCATTCCAACCGGATTTTAATGAAAATCTGATACATGGGACTTTCGCTTTGTTTATATGGTGATGTTTTATACACGTTGGGGAACTACCTAATATTGCAATTATATAGAATTGTTTGATACAACGCCATGACGCATAGGCAATACACTTCTTTTCCTGTGTGTATGTTCATATAAGTAGACATGTGAACGAACGATACAGGATATTCACGTATGTAGTACGCACAACAAAATTTCAAAATATGGCGTATTTCAAATACGCCATATTTTGCAGTTTTTCTTCGATAAAGGCGAAAACGCAAGCCAAACGGTTTATGGTCCTGATACTGTAACAGTCAATCACGTGTAATTTTGGTTTCATCGATTCCGTTCCGGTAATTTTGATGTCAAAGATGCAAGACCAATTGTCGTAAATATCGACAAAATAATGGAAATCGTCGAGTCTGAACGTCATGTAAGCACTGTTTCTATTGCCCAGAAGCTAAACATTGCGCAAAAAACCATTTGGCACCATTCAAATAAATAAAACCTTCAATTTAATGCAAAAAAAATCTCCTTACAGTCGGCTGGGGCCGACCAAATTATACCCTGCATATGTAGAGATATATATAAAAAGTTTGCTCGTATATCCATCCTTTTCTTCCACTACTTTGTATAGGACCTACATTAAGAAGCAGGCGTACCTCACCAATTTTGGAGGATCAATTTCTGCCTATAATACTAAACTACATAGGTTGCAATGGGTTGACCTAGGCGTATTGTTTAGTAAGTTATGGGTGTTTTAATGTTTAAGATAAATCCGAGACTTTGTACGGAAGCTATATAAAAAGTGGGCGTGACTTATCTTTTTCTTGTATATCTAATTAATTTTTCAATATTAATCCACACCTTAAATTTGGTTGTTCTACGCTAAATGGCTTGTAAGTTATGGAGCTTAAAAGTTTTAGTTTAATTTCCTCGACTTTGTATGGGAGACCTATGAAGGAGTGGGCGTGGCACACTGATTTTCTGCCAGATTATTTCCGACTACGATATTAATTTAAGTGTCAATTATGGTTATTCTAGAAAGAAGATTGCCGAAGTTACAGCTGTTTCAATTTAAAATTTGTATGGGGCTACGATAAACAGTAGGCCTGGTGCGCCCATTTCCTGTAAGCCCAGTTGCTCGTACAATACTAATCCACACCTTAAATCTCGTTATTCTACGCTGAATTGTTTGCAAGTTATGGCGGTTAACATTTTTGTTTAATTTCCTCAACTTTGTATAGGAGCCCAAAGAAAGAGTGGGCGTGGCACACTGATTTTTTGCCAGATTATTTCCGACTACGATGTTAATCTAAGCGCCAATTATGGTTATTTTAGGCAGGAGATTGCCGAAGTTACAGCTGTTTCAATTTAAAAGAAGTACAGACACTTTGTATGAGAGCTAAGCTAAAAAGTAGGCGTGGCTCAACCACTTTTGGCGAGGGTATATAGTGGTATAATATAAGTCTATGTGCCAAATATTGTTGTTCCATGTGGTATATTATGTGAGTTATAGCAAGTTAAAGATTTTGAAAATTCCGAGGTTAGTCGCTTTGAATGCTTGGTGTGGGTGTGGCTATTGACCGATCATGCCCAATATCAATCCCCTCCGTACCCTTGGATCATAGACAGACGGACGGACGGACGGACGGACATCGTTAAATCGAAAATTTAATCGACGCTGATCACGAATATATATCTATGTCTATATCTCCGGAGATTCCTTCAAGTGGACACAAACATCTGACCGAAATGAATATACCATGCATATTGCATTATGCAGGGTATAATAATGGATTTCCTTTTACTAAAAGCATTTTTATTTTCTTGTTGATGATGTTTGAGATATTCGAATTTGATGACGCTTTTCAGAAAAATCATTTAAAGAAAATTGCCCCTATGAGGATCTTCTAATCCTCATTTTATTTATTTATTTATTAAATTTCATACTTATTTTCCGATGTTTTTCTGGCATTTATTTTTTATAACTAAAACTATATCAATTCTTCGATTTTTATACATATTTATTTTCGTTGTATTGATCAACGATTACAAGATCAGACCGATCGGAATCTGTCGCAAATTTTATCATATTGTTTCAAGTTTAAACTATCAATAACTCATCATATAATGAGACAAAAAGCAAATGATAAGTATAGAGGAAGTAAACCAAAACAATGCCTTCATTGCATTACTCTAATTAAAAATGCAACAGATGCATGACTGCTCAATTTTTAACAATCGTGCGCTTTGTTTCAGAAGCTTCTTCACGCTTGCATCACGTTTTAAAATTATTGTGAAGATAATTTTTTGTGAGTGCTCAAACGATTTGCAAGCACGTTCAAACCATCGATATAGCCGCCTTCTTTAACCACCGAACTCATTTAAACTTATGTATATGTAAAGTACATCTTGCAAACATTTGCATCAATTTTATGACGTGTTGCGAGACTGCATCATTTCGACTGTTCAGCTTCAACAAACTCTTGACCTTGAAGATCAATCTTTGCAAATTCCAACCACATAGAGCATACACTGCATAAGCAAAAAGAACAAGCATACTCGTACATAAAGACAAAACGTACGTAAAAATGTTGAATCAGAACGTGCTGCAACTATGTAGAATCTGCCGTAAGCGGTACCGTTTTGTGCGAATGCGTCGCGAATGAAATGTGTGACTCAAAGACATGCCGCTTTTAAACTCTTAATATTAAGCAGCGCATGTCAGGTAGGCTAGCGAATTGGCTTAAAGTCTTTAGAGACAAAGAATGCTTTTTGGTCAAACAACAAAGGATCCCGTATACTAACTGATAGTAACAATTCTGACAAAATGGTAGAAAAATTGAAACGTGTGCTAAACACGAGACTTCCACGAACTACTCTTTATGCGTAGCAAATGCTTAATGTCTGCGACAAATTTGACAAGACAAAAAATATTTTTTGCCTTTAACCACCAGAACAGCATATACATACATACGATATGTACGGCCATAACTCTTTGTGGCAATGACGACGAAAAATCCAAAGAAGGATTTCTATTGTTGTTCTTTTAACAAAGCCAAAGTTTCACAAATCAAGCAATTTCCAATAAAAAAAAAAACCATAAAATAATATATATATATATATATATATATATATATATATATATATATATATATATATATATATATATATTTATATATATATATATATATATATATATATATATATATATATATATATATATATATAAAATAAAAATAAATATGTGGAACTTAAAGCCCAAAAGGGCTCATTGGCCGAGCTTCTCTTCCATTACTGTTGTGCGTCTTAAATTTTGGACAGTATTAGAATGGACCTACTTATTTTAGCCGGCAGAACACTTGTGACATCACTTTTTCTGAGCTTTGTCACAGAGTTCTTTTTAGAAGCTTTTTCATGGCAAGTTGTTACTGTCAGAAGAATTGCCAATTGCTTGCCGACAGGTGGGTACCGTTCGAAAGAAAAATCTTTTCGATATTAAATTTGTTATGCATCAGCCGGGTATTGAACCACGAACTACAGATCAGAAGACGAACACACTAACCACTGAGCTACGGCACCCACAAAAATAATACATACCTACATAAAATTTTTTCTAAAATGGCGAATTAATATTTTCGTAACTCAAAAAGGCAATTGATTCAAAACTAATAGCGGCTTCAGTTGGAATGTTTCAAAAAGCAGATAGATATAGTTATATAAGTAAGGTATGTTTGCATACACATCAAATAATACGAATGTATAACATATGTTTTAAAGAAATTCCAAAATTATTCCATTAATATAATTTGGTGTTCAGCATAGCGGTAGGGAGGGAAAAAGAGAAAACATGAAATACTTTAATGCAAGTGATTATATAAAATTATACATTAATATTCGGCGAACATAAACAATCTCATCAAGTACTTGCACCTCTTGTCGAATTGAAATGAAGTAGCTTTTTGGTAGAATATGACATTCCCATGCCGTCAGGTTTCTGATATGTAGGTCGTGGATTCAACCAACGAGATTTTGTGATTTTATATCGCTGTTGTTCAAAAAATCATAAAATTGAAAGAAAACATTTTGAAACTAACATTTCCATTTACATTTCATATTTACTTACCAATGTGAAAAATTTCTCCATAGTTCAGATCCTCCTCCTATATAAATAAATCAGGGATAGTCTTATAGGCATTATCCAAAAAAGCGAAATTTAATAATTAGTTTTCTGATTTTTATTTCTATTCGCGAAATTGTTTTTTGTTTAGATATAAACATTATGAAATACTGAATACAACCTGAAAATATATTATATATATCTTATTCCTAAAGAAAAATCAAATTAAGTACTTCTTATTTCTGAGCAAAAATATTAACTATTTTTACTCCCTATATTACTTTTACATACATGAATCAATCCTGTTTATCATAGCAAAACACAATATTTCCAACAACTTAAATGGTATGTGATCCACGTTGCGACAGCCGCATTCTCACCAACAACTGCAGACAGACATTATAGATCTTCTTTTAATTTGTGACAAGATCGTCAAGTTCAAACTTGTTTCAATCAATTGACCTCACTCTCAGGGGCTAAATTATTGTAAGCGATCGCTAAAATTATCACACAAATCAAATGAAAAGTGTGTGAGAGAGAAAAAAGACAGAGATAGGTAGAAGAAAAAACGACTAATAACACTTGGAAAGAAAATGAAATCGCGATAATAGCGATGGAAATCAACGACATCGACAATTGCCACTGATATCTAGTACCAACTAATATTTATTCTGCTTTCATTTATTATCACGATTTTAATTTAATTACCCACATACATATATACATACACTTGTTAATGATCCGTGTTTGCATTCAAGATGTTGAAACGATGAAAAAAGAAATGATTAATATGAAAATTGTTTCTCCACTCAAACGATATTTGAAAGAGCTAATTTCCGAAATATTTTCACGTTATACATATTTGCAATAATACCTAACAATCCAGCTTGATCAGCATTTAATCAATTAACTGCATGAATGTTCGATCACAGTCGATTGTCTTGTCGATTGTGACATTCTGTCACATACGTTGTTCATGTGTGTGCGTGTATGTGTTATCTCCCGAATGAACACGTGCACCGAATTGACCTGCATTTCATTGACTACCAAAGAACGCGCGTTCATCTGAACAATTTCAAAATCGTAATTCATCCATTCATTCATGCATGCATTCATGGCGGCTGTATCGTTTACTGCATATTCTAAGTTGCAGACAATCTTAAGCTACCGATTATTATTCAATTACATGCCTCTCATGCCGGATTACTGAATTCTAAAAGCGAAAACGTCTGATGTCGCTGCAAATTCACAAGGTATAAATACAATTGCGTAAGTGCGATACGAATGTATGTATATACATATCAGTATATGACCGGGATTCGCGAAGCTTCAGCAGATAGTATTTAATATAAGTAATTCTAAGTAATACTAAGTACGCACAAAGTGACAGTAAAATCGGCTGACTCAGCTGATGAGACCGATTCAACTGACCATTACTACAGGCCTATTAACCTAGTTTGTATTCTTGAGCATGCATTTGCAGCAACTTCAATTTAGAGATCAATTTAGTGTTGCCCTTTCTTTAATTTAATATTGTACATTCTCTTTATAACATTGAGTGAATTGTGTCGGGCATTAAGAGTATACTCTGACAACGTATTCAACATTTATATGCCATACGAGAAACTGCGATATTCTTATACATATTTATGTATGACAAATCAGGTTCATCGAATCCAATCTTGATAACAAATTTTATATTAAATAACACAGCCTCACAATAAAAAACAAGTTGACGCCCGACGGACCAGAGTAGCTGCAGTGGATTTCCGCCTTCGCCCTTCTTTATAATCTCAAAAAACGTTTTCCACCTGTGTATGGTGGTTTTTATAGTGAAAACATCATTATACATCATACACATCATAATTTCAGCTTTCGGAAGAAAAAATAGTAATATGAAGACAGATCAAGCGAACATAGTAAAGGAAATAAATAGCCTTTCTAGAAAAAATCCCCTTAACTAATATTGTTTTTTTGATCTTCTAATCATTTTTGTGAAGAAAAACGAGCACAAATTTTGTGCTTTCTGCAGATCGCGACATAAAACTTCCAAAACCTAACTTTCCTTATATTACAGTCTTCAGTTAACAAGAACATTTCCATCCACAGCAATTATATATCACATAAAAACTCTAGGACTACTCATCACCATAAACTTGTTGTTATAAATTATAAGTTTCAGTACAGGTTTTTCCTTTCCTTTTAAGGACAACCCATCAGTTATCCGATTTGCAGGAATTTTGGTGTATTTAAAAGAGGAGTAAAGATGTACTCCAATCGTAGATGGCATTGCATTTCATTTTTTTTTTAAATAAAGAAATAAAGTTAAATTTAAGTTAAGTTTTTTACTTATAATACTAAATCGAACACTATCATGTTTACCAACATTTTAAAACATATTTCCATTTGTTCCACTTGAATTTAAATACTATATTTCACCCATATAGAATTTAACTCTGAATTAATTAAAGAGAAACAAATATAATTGAATGCTAGCAGACGAAAAGGTAGAGCGTTTATTAGCACTATCACAATGACACTGTGCATTTTATATGCGTCGTTTATCAGCGATAAATCGAAATACATAGACTTGAAGGCGACGGAAGTCTGCATGACAGTCGTAGATTTGAGAATTTTTAGAGAGTACCGTAAAGACCGATAGTTTGTAGTACATAAGACACGTTCCCTCATTGTTACATATCATCGTAATATAGCTATTGATGAGGAAGTTAATAATACATCATCAATAGGACACAATAGGACGTCGAATAACAGAATATACACACTATCTAAGTTCGACTACTACTGCGAATCTACATATAGGAATATGTATGTGTGTACACTATTCAAATATATATGTACATAAGTCAAAGTAAGTATATAAAAAAGAAAAGAAAAACTTAACCCTTACCATACCAACAGCCATTGCTTGCCTTCGAAATAAACTTTAATGTACAAAATATTGAATTTTTGCAGACGGATTAACCTTGACTTTCACTTTCGCAGCGATACGAGCTACCGTCATCATGCCCACGCTGGCATTCGCTACGCCTGTCAAAGGACGTAACTTTTCTGACGTTTCTGATGTTGTTCAGCGTACCTACTGCTTGCTATATGCACACATTTGTATGTACGACTCGTACTGCTTCTTGTCACTGCTGCTACTGCTGCTGCTGCTGCTGCTGCTGCTGCATATTGCTGCTACTGAATAAGGAGAAACTTCGCCAACAACAACAACAACAACAACAACATGAATAACAGCAATGCCTTTTTGTATTCCGCGCAATGTTCGTCCTTGGCGCATTTGGCTTGGCTAAAAATTTTTGAATAATTCATATCGAGGAACAGGACATTCAAAACACGCGATGCAATATGAATACGAAACGACGGAAAAAGAGGTGTGTACATGACTGCCTGGCTATGTAAGTTTGTGCATTACATATACATTTAGTGCACACCATGCATACATGTAGACAAATCGACACTGATAGCAAACATACACTTACATATGAGTAAATAGAGAAACTTGTATAGAGAATGGTGCCACCACGCTTTCACAATGTTCTCAACTGTTGCCATTGCTTTGGTAGATACAATTTTACCCCGACAACCACCTTAGAATACGCCTGCGCAATGCACTTGCCTACTCCCACAATACAGATATTGACTGTAAAACCAAAATGCTTCCATATGATGTATGATGTACGAATGTGTACGTTTACGTTATCGTATATTCCAAAGCAACACGGCGCCATTAAAAAAAGAGCACATTTTGTATGCGTATGTTGTCGTCATCCTATGCACAATGGCATACGGGATGACAGGACGACCTCGTTACGATGACGAGTAAGCAGGACAAACACAAGTTTAACCTCGTTACTACTCTGGTGTGTATATATGTGTGTATGTGTATGTGAATGTGTGTCTATGACCAAAGTGCGTAAGCATGCAGAGATGCAGCAAAAATGTTATTTTAATTAAATCCTTATATTTGCCGGTAGGTTATGACGAACGTTTTCAAAATATGTATATATGCATATACATACATACACACTCTTATGTACATACATTGTTTTGTATTTCTGTATCTTTTAGAGTCCTACCTAATGTGACTGATTATGTTTCTTGCTGTTGCAAAAGGTGAACGACACTTGATACGATGCGATTATAGGTAACGCATAAGTTCAGTGAAGTAAAGGGACAAAATATTGTACATACATACATACCAACACTCGTAGGAGAAGTTATGGCATTATGGGAAATACTAAGGGTTTGTCCCAGAACATTTAACAGTCATAGTTAAATAGTCCAGAAAGAAAAATAATAAATAAAAATAGGATGACCAACGTACCGGAGTAGGCACATTCTATGAATTTTGGGACGCTCAATCCGCCATCACCATCAAGTGACCTTCTAAATTAAATTCCCTCACAATTATTGATATATTTCACACTTTTTATGCAAAATTTGGTAAAATGTTCAGATCTTCACAGTGTTCTCGCAAAATAGTTTGCTACTAAGTCGACCATTATTGTTTTGAAATTTCCAAAAAACATTTTAAGGTTTTTGTCCGATTTAGTTCTATTATTTCATGCGTTGTTTTTAGAATGAAAATATAGATTTTCCAAAATGGACTCGGACATCTTTGTTGAGTTTGAATTGACCTTGTGTCATGTATACTGCTTAAATTAAAGAGTAGGATAGTGACAGTACTGTATTATTAGATGTAACAATAGATCATTTGAATTTAATGCTTGAAATAAACAACATCGAAATATTCTACTCCACGTTTATTACGCCAAATAACCGAATCAACAAGAAAACCACAACCACAGCAAAAAACCATCGCGTTCAAAAAATGTGGAAAAATAAACTCTTGCTCAGTTTCAATAGTGGAATCAGATGGCGCTGAATGAGTTTTAGGCTCAGACTGCGATTAAAACAATCCGTAATTGTTGAAAAATATCTCAAAATTATCATTTTCATTCAAAGAACATCGTTCACTAGCATTAAGCATTTTTATTAAATTACTTAATAATTAAAAACCGCTAATAACCCACATAATTAAAAAAAAAACATATTTCCATTCCCAAATATTTAAATTTCAATATAGATTACGAAAGTAGATATCTTCAGTTATATGAAAAGATTTTTTGTTGGATATTTCATGTTACGGAACTTATATGAATTTTGGCTTAAATTTTTGTGTGCCCCAAAATAGCCCATATATGTATATACATAACTGTACTTCAAATATATTACAAGTTTGAAATTTCAGCAAGCAAGAGCTATTTCTTTCTATAGTAGGTACTTATGAACATCCAATTAGAAAATTTCTAAATTATCGATATTTACACAAGTTTTGAACCCAAGATAAAACATTTTCCACTCTATCCCATTTTCCGTTAGTTTTTGAGGTGTGCGAAAATACAAAATACATATACTTACTATACGATTACTTGCAGTGTCAAATTTCTGTTTATCTTAATATTCTCATTAAAAATTTCCCATGAAAGGGTTGCGCTCCCCTTTCGAATTTGTAGGTGCTGAAATTGTTTGCTAAATATTTACCGTTATTTACACCTTTTGATATCACGTAAGAATATGTATCTTGTGAGAAATTATATGCAGGTCGGTCGTCTTTTCTTCTAGCAGGTAGTAGGTATGGCGCCAAAAACATACTTACATATGTACATACATTTTGTCAATTTTACTATCAACTCAGTTGGCGGCTGAAGTTCGACATAAAAATTTTCTTCTTTTGTTAGTTGTATGTAAGTGTGTAGATACATACATATTTGTAACATATGTAGAGGTAGAAGTAACAACCAGCATATGAACGGATTTTCCTCTACCATATTTGATTTCTTCTTTATTAAACACAATTCTCAAATCGACTTTTGTCTTCGATCGATCGATCGAATGCTTCAGCAATATCATATACGCAATCTATACCTTTTTGTATGTGTAGAGGCATGTATAGGTATATTACCACTATGAGCTGCACCGGCCCAAGCAAAACTATAAAATAATATACAACAATAATAATGACAATAACCACAACAACAAAACAATGTGAAATCCGTTGTATCATCGTCTTCTTTTTTTTTTTTTATTCATTCTCTTCTTTTCTGCTTCTTCTTCTACTTAGTATATGTAGAGTGTTTAAATGGAATTGTACAGGTGTGTGTGTGTTTGATCATTTCTACTTGTTTTTTTTTTCCCTTTGATATTTCTTTTATTTTATCGAATAATTTATGACATTTTTCTCTTTTGTCTCTTGTACTCAAATGTATTAAATTTTAAACCTCCTTCCTCTTGCTTGTGGCTTCACGTAGAAATACAAGTGTGAGTGTGTTTCTGATGCCATCATCATAATCACCATCATCATCATCATCATCATCATCATCATCAACATACTATAAGTATCATATAATTACCTTTGGCATCATCAACGTTTGAATTTTGAAGAGACTCAAAAACACACGCGCAAAGGCACTGTTTGTCTGCCGCTACCGCTGCCACGTCTTTTACTCTAGTTAAAGCATTTTTCGTATTTGTCGCTAGTTAGATTCGATATCAAATGAGGAAAAAGAAGAAAAAATCAGTTTTTGACCAAAAGGGCCAAAGCAAATTATTATTGTGCATATGTGCGTGTGGTATGCCTATGGATTTGAAGATACACACACATATACACACATGCGTCCACTAGTCGGGTCACAAACGGACTTATGCACATACTCGTATGTAGATATACTCGTACATATGTAGTGGTTGGCCATCATCGCGTGTTAGCGCGCTGGTTTTGATGTTGATTTAGTCACAGTTGCCCAACAAACAACAAAGTCAAATTTAGTCGACTCGTATTCCATCCAAAGCAACTAATAATAATAACGATAATGATAAGGCCGGTTGACCTGTTGTTAAAAGCATTGGATGCCCTTTGGGTAATAATTTATTTGAGAGACAAAATTGATTTTGTTTGTTGGTTACCGTATCATACGATATGTACATAAGTATGCATGTATGTTTGCACTGCCGTATGTTTTGTAAGAACTTGTTTTCCACATTTTAATATATATATATATATATATATATATATATATATATATATATATATATATATATATATATACATATATATATATATATATATATATACATATATATATATATATATATATATATATATATATATATAATTTTTTTTTTTGGTCAATCTCATTTCAATGTTATTAGTTAGTTATATATATGTTGGTCGCTTTTAGTTTTAAGGTTGACTTTCGTAATCACTCAGAAATGGTTGACTATGTTTCCTTTCCCCTTTTCCCCAATACCATTGCTTACATCAATGGCAACAAATTAGTGAAAGCTACAAGCTTTTTGACATTTTCGTCTTGATGACGGCAAATGTGTATATCTGTATACGGGGGCCTAACAAAAGTTCGCTAAACTGAGGTTGTGAATAAAAATTTGCAGATATTTTTCAAATATTTTTTATAATTTCCAATAATAACCACAAAATATTGGGCGCTAAATCCGACAATATAGGAGAATACCTGTTATGGCTGATAGAAAGTTTTTGATTTTTCCACCAACGTAAGCTTGGATCCTTATTATTTCAAGTCTTGGCCGTAACTCCGGATAACATTGCCAATTCTGAAATTAGAATATTCGATGAAGCGTTCGACCATTTCGTGTGGTATTTAGTGAATTACCGATAGAACATACCGAACCATCATTTTGTTTGGATTTAATGCTAGCTCTTAAACCACTTCGGGTTGATCTGCAGCTCCTCAGAAATTACCCTCGTCGTCACCATTTTCCTGATGAAATGCTAAACAATACTGAAATACAAAATATAATAACAAAAATACAATAACTATAAGTACTGCAAAAACGAACCTTTGAGACATTCGTCTTGATAAACATCCTATCTTAAATCATCGAAACCATTTGCAAATGCTTTTTAGCAATCCAAATAAAATTTTGTAAACTCCAAGAATTTATTGCAATACTTTCGGTGAGATTTCTCTTCAGCTTACAATCTCTTTGATCTTTTTGAAAATACCAATAAAATATGGTAAGAGTATTGAAAATCGACTGCAAACTGCATATTTGTAAAAACGATTTCAAAAAACCATCGCTAATTTAGCAAACTTTTGTTAAACTCTATGTTTTTATCTTCAAAAAAGGCACATATGCATTCTACAATGAACTGGGGTATTTCTTAATGATTTTAAACTTTAACCACTTAATTGGTTATTTGTAGATTAAGGTGCCAAAATCAAAAACTTTTTACAAGCGAAATATAAAGTATTGTGGTTCATGTTATGATGTTCAGTAAAATATTTCATATCAATAGAAAAAAAATTGCGGTTTTGACTTTTCCGGAAGATTTTACAAGGTCTTTAATGCAAAACTTTATAATACATATCCGTTCGTATTAATTGAGAACATTTAAGAGTTTTTCAAAATATTTGAGTTCACGAGCGGCTTTCTATCTCGTCAAAATATTTTGTTTAGCATAATAGAATAAACCAAACTATTTTTATGCAATTTTTTCGTTGTTCAGCCACCTTAATGAACATATATAAGCATTTATGTGTAACAAATATCTAGCTAATTATATTTAATTAACTAAAATTGATATTCACATAGTTCAAATTAAACATATATCAACTAAGTTTAAATGCAACAATACTTATTTAAGCATTCTGTGACTACGGCAATCCAAAATATTCAAACTGACCTAAGACAAATGATACTCATTTTGATATGGTATGTTAAATACAGAATCACATCTCATTTATCACCATTTCATTCAATTGATCTCTTCTCTACGCAATATACAAATCACAATTATTCATCAGTTGTTCTGTTTTTATCGCTACTTATGCCCGAAATCATTCATTTTAATATAATTTAAGCAACAAGTAGCAGCAGCAGCCGCCGACACCACAATAATAAACTCAACGCACGCCTGCGCTTCACTTTACTCTAAATCGACTCGATTCGACTCTACTCCATAGCACAGCGCACGTAATGAATATTTTAACACTTAATCGCGCACATTTGTTTTTCCGCCGCCGCTCTGCTTAAACAAAAGAAATGTTTTACATTTATTAATAAATTAACACATATAAGGCATAATTATTTCATTTATAATAAAATTAAATTAAGTTTAAATTAAACAAAAAATAATAATAAACAACAGAATAGGTTATAACAAAATGCTGAATGAATGCTCGTTTGAATTTAAGTAGTTATCAAGTAAGCGACGGCAATACAACAACTAACTAACCGAAATGGTAAATATATGCAAAAAGTTGTATTTTCCCATCGTATATAATTAAAAGAAAAATAAATAATAATAATAATAAATAATATTTATTTTTTTTTATATAATTAAAAGTCAAATCAAACAAATAAAGCACACACACACACACACACACACCACCAGCCAGCCATCCATCCATACATCCATCAGGAAGTCGCGAGGTGAATGACCATTTGTCAATCAAAATTGATCAATTTCCGATTACGATCTTCGCTACGATACAATTACGATCTTACTTGTTCCACTGAAGATGATAGATGTTCGTACAGTATGTGTATGCAAATTGCTATGATGAAGCCAAAATGAATCTGCTGTACTCGTCGTCGCTTTTTAAAATAATACTACTTATATACTTTTTGCTGTATAATTGCAATTAATCTTGCAAACTTTATATAAAACGATCATTAATGATGATCTTAAAGAACACCAAAGTAGCGGCAGTAGGTAGTCGTGACGTCACGTGTGTGCGCGTGAATCTTTTCTCTAAACAGCCAATCATCACAGTAGACACACACACACATACACACATATCGCACATTCATCTAAATCCGATACAAAAACGGAAATGAGCTTCATTACCAAAACAAACATTCGACCTGTTCACTCACCACTACTCACTACTCAAAATATAATAATAATATTAAACGAATATTTTACGCGCGCTGGTTCGCTCGCGTTAATTGTTTCGTTTACATATTTTGACTGATTGCTTATAATTAATTTTCAAAAGATGAATTTGCTTAAACTGAGCTCGAATTTAAATTTTAAAATGGAAAAATGCCATTGAATATGGATGCTCGTTGTATCTCAAATTGATTGCCATAAGTCAAAACGTTTAGAATGGAAACTTTGAGATCACAGATTGTAATGAACCGCAATTCGGAATCCAATTTGGATGGCTACATATATGTTCATTTAAATACAGACATATTTGCACGTATGAAACGCAAAGAAATTGGTTGCTAAAGTGCGTACGCACCCTAAAGGTGCTGTCTGCCGACTTATCCAGTCAATACTATATGTACGTATATAAGTACCAATCAGCCAAACCCTAAAGTACATCTGTGAAGGTGACAACAGCATGCGCAGGAAGGTGGTGTTTATGTTGTGTCTACAGTAACAGTGGCGGACGTACAAATTGTTAAAAGCACCCACACGCTACGGCATTTGCGCTGCAATTGCGTAGATGTTGCATGCAACATATATATGTGCATAGTTGAAGCCATAACAACAACAGAGCGTCAATTCAGCAAAAACACAAAAAAAAAAACGTTTATGCGTGGTTTGTGCAGACGCAACACCACACCCCACACACACCAGTCTCTCAGACGCATGTCATCGATCACATGCGCCGCGCCGCAAGCTATTTAAAACGAATAAAAAAAATATCCAAACACAAGATAATTTAGTTTCAATGAGCGAGTGCAAACGTCTGCTCGCATAAATCATGCGCCGTCTACATTCTGAGCATACTGTGTACAATCTTTTGCAGATGTAGTGTATAGTATGTACGCGTATGTGTATGAGTTTATTTGCTAACAAAGTGAATTCGCTTTTAGTAGAGTACAACGTGTGCTCTATTGCAAATTCTGATAACCCGGCATGAATCCAAAGAGAGGATATTGTATTTAAAGTTGAAGCCAAGTCAAATCCAGCATCAAGCTCTTGACTTGTCATAATGATCTGTTTTGATTTGCGCTTATGCCACTGTCAATCTGGCAAAAGCCTCCCAAGATATGGTATGTGCTGTTGTGCAGGGCTACGGCTATTATTGTTACACATAATTGCATACCAATCGATAATACACCGATTTAATTTCTTTATTGGTGCTATTATGACAACCGTTAGATAAAGTTTTTATGATGAATCGCATGCTTTCTGAACTTATACGAGCTTATACGAATGAAAAATAATGTTTGTCGACTGAGAATACTGACTCAATGCACTTTTAGTTCGTATTAATGGTGTAAAATATACACGTATCGTCACATCACTAGCATTAGAGAGTCCGAAACTTGTTGTTCGAATTTTTCCTTCGATCATTTTGCAAGTTTGTCTTAAAATTGGACGAGATTAGAAGGAAAATGCATATGTTAAGCGAATCCGAACTGCAGAACCCTTTTGAGATCGATGTAGTAGAATTTTGTCCCTTAAGTTTTTTAAACAGATTTCATTACAATTTTTTGCCGAATAGTGAACTGCTTGCCGACAGATGATTATGGTTTCAAAGAATGAAATTTATGTATTTCTAAAAATAAAGCAGTTACTTTCGCTAAACCAGAAATCAAGTTGGTCGCCTTTTTCTCCCAATCAACTGAGCTACCAATTCAAAGGAAATATGCAGGCACACCATGATGCCATAGATATACTTCTTAGGTCCATTTTTTGTTGAGAAATTGTGTTTTACGAAGACAAACAGTACTGTCAAAAAGGACTGGCCAGTAGAACAGTCAATTGAAGAGAACCCGTAAGAAGTGCTTTCAGTTAAAATAATCGATGAAAATCAATACAGCCAGTACAATAGAACCAGAAGCAGTACACCCACATCGAAAAGGACCGGCAAGTAGTACACCCAGTCAAAAGGAACCCCACCAGTGAGCAAGCAGGAGTATAGTCGAAAAATGGAATTTTTATTGAGCAATAATGGAGTCAAAGAGTCAACGAATCGAAGTGTTACAAACCAGCAATGTCATCGAAGAGTTATCCAAAAATGAGAAAGTCAAAGTGGCACCGAAAAGTAGCGAACATCAAAACATAACAAATGCGGGTTAATGGAAAAAAGTGACTTTACTAATAAAATTTAGTTGAATAAATTGATTGCTTGCCATTATTAAAATAGTGGTGCATTTTATTAACAAAATTTAGTGCTTGAACAGGGTCGAATAGAAAAAGCGTAACAATATTCCGAAGTGATTTTTTTTTTGCAATATACAAAAATATATGCGTTAAGCATTCTAGAATCACTCTCACATAGTAAATATTTTAGTGATGTCTTTTATTGTGAAATATATTTCTGAAACCACTTTTATTCAATGTGAAAGAAAGTCTTGTAGAATTAGGTCAATGTGCGAGTGAATGGAAGAACCACTGGAGAACGTCGACAATGGCAAAGTTTCAAACTCCGGTGGAAAGACAAAGTACTAACAATTTTGTTAGCGCTGGAACTTCTGACTGGCGCCAATGAGCGAAGAACCGACAGCCGGCGTATTTGGCTAAAATAGATCAAAATCAAAATCAACTATTCATTTAATAGATGTACTTAGATATATTAATTTTATTGCAAACAAAACCAAATTTGTCCTCTATTATTCACTCTTTCATTGGTTCTACATATTATATTAGACCAACTGGCCGGAATGGATATGGTTAGATACTCTGTCGTCTATTTGAGAGGGGTTTTATGAGGACTGTGTTGCATAAACGGCATTTAGAGTTAGTATTGTGACACAGTAGCAACAACTATGAAGCGAAAACCATTTAATCGATTAATTTTTACTATTTGCATTCGAAAATTTATTAAATTATGTCGCATATTATTTGTATTGACAACCCTGCTGCCCTCATATGTTCATTATAACCAAACCTGTACATAAGCATATCTCCGTCCAATTTACAAGCACTTACCCTTCTGCTACCGCATCGACCGTAATTACCATTATTGACAATTCACACAAAAAAATTGCTAATTTTCTAAATATTATAAATAAATTACTATTGAATTACGAAATGTAAAACACATACACACAAATGGCCACAAAATATGAGCTCAAGAATTGCATTATGTAATCATTATAATACTTGGCTTTATAAGCCGAGCTAAGCTAAGCTGAGCGGCGTCGCTTAACTTGCTTTCCATGCACAATTATATGTTGTTTATCGTTTAATTAACTCAACTTGTAATTATTTCAATTAAAAATTCTTCTCAGGCACATGTGAGCAATACACAAAACTATGAGCGTCGCTTGGCGATTGCCGAGTTAGAGGAGGAGGAGATGTGCAATGTACAGCGAAACTAACAATGCACGAATTGACAATACAATAAAATCTACACATATTCACTGACAAATATGAAAAGAGAATATTTCATATTCATATGCACTCGTACTTGGAATTGTTATTGTTACTAATCTAATTGTACGAGTAGGTGTATTCTAACGATCTTCAGAAGCAAGGGCTAAGATATCAATTTTGAGGCTTAGGAATATGGCAAAAATCATATACAAGACAAATATCCATGCATCGTACTCGAACTCAATCTTCTAAACTGTGAAGCCAATCTAACTACAATTATATTGAAACTTAAATCACATCTCTGACTAGAATATGTTTAGTACATAAATATTCTCTTCGCCTACTTCTACTGTTTCAATACGATTGTCTTTATTTTTGCCTTGTTTGAATGTGTAAAAGTACATTTGTAGTAACTGTGTATGTATGGCTTCATGTGGGCTAAAATAACAAAATTTATTGCAGCCCCAGTAACAGTGGTGTGTCCACCATACATGTGTATGTCGTATATTTGTCAGAAGAGTTCAGCTCAAGCGGCGATTAGCGTTTCTAATTGTGAACAGCTCAAGTGTCTTATATTCTATGTAAGTATGACTATTTTTTTGTGATTTGGGGTTTTTTCCAAAATATATAGATATATATATATATATATATATATATATATATATATATATTTTTTTTTTTTTTTTTTTGTACAATGAGTTTTTATATGAAGCGACCGAGACAAGCCCTTTGTACCCCGCGGACTCTTTTCGATTTGTGTGTGTGTCGTTTTTTTTGGTAAATTTTTTATTTTATTACTATTATTATTATTTTGTTGTTGTTATTGAATTTGTTGTTTGTCTATCTTATCTTTTGTGTATGGTTAGTTTATTTTATTTTCTCCAGTGATCCAAAGTGAGCTTAGTTTAGTTCTTGTTTTTGTTATTATTGTTTTTTTTTTTTTTTGTTATTCTCGTTTAAATTTATGTCTTAGCCAGTTGACAAGCCACAAACTATAGAATAATAAACTAAATTGGTCAACAACAATGGTCATAATAAAAAAAAAAAAAATCAGTAGAAATCCGCTAAATTCGAAAAAGTTACATTTTTTGGAAATTGGAATTCAAAACTATCCCGTGGTTTGTCGTTTCAATCGTCGTCATCGTCTCTCTCTTCTTCTTCATTTTATTTATTTATTTATTATTATTTCTTTTTCGATTTGCTTTTTGTTGTTGTTTTTTCAATTTTATTATTTTGTTCATTAAATGTCTTTAATAGACTTTGATTTTTATGAGTTGGCCACAAATGTAGTTCTGCTTTAAATTAAATTTAAGTCAAGTTGTTGTTTAGCAATCATTTGCATCTCATTTGCATTAATTTTACAATTATTTTTATTTTTATTTTTGTTACTTTTCGCTTAATTTAGGCAAATTTTGACGCAAACAAATTTGACGCACTTAACTTTGCGGACTTGGAAACAAGTTACAATCGATTTTTGTATAGTTCGATATAGCTGTAGCACATAATATTAATTATACGAGCTACTAGCTCACAGGATGAGCTGTATAGATAGATATAGATAAGTACAAATCTGAGACCACCACAGCATCATTCAGTATTCAACAAAATTAAATGAATGGCCGATAATGCCTTACAATAATGTCTCCTCTGAAAATGCATCACCAACATGTTGAAGGAGGTAAATAAATTTGCACATAATTTAGTTAAGTGCAATAAATTTCAATAATGTTAAATAATCAATATGTCTCAGCGGCAGCAGCAGCTACACCATCAACAGTATGAACAGCAACTCAGGTCAGCCCGTACGCATTTATATATTTTATATTGTACATATATATAGATATGTACATATGCAAGATATGCCCATTTTTGGGATCACTTGCTGAGCCCGTTCTCATATATATATATATATATATATATATATATATATATATATATATATACATATATATATATATACATATATATATATATATATATATATATATATATATATATATGTATATATATATATATATATATATATATATATATATATATATGTATATTGCCAATTGCTTGCCGACAGGTGGATACCGTTCGAAAGAAAAATCTTTTCGATATGAAATTTGTTATGCATCAGCCGGGGATTCAACCACGACGAACCACGACCTACAGATCAGAAGGCCAACACACTAACCACTGAGCCACGGCACCCACCCGTTCTCATACAGGGTTGCAATAAGTACCTAACTCAAAACCCACCGTTGACCAGGAATTAAAGAATTTTTCGCAATACTATATCGTGCAAAATTATTATCCCCTAATATACTAATCCATACATATAGGTAGGTGATTCGATTGCTAGGTTCGGATGTACCAGTCCGTACTATAACACCGTAAGTATTACATACTAATTTTCAACAAAAAAGACTCCCAAGAACCTTTGACCTAACTCTTCTTCCAGTACAGTAGAACTTGTTATTTGATTATTGTGGTTGCCCTCTCTGAAAATCGCATCTATGAGAGAACATACGTAGGCCAGAAACGCCAGTGGTGATACCACCGAGCTGTTGTGTATGGTATGGTTGGATAGTATTAGAAGCTACCTACTTACATTAGCCAGTTCTAAAAGGCATAACCTTATATCATCATAACAAGGACTTTATTAATTGTCTACTCCCTAGACTTGACGCGTGCTATTTTCATGCACAACTTTCAGAATATTAATCAGAAATTTTAAACTAAACGTGCAGAATACGAAAATATGACTGACTGGGCTATACATTTGAAACCTTTGCGACGTATGGGATAAAGCAAAATATTTGTGGTACCACGAACGCACAACACCACACAATTATGTGGTAAAAATTAAAAACCACATCAGTCGAAGGAGTTAAGGAATAATTAGAGTTAAAATTGTTCCTGCCGAAAGCATTGTGAACCGTTTAAAAGAATATACATTTTTCTTTGCTATTAAATTCGTTACGGTCTTAAGTTACGAGATACTGCACCCACTATTGTCCCACGGTTCTTCAAGGCAAAAGTGAATAACGGGATCGCGGGATTGGCATCTGAAGTGCACACACATTTGAGTGAGAGTGTAAGGAAGAATGTTCGTTGAAAGCAGTACACATGTTCCATTGAATAGAATCGCATAAAAACAATCCGACACAACGTGGAGGGAGCTTACGAGATAAAATGCATAACAACAAAAACAAAACGCTAAACACGATTTGTTCGAATGTACGCAATTATTTATTTTAATAGTTCATGCAGCATCCGTCCTCCCTGCAAATGGTTATACTCGTACCTCTGGATTTGCGATTGTAGAAAAATTTATGAACTGAACTGGTGTCATTTATTTGAGCACGCATATGGAGGTCCTCAGAACCGAGAGCACCTATGTATGTACAGCGGCGGCGGCTGTTACCACTATAACCGTACGTTGAACACACGTAGTTCGTTTGGTATTCCTTTTTTCGTTTTTGTTTCTTGTTGCTCTTGTTCTGGTCAATATCACTGCGCTGATTGCTGTTGTTGCTGCCACAATTGAGCAATGATTTCTCCGAAATTTATGAGTCATGTTTAAACATTTGATGTACCACACCAAGTGCGCGGCAATAACTCTTGAATCAAGCATAAAATTGCAACGCTACCAATATAGCGATTGTTGCGGTTCATGGTACGCATGAGGAGTAAAAAAGTGGTGACGATCAATGATTTGAACAACTTATTTCAAATTTGTCTGTTGTTTTCCTTTTCAAACATTTATTAATGTACATTTGTAAGTTTGAGCGTAGAGTGCTTGTGCTCAAATCACTACCATTGATTATCACCTATTCGTTGTACGAAAGGTCTCTGACCAATTTCCCTTTGAATTGCTCTAGGAATCCTACAACATTGAAATTTTGTGAGTTGTTGACTATTTTACGGTCAATTTTTTTTTTCTTGAATTGATTTCATTAAATTCTTATGCAAATTCATTAAAGAAACCTGAAACAACAAGCAGTACAACAAAAACCATACGGTGAGCTTACTTCGAATCAGCTCATCGCTATTTCAGTCTCCATTGAAAGCAATGGTAAAATATTTTACAAATATAATCTAGCAAAAAAATATATATATATGTATAATTAAAATAAAAATACACAAACACACACACACACACAGAGATAGGAAACGAAAAAGATCTTCAGTTGCAAGCTTTCGTTCAAATTCAGAGACTTTGTAAACTGGCAACAGCCAACACAAACAACGACAAATTTAACCAATCAGCTGCTGGTCATTGCTGCAGTCCCAACTTTCTCCCAATTGATATCATTGCTACCCGTATCCACATATGTACATACATCGAAACCTAAGCGTCAAAACCCTAAATCGATTTCTTCAAAGCTTGGCTTAGCTTCATAGTTCGCGTGTGTGTGTGTGTGTGATTCGATTTTCAGTTCTTTATGGGACATTGTGAAATCTATAGAAAAGGAAAAAATACGAAACGCTTCAAACTATGCTGAAAGACGCTCGTTCGCGAGCGGTCATTAACGTCTCTTTTAACGGCCAATTTATTGCGTTTTTATTGATTTGACTTTGACTATAATTCGTTTATTTTCCTTCTTGTTGTCTGACTGTTGTCTTGTTTGTTGTTGTTGTTGGAGTTGATTTTTGTTTTTGTTTTGTTTATTTATTTCTCTAGTTTGTCGCTTTTGATTTGTGGTAGTTTCTGTTGTTGTTGTTTTTATTTGCGTATGCTACGTTACGTTTTTTACTCCAAACAAGCTATTGTATGTCTGTATGAACACATACTCGTATGCTAGTGTAAAACGATGAAAATCAAAATCACCAAAGCATACAATTATTGTCCACAAAGTGGCAAAAGTCGGTGCTATGCTCGTCTCAAACTCAATTCGAACCTCAATGAGTGCGCTAACGAATAGTTTAGAGAGCAAATGAAGGAAGAAGAAGAAGAAGCAGAAAAAGTCGTAAACAAATTAACCAAACGCACGTGCCGTGCCGTGCCATCTTCAACAGACAGATAGATACATACCTACCTTCATACGTACACTATACTACCTTCATTAACGTCGTCCACCACTACCACCAGCAACAAGCACAACTATGAAATTAACCAACAATTTCACTATACAACAATATCAACAATATACAGCACACAAAAAAAAACATTTCGTTGACATTTTTGTTGTTATTATTGCTGTGTATTTTTTATTTTTTATTAGTATTATTTGTGTTTTTGTTATCTTTTTCCTGTGTTTTTTTTTGTTGTAAATTTATTAAACAAATATCGAAATGGGCAAAAGAGCTGCCGCATACATAACTCAGCATTAGCCAAGAGTCAAGCCGAGTCGTATACATGCCGCAGAAATCGCATAATTATTGCCTATAAATTATGTTGTTTGTGTGGCGAAGGTCAATACCGCCGCCGCGCACCGCACACAACAACACAAATAAATAAATATACAATTAATTTAATTAATAAATGTTTTTGTTGGAATTGATTTCAGCTCGTTGATAAGGAGAATGTTGAGAAGATCACCACGGAGGCAAAACAGCACACAAGTGTGTTAAGCTTAGTTTCATCAACTTCATCAGTTTAGCAGGAAGATGACAGCAACCCATACATACTTATATAGATTTAATAAAGTGATCAAGTGATGAAAGTGGCCATAGTTTGCGTCACCTGTTTATAACTATAAGGAATAATGTATACACACTTACCTTTCATATACGCTCAGGCAAATGAAACAATTCTCATATACTAAATACATATCTGACTATGAAATATTTATTTATGTGCATTTTAATAATTTTAATTAATTATTCAATTAGGCAGATATATATTAAAATGTTATTCTTCTTGTTGTCGCTAAAAAGCAGGGCTGTGCAACTAACTATTTAATCACATAATTATTCGATTATTAAAATTGTTCACTTTTAGTTTTTCAAAGTAATTTTCAAACGCACCTTTATTATATTCGTAACTTTTAAAAGTTTGTTGTCTTCTTTATATTGAACGAAAAATGCATATACAGTTGCTGATTCAGATCCTACGCACGTGGAGATATTCAATAAGTGGGCATACCACGCCCATCTTTTTCGTTACTTACTTACTTATGTGGCCATAACAACCGAATATCGATTTAGGCCGAAAATAACATGCTTCGCCAGCCATCTCTGTTCTTCGCTAGCTGGCGCCAGTTAGAAATTCCAAGCGCCGTCAGGTTCTCCAGCACTTGGTCTTTCCACCGGAGGTTTGGTTTTCCTCTTCTGCGTCGTCCTCCAGCGGGTTCCGAATATAACACCTTCTTAGCTGGAGCGTGTTCTTCTATTCACTCGACATGACCTAGCCAGCGCAGCCGCCGGATTTTGATGCGCTTTACTCTGTCAATATCGGACTTTTCTCTCGAAAACTCCAAGCATTCGCTGATCCGAGGTGGAAACTGTCCAGGCTTCAGCGCCATATGTTAGGCATGATGAGAGACTTGTAGAGTGTAGTTTTCGTTCTTCGAGAGAGCGCTCGACTTCTCAATTGCTTACTCAGCCCAAAGTAACACCTGTTAGCAAGAGTTATCCTACGCATGATCTCCAAGCTGACGTCATTACTGCTGTTAATGCTGGTTCCAAGATAGACAAAGTCCCTTACTACTTCAAAAGCGTAGTTGTCAACAGTGACGTGCTGTCCAAAACGCCGGGACTCTTTGTTTGTTGACACTAGATACTTCGTCTTGCCCTCGTTCACCGTGAGACCCATCCAACGCGACTCTCTTTCCAACTCTGAGAATGCTGCACTTACTGCTCGCGTGTTCATGCCGATTATGTCAATACCGTCGGCATACGCTAACAGCATGACACTTTTGTTGAAGATAGTGCCATTATGTCGTAGATCAGCAGCTCGTATTATTTTCTCCATAATAAGATTGAAGAAGTCGCACGATAACGAATCACCTTGTCTGAAACCCCGTTCGGTATTAAACGGTGCAGAGAGGTCCTTCCCAATTTTCACTGCACAACGGGAGTTATGCAGTGTCATTCTACAAAGTCGAATGAGCTTTGCAGGAATACCGAACTCAGACATTGTTGCGTAGAGGTAATCCCTTACCGGACTGTCGAAAGCAGCTTTATAATCAACAAATAGGTGGTGTGTGTCGATCTGTTTTTCTTGGGTCTTCTCCAGTATTTGGCGCAGTGTGAAAATCTGGTCGATGGTGGATTTACCAGGTCTGAAGCCACACTGATACGGTCCAATCAGGTTGCTGAGCATAGGCTTCAACCTTTCACACAGTACGCTCGATAGAACCTTGTATGCGATGCTCAGGAGACTTATTCCACGGTAGTTGGCGCAAATTGTGGGGTCTCCTTTTTTATGTACAGGACAGAGAACACTGAGCCTCCAATCATCAGGCATGCTTTCATCCGACCATATTCTGCTTATGAGCTGGTGCATGCAGGCGAGCAGCTCATCGCCTCCGGTCTTAAACAACTCGGCAGGCAGGCCATCAGCACCTGCAGCTTTGTTGTTCTTCAGCCTTAAAATGGCCGTTTCATAGTCATAGTCGGGTGGTGGAACATCAACACCATCATCTGCAATTGGGGTTATCGGGCAATCTCCTCCACTGGCGGAATTGCTCGTAGCATCGCCATTCAGTAACGTGGAGAAGTGTTCCATCCATAGGCTCAGTACACTCTGGACATCTGTAACCAGATTCCCATTTCCATCACGACAAGAAGAGGCTCCGGGATTTAAACCGCCATTCAGGCACTTGATTTTTTCGATGAATTTTCGAGTCTCATTCTTATCGGTACACATCTCTATCTCCTCACACTCGCGTCTTTCTTGTTCTCTTTTCTTGCACCTGAAAAGACGTCTCTCTGCACTCCTTTTCTCTCTGTACCGCTCCTTAACAGCTCGCGTTGCGCCTACACGCAGGGTTTTTCTGTAGGCAGCGTCTTTCTCTGCGGTAGCGTCGCGACACTCCTGATCATACCACTCATTCCTCAGAGGCCGGCAGCAGTAGTCATGGAGTGGGATATATGTGTCCACCGTGCGCATGTATCATCAAGTGGGGGAGTGTTCTGCATAAGCAGATCCAATAGTCGAGTGGAAAATGCATCTGCTGTCTCTGGTGATCGCAGCTCACTGACGTCAAACTTTCTCTGTGTGGGACTTCTCTTGTTATTTGCGACACATAAGCGTGTGCGCACCTTAGCTGCAACAAGGTAGTGATCCGAGTCGATGTTGGCACCACGGATCGATTTCACGTCCATCACACTGGAAGCATGCCTTCCGTCAATCACCACATGATCAATTTGGTTTCTTGTAACAAGAAACCATCTTTTGCGTAGTAAACGAATTTTTAGGATATAATTTTAGTGTATAAATATTCAGAAATACTTCACTTCCTTATTTAAGTTATCATGCGATCGGGGCTGATTACGAATACAAGCTTCTTTCAGATGCTTGAAAAGATTTAACAACACAAATTTCTGTCAAAAAGCTAATACTAAGTTTAAGTTGTAAATTCATTTTGACTATACCTACCATTATATGTATATGTAGTAAATATTTTGAATATTTTGTTCAAATCATTTTATTATGGTAATTAATCAATAACCAATCAAATAATTCGTTATTTGATTATTAACAATTTTCTTTAAGCAATTAATTGATTAATCAGAATTTAGATTAAGCGATTAATAGCACAGTTTTACGAAAAATACCTTGTTTCACTGTTGTAGATATCACTGATTGCATTTTTGATTTTGCAATTTGTATGCAGCATATTGAAAATGAAATTTTTATTTATTATAGAATTTAACATACTCGGCGTCTGACGACGGGAAGTTTTGGAAATGATTTTTCATTTTTCACTGTGCAAACTAATTATTACATTAAAAGCGCGGAAATTTTCCGTAAATGTCACAGAATTTGAACAAGTACAAAGCAAATGTTTGAGGTCTGTTGATTTTGATGGCATATTTTCTACTTGGTCCGTGGGTTTAAAGTTTTCGTAACAAACGCCAAATTGCGAAGGTAAGTACGAAGTGTTTGAGAAATCGTCCAATTTGAAAAAGTAACACATAAGTGCTTAAGGCTCATGATTTTGTCAGCAGGTTTCCTACTAGATATCGTCAATCGTATAACATTTTTTTATTGTATAATATGGCGGATTTCAATGGTTTATTATACATTTTTAGATTAGATAGTTCGAATATTCATTCGACTTTTTTCTTTGCGATCACTTTAACACAGTATACAGCTTACATGTATTTCCAGAAGAGAATCAAGAATAACAACTTTTTGACAAACTTTGCATCTCTTAGATTATAAGTCAATATTCGGTGAAACATACTAAAACCACTGAGTCAGCATCATTATATGAACAATGTCTAATGACTTTAAATAATAATAATAATATGTAAATATTTACGAACTAATACGAGTATGTAAGTAGTTAAAATCGATTGCCTAAAAACCTTTGAAATACGGTAGCTATAAATCACATCAAGTTAATGAGAATATCGCTTCTATGGTGAACGCAATTAACGTAGGCTGCTGCTGCTGCTGCTGGTGTCTCAAACCCTCCTACGGCTTGGCGAAAATACTGACTGAGAAGGTTTTTCTACTATTGTTGTGCAAAAAAAGTAAAAGCAAACAAAGGAAAAAATACAATTGACAACTTCTTGTCTGCGCAAACTGATGTGGTGAGGTAAGAAATTACCAACAACAACAAACAAAGGCATTCATTTGAACTATAGTAAAACATATGTCTGCTACGCGGCGTACACTTATGTCTATAGGCAAGGTTAAAGCGCAGTAAGTACAGTTTGAGCTTATGCTCAAATGGCAGGATGGTAAGACTTTTGCATAGAACGCCTACACTTGAAAAAAATTAAAAATTATTGTTGCGACTCAGAATGGCGCCATTTATGCAAAAATTCACAATCGTAACGTTGAAGTACGGCACAGGCGCAATGACAGCTGGAGTTGAGTTATGAGTGCTTGTAGGTCACAGGCGCTTGCTGACGAATTATTAGTCGCACAATTGAGGGAGAGAAAAGAAAAAAATAATGCACACATTATTGCTTCAAGACATTGCCATTATTTAAGAATTTTCAATTTTCGCAATTAAAATTAATACTCAAACAAACAAATTTGGTGCAGCAATCCGAAAACAGTAAATCGCTTTCAATCTCAGATTAATGATATGATCGAATAGTATGTGTTTACAATCAATGGGGAATTAACGCAAAGAAAATCGATAACGATGTTAAATTGAATTTCATGTTACACTTGCCATTGCCAAAGGTCTTCATTACCAACAACTGCAACCACAAATCATGCATTTAACGCCTTCCTAATATGTGCCAAGCAGTAAAACCGCCAACAGAACTGTTTGCAAAACAAGCAAGCAAACAAACAAACAAACAAACAAACAATGAAACAAGCGAACGAACGACTGCAAATAAATACACACAAAAACCACAACAACAACAAATGAGTACATAAAATACTGAGGAATGAAACGCATTGGTAACGCATGCGCATGCTCATCACGTGAGTTGATCAAGATGTCAGCCAAATGGTACTTAAAAGTTAATCACCCCGTCCACAATCAGTCGTCATACGAAATGGTCAGTCGCATTGGTATCATAACAACGATGATAATGACGACGATGATGATTATTATTATTATTGCAATCATTTCACACAATTACCAAGGAATCTACGAAAGCTTGCAGCTAATGGAACTGCAACTGCAACCGTATAAACTATATATGTAAGTACCTACATCATACTACAACGACGAACATAACGATATCCGAACCGAAGTAAACTGAACCGAACCGATCCGAAGACTTAAAGATCACCTGCTGGGCAAACGATACGGTACGAGGAACAAATAAACTGACATCATCTGATCTGCTACGCAAAAGAGCTATTAAATCAGGGAGAGCGCGTGATTATATACCTACAAGTATAGTAAATGTAGAGTAAATGAATGGTGCGACTCATAGCATCACTGATTGACTCTGCCTGCCTCAGGACTTGAATTATATCAACATTTGCATGCAATAAAAATCACAAGCAATCCGTATGCAATGGCAATAACAGCAGCACTTGTTGAAATCATCAATGAATTGTTACAAACGTATGTGCATACAGGCTGTTTAAAAAATATACGGACATTGTCGTGTTATGAGAGCAATTTGTGAACTAATATGTTGAAAAGTAGGGCTATGTGCGATCGTTTAATTAACCCATCTTGTAAATCCAAATTTTTAATCGGTTGTATTTAATCACTTAATCAAAATTTTCAAAGAAAAATATTTCACTTTTAGTTTTCCTTGCACTACTGCACTACTGAAGTTCTCGAAGAAAATTTGAAAGATCTTTACATCTCACGGTACACACCTGCCGGCAAAAATTGGCAATTTTTCCGGCAATAACAATTTGCCAAAAATGCTTCTTAAAAGAGGGTTCTGCCTTTCGGAACCGGCTAATATAAGTAGATCCCATCTAGTGCTGTCCAAATTTAACACGCACAACAGTATTGGAAGAGAAGCTTGGTGGTATCTCAGTGGGCATTTCTGGCCTAAGTCCTAACCTACATCCCATAATTAGGGCTAGACCTTCTGGTATCACTAGGTACTTTTCGGAGAGTTTTCGGTGTTTATGGAATAAAAGCTCAAAAATATTATTGTATAAGTACTTTATTTAAAATTCTGATTTATCGAATAACCTCGACTTTGATTAATAACTAAATCAGGATTATCCAAATAATTTGTTCAAATCAAATATATACTTGATGAATCAGAGTTTTGATTACTCAAATTGGTGATTTAAACGATTGATTAATGGCACAACCCTAGAACCACAAAAATGCTTTGTGGGTAGTGCGATTAGTGCGTTTGACCCTTAAGCACGAGGTGGTCGATTCGAAAGAGCTTAGAAACAGCGATGCCACATTATACCGTTTAAAATTGGCTAATACACAGACAACTACACTGGAAACAATACATCGTCGATTGGAAGAATATATGATTAATAACATTCATAATATCGTTTAAGAAGATTGTCGAGTAATGCTGAGTGGGTATAAGAAAGTTATCGCCTAGACGGGTGCCGGATTGATCCTCCGTCCTAACTTCAACATCAATATTCCAGCACTGGTAAACAAAATCAATAAAATGTGTTTGCGCATCTTTTGGAAGAAACTTACCGAGGATTACAAACAGAGCGTCGTTTTGCGAAAAATCGACAATTATTTTGTGAAAGTGAAAGCGACTGTTTTTTTTTTTGTTATTGATATAGTCATTGAGTTATCTTAATAATTGATCTTAAAAAAAATCAATTACGCATGATTACAGAAATTATGAAAAAACAGCCACATTTGCAGAAAAAAAATTTTGTTACACCAAGACAGCTCGCAGTCTCACACCCCAACCGTTGTCGTGGCATAAATCCACAAAAAACAGTTTGAATTGTTGGACCACCATTCTTGCTCGTAAGATCTAGCTCTAAATAGTTTTTTTATTCCCTGGGGCTAATTATAAAAATAAAAATTAATATGTAGACAACAAGTTTTGTATCTTTATTAGCTCGGGAACTTTTCTGGTAATCATCTTAAATTCCACTGTCACTGCCACATCCACTCTCTTGCGACTTTTTTCTATTAGTTATATGATTATTGAGTGATGAATGATTTGAGTCCAAAAAAGAAATCATTGCTATTTACGAAAGTTCGGTAAACCGCATTACTTGAAAAGCTTATGAGCGTCTAAGCGTCGTTTAACGAAGTAAAAAGAACTAAAACGAACTAAAAGAAAACAACGTTATTAAATAAAATAATTCCGAATTTCATTTATCACTGACTTATCAGTCTGACTTCATTTAGTATTGGTATTTCAATTAAGCCGATAGCCAATGTACATATGCATACATTCATTCGTATGTAGGTGCGAGTATCAGGACGTTTAAGCATCAAGTTTATGAAATTTCCTAATCGAGCGCAACAGGCTGATTGCATCCGGTTGCAAATTTCGCACTGAGTAGTGTCATAAAATTGTCAAGCAGACCATTAAAGTGGACAATTTCGAGCACCTTTAGCGATCAATTTTCACGCCATACTCAACTTGAAATTATATCTCAACTTGCTACCTCGTTAATGATCATATTTCTAGTGTCTCGTTAGTTTCATTTGATGCAATAGAAGAAGAAGAAATAAGATTAATTCGCGCACACAAATTTCTACAATTTCTTTCTCCAAACATTGTTATAGACATATATATGTATGCAGAGAGCAAATGAATTTAATGTAATCATCAATCCACTTTGGTTGGAAGGAAAGATTGCGTGATAATGTGAGAAAATGTCAGGTGCAAACAATCGTTAAATCGGGAGAAGTATATTTAGAGGTATGCAGTAAAAATTAGAAATGCAAATGTATGTACGAGTAGGTAACTAGTTGTTGTGTTGTCATCGCAACAATCATATAATGCAAGCACGTGTGCACTAATACCTATACAATACTCGTACACATGCGCAGTACTCGACTTGCATGCGATAAATGCACCTAACTACAGTCTGCAGAGCTGACCAATATTAGCATTCGGCAAATTTATGACGTTGTGAATTTAACGCTTATAATGCTACAAAGAACTAATAAAATGTTCAATTTAAATGCAAACAGGCCAACAACAACTAAACGAATATAAAATGCTGCACTTGACCGTGATCCTATTTGGCTTATAAATGTGTAAAGTATGAACGTTGTAATAAAATTCAACATTCAACTTTTAACATTTATCTATGTATATTAAGTATGTACTTACTAGTATGTTGCCACAGTCAATGTATGTATGATTATGTTGTACGCAGCTAATGGCAGCGACCAGTCTGTGACGTAGTATAAGTAACAAAAAAAAGTATCGTAAAATCTAAACACGACCTTGTCATGTTTGCCAAATTCCAACTAGCCTGGCAGTTGACATTGTTGCTGCTGCTGCTGCTCTGTTGTTGTTGCTGCTGATAAATTCTAGAAATTTATAGAAATTTAAACAGACACGACAATCAGAAATTAGTTGCTCATTTGTACGAAGTGCATACTTATATGCACAAGTGGGTGAACATTGTAAGTATTTATATTAGTTTAGCAGCAGTTGCTGCCAAAGCTGTACATTGCCTATTAAATATATTATATATATCATATACTTACTTTTATTTTTTGTCTTTATCGAATGAATGGTACTTTCTTCCTTTCTTTAACCTTACAATTGCATCTGTATGAAGTCAACAGGTCGCTGGGAAGAGCTCATATAGATGTATTTATTATATGCATATACTTACTTTCATACTACTCATAAAAACTGTTTGATCTTCTACTATTTAAATCATATACATATGTACCAACTTATACATAAAGTTAGAATATATAAATTTGCAATAACATAATGACAGGCAAAAATAAAAAATAAAACGCAGCGACAATAAAAGTATTCAACTTAAAGTTGTTAGCTTTGACACCGTCTTCTGAATACATACTCGTATGTAAGTACGAATGTGAATGAAAAATTATTTTTTTTTCATACTTGCCATCGTTACTCAATGTCTACCACATGGTCTTCCAATATATGTATTGCATGTATACCAATCCCTCCACCATATTACGCTTGTTCAACATTTTTATATATATTGTACATACGTAACTTAAAAAAAATGATTTGCAAAAAAATCACCTCCAACATTTAATATTTTGTACATTATACCAACCTAATTTTGTACACAAGTTTTGAAAATAGATACCTAACCGGCTTGCAATTAAATTTCATAATACAAAAACAATTTATTTCGAAATAGCCTATAAATTCACATACCTACCTTTGAAACAAGTTATAACTGATGAATGACTTAGCAAAACGTTATAAAATTTTGTATCCTTCAGACTGAAAACAGGAGGAAATTCTTTTTTTATACCCTGCATAATGCAATATGCTTTTTTTTTCATGGCAAGTTGTTACTGTCGGAAGAATTGCCAATTGCTTGCCGACAGGTGGGTACCGTTCGAAAGAAAATCTTATCGATATTAAATTTGTTATGCATCAGCCGGGGATTGAACCACGACCTACAGATCAGAAGGCGAACACACTAACCACTGAGCTACGGCACCCACTTTTTTTTTTATTTTATAATGCAATATGCAAGGTATATTCATTTCTGTCAGATGTTTGTGACCACTTGAAGGAATCTCCGGAGATATAGATATAGATTTACGATTTTACGTTGTCCGTCCGTCCGTCTGTCTGTCTGTCTCCTGGCTGGTTCGCACTATAATTTGAGCAAATATTAGGCTATTTTAATGAAATTTGGCATCAGTAACCTTTGACCCAAGGGTACGAAGGGGATTGATATTGGGCATGATCGATCAATAGGCACGCCCACACCAAGCATTCAAAGCGACTAACCTCGGAATTTTCAAAATCTTTAACTTGCTATAACTCACTTAATATACTACCTGGGACAACAATATTTGGCACATAGTCACATTATACTACAACATAACCTCGCTAAAAATAGGCGAGCCGCGCCTACTTTTTATAGTAGCTCCCATAGAAAGCGTATGTACTTTATTTAAATTGAAACATGTGTATTTTCTGCAATCTTATGTCTAAATATCCATAATTGGCACTTAGATTACTATGGTAGTTGAAAATAATCTGGCAAAAAATCAGTGTGCCACGCCCACTCTTTCTTGAGGCTCCCATACAAAGTTGCGGAAATTAAAAAAAAATGTTAACCGTCATAACTTGCAAACTATTCAGCGTTGAACAACCAGATTGAAGGTATGGACTAGTATTGTAAGAGCAACTAGACTTACAGGAAATGGACGCACCACGCCCACTGTTTATAGTAGCCCCCATACAAAATGACAGAATTTCTTTTAAATTGAAATAGCTGTAACTTCTGCATCCTTCTGTCTAGAACAATCATAATTAACACTTAGGTTAATATGGTAGTCGGAAATAAATTGGCAAAAAATCAGTCTGCCATGCCCACTTCTTATTGGGGCTCCCATACAAAGTTGCGAAAATTTTAAAAAATTTAAAACGCTATAACTTACGAACTATTCAACGTAGGACAACCAAAATTAAAGTGTGGATTAATATTGAAAAGTTAATTGGATTTACAAGAAAGAGGTAAGCCACGCCCACTTTTTATATAGCTTCCATACTAAGCCTCGGAATTATCTTAAAATCCTTTAAATTATTCCTTTTACAACCCTCATAACATACAAAGTACTTCGTCAAAGTCAACCATATTTCGGGTGTAAATTAGTAGTACATGCAAAGTTGTTTCTCGAAAAGTGGAAATAAAAGAAAAGATGGATATTCGATATATAAATCTACATATGCTGGGTATAATTTTGTCGGCCCCAGCCGACTGTAAGGAGATTTTTTTTATGATAGAATTGAACAAAAAAATATGAATTCGCCACAAAGTTAGACGAATCGGATAAAAATTTTTAAATATATTGTAATTACAAAAGAAACAACTGCCTTAAACCAATATTTTGATACAAGTCATGACTAAATACCAAATCATTTATGAGAAGGTGATAGAAGGGAACAAAGAAACAGTGAGTTTTTTATAATTTTTACAATTTATAATTTTTATAAACTGAAAGGAATACTTCTTGTTGATTTTTTTCGAATTAAATGTGTCTATAAATATACCGATTTTGGTTATAACCACTGAGAATGATAACCAATTAGGATCGTTAGCACATATGCCCGCAATATATAAACATTATAAAATATTTATTTTGAACATTTCCTAATTTACATACACACAAAACACAATATTTATGCCAGAAAACACCAAAACTAAATAATAATAAGAGCACTTTGCAAAATTTCGAAAATTCGAATTCGAATTTAGTACAAATTCTAAAAAAATTTGTATTAAAATTTCATAAAATTTTGACTCTTAGTCCTTGAATTACAGTGTATATATTTCGTATATTAATTAAACATTGTATTTTAACGCGAATTTTAGAAAAAATAAAATATGCTTTTTTTATTCTTTCATCCAGGGACTTTTTGAGAAATGTGTTAATAAAATTGTATGCCATTTCTAAATTGTAATTTAGAAGTATGTTATGTGCTGAATAAAAACAGTATCGCTACAGTATCAATGCTGTCATGTTTCTACCTTAAAATAAAGTTCAAGTCACCTTAAATCAAAAATATTCTACCGAATACCAAGATTGAAATTTTTTAAATTTTATTTCACTATACAACCAACGTTGTGCCAATTTGACGTGACATCCTCGATGGTGTTTGCTAGATTTTACAAGGTTTTTTCTTAGTATACCTTAAAATACCATATAAGTTGCTTATTAATACAATAAATAAAACCTTCTTCTCTACATTTTTTATTTATAACTGAATTGACTGTATATTGGAAATTTGATTGGATTATTGAGATTATCCTTTAAAGTAGTTAATATCAATCACATTAAAAATAATTATATTTCCGGATAGGAACTGTTGTATCCGAATGCGACACATCTTCGCGACTTCTACCCCAACAACACATTTTAAGGGAGCGCGCGAAAATGAATATTTTATTGGGCTGATCTAACGATTAATTTGTGCTCATATGACGGGCTGTAATGTATACAACACAGTGTAGGAGTAATCAAGTTTAATGCAACAAATTTATTCGTCATCTATTGCACTGCTGTTATTTTCATTGATGTATTATACATTCATTTTTAAATCTGTATACCCGACGTTGTGTGGAACATACATATAGCATACTTAAAATATCTGCAGAATAGAACGCAATATCATCAAAAAACAAACAAAAACGTCAAATAAATGAATAAATCGAAATTTGTGTAACATGGTTGATGGTCATTAGTTGATAATTACTCAGTAGTGGACATTTTTTTGACTCGGAAGATGAAAATATTATTTCCTCATTCTCTATGCTGCCAAAAATAAACTTGTGGGCGTTGCACAATATATTATTTCTGCTTTCTGCTATTTCGGGCATAAGGAATTTCCCAAAGGAATACTATTACGTGTTGTACCAACCTACATCCTACTTTCGCATAGCATTTCATATGTATGTAGAGTTGCTAGACTTGGAGTATATGAGTGAGTATAAGTACAAATGCACAAATTACGCACCACAATTTTAGACTTGTGAAATTTTGAACCTATGTACGAGTACTATACAATAGAAACTCAAACGCACCCGCAAGTCAGCCATTTTGTTATTACGAACCAACGTCACATTTGTGCCACCATTGTGATTGCCATTGTTGCTATTGTTGTTGTTGTTATTATTATTATTATTATGGTATAATAATAATAGATGTAGTATGGTATACGTATATGCTAGGTGTTGTTTTGTTGTTGTTTTTGCAACATTTCAATGATTCTTTGGTTGGCCGTGTTAGTCCCACGGGTAATTATTGACACGGTTGTATGCACGCAGCAGAACACGAAAACACAGGCAACAACAACAACAACCACATATACTCTAATGCACGAAATAATAAAATTTTAAATAATGCAAACCTGTGGAAAACAACGAACATCGAAAAGCAAATGTTAAAAATATATGTGAGCAAGTATGTGTGCATGTATAGCTAGTACATAGAACAAACAACAGCAACAAAAATGTCGGAAAATAATGCCAAATACAACAACAATAACAACACTAATTTTGATCGTACATATTCGTATTTTTACGACCTCATTCATGGTTGATAATTATCAAACGTATTTAAGTGCAATAAAAGAAATAAAAACGAAACGAAAAAAAAAAAATTTTTTTAATATATATATATATTCACGCTTGCTATCATGCCTGTGGTCCCCCACCAGCACGGTTTCACATTTCACATACATATAAGTATGTAGAATATGATTACGTTGGATTACAAGTCTTCAGTGGCCGTTGCTGCCTCATAGAAGAAAAAAAAGACAGCGACTAAAGTAGATATTTTATATAACATATCTACGACACCAATAATGAAGCAGGTGGAAAAATTCATTATTTCGAATTGTCCTTGTCACATTAAAGTATCCCTCAGACTGTTGAACTGTTTTTGTCTTATAATATTTTTTTTTTTGTTTTGTTAATTTTTTTTTACTGCAATAATACTTATTAGCGTATTATTGCAGTACTTAATGCGCATCAACGGACGTTAGTCTCACGCCACACAAATTAAATCGATTTAATTTCATATTGACGTTTAATTAGAAGCAACAATAACGAAAAAAGCTCAATAATAATAATAATATAAATAATACTAACTAAAACCAAAATGTTATTGACATATGTATGTATGTGCATATGCATAATTTTTTTTATTTTAACGTCCACTCTTTTTATTGTCGCTTCCATTGGAACTGGTTCACTTAATGAGTTATGTACGCACTAAACCAGCCAACCAGCCAGCCAGTTAGCGGGGTAGGAGAGTGCAAGTAGGAGAACGCTGGCAAAAATATGCAAAATATCATCAAATATATATTTACTTGTAGGATTTTTTGAATTGTTACGGGCTGATGCAACATTATACAGATATTGCACAACGATGTAACACAACATCATTAGATTTAATTTAATTAGAGTTAATAAATTAAAAAGGTTAAATTATTCCAAATCAATAACAAATGACAAATACATATATTTATGTATTGTATACGATATGGAGGTAAAAATATCTAAAAAGGAAAAGAAGAAATGCACAGAAACATTTATAAATTTCCAGAATCAAGGCATTTTAGATAGAGAAAACCTAAATTTCTCAAACACATTCCAATTGCTATGCATCCCTTAGCGTTACTCCTTCAAATAAATAATTTGCTTAATTTATAGCATAGTGTAGTAAACAAAGTGATTCCGTAATTGACGTCGATTTTTTTTATTTTAATTTACCAAACATTTACCAAAACCACTAAGAATTATTAGAGTAAGCAACATCGAAATGTTTATTTTTTTTTTTTCAAAACGTAATTATAGCCATAAAAATAATAACATCTGAATGGCTAATAAGAGGAATTTCAATTATTCTCATAACTTTGTTTATAAAACAATTATCGTTTTATTTTCTAAAAAGAAGTGTTACCCTTGTAAATTGCAACATTTCTCAAGTACTATCAGCTACAATACAATAATATTCCATTGTACCATTATCATTCAAAAAAAGAACAAGAGAACAAGAACAAGAGAATGTTTGTCCATTGAAAATAAGCTGATTTGCAAGTAAAAAATATAGCACATATCCCCGTGTATAAATTTTTTAGAAAAGAACGCAATAGAAAATTGCCTGTTTTTCAGAAAATAAGAGGTAATTTTAATAGTCCTCGCAGTTCGTAATAGGAGTGTCAGATTTTGTCAAAAAAAGAGAACACAATGGTTAGTAATTGTAGTCAAAATTGAGATCAACGTTTAATTTCGGATCGACTTGCTTGACTAAGTTCCCACACAAAAGGGATTATTCTAAATTTTAGGTACAACCATGAGCTGTATGATTTGTATACCGACACCGACATTGTAGAGCGCAATAAAATTCAGCGGCTGCGCTGGCTAGGTCATGTTAAACGACGCAGAAGAGGAAACCCAACCTCCGGTGAAGAGACCAAGATACTGGAGAGTCTGTAAAGTTAGTAGTAAATAACTTTGAGAATATCTTCTTTTTGACTATAAGTACGGGCCAATTTATTTTATAGGTTTTTATTTTATGAACAAATATTAAGTCAGTTAATATTTTGAGCGAAATATTATGTAAATCCATATCAGTTTTGCACGAAAAAATGCATAATAGTGAATACTACAGGTTCAGAAAAGTTTGTCTGTGTGAAAAACATGTATTTACTAAACAAAATTCAATTTTTTTAAGAAATGCTCATTTGCATTGTACAGTATTGTTAAAGTTCTGCCTTCATATTATAATAATTCCTTACTTTATAGACAGTATTTTATGAATTGTCACCAAAATTAGTTTCAAACGATACAGAAAAATTACAACCTTGGAAATTGACAAATAGTGAACATTTCTAAAGAAAAGAAAAAGAAAATAATTAAATAAAGGATAAAATCAAAACTAAATACATTAGTTTAAATATGCACCATATTGCAAGAATATTAAGGAAAACATAGAAGCTGTAGGTGATTAAATTGTGGAGTTGCGACTAAGAAAAATAGTCCCATTCTAGATAATTAACAGACGCTGCAGTTGCAGTAACTCAATTCTTTGTGACTGAATTTTACAGATCTTGCAATACTGTATAAAATGATGGCTATACTGCATTTCTATATGTTTTTGATTTATATATACTTTACATACATTCAGACAAATGTGCTGTTTTTATCAACGAAACGAGAAGTTTCGCTTATTGACGTGACATTCATGAAAATATTTCTGCTGAAGGCTTAGTACCTTTTTTAAACTGTATTTTTTTTTCATAGAATATTTGATTTTTAGAGGTGTTTTCAAAACGGTTTAGCTCACGAATAGCTTTCTATTAAGCCGAAATCCTCCACGTCCACGTCCTGGATGGTGACAGTCTCGCCATTGAGTTCTACGGTTAGAGTGGATACAGTAGCAGTCTGAAGGCGCAGTAATTTGGTTTTCGTATAATTAATCTTAAGTCCAACTTCTCTTGCATATTTCATGAGTTTGCTGCTTCCAAAGTATGCGTCATGAAGCATATGAGCGTAGTGTATATCGCTAAGTTTCTGTTCTAAGCGCCATTGCAGGCCTTCTTTTGGTTCCTCATTCATTTGTTTAAGGACGCAGTCCAACACAAGACTAAACAACAGCAGTGAGAGAACGCATCCTTGACGTACTCCTTTCGAGATGGAAAATTTCCCACTTTCCTTGCCAGCACAATATGTATATAAGTCATCAAAACACGATTTGCAGCCTACTGAAACAATGGTCTTAATGATCGATTTTTTACAGGGTCCAGCATTGCACAACCTAAATATGTACCTAAAAAATTTAATATAATCCTATAGGTAGCCGTGAAAATAAATTATTGTTTCCAAAATTTGATATTTGTATGTAATAGTTAAATGAACCTATTTTTAATCGTTCTGTTAGAAGAACGTCATTAGAATTTTATAAAAATTTTGATCAAATTTCGTGCTTTGTATTTTACTTTTTAAAATTGATTTATATTTCTAAATTAAAGCTGCTACGAAGCACATATTGGTTGAAGACTACAAACTTGAATGTAGTGTGTTTTTCTGGTTTTTTTATGTGTTTCTTGAAAACAAGAACACTTCAATTTCACGTTCACAATTCTTGAAGATTTTTTGAAGGCTTACACTGTAAACATGTCAAATGAAGAATGGAATTTTCAAGTCAATAGTTGCCGGAACTTTTGAGAAAAAAAAGAAAAAAATTTGTTAAAAATGTCCATCCAAATTCATATGTTCTTAACAACATTTTAAAGTATTCATAAATATACATACGATAATCTAAAGAATTTCTTCAGGATTTTCTTTCAAGACAACTCGCTGAAAATTCTAAAATTAAAAAAAAGTAAGATTGTCTGTCAGATTTTTTTTATTTTACTCTTCACAAGCTATTGAAAATTTTAACAGTTGCTAACAGGCCTGTAGTGGACTTATATGTATACCAATCGAGTTTATCCGATACGTTATTTATGCATTAATAAATTATTATTTTTATAAAGAAAAATGTGCTAATTCTTCACGTTGACCAAATTGTAATCAAATATTTAGGTGTATCAAATTTTATTGAAATCAATAATTGAATCGACACTGAAGGATGTACATCACTCAGATCATTTATCATATACATAAATTTTGTGTTAAGGTTATTTTCATTAATTTTTATTTATTTGTTTAGTTTTACGTATCTATCGCTGAATGTATGTCACTACCTGTACATGCGATTAAAGGGGGATTTACGATTTTAAAGATACGATTTTTCGTCATTCTGTACTATTTCGCTTAACACGTATTGCTCTCGCGCGCCTTTCAATTAATTTTAAAATTTAATCAATAATTTCAACGTATATTGTTTTTGTTTGTTTTTTTTTTTTGCATTTATTTATTTATTTTCACTTAGATTTCATTTCAATATTCAGTATTTTCATTTCTCTTTACAATAAAAGAAATTAATTACACAATCTTAAACTAAAAACATGAACTAATTAAATATAGACTTCACTCAATAGTAGATATTATTATTATTGTTATTATTATTACTACATACATGCATTTCTTTAGTGTAAAAAAACAAGGAATAATAAAAATCATAATCATGAAAAAATAATGATAATAAGATTAGATATTTATATATATAGTAATCATAATAATAATAAGAATAATTATGATAATTAACATAAAATATCTATGAAATAACATTAATTAAAGATTAAACAAATTTTACACAACTCATTTGTTTATTTGTGGTTTCTTCTTCTTCTGTCTTTCAATTTTCTTTCTCTCTGCTTTCTATTTAAGTATATTTTACAATGTATTTTATCGCAATTTGGACATCTTTCGATGCTTCTTCGGTCGATTTCTTTTTACAACTAATATATGTATCTATATGTATGTATTAATGGAATATTTTATTAACTTCTATTGTGTGTGTATGTTTGTGTTATTGTGTGTCGGTGAGTGTGTCTATATGCGTGTATATTTGTTTCGAATTGTGTATCCACGATTAGGTGGGTGCCTATATAAGGTTAAGAGTTGAAGTTTACCACTACGGTGATTATATCGTACATACATCAGCGTATATTGACCGTCATTCTGACTTTTGTGTCTTATTCATACCTACATATTTCCTATTAAAACTCTACACATTCACTTAAACTAATGACTTAACTATTTACACATTTCTCCCTTATATTCTCCGAAATGTTCGAAATCGGGATTATAGCTGGCCATATGATTTGAAAGAGTTCAGAGCTTCATTTGAAACTGGATCTTCTTCGAGTTCATAAGATTAAAATGCTTTTTGTGTGTGATTGTTAGAGCGTGTGTGTGTGCAGAGTGTTTAGAAAAGTGCCAAAAAGTATATATGTATGTGCCTAGTTTTGTTATATGTGTTAAGCTTTAAATTCTTTCTTCGGACACTTTTCATAATCAAACAAGTAATCAATGCATATTACCTTCTTCACACCTGCTCGCAAGCACTCTTAACAACACTGCTAAGCACCTTTTCATTCTTCCTTTCTCCTCCGTTTGCCATTTGGTACTACGCACGACATCAACACTTAATTTACAATAAAATTTATATTCTGCAGTTTTGTAATTATAATTACATAATCTTTCTTATTTTTTTTTTTTTTTTTTTTTTTTTTGATTACTTCAAATCATATACAATAATATTTTGTTGTCTTAAAAACATCACTTTTCTTGTTTCTCGTTTGATTTTATTTGCCTTTTGATACTCGTATGTATGTAAGTTTTTCAAACTTTCTCTAACTTTTGCAGCAGCTTCAATAAGAAACAAAAGCTTCTAGTTTTGCGGGGCTGGCCGACTGATGGCCCTGTTGCTCACTTTTGAGGTTGAAGAATTGTATCTACACGTTATCTATGTGTATCTATGTATGTATGTTTGCCTGTACTTACGTACTTATGTATTTATGTACCTACTTAACTAAATTGAAGTTAACACAGATTAATGCACTGTTTTTTTTAGCTCTGAGCTCTGGTAATAATGCAAATATGCACATATGACCGGCCACATTTGATCTGTTCTTATCTCCGTCTTTATTTCGTCCATAAAAACATTCTTTTTTTTTTCTTATGACTTGCGACTCCGTTTGCTAACACACCACAAACGGCATCACACACATTTGGTGTGCATTTTAAGAAGACTCATACCCGAACCACGCAGCAGACGCAGCTGCTGCGGCAGACGTATGCTATTCACCGCCGCCACCGCCACCGAACGAATTAAAGTGACGCACAGCGCCAGGTGCTGTGGCGGCACCAAATTGTAGACTCCATTCGAAAAGGCGGCGTGCATGCAACTGTTGCTGCTGCTGTTGATGGTGATGCTGCTGCTGCTGATGGTGGTGGTGCTGATGAAGCGAGTGAGGATTAAGGTTCAGGTGATGCATACCGGCTCCGCCGCCCACACCCAAAACCGATGATGCCGACGACGGTGATGAGGAGGGTGCATGCAATGCCCCGCTGCTACTGCCAGCTCCGGGCGATGCTTGCGGTTGCTGCAAGTGTTGATGGTGTGTGGCAGGGTGTTGTAACGCTGGATGCTGCTGATCACTGGTGTGAAATAGGTGTGGGTGATGTGCGGGATTCAAATGCGGATGCTGGTGATGCTGATAGCGCATCGGATCGATATACATAGCCGCCGCTGCAGCGGCTGCTATTGAGGATGCTTGTTGCTGTTGCTGCTGCTGTTGTTGTTGCTGTTTCACCTGAGATAAGTGATCACCATCGTTGTTATTATTGTTGTTGTTATTGTTGTTATTGTTATTAACAGTGCCGCCAGCACCACCAAGCGGACTTTGCGGCGACAACACATTCGTAGTCATCGTTGCCGAAGAGCCTGCTGACGAAGATGGCGTATTAGATGCATGATGCTGTTGCTGCTGTTGGTGCTGGTGTTGCTGTTGCTGTTGTTGTTGTTGGTGGAGGGATGCAGGAGTTGACGCAGCTGCAGCTGAGTTCGACTCCTGGATTTCTGATTGCTAGTGCGCCGTCAGCTGATGCCCCGTTGCCGACTGCATGTTTTGCGGACTTAGCATTGGCGGACTATGGCTGTGACTGTGGGTTCCCATTGGACTGCCATGCATGTCGTGATGTGGATGATAACCGCCATGTGGATGCATATGGCCAGGTGGCATTCCATCCATCATATCGCCACCCATAGTATTCGGTGGTGTCATTCGTTTTTCCTTTTGTCGCCTATTGCAGAACCACACCCTTACCACCTCCTTCTCCAGCTGCAACGAATCAGCGAGCGCTGTTATTTCCTGTGCCGACGGTTTTGGCTGCTTATGAAAGTGTTGTTCAAGTGCACCCTTTACACTCACTTCAATGCTTGTGCGTTTCTTGCGCTTACGCCCCTGTGCTGCAATCTTGTCGATGCTTGTCGGTGAGCCCGTTGTGGAATCAGCCTCTTCCAGCCACTTTTGTAGCAGTGGCTTTAGCTTGCACATGTTCTTAAAACTTAACTGTAGAGCCTCGAAGCGGCAGATTGTTGTCTGCGAAAACACATTTCCGTAGAGTGTGCCGAGCGCAAGTCCAACATCGGCCTGCGTAAAGCCGAGCTTAATGCGGCGTTGTTTGAACTGTTTTGCGAATGCCTCCAAGTCGTCCGACGTCGGTGTGTCCTCCTCGCCGCCGCTAACGTCACGGTCGCCTTGCAGGTGATGCGGATGAATGTGCAACTGTGGCGATTCGCCACGTAAAGCATGATGCAAAGGTGCTACACCTTGATGGTGGGCCGGATGAGCAGGATGATGCAGCATACCGTTCATGGCAGCGTGATGATATTGCAACGGAGAGCCTCCTGTGGGAGCGTAATGAGCAGCAGCGTGTACAGGTGCATGCCAGGCATGAGGTGACGCCATGCCCTGCTGCACGCGCGACTGTTGTGATAAGTGCGCCATTTCCTGTTTGACCGCATCGGCGGGATGGTGATGAGTGTGATGTGTAGGCAACGCCCACGGATCTGTCGGATGCAGTGCCGTCCATGGATTAGAACCGAGCCCTCCAGTTGGCGTTATCGAACTAAGTCCGCTTGCGGAGAGGCCACTACCGCCAACTCCACCGGATACCCCACCACCGCCGCCGCCGACGGTGTTTGGACTAGGTGAGGATGGCAGCTGATGGTGAGCGGTGGCATGATGATGGTGATGGTGCTGCATATATTTCATTTCGCCGGCATCTGTTGCCGAACGAGGCGATGAGGTGTGATAACCACCGCCGCCTAGCGCCATATCAAGATCACCGCTGGACGGTGTCATATATGAGGTAGCGGCCATCCCCACCGCTCTAGGGCTGTTCAAGCCCTCCACGCTGGCGGGGTAGGGCTCCAAGTTGGGGCTCAGTTTAACGACTTTGAAGACCGATCTGTCAAAAGGAAGACCAGAGTCCCTATGCTCATTCCACTCGAACCGTGAGGCAACCGTCTTGAAGTCTTTTGGATACCGCGGATACAAGCGAAAAATCAATGGCAATCTTCACCGTTTACACTACGTATAAACCTTAGAATGCAACTTGGCTAATTTATGAGCAGCTAATTAGTTTTCCTTCCACACCGTCGGTATTGCAAGAGTTATGGCTGCTTTATTTTTCGATTGGCAAAAAACTTTCTGATGACTAGTTTGTCTTGCGTTTTGCGTCTTGTATAAACGCTTACAACACTAAATTAAAAATTCAATTTTTATTGTTGTTGTTCTTAGTTGTTGACTTTTTTTGTAGAATCACTGAATACTACTATTTTAAGTTTGTTTGGTGTAGTTCGACAATTATGTTGTCTCTTCAGGAGCAGAATTTTATAGGTTTTGTAGAATTCCAAGTTAAAATTTTTGCAAAAATTTTTACTCAATTAACAAGTGCCGCCATTTCATATGAACAGCTTATCAAATTCACTGATAACAACACTGCTCAAAAGCACTGCACTGGTTTGTTTTATTTGACATTATTCGTTATTTATTTAAATTGCTTAATTTGCAACTATTTACATTTTGAATAAGATTTTCATTTACATAGATTATCTCTTTCTCTCTCTCTCTCTCTCGCGATTCTTTTATTAATTAATTTTTTCTTTTGTGTGTGTTTTGATTCACGAAAATGCGGATCTATGCAACGCGCGTAGTCTGTCGCACACCGTAAATGCCGAATCGTACACGATCACGCAGCACAACGCATTTTATGGCTCACACACACACACACTAATTTAAGTAGAACTGATTTTGGTCGGTAGGTAGCAAGATCAGGCAATCAGTCTAGTTAAGCCTTCTTCTGACGTTATGGATTTTCAAAATTCTAAACTCAGGCGGAGAAGCTAAAATTTCCACGTGCAAACTCGTAGAGCTATCGATGCGAACTAACGTCATGCATCGACGGCCGAACATGCAGAGAGCAATAGGCAGCAAGAAAACGACGGCAGCACAACACAGCCGTACCAACAGAATACAATGAGCCGTACACAAACAAGTTTCGAGCTGGCGAATTCCAGTCCATAGGAGTGAAAGAATAGGGTTGACATATGCGCAAAGCTGTGTGTTGGAAAGCGATAACGCACTATGACTATTTTTCGATGTGTGTACACACGCGATGGTTGTTTGGGGTGCGAGCGAATGTAGTCGCTTTCAAAACAGGTAGCCTATATGTGTGTGCAAGCAAGAAGCAAAGCAAATGGCTTGTTATTGGAAGTAATCGCAATCGTTGGACCCGCCGAGCAATATGGAAGACTGGAATATTTAGTGCAAGAAGAGAGTAAACATAGGAAGAGCAACTCTCTGCCGTTAAATTAGTTGATTCTGTTGGCCGCAGAGTTGCTGCGGATGCTTCCAGCGATACGCCTACCATTTTCAAAACATTGACACATTACAAAAAGTGGCTGGCAAGTGAACGCAAGAAAGAGAGCTTGCTGTTTAGCTACAACAACAAAATGCTTGCATATCGTATTATCAGTTACAGATAACAGTGCTCATATATCGTGTATCTTTTCATGGATGCCAATCCAGAGGCATTGTATTTCACATAGGAAGGAAGTGTTTTTATGTAGTCAATGCGTGCCTTTGGTCGGTCGCACTTACCAACTGATAAAATCAGTTATTTGCTCGCCGAGTCCAATGATTTTCTTTTTATTCTTGTCCAATGTACATACCACTGATGTGTGGATGCTCCGCTCACTATGAATATCATATGGATACAGTTGATTTCCTTACGCTTGGTCGCGCAATGCATAACAATCCTATGGAATCATATTCGGTATTTTGTGCTTGTGTGTGTGTGTGTGTAAAAATAGACGGGAGCAAACACGTACCATATTGGTAACTTTTGCTTTCAATCGTTGGTATTACAATGGTGGCAACTAACTACATTGTCTCTCCTACGTGGGTGGGTGGTGTCACTTACGCTCGACTGCATCGCTATATTGACAGTAACGACGACGGCTACGGCTACGACGACATTGTCATTATCGTTGTCAGCGAAGCTGTTCTGTTTTAAGTTCTTGATAATAATCAACTTGGACATTTGTGAATTTTGAGTTCGATGTGCCATAATCGTGTTTGTGTGTTTCTATTTTGCTGACAGGAGCATCTTACATTAACTCTGCATAGGTGTATTTGGGAACGCATTTAATCATACCTCATTTTTTTAGATGATAAAAAAAAAATTATTTTCTTAATTATGATAATTGGTGGGGGACAAATTTTTAAAACAGATTTGTGATGAAAGATAAACACGCGTCCATACAATAGAACAAATTGAAGTGCTTGAATATATTAATGCATTTATATGTATGTGAAATCACCATATCAGCTACTTAATTTATGCCTAGTACGCACGCGCCTCAACCAAGTAAAATATCTGTCAATCGCAACCAAAAAAAAAGCAAGGATATACAACAAGTCCTGCCGCAATAGAATATTTCTACTATAATAGAAGGACGAATAAAAATAGTAGATGCAGAGTCACCTCGTTGTCAATGATAATGAGCTATGTAGATTACCATTTTGTGTCTTTCTTTTTTTTTTATTCCATTTTCTCTTGTTCAATTTCTGTTTCTATGCATTTCTATTTTCAAACTTTTTTCTCGCAGCTACAATACTATAATTATTAGCATATTTTTCTGGCTGCCACTATTTGTCTGTGTTTGCAATCATATTTAAATAAATACATGCATATATAGTTGGGTTCGTGTGAATCGTGTGCATTTTAATAAGCATTTTTATGTAAATCATTATCAGTTTAGGTAAGCATTCTATGACAACACAAGTTGATGTGTTCTAAAGTCTGCTTTTATATGTCTATCTATTTTCATATGCATTTTGTGTGTTTTATTTGTGTATTTTTGAAAGGAAAAGTTTATAGAATTATGTCTTATTCGAATTATTTCCGCTTTTTTTGGTATCAAGCTTCACCTAATATGTTTTGTCTGATCGTTTTTGGAACAACTTTGTATGTATGTATGTAAACAAAAATTAAATTGAAGTTGTTAAATGAAAATGTTAAGGTAACACGTTTTTATTCCGTCGTATCTAGAATGATTCAATAAAAGCGCGCACCACACATACAGATACACGTATGAAATAGCTACTATGCAATCCTTTAAATTGCGCAAGAATAGCAAATTATCCTGTGTCATCGCAGAAAAACGATGATAAATGGCTGCGCAAAAATATGTAGATATAAGGAGATTTACGCGCCAAAAAGCAACTACATACATACAAATGTGTACATACGCCACAAAATGTTTAAATGAGATTGCAATACCTATACCTAATATATTTAACGTCAACCCTTTGTATTGATTGAATATTAAATAAAAGAGAGAAAGAGAGGTGATGTGTGTGTATGTGTGTGAGTGAGAAAAAGCGATTAAATTATGCCATTATCATTTGAACAAACAATTATCTCAAACGGTGCTACAGTCCACTCTGGAAATGAAGAGTTTTAATTTTTGCTTCATTTCATTTCTCTTTCTGTTTAAGGACGTACATATGTACAAGCAGGAGCTCAAAATTCTTCAGCACTGACGAGTTCTGGTTATAGTTGCAATCTAGAAAGGCTACGGGTATCTACCAACAAATAATTTGCACCTATGACACATACACACATATGAGTACAAAAATAAAAAAGAGCACACAAATTATTTGAAAATATTTATGGTTTGCAAACTGTATATACTGTATTATCGTAAATTGGTTGAAGAAAGACATACATTAAGAGAGCACAACGTCGCACAAAAATTATGCCAATGCTTCGTTGATCCCCAAGTTTTTAAAATAAAGGTAACTTAGGTATTATAATTGTTAGCATTCATTGAAATACAACATACATATGTATGTATATGCAAATGCTATTCTTTTTTTCGCCCTTGTGTCTTATATACGTGTTTATATACACATACAAGTTTGCAAGTATCATCAATAGCACTGTGCTCCAGACATTCGAAGACATCAACTAAAAGCAATCTTGAAAATATTTACTTTATAAATATATACCATTTTTTTGGCTGCTAAATAACTGCCCAATAATTCTAAATAAACTGAATTAGAAAAATAAACTTCGAAACACATTGATGGAGCTTAATTTCCAGTCATTTTGTTCGTAGACAGTACTAGAAGGTCCTGAATCTAACATCAATTTAATCTGATATGCTAACGCGAAGCAATTAAGAAGACTAACTTTGGATTTTTGTTTTAATTTTTATCCTTTGTAACTACTTAATACTAAAATCTAAGGCAATCATATTTAGTACGTAGGTTAATATTATAGTCCAAAGTAACGTCACAAAAAATCAATGAACCACAGCTGCTATTTCATGTATTAAACTTACTTACTTTTTTGCTTATGACAACCATATTGAGCATATAGATATTCATTTCGTGACGAAATAATTGTGCTAACCACAATATTAGAATTTTAAATGGCCATAATTTTCAAAGTGCTAATCTAAATAAATAAATAATCTCGCAAAAAATTATTGAGCCACGCCCATTATTTAATGTTACACCCATACAAAATGGCAAACACTTTTTGATTTTAAACCGTCATAACAACCATATTTTAAATTGATATTTAAATTGATATGATAGTAGGTAATAATCTTACAATAAATATATGAACCACGCCCACTATTTAACTTAGCTCCCATTACAAAATTATTGCCACAATCCAATTAGAAATTTATTATATATATTTTTACTCATCTTTGCTCATAATTATTAATGTGGCACTAAAAGCTCCGAAGGGCTCATTGGCCGAGCTTCTCTTCCATTTATGTAGTGCGTCTTAAATTTGGACAGTATTAGAAGGATGTTAGCCAGATCCGAACGGCAGAACCCTTGTGACATCAGTTTTTCTGAGCTTTGTCACAGAGTTCTTTTAGAAGCTTTTTCATGGCAAGTTGTTACTGTCGGAAGAATTGCCAATTGCTTGCCGACAGGTGGGTACCGGTCGAAAGAAAAATCTTTTCGATATTAAATTTGTTATGCATCAGCCGTGGATTGAACCACGACCTACAGATCAGAAGGCCAACACACTAACCATTGAGCCACGGCACCCCAGGTATATAGCAAACACTAAAATGATGAAGAGAAATATTGCTGTTATAGAGAAAAGATAAAAAGAACTTTCTCCGTACCTAATCTCTTCTTCAACTGAAATACCCACCGCTGTTTGTAAATACTATTTCTTATCTTCTAATTTACAATTATTCTCGGGAAATGGCACACATAGCTGAAGCTTAATTCATAAATAAAGTTCAATTGCTAAGGTTATCATATATTTTCATCGGAATTTTGGTTTTCAAGTTACAATATTTGATTGAATTTTTCGAAAAGGTCATAGTAGGAGTGAAATCTAATCTTCTTCACAAATAGGAAATCTTATTAATAACAACAGTAGCTATAGATATTATAGAAACAACTTTTAAAACATAATTTAAAGGATGCTATTTAAGCAAATTCTTTAGAAAATAATAAAGCATATATTTTATTATTTCATTCTCAAATTGTTTTTTCTTTTGTGATGAAGGCAAATGTGAAACGAATTCTTTCTCCGAAACACAATAAAACTTTTCTGACATATTTTTCTTTTGGATATTTAACTTCTTTTTTGCATTTGTAATGTAATATAAACTTGAAGAAAAATCCTTTATTGTTACAAAATTCCTTAATACTCAGGTACATTATAAAAACTTTTCATGTTTATTGAAAAACTAAAAGCCTTAAGCTACGCTTATTAAATACTCTTGACAATTAGCATAAAGCATTAATTGTGAATTCCGATCACAATGTTTATAGGAAAGTTTTGTTAAACGGAATTATTGTAATAATTACTTCTTAAGAAATCTCAAAAAGCAAAAATACATATGTTGCTATCGAACATATGTAACTGGAAAGAAATGGTTGATTTTTCATACGCACAAGGCAAAAACGAAATACAATAATAGTCAATTGTATGCATAAGCATTAATTAAAACCAATGTGACACATCAAAGACCACGACTTTATACAAAATTAATTTTATAAGTTCAATGAATGTAAGCGTTCTACTTTGAATTTACATATTTGCATATTAGCTGCCAAAAGGGCAAATTTATGAAGCAACAATAGTAAGAAAGAATATCTGGGGTGCGTGATCCTGTAAATAAAAAAGAGAACCATAAAAAATAGATACCTAAAAATTACAAACATTAACTCTATCCATGTACATATACATATGATCTTTACACGAAACGGAAATGAAAAAGTGTATTTTAGGCTGACAAAATGAAAAAACAAAAAAATTTATAAAACACACACAGTGTCGATTGCTCAAACGAATGGATGTTAGCCTTTAAAACGGAACTATGTACATACATATACTCGTACATATAATTTCAGGGGTGCATATAATTAACATCGGCAAGCACATAGCATATCAAGACTTTACTACTGCCGTAATTTACCACAATGTTTGCTGTTCATTTTGTAGGAATGTAGGAATATGTTAAGTGTCCTTCGATACGATTAGCACAGCTCTTTCAGTTCTTCTCATGTTATTTTCATATACAAAAAAATTTACTTAGCAGTAAATAATTGATCGATTATATACCATATCCCTGCGTAAATAGATCTATTATATACTTTACATATATGTATTATATGTACCTAATTCAGTTACTATGAATGCCGTACCATGATGGTGAATATGAAAAAATATTGTACATACATAATTAGCAAGGACATAAACCAAACGGCAAATCACCCTTTTAGGTAGTGAAAGTGCGAACCCAAGGAATTGTCAATGCATACTACTTTAATTGTCATTACGCATGTATTGAAATTAGGTTGTTGCTTAAGTCTTTCATTATCATATCCTATATACGATTATAATTTCTAATCACTTTAAAGACAAATCTTGGGAAAATATTGAAAATACAAAGAAGAAGAAGAAGAAGAAAAAAGAATTGAACGATAACGAGCGAAAGTTGCGATGGTAGGGTTTTTTGACAACAGGTTTTACAAAGCTTTCACATGCCATAAATGCATTAAATACGCAGCGGCGTCAACACCAACAAAAAAAATACAACAATGTCGACATCATCGAATTATAAGTTTAGATTTGAAACAGAGATTATATACGCACACACGCATTCCGACATATACACGCACACACACTCGCACAGTTTCTCTAATCAATAGATTGTCATTTCTTGGACGCGTAAACAGCCTCCCTGTTGGACGCAACAACGACGACGGCGACGACGAAAATCATTAAAAATCGTTAAAACATCGCCTCAATGGCAACAAATTAACAAACTTAATTAAAACGTTTCTCAAAAAATGTAGGTACGTTCAAATTTCGAAAATTAAAACTACTAGCTCAGGTATAACACGAACAAGAAGAAATAAAATCCCATAAAAAACTGATACGCAACGAAACGCACACATTTTGGAGACACACATTTTTCTCAAAAAAAAACAAAAAAAAGAAACAGACACATGGATATATTTACAGTATATATGTTGTTGTTGTTGTTCTTTTTTTTCTTTTTTTTTTTTATTATCGGCCTCTTACAATCAGTTGGAGAGGGCTTTAAATTGGCTTTAGCTAATTTTACTTGGGGATTTTAAATGTTTCCCAATAAAATATAATAATGTGATAACACTTGATAGCTTAAAGCACAGTGGGCCAAGAATGATATACATCGACATAGACATAGACATGTCGGTGTGATGCGATTTAAAGAATCGTCTCAATTACGATCGATCTACAAATATCATATATTTATCTTTCGATTCAACCAGCATGTTTCACTGTAAAATGTAAAAGGTTAACAAACGAAATAAGCTAAAACCTTTAAATAACCACAAATGCTAAGACAGTGACATACACATGTACACGTACATATGCGTATAACTATTTAAAGAGCTAATATGTTGGATTTAAAATTAAGTAGACTGAGCGACACATTTGAAAGCCATTTGAATTTATGGGTCTTTCGCTTTAAAGCCTTTATGTATATATGTCGATGTTGGCTCTGGCTATATTCAAAATTACACTACACTATACTACACTACACATATGCACATAGCCATATGCAAATGTTAATAACAAATGGATACTTATATTGATATGAATCTCCTGTTGTTGTTGGTGTTTCTGATGTTGTGCTATGTTATGTGATTGTTGCTGCTGCTGCTAGTAAATTTAATTGTTCAATATCTTCTAAAGTATTTCTACATATTTGATACTCTAATTGAAATCATTTTCCGCCATCAAGGTGTATGTGGTACTTCTGCTTTAACGGTTTTGTCATATGATAAAACTGATAAGATGTCATAATGTTCCTAATTTTAAAATTGTGATAGGAAATTTAATGATGATTGAATACAATGATGTTGCTGCACAAGAGTTGTTCGAAAAATGTCGGTAATGGGCAATAAATTAATTCAACTGTTTGGCATACTTTTGGTTAATTTTTTTTTTAAACATTCTCCTCTACAATCGATTCACGTTTACATTCACTCAAATCATTTGGCTATAGTATGGTTGAAAAATGATTTTCAAGGCAACCAATGCTGCTTCAGAGTAAATTAAAACTACAACATGAATAAAGCATTGATTCGATTTATTGTTTTCCTTCTAAGAAAGAAAAAGGCACCAGTGCCACACTAGGGTTTACATGGACATGATGTAGGATGTTGTGGTGTTTATAAAAACTATCAATAAGCAAATGGAACAAATGTTCTACGATCGATCACCTGACGTGTCAATCGTAGATTACCACATTTAGAAAACAAATACATAAATAGTTTTTAACCACTCCCCACTATTGAAGCATTTTGCATCTGACGCCTCAGTTCGGAGGACCCAGGTAGTTGGCTGGAGTTTTGTGATCCGCTTTAGCAGAAGTCCTTGCAAAAGATCATATACACAACAGTTTATTGCATTAATGTCGAAATTTTACTTGCAGTAATGTCGGCATTTTTTTTTATTACAAAAATTATATTTCGACATTGTTAACTTTTTAGCAGTAATGCAAAAATTTGCAATAATTTTTGCAAAAATTCTTTTCGACATTATGCCAACATTTTTGCAACATTTTTTTAATAGTATTATAAATTCATAAAATTTTGTTACACTAATTCAATTTTGTTTTTATGCAATAATGTCGAAAATGCATTGGAACACCTCACCAAAAAATTTTGAATTAAATTGTTCGTTAATATTTCCTGAAAATATAATTTTTGGCATAATGGTTTAGCTCACAAATGGTTTTTTATTGAGCTGAAATATTTTGGTGGACTTTATTAAACAAATCAACATTTTGATTTTACTGGTAAAAACAACAGCCTCTTGATTCCCTTGTCTGCTCCGAATACTATGAACACCACTCCATTTCAACTTTTTTTGTAGTGATATTGAAAAAGTTACAAAAAATTCGATATTTTTATCAGAAATTTCCAATATTAATTCATTCGATCTTAATTATTTAGCCTCCATGAATAAATGTCGAATTGGATATTGGGATTGTCAGATTCTCGAAATTTATAGAAAAACATTCGTGATATACATGATGGCATGTATTTGAAAAAGAATTTAACACATTCGCATATACAAGCACAAATACATTTGTAGTACATACAAAAGAAGTCATAAAATTTCACTAATCATTTCTAAATAATTTTCTCAATCAAAACGAAATCACACCCACCAAATGTATTAAACCTTTTTCTTCTTCTTCTTTTTAGCCTTTTTCTTGAACGATACATACTCGTATAAGACGAACGTGCAATATACATTCTTGCAGGCCAAGTAAGTTCAGTGACTGAAAGCAGAAAAGAACAGAAAAGAACAGTATAAAGCGACTCATCGCAACGACTTGGCCGGCGTTTTCACTGCCTTTGAGCATAGAGTAAATTACCATGAATCAGTTTGCACCTGTTGCCGTCATCGTCACCACCACCATCTTTTTCAAAACCGTCCACAATCTAGGCAATATGTTATTGTCCACTGATTGCTGATGGAATTGTTAAAATTGAAAAGTAACCACGTTTATACATACATATATATGCAGATAGTTTATTTGTATACATACATATGTAAGTACTTATGTACATATGCAACACCCTGCCGACATCATCACACTTCCAAAACGTATAACATCATACACAAAAGCTAAACAATTGCTTCAAGTGAAGTTTGGTGTGTATATGTGTATGCGTCTATGTGCTTGTTTGTTTGGTGATGGTGGCATTGCACGTGATCGCACTTTGCCTGGGCAATTAGAAAACTACTCACGAAATCAACTACGAATACCTCAACGACTATATGGTACATAGGTGCCTACACTATATTGCAGTGTGAGCTCCAATAATAGTAACAATAATAATATGTATTTAAAGAGGCATACATAGAGATACAACACAGTGTTTGCAATTGTATATAAGTCCGTACAGAAAAGAAAACAAACAAATCGTCGTCTGTTTGCCTGTGTACATTAACTTACGCATTATCGCCACCAAACCGAATGAATGTCTTGAACCTCGAAAAAACCAAAATAATACAATAAAAAAAACAATACATATAAAAATGGTACCATTGTAAAACTGTACACTTTATTTTGTACAATCACAATTTGAATACGTGCCGCTTTGGCTTTGGCAACTCATCAAACGTGGACATTTTTGAAATGTCGTCAATAAAAATTAAATTTTATTACTTGGGAATTTTCAAACTCTTCACTTTAACTTACCTATATTTTGGCTTTTTGCTAATGTTGGGAACTTCTTAAGTGCTCCGCACTCACACATAATATTTACATGAAACATTCACTCCTGATCCCATTGAGGTCATATCCTTTCCGCTGCCCCTACATTAATTTAACGAGCATCCAAGTATTCAGTATCGAATTCGAATTTCTACATACACACATATGTACTTGTTCGTACATATATAGAAAATATAATTAAATAGAGTGAAATTTATCTCATACTATTAGGCTGACTTACTCATACATGTATAAATATGTAGGAACATATTCTTCTGTTGCATTGTCGGCCGTAAGCATTTCACAAAATTACAACCAAATTGCTGCATCTCTATTTTCGACTATTAAAAATATCCAACATTATTTATGCCACAACACATTGACACTTGCTCATGACCTTATCTGTTTCCTTCCGGCAAAAAGAATAACTTATGTGTATGTACACTCCATTCACTCCGATTGAAACAGGCACAACGATAACAGGGATTCATATACAGCGGATTGTTTTTATGTACATATTTGCCAATTTCATGCGATTTAATGCAATTCCACAGATCGTTTACAACGTAAATAAATCAATTTATTTCAATTATAATTACAGGTTTGGAATACTTTGGCATAGGTATACTATAAGCTTGAAGTAGTGGAGTATATGCACGAGTACTTGGAGTAGACACATACTGGTACACGTGCCCAACCTATCATTTGAGCAAAACTGAGGCCAACTGAGTTCTGCTTGTGGCATTTTGAAGCGTATAGCAAACATATTTCCACTTGCAATATAAGAATCGTATGACTACTATTGAATGTGGTAGTTGCACATCATTTGAATTGCATTCGATTAGGAATCAAAAGTATTACTCACAAATAAAGAGAACCGTGTTGTCTCTTAGTCATTGGGGAGGTGTACCCTTAAGGATGATCAATATTCATATTTTTAAACTTAAATGTTAATACCGATAGTCGAGTCGAGTATATTCGACACAAACACAAAGACTTTTTTCTTTTTTTTTACTTATCCCATTGGTGCTTAGAATGCTTTATTTTGTGTGTGCAGAATACAAATATATATATATTGTGTTATATGTTATGTATTAATTTAGTGAGCGCCAAGTATTTGTTCTTAATCATTTTGCACATTCTACTCCACCTTCTACAATGCTGTAGAGGATAACTTTGTCTGGCTGTACATGTATAATGTAATTTATATGTACGAATATATACAGATGATAACTTTTACCAAACTCACACCGAACCATGAGCAGCAATAAAATCACATTGACAGCGCTTCAGGCAATCCATAATATAGATAAAGGGTGTTTTTGCCCATATCTTGCACTGTACAATCCAAGTGCTATTTAAACTCATTTATAACAAAAAAAAAAAAAAGGTTTCCACAAAGCTCCTTAGTAAAGCTTATAAGAAGTAATTGATTACAAAAAGACTGACGTCCAGTCTAGCGTAAAGTAGAAACCTTTCAATAATTTCAAAATGTAACACATTCTTTCCAGAAAAGCAAATAATGTAAAACGAAACAAGTAAGGAATAATGCAATATTTCGATATTATTGCAACAATGTGTAAATGTGCATATGTAATTGAATCCATAAGGGTGTAAGATCGTATAAATCTTTCTATCTATACAGTAGTGAGACATACAGAAGAAAAATTGAGCAAATATCATACAAAAAAGGATTTTTATGTCGAAAAGAAATTGTCCATATTCTTCTTTTCTTTCAGTTAAAAACTGCGACAATCTAAAAGAAGCACCCTTTACAAACGTGCAAGCCGGCGCTTAGTCATTGTCCGGTGCTTCTCCTTTCATTCCATTTACCATTTTAACGATGTGTTTGTTGTGTGGATATGGGAGAATGCCACAAATCACTTGTCGTTAGAAAATCGATAGTTAATCATCACTTATGCGTTGAAAAGGTAAGAATGCGCCTTGTCTAAATGGTCCAAAATACCAACTGCGTGCAATAGCATTATTACATGTCTATAACTAAATGAGTGCAAGAAACAAAAGGGTGAAAAATTAATACGAATGTACTCGTAGTATATTCAAAACGGCGAGACACATTGCTCATCACGCGTGTAACATTCTCAAGAACATGTTCCAAAAGCATACACACACAAAGACATACAATGAGAGGCACATGAACATGTCTATTCCATTTACGCCATGGAATATGTATAAAAATTGGCGTTGTTAATAAACTATTATTATCATTAATTTTTTTTCTGTTTTATTATTATAAATTTTTTTTTTTTTTTGCCTTTTCTATGTAGAAAAATTATCACAGACGTTATTATTGTTGTTGTTAACGTGCTACTGTTAAATGTGCACGTCGTCATCGCCGTCGTTGTCGTCAATACAACATGGGGACATTGCGCATATAGTGAATATTACCCATTAAATTGGAGTTTTAGAAAATGATACAACAACAAACATTCAACGAACAACCGAATCGAAAATGATCTGTTGTTTGAGAATTCAGATCACGTCGCGTAGTTTATTAAAATAACTCTGAGACGGTACTGCTGCCGTCGCCAAACGTCCAACACTGTTCCATTGTTGTTTGCTATTCCTGGTGCTGGTGCTGGTGCTATTGCTAGTGCTAGTGCTGGTGCTGTTAATATTACGCCAACTACCATGAGCGGCAGCAGAAACAGCAGCAGTATGTACAAAGTCATTCATACAGTTTGCGGTCAAAAATTAGTTTAATCATAAAATGGTCAACAACAATGTGTATGTGCAATGTACGTACATACGTATAACAACAACAGCCCAACTGCTGCGGTCGCTACCTGTTTTGCGCATTCCATACAGAAAACCGAATGTGGCTCAATGTAAACACACCGCGCACACCACTTTCCAACCATCAAGACTTCAATTAAAACCTTTTAACAATATCACGTACTGTGTGAATCGCTTTAAAAGCACTAAGCTCAGAGTAGTGATGGTATCTCTTACCGGTGTCGTTGTGTGTTTGTCTATATTTCTTTATTTTATATTTTCGTTTTTTTTTCTGTTCTTCATATTGCGGTTTCAATCCTGCTTGCTATTGTCTGGATCAGTTCTGCCAAAGCAGAGTGCGATCATTTTGAGGATGTGCTACGCCTTCTGCTTCATGCGTCATTGCAGTAGACGATTGACGACGATTGCCGATGAATGAGCGATGATGGTATTATCGTATGGTCAGCAACAATGATAGTGTAGTGGTAGTGGTAGTGATAGTGGTGTTGGTGTTGGCGGCTTTTGCGTTATGTTAACATTTATCAGGTGTATCGCATCTTTATTAATAAAGTAGCGTTGTGGCGGTTTGATTTTTTCATTAAGAGACAACGAAGATGAACAATTATTTGGCCGCTCCACAACAGCCTAAATTATTTCGGCTCATCACCGGCACTTTTCTTTAATCGTTCATTCTCTATTTCTCTCTCTCTCTCTCTCTCTCTCTTTCTCTTCAGCATGATGTCCTGTAGAAAGGGAAGGCGCGTGCAGTAGGTTTTCACAACAAAATCATCTTTGAATGCACGGATGCACGGCTTCACGAAATCAACAAATACATCAGCGATATCATCGGCTTCATGCCCCATTTTCGCTCTCCCGCAAACATATGTGCATACAGGTAAGCTTTTGTAGTCTTCATACAAAAATGCCGCCCGCTCAGCAGCACGTGTATGCCGCTCATCATCAGCAGATCAAAGGACAACAAGACCTTTACGTGTAGTATAAAAATATATACTCACAAACAACTAGAACAAGCGAATCAAGTTGATGATGAAATGTGCAAAAAAAAACCAAAATGAAATGCATCAAAAAGAAAAACAAAATTATATTTATTTGTTTTAATCAAAAATTATTGTGTTTACCGTCATTGTTGTTGTGAAGTAAATGTAATACATTTGCATAAAATCAAACAGCAGATATCAGCGACACGTTTTACGCGTGTACGCAAAAACTGCATAAACTCGTGTTTGCAATGCAGCAGTGCAATTTCAACAGCATACAATAGCTTCCAGTCAACACCGCCAACGCTGTACAACGTGTCAAAGAAGAAAGCTATGTAATTAAGCGTAACTTTGAATGTGGCTCGTAGTTTTTGCGGATTAGTCCTCTGTTCAGTAAACTATTCGCATAATAGCACATACGGTCATCAGCAATAACAAATAGCAACAGCAGCAACAATTGTTATCTGACGAAACTCATTACGTGCGTTTTTCAACTGAATTATTTGCGTAATTTAAGGTAATTTATAAAAATCGCAAATGAAAAAAATGCATAAGATTTAATACACTGTTTCTCAACATTATTTCAATGCAAGCCGAAACAATCTGAAGAGACAATACCGACGGCAAAAATCATATTGTCTTATATGTAGGTGTAAAAATTGAAATAAATGAATAACTGGTACAGAAGTCAATTTGTTATTGTGCGAAATGTCATATTTGACACAAAAGAAAGCTACGAAAACCAGTTAAAGTTCATAGTAATGTTCTACAAGTCTGCATGTGGATGTTTTGAATGCATTTTTATACAAAATTCCTCAGCTGTTGCCTTCGATGTACAATAACCTACACACTGATATTATCTATCTTCCAGCGTATTGGCTAAACAATTACTCGAAAGTATCAAATGTATTGATTACGGGAGATGGGTAAAGATTAACATAAGATTAACTTTTAGAAAACGAACTTTGTCAGTTTAACGTCGATATCCAACGTAATTGTAGAAATCTCTGTGAACACTTTTAAAGCCATAAGCGATTTTTTCAAATTACGTCAGTCAATTTGTACAAGGCGTTGCAGAACAGAAAAATACATTGCCAGCTGTATCGGCAAAACAAACAGTTAAGCGATAGCCGGAAAATTCAGCAGCTTATGTTTAACGTACTCTAGTACTGTTACTAGGCATTTTCAAGTCTTCGTAAACCGGTATCTAAGAATTACATTGCGATTTCTTGGCGTTGTAATAATTGTCCATTAGCACCAACGTGGATTTCCTTTACGTCTAGATTTGGGATGCAGCTTCAGTCCTATATCCTTCATATTTTCCTGTACAAAGTCTATAATCACACACTCGAGGACATAGTTTTGTGTGAAAAGTAGGTGTACTGTTCATCAGATAACAAAAAAAAAGTTAATATGTGGCACTTAAAGCCCCGAAAGGCTAATTGACCGAGCTTCTCTTCCATTACTGTTGTGCGTGTTAAATTTTGGACAGTTTTAGAAGGGGCCTACTTATTTTAGCCGGTTTCGAACGGCAGAACCCTTATGACATTACTTTTTCTGAGCTTTGGCACAGAGTTCTTTTAGAAGCTTTTTCATGGCAAGTCGTTACTGTCGGAAGAATTGCCAATTACTTGCCGACAGGTGGGTACCGTTCGAAAGAAAAATCCATTCGATATTAAATTTGTTATGCATCAGCCGAGGATTGAACCACGACCTACAGATCAGAAGGCCAACTCACTAACCACTGAGCTACGGCACCCACTCGTTCATCAGATTACATTTATTACAAAATTTATATCATAATTAATAAAAAGATTTGTATTTGCTGATTATCAGAATATGAAATTTTATTCTGATTATTTCTATTTTCGAATTAGCGTAGGCATTAGTAATTTAATCAACCCAGTTTCAACTTAATATATTTATACTTTCTTGCACAAAATACGAAAACATACGTACGAAAACGTACTTCAGTATGTGAGATATGAGTAATTTTCGGCCGATAACGTCCATTCTATTAATCTTCTATTAATTAGTAAATAAATTCATATATGCCAATTATCAACTTGATAACAATACATTTTTGTGCACAAAGCATAAAAACATGAATTTGAAAATATACTTTTGTATGGGAGGTATGCGTGGTTTTAATCCAACGTCCATTCTCAAACTCCACTATTAGTAAGTAAATATAATCACATGTACCAAGTTTCAGTTTGATATCTTTATATTTTCTCGCTGAAAGTACAAAAACATACATTCTGGAACATACTTTTACATAGGAGGTAAGCATAGTTTTTATCCAATTACGTCTTTGTTCTAATATATCCGTTCGCTGATGAAACTATCTTTATATAACGACTTTTATTCAAATACCCTATTACTTATAAGACTACTGCATAAAAACTTTATGAAATTCGGAATATAATTTTATATAGGAAGTAAGCGTGGTTTTTATATGATCACATCGTGATTTAGATCAATAATGTACAAACTTTTCCAAAAGTGCTACAAACGGTACCACAATCTCAATGTACCCTCTGACTCTTTAAATGAAGAGGACAAAAAGAAAATCCACAAATAAACTATAGTGATATAGTGATATATATATATAGAATATTTGCCACAATTCAGTCAACGTACTCATTCGAAAAGAATAAGAAATAATGAAGAAATTAGAAATAAGCACAATTATGATAGGAGTTATACGAATGTGGTGCATAAGTACATTGTACATAAATTTATGTTATTCACACGCCAACACAACAACAACGTCACTATGCATTCGCTCTTCAGACATTTGTCATAGTGCGTGTTTCCACATCGTAGATAGACCTGCTATAATACATACAAATTCACACATTATACATCCATACATCCATACCATATGCAAACGCTCACAATAAATATATGAAAATCCGTGATCCAATGATATGGCCAAGTACGATAGGTACATATTATATTTTTGTTTTGTAGATTTTCTTCGATAAGATTCGCTTAACAAGTTAAGCACAAAACAGCCTCGTAAAATTTTATTTGGATTACCCATCAAATTCGATCATAAAACTGCAACAACATGAACATGTGTACAAACATATCATATACTATGTACATATGTATGAGTATGTATGGAGGAATATGTGTGCGTTACTGCGATGAAGATAAGCGACGATATCAGCCAAAACCGAAGTGATCTGATTATGAGTGAATGCGTGAGCGAGAGCAGATCGGTGAACGACTTGAATTTCTCCCAAATGCTTTTGTGTAACACACACACAAACGACAATATTCAGCTGGCGCAGCACAAAAAAGGCACATTGGAAAATTGTGTATTATTATTATTTTTATTATTATTATTATTACTATCATTATTACTACTACTACCTTAATCATTATTAATAATTTTATTATAATTTTTGCAATAATCACTCTTTTTGCTGCTATTTTTTATTTATTTCCATTTCTTTTATGAATAATATGAATGAAAAGTGTAAAATTCTTTGAAATTAATCTCAATTCAAGAGAGAACAAATTTTACATTTAATGAATTTATGAATGCTCAAGCAATCAATTTTGAATTGCACGCCATCTGCCTTCAACTTTTTCTCACTATTCACTGCACACAAGCACACACAAACACATATGCATACATGCAACAACAACAATGCAAAATTAAATCAAAATTAAAATCGGATTGCATGAGTTGCGGTAATTACATTCGCCACACAGCATTTGTTGGTTTCTTACTATTATTATTTTTTTTTCTTTGATATTATTGTATATTAGCGCATTATGCACTCGCCCGTTGCGAAAACACATCACCTACACAAATGATGAATACATATATGTATGTATATGGCAATGGAAGAATATACTAATGAACTCGAGCAATCCTCGAAAATTATGTGATGTTTTCATGACCCCAAAAAACCTGAAGCATTTTCTAATGAAGTTTAAGGTTTCTCATCCCATTTCTATCGCTGTCATATTCTTTATTTATTTTTTTTTTTTTATAATAATATGTAGTACATTTTCCAAAATGTATAATAATAGGAGCGAATAAGAGTGTCTAAATCGAGTATATGAAAATCACTTACATACGAGTATTATACTACAGTGCTGGAAATTTATATATAACCAAATATATTTTGATTAAATTTATTCACCTTAGTAGAAGCTTTTCAACGCTACATGCGTACACAGGGAATACTTTATGAATTCACTGCTTTCAAATCAAGCGTGATGGGAAATGCGGCAGAGAGCTGAAAGATTTTAAATTGTAAAAAATATTGTGTCTTCATACGTATGAATAGTAAACTTTCTCAGTGGTTGAAAAGGCCATTTTTACATTCGTATGAATGCGTATTCCAAATCATGCGTACGAAAATTTGTGATAAACTCCAAAAAAAAAACTCTAATTAATGCATTGATTAGCACGTGATTTATTTGAAACAAATTTTTCATTAAAATTCAATTGATTTCATAAAAATTTCCACGACTGTTCAGTACATTCATTTCAATTCCAAAGGATGTACGAGAATGTTATTCGTTCAAAAGACTTAAGACACAAACTTTTGGAATATAACAAAATGACTTCATGTTAACCTGCATACTACTTAAGAATTGAATGTGACAAAACTATATAAATTTTTATGCATGAACTTATTTCGCTACATCAACTGTCAACATAGATGATATTGAGAATTTACTGAATATTGTCACCAAGAATCATGAGATTTAAAGGTATCTATCCTGTTGCTAAACACATACTACAATGCACGCAAATACAAGCAAAGTCATACACAAAATACGCATACACTTGCTACATACTCCATTGTTGCTGTTCCATTGGACTGCGTTAAGTTTTGCACGCAACATCATGTACACAGACAAGAAATCCATCCATTTTTGACAATGATAAAATAGTTTAACCTCAGCAAGGTGCGCGTTTTGAATTTGAAATTTAAGTATGTTCAATTTTTTTTTCATTTTCTTGTTGTTGATTTCATTTGATTGGTAGTACATACATAGTTTTTATTATTTTTTCTTATTGTTCTTGTTGTCGTTTTTTATTTTTAAATTTTTTTTATATTTCGTTTTCCTTATGTGTTGCTAAATTCACTAGATGACGTTGGCAATGAATTTGTGTGTTGTTGTTGTGAAGATGTTCACTGTGCGTATGCGTGTGCGTACCCATGTGCATGTGTTTTGGTTTCGAAAAAGTCATAAATCTTAGTTTCTTCGGCAATTGTTGTTGCTATTAACGCTGTTTTGGATATTTCTGTTATTGGTGATGTTGTTGTTGTTTTGGTTCCTTTTTTTCTACTTTACGTGCATTTTTTATTAAACAGCTAAACAGTAGCACATAACATTCACTACATACTACTCGTACATATACCACATTACAGCCATATCTCAACATATTTTGACTACAAATTCACTTAAATGGCTCACATATGCATTGCAGAAATGACTGCTGTTGCTTGCTTAAAAGCAATGACAATATAAATAAAATAATTGCGATCATAAATAAATTTTTGTTTTGGCATGTTTCAGTATATTCCTTTTTGTTTTTTTTTTTGTTTTTAGTGGTTGTTTGTTTTTGATATTTTTATTGGTATTTTGTTCGGCGAAGGAAGTAAGGTGACGGTAATATATACATACATGTATTCCATGATAGTGCAATATTTGTTAATGACAATTCTATAAATTTTCTTCAATATGGAATTTATCACTCAAAATTGACTATTCAATACTTAGAATTGGACTATAATGAAAGCTGAATATTGATATGAAATTAGGTATTCAATATTGACCATATCTTAAGCTTATGTTAAAGTTTCTATTATATTTTGCACTTTTGAAGAAAAAAATTCCTATTATATATTTATACTTACACTATACACTACTACATTCAAGTCAGTTGATTGATGTGAGGTGTGTCAAAAATCACTCATCTAGACTTCAAATCAACAGTCTGTTATATAATTACCCACACACAAGAGGACAAAAATTAATAATAAACATTTTCATTTCACGCCTGCTTGAGACAATTGGCAACAATTCTTTATGCTTGATCGTTATTATCATGAGATGAATATAGTTGTCATTACATAAAAATGTCACTAAAGGGCTTGTCGCATGTATTGCATGCTTCCTATTCGAATTAGCACTATTCGTTTGTGCTCTGTGCTATTATTGTTGAGCAAATCCTAAGAAAAAAATTCAGCTTCTCAATATGATTTAGTTTTCTTATAAATTTGTCATCTACGTACAAATAATTTGGGTGTGTCACATGCAAAAATACGAGGGCGGTCCCAGAACTACCCAGAACGACATAGAGATGGCGGCAGTAGTTTGAAAAAAATTACTTTGGTGAAAAGTGGCAACCTTATAAAACATATGTTTTAAGTTTCAAGGCGCCACGTTGTTTAGAATTTTTTTTTTTTGAGCCATCGAAAGTTAACGACCTCAGTGAATTTGTAAACATGGAAAAAAATTGGTCACCGTTATGTAATTCAATACTTTCATTTGAAAGGTCTCTGTCCAAAGAATATTAAAGCCGAACTAGATTCTTCTCTGGGGGAGTGTGCTCCTCCGTTTACGACCATAAAATATTGGGTGGCAGAGTTTAACCGAGGTCGCACGAGCTGCCAAGACGAACGCTGTAGTGGTCAATCAATTGATGTGGCCACGCCAGAAACGGTTAAGAAAATCCATAAAATGGTATTGGATGATCGCCGGCTGAAGATGCGTGAGCTAGGTGAAATTACAGGCATTTCAAAAAGTGCTGTGTGCAAGATGGGTGCCGCGGTTGCTCACAATAGAACAAAAACAACGTCTGAAGATGTTTATATAGAGTGTTTGCGATGTTTCACAGTAATAAAGCCGAGTTTTTGTCTCGATTCGTAACCATGGATGAGACATGGGTCCATCACTTCACACCTGAGACAAATGATCACTCAAAACTGTGGACTGAAAGGGGAGAATCGTGTCCAAAGAAGGCGTAACAGTTCCATCTGCAGGCAAGTTTATGGTGCCTGTTTTGTGGGATGCACGTGGGATTATTTGAATTGATTATCTTCAAAAAGGAAAAACAATCAACGGCGAGCGTTATGTTAATTTGTTGCAGCGTTTAAGTGATGATATTAAAGAAAAAAAGCCGCATTTAGCGAAAAAAAAAGTGTTGTTTCATCAAGACCAAGATGAACTGGTTTCATGCACCAGTTCACACATCCGCTATTGCGATGTCCAAAATCAATAAATCATAGCTCGAATTGCTTCAGCACACACCTCACCAGATTTAGCTCCTTTGGATGATTTTCTATTTCCAAATTTGAAAAAATCGCTTGGTGGTAGAAGATTTGCAAACAATGAATTTTGAATTTTAATAAACTAGATAGTTTATACCATAAACATTGTATCGAAGCTATAGAATATTGCTGGGAGAAGTGTATAGAGCTAAAAGGAGATTATATTGAGAAATAAAGAAAAATTTTCCCAAATTTGTTGTTTTCTTTGTTAGGTCGGGTAGTTCTGGGATCACCCTCGTACATGCATACGAGTATATTAATATGTACACAGTATATTATGATTTTTAATCTTCAATAATATTTACCATATTTTGTATAACTAAATTTTACCAGAAGACATTTCGGAAGGCCATAAGAATGGCTTAGTGTATATATGTGTCGATGACTGAAAATTTAATTAAACATGTTTTTAAGAAAACACAGGTATTGCGTACTACATTAATATCGAACTTAACTCGTCGCTTAAATTTTCGATTTAGCGATGTTCGTCCGTCCGTCCGTCTGTCTGTCTGTCACCTGGCTGATTCGCACGATAACTTTAGCAAATATTAAGCTATTTTGACGAAATTTTGAATAAGTAACCTTTGATCTAAGGGTACGAAGGAGATTGATATCGGGCATGATCGGTCAATAACCACGCCCACACCAAGCATTCAAAGCGACTAACCTCGGAATTTTCAAAATCTTTAACTTGATATAACTCACTTAATATACCACCTGGGACAACAATATTTGGCACATAGAGTCACATCATACTGCTACATAATTTTACCAGAAATTGGCAAGCCACGCCTACTTTTTATAGTAGCTCCCATACAAAGCGTATGTACTTTATTTAAATTGAAACAGCTGTAACTTCTGCAATCTTATATCTAGAATATCCATAATTGACACTTAGATTACTATGGTAGTCAAAAATAATCTGGCAAAAAATCGATGTGCCACGCCCACTCATTCTTGGGGTTCCCGTACAAAGTTGCGGAAATTAAAAAAAAATGGTAATCATAATAACTTGCAAACTATTAAGCGTAGAACAGAACCAGATTGAAAGTATAGATTAGTATTGTAAGAACAACTAGACTCACAGGAAATGGATGCGCCACGCCCACTGTTTATAGTAGTCCCCATACAAAATGACAGAGTTTCTTTTAAATTGAAATAGCTGTAACTTCTGCATCCTTCTGTCTAGAACAATCATAATTAACACTTAGGTTAATATGGTAGTCGGAAATAGTCGGCAAAAAATCAGCGTGCCACGCTCACTTCTTATTGGGGCTCCCACACAAAGTTGAGGAAATTAAACGAAAATGTTAACAGTTAACAGCCATAACTTACAAACTATTCAACGTAGGACAACCAAATTTAAGATGTGGATTAATATTGAAAATTAATTGGATTTACAAGAAAGAGGTAAGCCACGCCCACTTTTTATATAGCTCTCATACTAAGCCTAGGAATTATCTTAAAAACCTCCTTTAAATTATCCCTTTTACAACCCTCATAACATACAAAGTACTTCGTCAAAGTCAACCATATTTCGGGTGTAAATTAGTAGTATATGCAAAAATTGTTTCTCGAAAAGTGGAAATAATAGAAAAAGATGGATATTCGAGTAAACTTTTTATATATATATCTACATATGCAGGGTATAATTTGGTCGGCCCTAGCCGACTGTAAGGTAATTTTTTATTTAACACTTTCTATTTTTTTTTTTTGTTTGTTGAAAAATTGACATATTACAAAGGTACGATATTGGGTTTTTGCCACTTTTTTGAAGGCAAAAATCCCATCAATGTCGAAATAATATGCCATTTAATATGCCGTTGGCCCATGATGGAATAATACAGATATGCTACGGAGTGCCAGACACGTTTTGACATTACCCAAGCTCAATGTTATATTTGGAAAGTACGAGCAAATGGGAAATTATTTAAGGTTTTTTATGAAAACGTGGTAAAAAATTACTTATTTTAGTATCGAATGAAATATGCATAAGCGTGATTCTTGGTATTAATGATAATGTATATCGTATTATTTACAAAAAAGAACTTCATTTACCTTTTTTAAAATACCTTCCTTCTTCTTTTTATGCTTTTATTTAAATAAATCCTTCCTTATCAAATTTTATGCCCGAACAAAATACTTTAAAAACCCTGAAGTTATCTATCGTTATAATTAAAATGGAAATATATGTGATTTGGAAATAAAAACCGAAATAAGTTTTAAGTTTATTTTTTGAATGACTTATGTAAATGTTTAATTCGAAAGTTTAATTCGGCACTTTAAAAACTGTTTCAGATGCTTTCGTATATCACAATTTTCATATAAAGTTATTTTAATGAAGTGCTTAAATATCTTTGACAATTTAAAATGTGTGTACCATTAAAATGAGAAAAAATTTATTTTAAAATTTTGAAGTCCTAACAAAATTGTAGTGATGGTTTCTGTAAAGCACGCATAGAAATAACATCAACCCATGTAATACTCCTAATTTTCTTATTATATATCCAGTGACGTCTTATTGCACTCTTGCCGTATAATGCATTCTCGCTAAAATCATTATCAACTTCTGTGACGCTAAAAAACGACGATAAAAGGTAAATTTTAAATTGTAAAATTAAAATGTAAATTTATAAAGAAGCGTTACTTGGGAAGTGCAAATTGTCAATTTAGAAAGAGATAGAATCCTTTTATTATTCCATCATGCCGTTGACCAACCTTTACTAAAAACAAAGTTTAATATGCGAGTCCAGCTAACAAACGCATTCTACATTGAACCAAATTTTACATGATGCTTATCTAAATCAAAATAAATCTTTTGCTACATTTCTATAGTAATATATATATATATATATATATATATATATATATATATATATATATATATATATATATATATATATATATATACTATATATATACTATATATATATATATATATATATATATATATACTCTAATATATACTTTATGTATGTGCATACAACACCAACTCGACGAAGATACAAAACAATCAATTGAGAATTTTAACAAGACACGCAAACACTATGATACACACACGCAAAATCTCATTTACAATCAAAGCCAATCACGTGCCGCGTGCTGCTAACATACTCGTAATCTCAAATTATTGATATTAGTTTAAGCCATATTTTCCAAACGCACACACGCAGCATGAATGCATGATAACCATCATTAAGAAATCTAAACACTCCATAAAAGTGCTTCAATTATGCGCTGCACAAACGCAAATTCCTAACGCTATTACGCTATTACGAAGTCACAGCAACAGCAAAATATCATTCTATGTGCGCAGCATATGCGTGCATCCTTGCTTATGGCGTTCGCCGTGGCATTTTATATGTTGGCTTTATGCGTGTTTTTGCTTCAGCGAAAGATTTTCAACATTTTTTCACTCTCAATTTCGGATAATTATTGGGTCATACGCTATTGTCGTCGTTGCACATCGATGATGATGATTCATCATAATCATCATCATCATCATCATGTATACCCGATTTATTCGTTTGATCGTATTAATTTCCTAAACTAACTAATAACGGAGAATGATCACTTTCGAATCATGGCATTTATGATTGCGTGAAGGTTATATATATATATATTATTTTTCAAATGAAATTCTTCGATTATTCGTTTCGTTTTAATCTGGCTGTTAAAGTGATGTACTGCCGTCAATCCATCTCATTTAGTATCAAATTTATTAAGGCATCGTTTTTTTCTTCTCTCTCTCTCTCTCTCTATTCTTTTTGTTTGGCCCTTGAGCTTAAAATGTGTATGGCAACTAATTTAAATGATGAACTTGCTTGATTTGATCGGTTACGATTCGATGCGAGACGCTCTCCTAAGATGACGATTCAGCTTAAGGCAATTTCTGAAAATTTCTGAAAATGTCCAAAATTAAAAATATTTTTTTGATTTATAGTTATTGATAGTTTAATCGATTTTCTGAGATTGAAGGCTTGAAGAATTCGCAACAAATGCAATTCAAAATAATTCACACAAACACACTCAAACATGACATAGGCAAACCAATGTAATACAAAAGTAGCATATGTAAGAACATTCATATATCCGTTCGCTCGAGTACTCTCATGTTGTCTTTCCCGACACTAAAAAACTTCAACTTTTTGATTGTAATTAATTTTATCAGTTTCGTGCTACAACAAATGGAAAAATATTCGTTTATCATTTCAATTGCCACAACAGCTAAGCACATATTCGACGAACATTCAATACACCGCAACAGAGAGCAACATCAATACCAGAGACTCAAACTCGACCAGTCACAACTGTGGTGGTCGCCAATGAAAGACGATGATGCCCCGCCGACCAACAATTGTTTGCACTTAAGATTTTTACACATGATTCGATCGTTCATTCGTCTCAAGCCACACAACAAACAGATGCAAGCAAGCATATGAGACAAGCGAGCGATGAATCTGTCCAAAAGTGTGCGGCTGCTGCTACTGCTGTCTTCCACACAGTACGAACACCAGCCAACTAGCCAATTCAGAAAGTCAAGTTCTATCAGATGCCAGATTTGCAAACGAATAAATTGGCATTTCACAAGTTGGACACAAACACACACACACACGTTGAAAACACAGCGTGGGTCTGTACAAACATACATGTACACTATACATTTCCTTTATGAAATCAATTTTGTTGAATCGAAAACAAAAGTTGATGCGACGACGACTACGACTACTACGTCATTCGCCACCGTGTTACGCTGATGGTAGTCCGTCGTCCTGTTACTGCCTATCTCACAAATAACAGATATACCATTTCTACGAACGAACGAAAGTCAAACAGAACGAAAAACAAAATGAAACAAGATTTCCTCAAGAAATTTAACATCTGAATCTGATAACAAAAACGTAAGTGTGTTGGCTAAGAAAGGCTAATACAGAATGTATGTACAAATGTATGAGCACATATTATTGTCCATTCGACAGTTGCATGTTTTGAGAGATTTCCTATATTTCAGCATCAACATGACACCAACAATAGCCTAAGCAATCTCTTTTTCAAACTGTGCTCCTCGTGTTAGAATCCATGGAATTCTATTTAACATAAATCAGTATATATGCTACGAGTATTATGTTGCTATTAAATTTTCTAATGCATGTAAATGCATATCTAAGAAAATTATTTTCTGCTATAGTTTAATACGGAATATTTGTTGAAAATCGACCAAAATTGAATTTTTACCAGAAGAAAAGTACATTTTCAACCACTAAAATATATATTCACGTTCCAAGTATATGGATATAATTGTTCTAGATGAAAGATTAAATAAGTTAAGACAATTTAAAGTTTTCAAAATATCCGTATTTTGTATAGGAGCTGCTGAGCTATTTCTTGCGAAAGCATTTCTCCCTCTGATGTTAAATTACTTACCAAATATGGTTGCATGGCTGTTGGTAGTTGAGAAAATTAATTTGATGGGAACTACATTTAATAATAGGACTACCTCACCCATCTCCTTTGAAAGTATTACCCAATACAACAATAATCACTATGCTCAATATTATTGTTCTACATGAAATATTAAATGAATTATACTGGTTAAAATATAAAGTCAGTCTATCTATATGCTCCGTGTGGGCGTGGCAGATGACCGTGCTAAATCATTAATATCTATATATCTAAACATTTGTTCAAGTTGTCGTGTGTATCATGTCATCAATCAGGTGACAGACAGACAGACGAATATTTTTAAATCGACTATGAAGGCAATGCTGATCAATAATATATAGGGTGTTTCAACCAGAGGTGTCATTTCAAATTTCCCATTACTTTTTCATGTGTCAACATACAACTGTCATTCTATGACATTTGACAAAAAAGAACTAGAGATTATCAGATGTGCATTGATACACGCTCACCCGACCCATTGAAATAGTGAAAATTCACAACAAAAACGGTAAAAATATCGCGATTCGCAAAGTTCGTACTGTTTTTGGCCATCATCAAGCGCCTTCTCGTATAACTATAGTGAAATTAATCAATAAATTCGAACGTCTCTCAACTGTAAAGATCTCAGCTGTAGCTGAGAGTGTAGCTGAAAATTCAGGTTTGTCCATTTCGAGACGATCAGAGGAAGTGGGCATATCCAAAGCCACTTTTTACCGTATTTTGTATAAAGATCTTAGCCCACATGCTTATCAGGTGCAGTTGATATAAACTGATTGGATGCTGGAAATGCATGAAGAAGATCACGATTTCTCAAACAAAATTATTCTGATTGATGAGACCCATTTCAATCTGTCTGGGTAAGTGTCTAATCTGGGACTCCAAAAACCCAAGAGAAATGTTCAAACAACCTCTCCATCCACAAAGAGTGACAATTTGGTGCGGTTTTTAGAGTGGCGGTGTCCTTGGGCCATATTATTTTAAAAATTATGCTGGTGCGACCGTTTCAGTGAATTGATTGCGTTATCGTACGATGTTGACTGACTTTTTTGCCCTGAAATTTATGCTATGGACGTCAATGACGTTCACTTTCAGCAAAACGGCACCACATGCAATACAGCTGATGAAACAATGGCTCTATTGCGTAAAAAATTTCCTAAACTTGTCATTTCTCAAAATAAAGACATTTAGTGGGAGCCGAGATCGTGCGATTTAACACTATTAGACGTTTTTCTTTGGCCTACGTTAAAGATATGGTCTACGCCAGCTGTAATCAGATGTCACGAGATACAGCCACAATTATACGAAAATGTGATGAAAATTTTCAACAATAGAATGACAATATGCAAGAAGAGTCGCGACGGACATTTGGCAGATATTGTGTTCCACTACAAGTAATTGCAAACAAAATGAATATACTCTTGCAATTGGATACAGGGTATAAACACAACGGAAATAGTAGATGTGAATTTTTTTATTTGTTCTGATTTTTCTAATAAAAACAATTTTAATACAAAATTCAATTTTAAACTTTAATTGAATAACTGTAAAATTAATGTCAATTGACATACGAACGATCGAAAATCGTTTTCGAATGCTACAATACCAAATTCTATTACACATACTTGTAAAATAATTATGTAGATTTCCTCGATCTACTGTTTCATATAGAAGAAGCTGCAAAGTTGATTTTTCTGTAAAATTATGGGACTCCATTTTTATTTTACAATCTTTCGCTGACCTAACATTTTAGTATATGTAGACATTAGGCATATCCTTAATATTATTAAGTGCTCGTAGTGGTGTTATTTTATATCTTGTCTGCATTGATACGAACAAGTCGTGATAAAAACAAATTTAAATGATGTTCTACATCCACATAGTACATGGTAGCACATGTGGCATGCAACTCGATGTACCAAACAACCAGTGTTGAACTCGTATTTTAGTCGCAATTCATTCATAAAGCTAGAGCATTGTCGCATGATTTTGCATAATTTCATGCAAATTTAAGTTTGATCTAAATTGGCATTTCATCGGTTCTAGAAGGGGGCGCCGCCAAAAAGCAGTATTAGCATGCATGCAACCACGTTGGATACAGCATGCGACAAACAGTAGCAATTGTTATTAATTCCATTGAGATACTCGATACTCATAACTTCGATGGTCATACCATTGAAAGAAGGACACGACGGCGACGACACATGGGAGGGTCCTCTGCTATGTAACGAGGCGGCGACTAGGCGCTCACGACATGTTCTAACCACATATGCCTATACTGTCATATATGAGGCTATATTCAAGCTAACTAAAATCCAAGACCAGTAGCATCTTGAGTTGTTCTATACTTATTGTTGCGCATATGTAAATGTGTATAGCGAAAACAGTAAACAATGTGTTTTGAAATGTTTCAACAATGCAACAACTCGCAAGTACAGACATGAAAAAGAAGAAAAAGAAAACAAGGAGAAAAAATGCCAGGCTACATTGTCAATGGCGTGTTTATGTGTACACTATGTAGAATTGTCCACATTGAATTTCTGACGTAACACTCACTGTATACAATTATTCCAAAATGAGTCGAAAATCAAGCAGTTGAGCCTTTCGAGACATGCAAATGCGTTATCAATTTGTCCGTTCAGTTTCGTCCACTATCTAAGTAGGTATGTATTCAACAATCAGTTTCAAATTGTACTTGCATTATTCAAAAATCAGTCCGTATTCAATTGATGTGGGGACATTTATGGATGTTTACTTTTTTTTTACTCTTTTTTTGGACAATAACAACAGCTTTGATACAATAATTTTAAATTATTCAAATGCTATGCAACACATTGAAATACTTACTTACTACATATATAAAGGTGTTCGAGGGATGATCGCTTTCGATCGATTACATTACAACCACAATACTACGTAAGTACATCATATCCTCATCGATTTCCATTTAAGTTTCAACACACTCAATTCTCTATTTATTATCTCCTTTGCTCTATCTTGGTCTTTTGATATTTCATATATGTAGTAACATTGTAACATTGTCAGACATCAGTCAAATAAGATTACACACATTCATATAGCAACAATGCCAACAGTTCACATAACATTAACGCTGCATAAATTGTCATAAATTACATGTAATTGAAAGAGTAGGTACGTACATATGTGTGCCCGGTATCTTACAAATGTGCAGTTAGTCTTTTATAGAGCACATTTGCAAGCAGAGGTTCTACGTGCAAGGGGGGCACACCGCATACGCACTCAATATGATTAAATAATACATGCCTATATACATAACGTATATAGCAGAAGGGCTAGACTGGCTACTTACTGATCAGTTTGCAGCATTCCAGTATTGAAGATTTTAAAATTGATAAAACCTCTACAATAGTTGGTATACCTCAACAGCCATAATATGACAGGAGCCAACTGCACATCAAGAATACGAATTCTCTTGATTACAAATCAAGCAATTCTCATAGGATATCAATTATAAATAAATACGGTAGGAATATATAGGTATATAATATGTATTTAGAAGACAAAATATTATCAACAATACCATCAGCCATCATTCCTTGCAGTATAGACACAGATTTGTTGATTCAAGAGTTAACGAAAAGTCAAATAAATTTCAAATTTGTAAATATTTAACAGCGAAAAACCTAAATTTTTGGGTTAGAACTACCTGCTATTTTGCAGGGTAGCCCCCAACAGCGATGGATATGGAACGTTAATAAAAATCACCGCCTTGGAGGCGATTCCGAGAAGCTATGGCAATTACAATTCTAAGTAAAATTAATAAACCCATAACTCCCCAAGAGTCGCCCCTAGAGCAGTAAAATGTATAACCGACCCCCATTATTATTATCTGCATAAAAATTAGAAATGTTTGATAAACAATTTTAATTAAAAACTTTATTATGAGAATGCCTCATCCGTAGCAAACTAAGACTGGCTTGTCAAATATCGAAATTTTAACAATCGTCAAGTCGAGTTTGGAATAAAAATGGAATATTTCATAAGCCGTGCAAAATGGACTTGCTGATTGTCGAAAATGACACACTTACAAATAAGAACAATAGAAAACTAGTTTCTGAGATTCTCTAGTTACTTCCACAAACAAGATAGCTTTCAATGTCAAAAGTGAGATTATATGAAGGCAAAATGGCGAAAATTACAATTCCCAATTCTATCATGTTCTATCATCCCCCAACTTCCCTAACATAAATATAGTATATATATACAAGAAAAACTCAGCTCAATAAATTCACACCCCACTGCAAATGCGTACATTTATATGGCATAAACAAATAAATTATGGCCACAACAAAAGATCATTGAAGCGTTCAACATATTATATCTTTATTTAGTCAACAATTTTAAGGATACACAACTATCAATGACAATATTATTATTTATTTACTCTATATCGATAACAATATACTTAACTTAGGTTTATCTTGTATTTTGATTACTTACTAATGGCAGCATTCGTAAATACGTATGTACATAGTTTCCAAACAACTTTATTATCGGCATCATCATATCCGGAAAGAACATAAAAAATAGCAAACAACATTGCAATACAATTGTGACCGTCACATGTCCTGGTTATAGCTGAAGAAGGGGTGGAAACCGTAAATAAAATATCACTTCCGTTTACGACTGACACTCGTTCTTAGCTAAAAAATCTCTTCAACTTCCGGACACTTGCATGAGTGTTATGCCAGCATTGACATTATTAACATTGTTACGCACAGTGTGCCTCCCCATTTAACGCGTATGCATTCTTAAAAAGAAATTAACTGATAAATAGAAACAGAAGATTTATTTTCAACATTTAGTTAATGTCTAATAATTATTTCAACTCCACCATGATCATTTATAAAAAAAATATTGATATCAAAACGACTTTTAGTTGATGAATTGTGAAATGAAAAAAACAGCTTCTGTATTTGATACACTCTTTCTAAGCGATCACATCGATCATCGATCAATAGTTTTGCTATTTGTATGAGCTATGTATGTACATAAGCAGGCATACATATACATATGTGTGTAAAAGCATGCACATCCGTATGTCAAAAGTGTGTTGAGTGCTTGTCTACATTAAAGTACAAACATCAATGCTCAGACCTTTGGCGAATTAGCAATTCTGATGTGACATTTTTTGTCTTCTGTTCTGTTCAGCTTTACTCTTTTCTTTTTCATTCATTTTATTTTTATTATTTTATTTTTATATGTATTTGCTTTTTTCCATTCGTTTCGAATTTATAACGTAAATACTTATAGGTGTATATAATAAGATAAGTGGCAAATACATTTGGTCATGGTTCATTCTCAACTCAGCAAAATGGTTAGTCGAACAGTTTCTATGACAATTAGAAACAAAGTTTATATTTGTATTTTACCAATACGAATATAATAACTATGACTTAGCCCATATGAACAATTTCGAAATAAATTATCAATAGATGTAATAATGATCACTGAAACGATTCGATTATTAGAGGATATAGAATATTTCAAAAAGGAAGAGAACGTACGTACGTATGAAACAGTTAACGAAACATTGATCGAGAATCGAAATAACGAGCCAAGCAACGGGTACAATCAGGTAGTAGTACTGCGAAGCCTCTAAACTCTCAACAATCAGCAGGCAAAGAAGTAAGCACTGATTTTTAGCAACTTTTTGGTAAAACTGTTTTTGTCACCTCAGCTGTTTTCGTGTAATATGTTACTATCAAACATGTTCAGTTTGGTCTATAATTTAACCATGAATCGACTTACAAACGAACATCGCTTGCAGAATGTTGAATTTCATTATTATAAGTCATACTCGGTTAAGAAAGTGCATCGTGCTCTTATTCCATTTTATGATCAGTTTCTGAGGTGGGTATTCGGAATCTTGTGACTAAATTTCGCGCCAAATTTACATTATTGGACATTAAACCACCAACACGTACACGTAGAGTGCGAACAGAGGAAAATATCGCAGCTGTTTCCGTCAGTGTTGTTGATGACCGTGAATTATCGATTCGACGCCGTTCACAGCAATTGGGCCTCTGTTACTCTACTACGTGAAAAATTTTGCGGAAGGATTTGGCTGTAAACCCTTTTAAAATACAGCTGGTGCAAGAATTGTAGCCACACGACCTATCACAATAGCTAACTTTTGGTGAATGGGCGCTGGCAAAGTTAGATGAAGATCCACTTTTTTATCGGAAAATTGTGTTCAGCGACGAAGCTCACTTCTGGTTGAATGGATACGTGAACAATCAAAATTGCTGTGTTTGGTGTGAAGAGCAGTAGTTTTGCGATTTAATGCCTTTAGACTATTTTTTGTAGAGCTTTGTTAAGGATCATGTCTATAGGGACAAGCCCGCAACGGTTGATGCACTGGAATCTAATATTGAAGAATTTATTCGTGAGATACCTGCGGATATGTTGGAGAGAGTATGGCAAAATAGGAGCCAGCGTATAAACCATTTGAGGCGCAGCCGCGGTCAACATTTACATTAAATCATCTTTAAACGTTGAATTATATAGATCGTTCTATCGACTCAAATAAAGATTTCATCTATTTCTCTAAATTTTATGTGTTTTTTTAATAAAATCCGAAGGCTCATACAAAATCACCCTGTATTATTGACACTTGTACCTATAGGCTCCGGACTACACGTTGGCCTCCTGTAAAATATTGTTTTAGTTTTAGAAAGAACGTACTTACATGGATCGATTCCAAACCGAGAACTCTTGTAAAGTCACAATTTCTAAGCTCTGCCAGAAAGCTCTTTCAAAAGCTTATTCATGGCAAACTGTGACTGTCGAAAATAATGACAATTGCTTGCAAATACTGTTCGGCAATATAAATATATATATACGAGTATATATTTTTTTTGTTTGTTTGTCATTAAATTTATCGAATGGACTAGAATCAAGCACAGAAAGCCAATGTTCTAAAAACTGAACTACGGTCCAAAAAAAAATAATAAATATGTGGCTCATTGGCCGAGCTTCTCTTCCAATACTGTTGTGCGTCTTAAATTTTGGACAGTATTAGAATGGACCTACTTATTTTAGCCGGTTCCGAACGGCAGAACACTTGTGACATCACTTTTTCTGAGCTTTGTCACAGTTTTTTTTTTAGAAGCTTTTTCATGGCAAGTTGTTACTGTCGGAAGAATTGCCAATTGCTTGCCGACAGGTGGGTACCATTCGAAAGAAAAATCTTTTCGATATTAAATTTGTTATGCATCAGCCGGGTATTGAACCACGACCTACAGATCAGAAGGCGAACACACTAACCACTGAGCTACGGCACCCAATGGAACTACGGTCCATTTTACGTATTTCTCATGTAAAAACTTTGCAAATGATTTAGTCGAGCCCCGATTAATGCGATTAATGCTAAAGTTGTCAATAAACATTATTATAAATTTGATTTAATATATACAATAAATAAAGATGATGATTTAAATCGAGTACAATTATTTTACAACTTCTTTTCAGGACATAAATTCACCAAAATATCAATTTCTTTTTATTGTTTATGTTATTAAAAAATATATATTTAATCAATATTCTAATAAACTTTTACTTCTGTAAATTTTCTAACTTTAAAATAACTAGTTTTGAATATTAAATATAAAGGCTAAAACCTCTTTAGAGTAATTTGAAATTTCTAAGCAAGTCTTACACAGCCTAATGTTATGTTTTTACTGGTACTGTGATGCTGTGATGTCCATCTTTAATATAAATAAAAAATACATATTTTAAGCACTTTTCCTACCAAAATAATTCCTCATACATCACGTATTGTAATTGCTGATGTTAGCTCTGCATATGTGTAAATATATATATATATGTATATATATATATATATATATATATATATATATATATATATATATATATATATATATATATGTATATGTATATGTGTGTGTGTGTGTTTGTAACCAAAAAATTTATGGAGATGTTAGCAAAACAGTGTTAGTAAATAAAAATGATAATCCTGAAGAGTGATTATGCGGTGATATTATCACCATTTCAAAAATCGAATGTTACATCAATATGTCATTAATCAACAGATCAAGATGACCCTTGATCATTTTCACTTTTATGCACATTTCATATGTTGAATTTTTCCAAGAACCTACAATATATATTTGAAAATTTCTAACAAAAAATATCTCTCGCAATACGCTATCACGCCTTCACACTGCCTCGATCTTCACTGTTACCTCAGACGTGTCTAGGATGTCTCTGTTGCGATAAATGAGCACATGAAACCAATGAAGATTGTTGAAAAAGTTATACGAAAATTGAGTTATTATTTTATCGGCTCACGCACACAACACCTGCAGTGTTTGCTCCTCGTTTCCGTATTATAGAAAATTCTACAGATCGCTGCTGTACGTAAACATGTTATTTCGTTTAGTTGTTGTAAGTACTAAGTTACTGTATACAAGTTGTAGCAAGCGTGAAAACAAGTGTCATTCCTATGAAATTAATGTGCGAGGGTGCTTCTGTCTCAGACATACAATACATAAGAATGTACATACATGCAATATTGTTCAGTTGCCTCAATTTGAAAAATTCTCAAATAAATCCTTTTCAAGCACTTTGTACGTTCTCTTATTGTGGTCGACAAACATACGTTGATGCATATGTATTTATCCACGCATAATCAATTTGTTCTGTCGTTTGTGGTCGAATGCAAAATTTACTTGCAACCACAGTTTCGGACATTTGCTACTGTGGGGAGAAACAGTTTCAGTTGAGTATGAAAACCACAAGAATTCGAATTTGGAAATTGGCAACGCCCTACCCTTACTCAACAGCTTCCAGCTATAGTAGTGGCAACAACTTTGATGTGAATGCATAATTAATGCGCATGTTTGTGGCAAATTATATTTGCTGCCTCCACTGATGATACGAGTACTTGTCTATATATCTGCAATAGCAGAATATGCAACAATACTCATTCTGGTCTTCTCAAATTGTGCTGTTTCATATTCCCCAATACAATCTCTGAACGTTTGATATTTATACGAGCATTTGCAACTTGCACAGATTCTTTATATGGAAAATGAATACATTAAGATACATACATACATGCATACATCTGAGCACAAGTTCTTGCAGAGGAGAAGTTTAATTGTTGAAAGCCACAATTTTTCAATCGACATCTTTAGCTGTCATTTATAACATTGTATTGTATATTTTACGTACACTCACACACATTTATAATAACTATAGGGAGCTCTGCAAATTTTCCGGAACATTTTATGCTTTTACTAGTTTTTAATACTACCTATCTACATACCACTTATAGACTAGAGTTAATTTTATAGTTTTGTACTAGGCTTGAAACTAGTCCTAGTTTTGCAGGAATATGTTTCTGTGTGTATGTACGAATCTGTGTACTTACAGTCAGGGACTAAAGTTTAAATACACCCCACAAATCTTAATTTTAACTCGTATAAAGCATTGCTGCGAAAATCTAAGTAAGCAGTTTTTTTGCAGTCTATCAGTAAGCAAACACAATAACAAAAAATTTGTATTTGTCGCATAGATAACTGTAAATTCATCAAAAACTCAAAAAATACGCTGGACAAAAGTTTAAATACAATACAAGAAAACACGTGTTTTTGCAATTTCTTTGGAAAAGTACCGTTATATTTTTTTTTGCTTTCTTCACTTACGCATATTTATTCAGTATTATTAGTGATTTCATCGTTGTCGGTAGACTTGAAAGCAAAATAATGGGCAAAGGAAAACAAATAGAGTCTGGTGTTAAAGATTTAATAATTAAACACTTTAAAGGAAGCAAATCCTACCGTGATATAGGAAAAATTTTGAATTTGTCCTGTGCAAGTGTGCAAAACGTAATAAGAAAATATAAAACTTACAAAACAGTGGAATTAGGCCCAGAACTGGTCGACCAAAAAAACTTTCTCGCCGAGATGTAAACCTTATCCTAAGAGAAGTGGCCAAAATCCAAAAATAAGTGCGCCAAAGTTAGCCGGTAGTATTGCTGCGGTGTCAGGCAAACATGTTCACCCAAAAACCGTACAAAGAGCTTTACGGTATAACGGCTATCGAAGCAGAGTTTCACGTAAAAAACCGCTTATTTCTGGAAAAAATAGACAACTTCGTCTGGAGTACAAGGATATGGATGAGGACTTTTGGCGAAGAGTCTTATTCACAGATGAATCTAAATTTAATATTTTTGGCAGCGATGGTCGCGCAAAAATTTGGCGCAAGCCCGGCACAGCACTTCAAACCAAAAATTTAATACCAACCGTTAAACATGGGGGCGGTAGTGTGATGGTTTGGGGAGCAATTACAGCAGCTGGCGTGGGACACTTGGCTTTTATCGATGGAATAATGGATAAAAGTATATTGGAACAAAATTTGCAGCCTTCTGTGGATAGCATGGGTCTGGGAAGAAGTTGGATATTTCAACAAGACAACGACCCTAAGCATACCGCGCTTTTGGTGAAGGACTGGTTTCTGTATTATGCTCCACGTCAGCTCTGTAGTCCTCCCCAATCACCGGACTTAAACCCAATTGAACACGCTTGGGAATTATTGGACCGAAAAATCAATCGCGCAGCTTTAAAGAACAAAGAATCCCTTAAAGAGGCTCTGAAAAAGGCCTGGTCAGAAATCAGCACATCCGAAACAGAAAATTTGGTTCTGTCTATGCCACGTCGTCTGCAGGCAGTCATTGAAGCTCAAGGCGGACCTACCAAATATTAATTTAAGTTTAACGTTTTTTAATTAAGCTAAAATCAGCTAAAGAAAGAAAATTTTGTATTGTATTTAAACTTTTCTCCCATGTATTTTTTTAGTTTTTGATGAATTTTAAGTTATCTATGGAAAAAAGTGAATTGTTTTGGTTTTCGATATTGGTCATTATTCAAATAAAAATAAACTGCATACTTACATTTGTGTTAAAATGCTTTATTTTTATTTAAAGCGATGTTTTATGGGTGTATTTAAACTTTAGTCCCTGACTGTATATGCTGGCATTAACATTTGCTATTGATTATGTTCATGCTCATTTTTTATTTCCACAGTATAGGTCTATTTTGTAAAATTAATCAAAATGTTTGCATTTCTTATACGATATAAATTATTTTTTTTCTGATTTAATCAATGTTGATATTTCTAATGAATACTACTGACACTCCTACAACACAGTCATAGACACAGACATTGTCACAGAATATCCTTTGTCTATTAAAAAGAAAGTTCTGACGACGACAACAACGAAACATTTAAATGTATTATTATCTAAGCAAGTGATCTTGTATTTTTGTTGAATGCGATCATTCGATAATGACAAATGCTTATGCCTGCAGTACATGTACTTAGGGGCAAACGAGGTCATTTACAAAGAATTGAAGATATATATGTATTTATGTATGTATGCAGTTATATGTGTGTACCTTCAATACTAACGTACATATGTATGCGCATTAGAGTTATCATTAACTTGTGGCAAATAGTGTATAACTTTGTTTTCGAATGTACACCACCTTTCTTTATTTTTTTGCATCAGAAAGCCACTACCAAGACTGCATACAAAACTATTGAAATTTAAATGCTCCACGTAGGACTTGATATTAATAAATCCATGAGACTTTTTATAATTAAGTATTACTTTTTATGTAAAAAAGAAAAGAATTTCTGCAATATGTGTTTTATATCAGTCATTTTCAAGTCAATTCTTCATAATAACAAAGAATGTTTAAGATAAAGATGCATAAAATTGGTATAATACGGACTATACACCAGATCACGAAAATTACTCGAAAACAATTTCTATAAAATACAAATTGAAGAAAATAAATTTTTTCACTTAATAAAGTTTAAGAAAACTGTCGTCGGTCTGTCCACATTGAGTGTGAGGTAACACATTTAAATGCCTATATATTTACATGAACATTTGACAATTCATCTTTGATGTAATAAATAAAAAAATTAATTTAATTCAATAGCCGATCGTAAAGGACCACTCTAATGCATATACATTAATACATATAGAAATGTCAAACTGTGAATTGGTTTCTTTAGCAACGAAAACAATTAGTGTTCGACATTCACAAATGTCAACAATTGTATTTAAGTATTTATGTTTGTACGTATGTCCAAGTAATTCAATAGATTACTTGTGAATGTGTGGTCTTAAATCACTAACGATTAAATGCATTTCTCATATGAAAATTATTAAGATAAACAACTCTACCGATACTTGTAGAAACGAATCAATTCGATCAAATAACAAAAGGTACTTTCATTTTGAGAATTTCTTCAACGGCACCCATTTCACTGTTATGCGTCCGTGGGTGTAAATATCCATATTATTCTTTTTCGTGTCCTTTCTAAATTCAGGACTCATGGTATACAGTATTTTAAAATTATAGGTCATAACCCAAATTTTACAAATATATTCGCATATTAAACATTTTATTAAATTGGATTTATTTAAAATAGTATATCGGCGAATTGGGTGACGTCTTTTCCAATTGCCTCACTATTGTGTCAGAAACGTGTGCTCAGTAAGCCATCATGGGCCCTACGACTACAGTGTAAATCTATTTCATTACCTTTGGTGTATTACATCCGACTTTCCCCCCATTACATTTATATCGTAAATATTCTAGTAGCTGTTACCCCTACATTTTCTATGTGTGTTATCCATCGTAAAGGCTGGACCAATATAAGCAAGAAATACACTAGATAAAACAACATGCGCGGCAAGACGCAGTAATACAAATCATCTTTGCCTGTCATATATAGCAACAACAATTATAACGAACAACATACATCGCAATATCGCAGCACTCTCAATTACTCGTAGTATTTGAGAGTACTGCGTTTCGTTTATTTGAAGAGAAAAAACGAATATGTGGAATATTTCTTGTGCAACAAATGAATGGAGTATTCTATTTGCCTAATATTTTACTCTCACTCATTCTCATTCTATTTAGATATGTATTCCAAATATTGTACATGTGTTGAGGGTAAAGAGAATCATTCGAAAATCAAATACATTCCTGCAGCTCTTTAGTCCACTCTTTAGCACCACTCTACGGCTTTGTTAGTTTTAACCCTAGCAAGATTCCTTCACTTATAGAATTTTTTTACACATTAGCGGTGATAACACTTCCCCTTGCGGACACCCTCTTGTCTGTTCCGAAAAGGACGATGCTAACAATAAATTCTTCCAGCGCCTCGAAGAAGTTTATGATTACCGCACGGTGAACATATATATTCTACTTCATAACTACTGTTGCCTAGCGGGTACGCGGTTACTAACGACCTCTGAAGGATGAGTGGTGTGATCAGGAGTGTCACGGCGCACTGCAGAGAAAGACGCCATCTACTGAATAATTCCGCACACAGGGGCTACGTAAGCGTTAAAGAATAGTATAGAAAAAAAAGAAGTGCAGAGGAGTGTGTGAGGAGATAGAGATGAGCAGGGACAAGAGTGACTAGAAAAAATATACCGGCGTATTGACACAATCAGCATGAACTCACGAGTAATCAGTACAGCGTTCTCAGTATCGGCAAGAATCAAACGAGCCCCGACGTCTTGGACAGAACGTCACTGTTACCAGCTGCGCTTTTGAAGTTCTAAAAGACTTTGTCTATTTTGGAACCAGCGTTAACAGCAGTAATGGCGTTAGCCTAGAGATATTGCGAAGAATCACTATATCAATTACAGAAAACTCAGTCACTCATAGATAAAGTGTGCAACTATATTTTCTACAGATAAGTGGCAAAGAGGGTACAAAGAAATTCAAATTCAAATTCATCTGTAGGAAATAAAGGGTTTTCCATTAGGGACATAACAATTTTATCTATTAATAAAACACAGAAATATTTGAGATATTGAATTCAAATTTATTGTGGATATATTGCAAGCATTACATTTTATGAATGAAATTCGATTTGGATCATATGACCACAACGAGCCCGTTTACAGCGGTCGATTCTTTGGACCCAATTTTCCACCACTCTAGCACACATTTCGACCGGAACGTTGGCAATTTCGCGTTGGATGCTGTCTTTGAGCTCGTCTAAAGTTGCTGGCTTGTTGGCATAGGGCAGTGACTTGATAAAGCCTCATAAAAAGAAATCCAATGGTGTTAGATCGCATGGACGAGGCGGATTCGACCGGACCATTTCTCGAGATAACACGTTCACCGAATTTGCCTTGCAATAAATCGATTGTGACGTGTGCTGTGTGGCTAGTGGCACCGTCTTGTTGAAACCACATATCGGTGATGTCAAGTTCATCCAATTCTGGCCATAAATAATCTTCCAACATAGCACGATAGCGCTCTCCATTGACGGTAACATGACGGTCGTTTTCATCCACCAGAAAATACTGCCCAATCACACCTCCGTCATGAAAACCGCACCAAACAGTAACTTTTTGCGGGTGCAACGGTGTCTCAAGAAGCACTTGTGGGTTTGTTGCTGACCAATAACGCATATTTTGCTGATTGAGAAAGGCATTGAGCCAGAAATGAGCTTCATCGCTGAAGATGATTTTTCGCTCTTAAAGTTACGACCACCGACTCAGAATTTCGGTAGTAATTTTTAATTTTTTTTTTTTCAAGCTTTATTTATTGGATCTTTCTAAAATTACTTAGAAACTAACAATAAGTGATCAAATCTTACAAACTAACTAAAATTATGTGATATTCCCAACGTTCCATCACAATTTGTTGAGTCGCGAGGTATAGCAATTTACAGCATATTCAGTGTGTCTTTTCTTTTTAATCGACGATGCCCCGTGCTCAGCAACAATTGCCTAGCAAGGGGATTCGGATGACTGTGCAATTTTTGAATGTAGCTTCTGCAGGACATTGCAACTTCCTCAGAAATTGTGGGTACATTTAAATCTCGATGGATGTTAACGTTCCTCATATACCAAGGCGCGTTTACAATAATTCGCAGACACTTGGATTGTATTCGCTGCAATTTTTCGATATTGGAGGAAGATGCGGTACTGAAAAATACTGAATACCATAAGTCCAGATTGGCTTCAGGATTGCTTTATATAATAGCACTTTGTATTCGAGATTCAACTTTGATCTTTTGTGTAACAGCCACCATAACTGATTAATTTTAAGCTTGATCTGAGTTTTCTTTGCCTCTATGTGATTTTTCCAGGTCAGCCTTCTGTCAAGGTGAATACCCAAGTACTTTGTTGAGGAACATTGTGGAACTGATTGGCCGTTAATTTTTAGTGGGGGACATGTATCTGGCCTTAGCGTGAAGGTTACATGTACGCTCTTTGATTCATTGACTTTTATACGCCATTTTGCTAGCCAGATTTCGAGAGAATCGATATGAGTCTGCAGGAGTTTAGTAGCTTCTATGGGGTTAGAGCGAGAGCACAATATTGCCGTATCATCTGCAAAGGTCGATATAAAAGTATAGTTATTGCTGGGCATATCTGTAGTATATAAGAGATACAGTAAGGGGCCCCAAACGCTTCCTTGAGGAACGCCAGCGTGAATATCCAATGGATTTGTTGTGTAATCCTTGTGATGTACGAGAAATTGTCTTTTCGTGAGGTAGCTACTAAGCAATGAGGAGACATTTGCAGGCAGTAATAGTTTGAGTTTGTAAATAAGGCCATCATGCCATACTTTATCGAAAGCTTGAGTGATATCAAGAAAGACAGCTGAGCAATACTTTTTTTCTTCAAAAGTGTTCCTTATCAGAGTTACAATGCGGTGGACTTGTTCTATTGTGCCGTACTGTTTTCTAAATCCAAACTGATGTTGAGGAATCAGTTGGTTGAGATTAATAAATGCAGTTATATTCATGACAAGTAGCTTTTCGAATACTTTAGAGAGTAGAGGCAGGAGGCTGATAGGTCTGTACGATGCAACTTTTGTAGGGTCTTTTCCTGGTTTTGCTATCATAATAATTTTTGAAGTTTTCCAGCATTTGGGATAGTGTTTAATACAAAGGATAGCATTGAAAATGTGCATGAGATGAATTACTGAAGCCGGAGGTAGCTCTTTTATCATTTTACCGGTAATTTTATCTGGACCAGGTGATTTTTTTGGGTTTAAATCTTTATAAATTGCTTTGAATATGTCCTTTTTTTTAATTTTGAGCATTATTGAGCAAGGTTGAGAAGTTAATTTTGGTAATGATGACTGTGAAGAGGGTGGATTGGGTGTAAACACACTTTTTAGGTGGTTTGCAAAAGCCAAACCCTTCTCACAGTTGCTTCTAGCCCAATTACCGTCACTCAAACGGATGGGGGAATCAGTGAGTATTGGCCGATTTGAGTTTTTTGCTGATTTCCACAAAGAGTAGTCTGACGCTTCACCAGGTGTTAATTTCGCTATATGCTCTTCTAACTCTTTGTTGTTTTTATTTTTTAACGCTTGCTTTAACTTTCGAGTGCAGTGCTGTAGCTGTGTTTTCAGATTCGGTGATCTGAATTCTTGCCATTGTCTTCGGAGTCTTCTTTTCTGTCTTACTAGCAATTCAATGTCGGCTGGTGTGTATGGGCTATAGTTTGATTGCTTGCATACCTTTGTGCAGGTGGCTGAGCTGAGAGCTAATGAGAGCAGCTGGTTGAATTTTTCGAGTGCTGAGTCTACATCGTGTCCATTCTTAATACAATACTCAGAGGAAGATGGGAATTTATATATTTCTTGAATTTTAACCAGTCTATTTTCTTTCTAACGCAATTGCCTTGTGGGCTTGGTGATTTTATAGATATTACCGTGGGTGAGTGGTCAGATGATAGATCATAATTACACTCTGTGGAGATATTTTCCATCTGCAAACCTTTGGCGACTCCAAAGTCTATGAGATCGGGTATCTTCCTCTTGTCTGTCGGCCAATATGTCGGTTGACCATTTGAAATAACATCGTAGCCGTGGTTAGTGATGATTGAACATAGTCTTCTGCCTTTTGGAGTTATTAAGCGGGAGCCCCAGTGAGTGTGTTTGGCGTTGAAATCGCCAGCAACCAAGAATTTGCTACCAAGAGTTGAGAAAAATTCTTTATATTGCTGTTCGGTAATACTGCATCTTGGGTGACAGTATATCCCCCAATATTTGGTAGCAATTTTTGTCAGTGAAATGGGTCTCAGATATCATCATTATGTCGATCTGGCTGGATTCAAGGAATTGAATTAGCTCCAAACGGTGCTGGCTTAAGCCGTTGGCGTTCCAGTGGCATATCTTGGGGCAACTCATGGTCTGGATAGCAATGTTTGAGTTCATGAATTGGTTCATATTTTGAATTAATGTTTGAAGCAAATGTTCAAGGGTACTTGGCTGTTGGGTGGGCAGTGAGTGTTTCTGCTCATTATTTACATTGCTTTGTTGTTGTGAGTTTTGTTTTAACACGCTAGCGTATGAATTGGTTTGATTCTTGCTTAGGATTGCAGAGAAGAATTGTGTTGCATCAATATTTCGTCTTTTACTTGAGTTGGCTATCTGAGTTTGCTCAACTGGTTTTAGAGGTTGATTGCTAGCGGAGAAATTTAGCTTTAGGGTTGTATATGCTGGGCAACCTCTATAATTTGCGCCTTTAGATTTTGGGCATATGTTTGATTTATGGAGATCTCCACAAATCACACAAACAGCTGGCAGGGCACAATATAATTTTTAATAATTTCCAAACGTTGCTGGTTCGTGAAATTTACCATGATGAAAATGTTGACTTTAACTAACGTTTTGACATTGACAGTTGATTAAAAAAGTTTAAGGGTGCGTTCATATAAAGATACGAAATTGTTATATCCCTAACGGAAAGCCCTTTACAAACTTGCTCTCTCAATGTATTCTTTTAATGAGTAAAATAAAATAGAAGCCATTGAAATGATAAAATATAGTTGGAAATTGTTAAGAATTTTGATACATGAACCACAAATTGGCATATTATCACTTCTTTCTCCCTCTCTGTATATCTTTGACTATTTTGTAATAACACTCTGGGTGATGTTTGAATATGAGAAAATACAAAGACAATCATTCATTTTATATTTTCATATACTTATATCCCTATATAGAGATCACAGGAAATTATCAAGCCCATAAGGCTAAACAATTTTAAATATTTTTTCCTATTGTCGTCTGCTCAATCTTTATTTGTACTATACATATAACCTTAGATGGCATAAAAATGTGCAGGAGAAAAATGTTGTACTCGAAATTATTTATTTCATTTAATTTTTTCAAAAACATCTTATTTTATAAAAAAAAAATTAGAATTGAAATTATTTACAAAAAATGTATGTATCATAATAAAGATCATTATATGAAAAATAAAAGTGCGTTATCAATATCCAGTACGCATGTACAATCAATTTTCATTCTATAATATATGTACATACGTACATACATATCTACAATATACAATCAAATTGAGAAAAACTTCACACGCATGTCAACCACCGTTTACACTCTCTCAATTTCGTTTCTTTCTATTTGACTATGTAAAAAGTATACGTATGCTCAGCAAAATACTATATTTTTCATTCATAATTGCACGCAATCGGCAACACAGCACTTGCGATTGAATTTTTGGCATTTTTTCAAGATTTTGTCATTTCATGCTATCCAACGCGCCACCAAAATCAAGAGGAAGACACTTCAATACATCAAATTGTTCGTCTTTCGTCGATTTCAGTCGCATTGGTTCACACACTCATCTGCTTACGCATGCGTATTTGTTGTTGTCTTTGCTCTCGTTTCTTGGGGAAGAAAAATTCTTGAAATATATTCTGTGAGAAATTTGTGCTAATTTCTTTTTGTCATTATAATCTCATTGATAATTCAGAGTGGACAGTCTACTCACAGAAAACTCAGTCACTCATAGATAAAGTGTGCAACTATATTTTCTACAGATGTGGTGCTGCGCAATTATCCGTTTACTCTTGTTATTCTATCCTCTATGATTCTGGTTCATCATTCAATACACACACCTAGAGCGCCATCTATCGATGAATAGCACAATGTAACACCAACGCTACCTAAACAAACGCGGAATGCGTAGCGATCTTTTGCGCGAAGCAACTGTCACTAAACTAATGACACTATAAATTGAAATTATTCGATTAATCATAATTTTGATTAATCAGTATAAATCATTCGAATAACATGTTTCTTTTATATTTTTTTTTCAACACAAAGTAGAAAGAAGAAAGCTACGAATGGTTTGAAATTTCCATTTCAATAGATTATTTCAAAAACAAAACGAAGCTAAAAATGAAAATTTGAATAACACAAATACTGATTGAAATAATTCGTATTTTGATTATTCGAATAACTGATTATTCAGATTACTAGACTAAATGATTGGAAAGCATATTGTAATGAATTTAAACTGATGCTAAATTTTTGATTAGGCCTAAATGGGTTCGACATCGAATATGAACTTAGTCCAATACAAAAGTTTAGTAAAATATTTGTAAAAACTACACATGTATACATATTGCGTATTAGGGTAAAACACAGTCAATTAAATAATTGATCAATAATTTATTAGTTTGCTTGACGTCCTACATTATATTTGAATGCGTACAAATGAAATCAGTAATAAAAAGAAAAATGAAAAATTTACGAAAAAAAAATTTTATCCTTCGTGTGCACCGTTATATACATGTTTGTTTTACGTTTTGGCGTACTAAAACGTACTTGGCAATTCCTTCGCATTGTTTATCGGCGCGTAGAACAATGAAGACTCTGTGAAGAAAAACAAAACTACGAAGAAAAACTATCCGCATGCAAATACAAAAATCTTGGAATGTTCAACCGTTGGGAATTTTGTAAAAAACAAGAAATATTAATCTTTCTTTATAAAAGAACTTCTTTATAATTTTATTTTTCTTTTCAATCAGTCTCCAACGTATGTTCTTCATACATTGTTTTTTCACCTTATCTTGTGTACTATGAAACCAGTTAATTCCTTGACCGAATACAGCTAGTACATGCGAATACCGATCGCTGCATTTGATCATGAAATCTGCATCTATACTTCTTCTAGAACAATCTTACAATTGGTTTGCATAAATACACTTATAACTTATAAAATAATCATCATCTCTAATTATAATAATGTACATTACACATCTCTTTCGTCTTTAAGAGTTAATTTGTTATAAAAAGAAAATACCTCATTAAAAACTAATTGAGAAAAACAGATATTTTTAAACTATAATTAGATACTTTCCTTTAAATTAATTGTAATCAAGCTAGATATTTTTGAAATTAACATTAAAACTAAACTGCATACAATTTTTCATAGTAACATTCGCATGCTATGTTGCTCAGTATCCAAGATTACTTAGTGTTTTGTGTCCAAAAAAAAACTTCGAACACACGAGGATAACAAACAACGTAATAATTTACTCCTTTTTTATGCTAGTAGTCTATAGCTAAAGCTTACATACACATGGTGTTATTTACTTAATTTGGTAAAATCTCTGACAGCAATTCCTTAGTGCCTGATAATAACGAGTCGGGGAATTTGATGTCGAATGCCACAACCAAATCACCACGTCTTGACGGCTCTTTCGGGAATGGCAACCCTCTTCCTGATATACGTTTCGTTGTGTTTGGCTTGACTATTTCACCCTGTGTGTTCACTGTGATCTTATCGCCTTGTAAAGTTGGTACTTGTATTACTGAACCACACAACGCTTGCTTTAGACTGATGTGTGCATTGTATTTGATATCACTGCCCTCGCGTTTGAAAAACGCATGTGGTTTGTCCCGTATTATGAAAATTATATCTGCAGGAATCTTGCCAGGAGTCTGATCGCCTTCTTTCTGAAAGGTTATCTTAGTGCCTGCTTTCCAACCAGGTTTCACAGTAATGTTCAGAACTTTCTCCTCCTTGCGCGGTTGTCCTGTAGCCATCGACATACGAGAAATTTTCATTTTCTTCACACAACCTTTATCGACCTCCTCCAACGAGACGTACAAATCATGCTCGATAGGAGGATCTTGCATCTGCCGCTTACGACTTGGCTGCGCGTTAAATGACTGTGAACGGAACGCACCACCGGGTCCACCCCCGCTCATTTGTGTATAGATGTCATCGTCACCACCCATGAACATGGTTTGTGATTCGAACATACGGCTAGGATCATTCGAACCAAAGAAGATTCCAAATGGATCTGAGGAACCGAAGAACTGTGCAAATGTGGCGCGTGGGTCTCCATGGAATTGATAACTATATGTGCCTCCTTGTTCACCAGTGCTACCGGGCACTCCTCCCTTTAGACCTTCTTCGCCATATTGATCGAATATATCGCGTTTCTTTTTATCTGATAGCACTTCGTACGCCTCAGCGATCTCTTTGAATCGTTCCTCAGCCTGTGGTGTTTTATTCTTGTCAGGATGGTATTTCAGCGCTAGTTTACGATACGCTTTCTTGATTTCGTCATCGTTGGCACTCTTATTAATGCCCAGAATTTTGTAAAAGTCTTTACCCATTTCGTTTAACTAATAAGGTATTCTGCATTGAAAAACAAGATAGTAGCTATTAGTAAATTATTTATACATAATACACGAACAAATGAACACATTCATGACCGCGACCGAGATTCCAACACACGACGATGAAATGTACTTGATGCTTCTGTATTCGCCTCAACGTAAGCAAATAAACTACACACGTATGAATATCGCAGCGACTATTACGGATAGCATAATCAGAGGGAATTTTCTAGAAATTGTGCGATTTTCTTCTCCCCCCCATGTTTTTGTAGGAAAACACATACACAAAGAGCTATGCAAAGATGATAAAAACAAACACGAATGAAGAATGATGAGTACATGCCAACAAATTAAAAATTTACTTTTGAAACAAGTATATAGTTCGCATTTATTATTTTCTATCTCGTTTCGATGCGCTCAATTTCAAATATTTAATTGAAAAGCTAACCAAAATAATTTAAACAAGTATGTATATTACTTCTACCGCTTCCAAGAATTCAGGAATATTCGCGTACTTTCATCAAATTTAGACCAAATCTCTCGTACAAGTTCAATTTCATAGAACTTGAACTTCCTTGTACGAAACAAATATTACAAACTCGATAATCGCTGAACAAAACTTCTTCAACGGAAGACCACAATGAAACCTGCACAAAGAATATCAAGCACATTCACCTCGTAACTCAATTATACAGTATCCAATGCACCCACGTTTTTCAATTTTTTCCATTGATATTTACCTTTATCAACTTGTTCTTAATTCCAAATAGGATGTAAATTCCTTCACACAATAAACTTGTTTTTTTTTTTATATTATCTAATTGTTCAAAATTTCGCACAAATGACCAACAGTTGATTACTTTTATACGTGTTATATAAATATTGTTCAAAAAACTTCACTGCAATATTCAACTTCTTCCTTCCAAATAACAAAACTTGTTGTTCCTTTTTTGCTTGTTCTATATTCAATGATTGATGCGCTCCTTTGCAACTCCTATTTATAGGTGAGGTGTTTCACGTTTTCTAGAATGTTCCAGAGTATTTTGACATTTAGTTTTTCGGTTGTAGGGTTGCATTCAACTGGACAGATATTAATGTACTCTCAGTAGCACCATTCTTTACGCAAGCACTTATACGCATTTTCGTGAATTGCATGCAATAAATATTCTGCACATTTTCACTGCGATTGTAATTGCTCGTTTTTTCTTCAGCAAATGCCAATATCACAAATATAAAAAATCACTTATTTCACAAAAAATCAGAACGAGAACTTATGTATTTATTCTGTCACTAAAAATCCATATTTAATTCAAAACTAAACAACAGAAAAAATCTTATGAAATATATCCCAAAGAGCACACAGAAAATATATATTACACCGAATACGGTTGTATAGTCGATGTGAGTCAAATATATTACACAAATCCAGTGGCAAAATCTTTTTAATCGAGCAGTGATTTAATTACTGGCAGAAAGTAATTGTTTATACTCTCAATGAACCATATAGCTTTTCTCATATTGCCAACCAACTTCACTGCTTAGATAGATCCTTTTGTTTGTAAATTTCCAATATTTGATAATTAAAATGAAAAAATGTCAAAGAATTGGACTATAGGTCTTGCGAAATACATATTTTTTTCCTTACTAAATATCTTGGACTTTACTTCATCAGAAAACTTGCATGGCATTATCACATTATGACTAAACGGAAACAACTCAGGCTCAAAGCCAATGCCTATTTTGGCTATTAAGGAACCACTCAGTTGTATTCTTGAAGAACAAAGTACTCATCCATAAATTTATACTGAAGCCTATATGGACCCATGGGAATTTGGGGTGCTGCCTCTAAATAAAATATAGATACATATAATCCAAAGAGTCCAGTTCAAAACAACTAGTTCCCAATGAAATTATTATTGTAATTTAATAGTCCCAACTGTCTGTGAAGGAATTTCGAGCAATAAATATATAGATTGATTTAAAGTACATCTAAATCAAGTTGTTAAATAGTGAAAGTTTGTTGAAAGTGTCTCACCGTTTAGTGGTTTAATATATATGGCGCAGAAGCGTGGATAATGGCCACTTCAGATGAGACAATGCTTGGAGTTTTAAGAAACCATTCTTCTTTGCAACAATTTGCGTTGGTGGCGAGGATCAAATAAGATACAACCATGAGCTTCACGAGCAGTATTGCATATTGCATATTGCATACTGCATATTGTGATATTACAATATTGTTTTACTGTTAAACCAATGAAATTGGTGGTGCGCTAAGAAATGAATGCAGTAAAGGAGAAATGAACAGTCCTCTCCACAATCGCATTTTCTGACGAAACGAATCTGCAATACGCCAAATAAATGAACGTCGCTTGAGCAGATACAAAAATATATGCAGCAAAATGTAGAATTTGATAGTACAAGCAGAAAAACATTGACATTGACAGCAAAACATTGATTGTGATCAAAATCGAGCGAAGAACACGCTCTGCTCAAGGTGTTATACTTAGAATCCGCTGCAGGACGACACAGAAGAGGACGACACTGTGGAACATCCTACGGACCTGCGAGTTGAGACACTGTGGGCGGCCCCACATGATGTAAGCTTCCTCAATTTGCCGCTGCAAGAGGGAGTAAATGACAACAGCACCGATGCGAACGGCAATACTGACTTCAACAACAACACCGATGCCAACACCACCACCGTTCCCAGTAATGGCACTAATTAACATTTCCGTATTCCTGCTGCCACAACAACAACAACAACAGAAGAGGAAGACCCAAACTTCGTTGAAAATATTAACTAGAGGAGAACTGGTCAGTGCTTGGAATTTCTAACCGGCTCCGACTTTCGGAAAGCCGATATGGCTGCCGAAGCAGAATGCATTCGGCTTAAATTCATTTTCGATTGTAATGGCCACTTAAGTAAGTAAGTGAGTAGTAGGGGTGGCTCTCAGGAAACAAATCTCAATTTTACTATCAGTTTCTTATTACGCTATAGCCAATATTTCATTGTCAATGTTTCTCTTCAAACGAATGAAATTAAGGATGGGCCTAAATTGGTGCCTAAATTGTAACTTTTCCTAAATTGTTGGAAATGTGTCGATGATGCAGTGACTATGAACAATTTACGGAATATTTAAGCAACCTTTTCATACCTAAATAATAGCTGTCAAAAAATTAAAACTGTATTACCACCAGAACAGTGAAGTTCTTTGAGTTATTTTTCGTTTTGAAACAGAACAAAATAAATAAAAAAAAGAAAATGGAAAAAGGGTAATGTCAAATTTAGAAACAAACTCGCACACTTTTGTAAATTATATTTCTTATTTCGAAGCAGTGCTGTAATATTCCAATGACATATCAATTTAGGTTTTAAAATTTCCTTTGGCATAGCCGTTGATATACGACGATATGCGTACATTGCAGGAAAACTTTGATTGGTAAATATGGCATCAACTTAAACATTGACGAGAGAGTAAAAAATAGAAAAATATTGACGGTGACGAAATAAAATAATTCAAATAGTTTATTAAAACTTATATATCCCCGCTTATACGTCAAGACATTTGCATGAAAAACGAGCATCAAGCATCGAAACTTTTTATGTGGGCACTTTCATAAGGATGTGTATATTTTAACTTGGTTTGACAGGTTTGTCTTAAGAAAACACAAACGACTACAATCGCGATAAACATTTTTGACTGTGTAAGCGCGAACGAAACATCAAAAGAGAATTAAAAATATTTTTCATGCAAATGTCTTCGCTTTTAAGTGCCTGTTCACATTGGCTTGCCCAGACGCAACTGTGCGAGCGAGATAAGTAGAAAAGTAGGCAGTAAGAAAGTGATGGAAGTTTTGCGCCGAAAATCCAATCCAAAATTAAAAATCGGCGCAACGACCTATGTTCTATGTCCAAAGTGTTCCGATTATGACAACTATACTCACAAATTTTTAAACGTTGAAGCGATAACATCAATAAGAAGCTTTCTATATTAGGGTTATGTGATTAATTGCTTGTTCAAAAAGTCTGATTAATTAAGTTATTAGACAAATCAATTCGCTTGATCAAAATTGAAATTATTCGATTAAGCAGAATTTTGATTAATCGCAATCATTTTCATGTTTATTTTTTCTTTATTTATCAAATATTTGAAATATTATCAATATTTTGAAAATTTTTTTAGAATAATTTCTATTTTGAATAATCAAAATCATGATAATTCGATTAATTTCATATTTGATTAATCGAATACTTTGATAAATCAATATTTCTGAACAAACGATTAATTGCACAGCCCTACTTTATTCCAAAATTCCAATTCCACTGTAGCATTTTAGTTGAAATAAAACCGGCGCAATTGCACTAATGTGATCACGGTGTTCATGGATATACCGTTGATGGGAAATCTAATGTAAACAGGCACTAAACGGGGACTATATTGTAACGAGTATCGATAGTTGATTACTCATCACTATTGTGACTGACTCTATTGGCAGCATCGAAACGAATGTCAACAAAAAGAAATAAGCGATAACCAGAACAAGCCAACGAGAAAGGAAGAGAAGAATCTGGATAAAGGAAGATTCTGGGGTGTTGCCAACAGAGTATAAATAGAGCCAGTGTTGAGAATTGACAATCAATCTAATTCCGAACGTGATTGCGAAAACATTGATACAGAGGCAAAAGTTGCAAGTACATTTAAGTGTTATAGTAAATAGTTGATTGTAAACAGAGTTGATTGTAAATAGAGATTATTAAATAAATTGTTGCTGTATATAGTTGTATAAAATAAGTGTTGCAGTTATCATTAACAGAATCCAGTGATCGAACAAGGTAATTCAAATAGAATTAAACGTTCACAGAATAAAAACGTAACAATTACTGTCAGAAGTGGGATTCTGTAAAGATGGTGAAAATTGACCAACTAAAAGTGGACCAGCTTAAAAAGCTGTTAGTAGAGATGAATCTATCGTCATCAGGTGCAAAGGCGGAACTGCTGGTGAGGCTGAGGCAAGCTATGGAGGCTAAGGGAATTAATGTAGAAGAACATGAGTTCTTCGAGGAAGCCGATATACAAGCAGTTGTGCACGCTGAGGAAGAGAGCAAAATAGATTCGAGTGGTCAACTCATGGATTTCATGAAAACCATGATGCAACAGCAGAAACAACAGCTACAAGAAAATGCGTCTCGCCAAGAAAACGCTATGGGAGAGTTCCAGAAAACAATTGACTCCAAGCTTCAAGAACATTCGGCTGAATTGCGTATGGAAATTCAAGAAGGTTCGTCTCGCCAAGAGGGCGTTATTAGTGATTTGCGTATGGAAATTCAAGAACATTCGGCTCGCCAAGAACACGTCATCGAAAATCTACAAAAAGGAATTGAACTTAGATTTCAGGAAATTTCCGGAACCATTAATGAAAAGGTCACGGATTTAAAGGAACATGTAGATGATTTGGAAGATAAGTTCGAGAAATTACAGCACGATCTCAACCAACTAAAAATAAATGGACCAGCCACATCAGTGATTCGAGATTCAAGCACAATCAAACTAAAGCCACCAAAGCTTATGTCATCTGGCGTTCTCCGGTAATTCGGAAGAGTTCGTCGAAAAAATAAAAATAGAGGCATTCATAGATGGTATACGTGATGGAGAGACAAAGCGTGCCCTAGTCATGTCACCCAGGAATACTTATGCCGAAACAGTCAGTAGTGCCTTGACGTTTGAAGCCGCCAGTTTGATGTGTCGACCAATGCCACGGGTACGCCAACTAGAAACAGAAACAGCAGATCTGGTTGAAGCAGTGTGTCAGGCATTCAAATCTGTAGCGCAGCCTGAAGGAAGAACAACTGGTCGACGCGAAAACAAATTTACTGGTAAGTGCTTCATTTGTGACAAACCAGGACACATGGCGCGTGACTGCCGTCTACGACGAAAGCGATCAAGATCGAGTTCTCCAGCAAGACAAAAGAAGGAGAATAAGGTGGATAGTGATCGCTCCACTAACACAGATCCATCGTTAAACTAAATCGAGTCAGTTCAGCGGGGCGTGAACTGACTCCAACAGTGGGTTGCCCCATCATTCACATTTCACAACTACAGCGTGTGCCAAGCAGCTTGACTATTGATGGAAAATTGGACAATATGGAATTCATGTTAACCCTGGACACTGGTGCATCACATTCTATAATCAAGAGCGATTTGGTAAAGAGGTTTGAGCCTTTAATGGGAATAAAATTGCGTACAGCAACGGGTGAGGATGCACAAATTCTGGGTAAGATAAATAAACGAGTATCTATTGGAAATTACACGTGGGAACATGAATTCATTGTGGCTGACATCATCGATGACGTAATAATTGGTGTTGATTTTATGATTGACAACGGATTTACGTTAGATTTAAATCAACGGATACTACGTTATGCAAATGTCGAACTACCATTGAACATCGGTTACAAGCGTAGTGGGAACATCAAACGAGTACTGGCATGTCAACGCCAAGAGGTTCCAGCAAAATCAGAAGCGGTGATATGGGCACAGATGAATGTGGATGATGGGACAGGCAAGTTGTGGCTGGTGGAAGCAGATAAAGAAATAACGAATAAAAACATCATACTTGGTAGGACGTTAGTAGAACCTAAAGAAAATGGAATAGTACCGGTGCGAATTTTAAATCCAACTAATACATCTACAGTTGTAAAGAAAGGAATGGTGATTGGTCATTGCCAGGAAGTTACTGCAGTAGTAGACTGCGAAAAGGGTTCGTCGATAAAAAGTGGAAGATCCGGAACTGGCAAGGCGGAAATAAAAGCACAGATAGAGGAATGGGCAGGTGTGCTTACCAAACAGCAAAAAGAAAAGGCTTTACAAGTATTAGAGAAGTACAGTTCAATATTTTCTTCAAATGGAAAAACTGGAGGACGAACAACCATCTTGAAGCATCACATTGACACCGGTGATTCTAGACCAATTCGTCAAGCACCACGACGAGTTCCATTGGCCAAAAGAGACGAAGCCATTAAACTGATTTCCGATATGCAGAAACAAGGTGTTATTGAACCATCAGCGAGTCCATGGAGTTCACCAGTTGTGCTGGTAAAGAAGAAGGATGGAAGTACTCGATTCTGTGTGGATTACAGAAAGCTAAATGATATTACGAAAAAAGACAGCTATCCACTGCCAAGAATCGATGACACTCTGGACACACTATCTGGTGCGAAGTGGTTCTCAACTCTTGATTTGCAAAGTGGCTACTGGCAAGTGGAACTTGGTAAGGAAGACAAAGAGAAAACAGCTTTCAGTATTGGCGATGGTCTATGGCAATTTACAGTCATGCCATTTGGTTTATGCAATGCGCCAGCTACTTTCGAACGTTTGATGGAGCGTGTACTCAGAGGACTACACTGGAAAACGTGCTTGGTGTACCTCGATGACATTATTGTGATGGGAAAAGATTTTAACGACCACCTGGAAAAGTTGAAAGAAGTATTTGAGCGTATACAATCAGCAGGGCTTAAACTGAATATGAAAAAGTGTTCACTCTTCAGGCGAGAAGTTAAATATCTTGGTCATAAAGTAACAACAGAAGGGGTACATACCGACGAGGAGAAAGTAGCAGCAGTTCAAGAATGGCCTATTCCGTCGAATCTTCACGAGCTAAGGAGCTTCCTAGGCTTATGCACCTACTATAGACGATTTGTTCCTGGATTTGCAAACATCGCCAGCAGTCTGCATGAGTTGACAAGAAAGAACAAACCATTTGTGTGGGGCGAGGACCAACAGAAAGCATTCGAACAGCTGAAAGAAAAACTCTGTTCAGCATCAATATTAGCGTATCCAGTACCTGGTCAAAAGTTTGTGTTGGACACAGATGCGAGTGGCTATGGAATAGGTGGTGTGCTCTCTCAGATCATAGATGGGCAAGAAAAAGTAATAGCATACTACAGTAAAATCCTGTCGAAGCCAGAAAGAAATTACTGTGTCACACGAAGAGAGTTGCTCGCAATACTGGAATGTGTAAAGTATTTCCATAAATACTTGTACGGTCAGTCATTTCATCTACGAACTGACCACTCAGCGCTAAGGTGGTTATTGCAATTTAAAAACCCAGAAGGACAATTGGCGCGCTGGATTGAAAGGCTGCAGAGTTATGATTTTACCATCGAACATCGTAAAGGAGGACATCACGGCAACGCGGATGCTCTATCTCGTCGTCCTTGCAAAATGGAATGTAAACATTGTTCTCGAGTGGAAAGCAAGGAGCACATTGTCGACATACGACTTACGAATATATTGCCGGAGGAGTCATGGACCACCGAACGAGTGCAAGAAGATCAGCGGAACGACCCAGATCTCGTAAAGATTATGGAATACAAGGAGCAGGGCATACGACCAGATTGGCAAGAAATGGCTAATGAGAGTCCAATAGCAAAGGCATACTGGGCGCAGTGGCAAAGCCTGCACTTACGAGACGGATGTTTATTCCGAGCATGGGAAAGTGAGGATGGAAAAATCACTAATGATCTTCTAGTGGTACCCAAGGCGAGAATAAATGAAGTGATAGCTGAGTATCACAATGCCTCCAGTGGAGGGCATTTGGGAATCACCAAAACCGTCGAGAAAATAAAGAAACGATTTTATTGGGTTGGATGTCATGACCATGTCGCTGATTGGATTCGGAAATGTAAGCAATGTGCAATGGCCAAAGGTCCCACTAAGAAAAGTCGAGGTAAGATGCACCAATACACCGTGGGTGCTCCATTTGAGCGAATTGCTATGGACATAGCTGGGCCATTTCCAATAAGCAACGCAGGAAACAAGTATGTTCTGGTGGTTATAGATTACTTCAGTAAATGGCCTGAAGTATACCCCATTCCAAATCAGGAAGCTAGTACAGTTGCGGATGTATTCGTCAACCAATGGGTTACTCGTTTTGGTGTACCGATGGAGTTACACTCAGACCAAGGTCGAAATTTCGAATCAGTTGTATTCCAAGAGATATGCCGTATGCTGGGTATATACAAAACTCGTACAACACCTTTGCATCCACAATCTGATGGCATGGTAGAACGATTTAACCGTACCTTGGAGGAATATTTGAGAAAAGTCGTAGATAAATACCAAAGAGACTGGGATGTACATATACCAATGTTCCTCATGGCATATCGATGCGCACAACATGATACGACGGCTACTACACCGGCAATGGCAATTTTTGGAAACGAGTTAAGACTGCCAGCTGATTTAAAATTTGGAGTTGTAACACCAACGAGGTCTACCGAAGGTAATTATACTAGTGAAAAGCGGGAACAGTTGGATGAAGTGCATCAGTTCATCAGAGAGCGGTCGCAGATGATAAGCGATAAGATGAAGGCCAGGTATGACTTGAAAGCGAATTCAAAAGGGTTCTATGAAGGAGAGCTTGTAATGCTTCATAATCCACAACGAAAGAAAGGCCTGTCCCCTAGACTACAGACTCATTGGGAAGGACCATATGAGATTATAGCAAAGATAAATGACGTAGTGTATCGTATTCAACGTGCCTGGAATAAAAGAGCAAAGTTTAAAGTAGTGCACTTGGAGCGACTTGCGCCATATCGAGGGGAAGAATAAAAACTTGTTCGGGACGAACAAGGTTAAGAGGAGGGCAGTGTAACGAGTATCGATAGTTGATTACTCATCACTATTGTGACTGACTCTATTGGCAGCATCGAAACGAATGTCAACAAAAAGAAATAAGCGATAACCAGAACAAGCCAACGAGAAAGGAAGAGAAGAATCTGGATAAAGGAAGATTCTGGGGTGTTGCCAACAGAGTATAAATAGAGCCAGTGTTGAGAATTGACAATCAATCTAATTCCGAACGTGATTGCGAAAACATTGATACAGAGGCAAAAGTTGCAAGTACATTTAAGTGTTATAGTAAATAGTTGATTGTAAACAGAGTTGATTGTAAATAGAGATTATTAAATAAATTGTTGCTGTATATAGTTGTATAAAATAAGTGTTGCAGTTATCATTAACAGAATCCAGTGATCGAACAAGGTAATTCAAATAGAATTAAACGTTCACAGAATAAAAACGTAACAATATGAATACAAAAAGACAAATATCAAATGATCAGCAGAGAGATGGCAAATAAAAATAAATCTCGAAAGAGATAAGTTGTAGAAGAAGAAATTAGAAGAATTTTTGCTGTAAATCTTGTAGTGCTAAATTATCAGTTGTTGTGTTGTGCGGAAATTAAAAAATTGAATTATACTCAGATTTTAGTCAGAAAAGTAAGGAAACACACACAATGTTGTATTACAATTTTTGGCCATTTATCATTCTTATTTCATGTCATTTTCATACGGTGAAATATGTTTTTCGATCGAATTATAAGGAATACAATGTTTTTGTCGACGATTTTTAAATCTCTCAATGCTCTCTTAGTGCAGCACTTGTTAATTTATATTAACTTGTTTATTTTGTAAATTCGTTTATATTGAACAGCAATACATGGCCATACAATTGAAACTAATTGCATACTAAGTATTAATCAATACGATATTAACAAAAAAGTACTATTAAGAATCGAGATATTTGGTTTTTAGAAATTGCATAGGCAACTCTGTTTAGTGAGTGAAAGAAAAGAAACTGTGACGAATAAAGTCGTTTTGGAAAAACTTTGTGGGTTTTTGTGAGTTTTCATGTATTTCACAATCAAAATGAATATAATGAGAAAATAAGAATATTATAGTACATAAAATAAACTGATGTTTTTAAAAAAATTGTAACAATTTAATATATTCTTATATAAAATAAATGTATTACATCGAAACATAGAAGATTGGAAAAAAGCATTTAGCTACTAGCAAGAAATCAAAAAGAAGAGTAAACAAATTTCCGGAAATATTAATGAAAAAGGATATAAAAATAACTGCATTCAAAACGACCGATATAAGAAAATTCATATAAAATAGACGAGACAATTGATTAGCCGATCTCAGTGGATACGAAGAAGTACAAGTGGATAGCATTTTTTTCTTCTGGGTAATTTCCAATTGTTTTCCTTATTTTTAAACAAAACTTTTGATATGGGTAAGTTGCCAATTTTTACTACTGCTTATATCACAAATATGTATTCGTTATGTGCGTTTTTCTCTTGAGTGAAAAAATTGATATTTTCTGATATTTTTACCCTATTAATTCCAGAGGAGAAGTGTTACTTTTTTAAATATTGATTTTCAATAAGTACATTTAAATTTTGTTTCCATTTGATCTTACAATGGTGATATAGAACTCTTGTCTGCATACCGATGCCGGCTGTTAGAAGTACCACTTCATATACGTATACTTGTTTTCCTTTTCTTTCGCTTATTTTGGTTGACGTTGCTTGCCTTTTGTAGTGCGCTATACTAACAATAGCATTTGGCCATTAATTTTGTAAAAGTTACATGTTTTTAATTCGATGCTTTTGTTTGTGAACGATTTCTCTTTTTACATACATAAACATATGTAGGTATTTTGTACTGTGGTAAGCTAGTCGGATAGTTGATAGGGATTATGTTAAATATAGGTTTTGTTTTGCAATTAGAGCTCTACATATCAGAACGGGTCTAATCAAATTATTACTGGTAAAGGGTATTGCAAAACACAATTCAGAAATGGCGATGAAATGTGTATGAAATACCAAAAATTCTGAAGTGGTTGATATATTACATACACTAATGTGGTTTATGTATTGAGAATTCTGAAATTTCTATAATTTTATGTTATAGAATGGCTGGCAAGGAATAGTGCTTAATTAAATTCACGTTAAATTTTTCAAATACTAATCATTGAAGAACAATAAATGCACGTATACGAGGAAAGTTCCAAAACAAAGTATGATTCACAGAATTCCGTATTTGAAAACACGAAAAATATAAAAACAATGCGATAAATTCGTCGAGAGAAAAATAAAATAATTTATGCATGTTGGTATTCGGATAGCACACATTGAATGGTAGAAGGCTATTTGTGGGCGTGGGTTAAATGGGACAGAGCAAAAAAAAAATGCTAAGTAAATGCTTTTTAGGTTTACACTCGAAGATACTTTAAAGTGGAATAATATTAGAATTGCCATTTATGTAGTTAGTTTTATTTTCACAAAGACTTTTCCAATAAGAACTATTGATTGTTTTCAAATGAAACAAAGATGAATTTCATAGCTACATATATTTAATGCAATATTTAGAATTAATATTTTTGGTCAAATTGTACTGAAAAAATTTTATTTTCTCACGTAAGCCATAAAGAAATAGAAAAGCAAAATGCCAGACAAAAAAGTAAAAGCAAAGTGCATGAGATTTGTTTTTGTTTTTATGTACTACTATATGTATTTACATACATGGGTAATTCCCAGTAAAAATAAGCCGATATTGAATATGCTTGAACATTTGTTTAAACCTCGAATAATACTAAGTTGTATTAGGAGGGTAATATATTGAGCACTTCACCGCGCCCAATTTATAGTTTAAATACAATATATAACTTCTCCCGTAAGATTCTCGTTTATATAACCCATTAAATGTCTACATACATGTAGTATGTACATATATGATATTAAATAAAAAAATCTCCTTACAGTCGGCTGGGGCCGACCAAACTATACCCTGCATATGTAGATTTATATATAAAAAGTTTACTCGAATATCCAACTTTTCTTTTATTTCCACTTTTCGAGAAACAATTTTTGCATATACTACTAATTTACACCCGAAATATGGTTGACTTTGACGAAATAAAAGGATTTTAAGATAATTCCGAGGCTTAGTATGGGAGCTATATAAAAAGTGGGCGTGGCTTATCACTTTCTAGTAAATCCAATTAATTTTTCAATGTTAATCCACACCTTAAATTTGGTGTCCTACGTTGAATAGTTTCTAAGTTATGGTGGTTAACATTTTTGTTTAATTTCCTCAACTTTGTATGGGAGCCCCAATAAGAAGTGGGCGTGGTACGCTGATTTTTCGCCAGATTATTTCCGACTACGATATTAATTTAAGTGTCAATTATGGTTATTGTAGACATAAGATTGCCGAAGTTACAGCTGTTTCAATTTAAAATTTGTATGGGGGCTACGATAAACACTGGGCGTGGTGCGCCCATTTTCTGTGAGCCTAGTTGCTCGTACAATACTAATTCACACCTTAAATCTCGTTATTCTACGCTGAATAGTTTGCAAGTTATAACCGGTAACATTTTTTTTAATTTCCGCAACTTTGTATGGGAGACCCAAAAAGGAGTGGGCGTGGCACATTGATTTTCTGCCATATTATTTCTGACTGCCGTGTTAATCTAAGTGTCAATTATGGTTATTCTAGACAGAAGATTGTAGAAGTTACAGCAGTTTCAATTTAAAAGAAGTACAGACACTTTGTATGGGAGCTACGCTAGAAAGTAAGCGTGGCTCACCCACTTTTGGCGAGGTTATATAGTAGTATAATATAACTCTATGTGCAAAATATTGTTGTCCCAAGTGGTATATTATGTGAGTTATAGCAAGTTAAAGATTTTGAAAATTTCGAGGTTAGTCGCTTTGAATGCTTGGTGTGGGCGTGGTTATTGACCGATCATGCCCAATATCAATCCCCTCCGTACCCTTGGATCATAGATTACCTATGCCAAATTTCATCGAAATAGCTCAATATTTACTCAAGTTATCGTGCGAACCAGCCAGGTGACAGACAGACGGACGGACGGACGGACATCGTTAAATCGAAAATTTAATCGACGCTGATCACGAATATATATCCATGTCTATATCTCCGGAGATTCCTTCAAGTGGACACAAACATCTGACCGAAATGAATATACCATGCATATTGCATTATGCAGGGTATAAAAATGACGAATCCCACACTATATTCTATTAATACTTGAGATAGCAATATTATTTGTTGTTATCATTGATTATTTGTTGTTTTTGAATGCTACGTACTTACTATCTTGTTATCTACCTCGAAGATGTTGGTTAATTTTCTGCTATATATATTGTATAATATTAATGTATTGCATCGGTATAGGACCTACATACATTCATATCGTATGCGATATAAAATGCAGAAATTGTATATGTGTGTGTTAAGATTTTTTACACTCGGCATTCAAGGGTTTCTTTCTGTTTTACAAATGACGCTTTACTATGTCAATATCGGCATACAGCTCGTACAGCTCATGGTTGTACCTTATTCGGTACTCGCCACCAACGCAAATAGGTCCAAAGATCCTGCGTAGGACTTTTCTCTCGAAAACTCCAAGCATTCGCTCATCCGAGGTGGAAATTGTCCAGGCTTCAGCACCATATGTTAGGACAGTCATGATGAGAGACTTGTAGAGTGTAGTTTTCGTTCTTCGAGAGAGGGCTCGACTTCTCAATTGCTTACTCAGCCCAAAGTAACACCTGTTAGCAAGAGTTATCCTACGCATGATCTCCAAGCTGACGTCATTACTGCTGTTAATGCTGGTTCCAAGATAGACAAAGTCCCTTACTACTTCAAAAGCGTAGTTGTCAACAGTGACGTGCTGTCCAAGACGCCGGGACTCTTTGTTTGTTGACACTAGATACTTCGTCTTGCCCTCGTTCACCGTGAGACCCATCCGACGCGACTCTCTTTCCAACTCTGAGAATGCTGCACTGACTGCTCGCGTGTTCATGCCGATTATGTCAATATCGTTGACATACGCTAACAGCATGACACTTTTGTTGAAGATAGTGCCATTATGTCGTAGATCAGCAGCTCGTATTATTTTCTCCATAATAAGATTGAAGAAGTCGCAAGATAACGAATCTCCTTGTCTGAAACCCCGTTCGGTATTAAACGGTGCGGAGAGGTCCTTCCCAATTTTCACTGCACAACGGGAGTTATGCAGTGTCATTCTACAAAGTCGAATGAGCTTTGCAGGAATACCGAACTCGGTCATTGTTGCATAGAGGTAATCCCTTACCGGACTGTCGAAAGCGGCTTTATAATCAACAAATAGGTGGTGTGTGTCGATCTGTTTTTCTTGGGTCTTCTCCAGGATTTGGCGCAGTGTGAAAACTTGGTCGATGGTGGATTTACCAGGTCTGAAGCCACACTGATACGGTCCAATCAGGTTGCTGATCATAGGCTTCAACCTTTCATACAGTACGCTCGATAGAACCTTGTATGCGATGCTCAGGAGACTTATTCCACGGTAGTTGGCGCAAATTGTTGGGTCTCCTTTTTTATGTACAGGACAGAGAACACTGAGCCTCAATCATCAGGCATGCTTTCATCCGACCATATTCTGCTTATGAGCTGGTGCATGCGGGTAAGCAGCTCATCGCCTCCGGTCTTAAACAACTCGGCAGGCAGGCCATCAGCACCTGCAGCTTTGTTGTTCTTCAGCCTTAAAATGGCCGTTTCAACCTCGTCATAGTCGGGTGGTGGAACATCAACACCATCATCTGTAATTGGGGTTATCGGGCAATCTCCTCCACTGGCGGAATTGTTCGTAGCATCGCCATTCAGTAACGTGGAGAAGTGTTCTGGACATCTGGACATCTGTAACCAGATTCCCATTTCCATCACGACAAGAAGAGGCTCCGGGATTTAAACCTCCACTCAGGCGCTTGATCTTTTCGAAGAATTTTCGAGTCTCATTCTTGTCGGTACACATCTCTATCTCCTCACACTCGCGTCTTTCCAACGTCTCTCTGCACTCCTTTTCTCTCTGTACAGCTCCTTAACAGCTCGCGTTGCGCCTGCACGCAGGGTTTTTCTGTAGGCGGCGTCTTTCTCTGCGGTAGCGTCGCGACACTCCTGATCATACCACTCATTCCTCAGAGGCCGGTAGTAACCGATTACCTCCTCGGCAGCAGTAGTCATGGAGTGGGATATATGTGTCCACCGTGCGCATGTATCATCAAGTGGGGGAGTGTTCTGCATAAGCAGATCCGATAGTCGAGTGGAAAATGCATCTGCTGTCTCTGGTGATCGCAGCTTACTGACGTCGAGCTTTCTCTGTGTGGGACTTCTCTTGTTATTTGCGACACATAAGCGTGTGCGCACCTTAGCTGCAACAAGGTAGTGATCCGAGTCGATGTTGGCACCACGGATCGATTTCACGTCCATCACACTGGAAGCATGCCTTCCGTCAATCACCACATGATCAATTTGGTTTCTTGTACGTTGATCTGGAGACAGCCATGTCGCTTTGTGGATGTCGAGATGCTGGAATCTGGTACCACCAATTACCATGTTTCGTGCTGCGGCGAAGTCGATCAGCCTCATTCCGTTATCGGAGGTGTTCTGGTGGAGGCTGAATTTTCCGACAGTTGGTCCAAAGGTACCTTCCTTGCCCACCCTAGCATTAAAGTCGCCAAGCACGATTTTGATATCGTGGCGGGGGCAGCGGTCATAAGCTTCTTCGAGGCGCTGAAAGAAGCTCTCCTTGGTCACATTGTCCTTCTCATCCGTCGGAGCGTGGGCACATATAAGGCTGATGTTGAAGAATTTTGCCTTGATGCGGATTGTGGCCAGCCGTTCGTTCACAGGCGTGAACTGTGAGACAAGATGTCGTAGTCTCTTGTTGACCAAAAATCCACATCCTAATTCGTGCCTTTCAGCATGGCAACTGTAGTAGATGTCACAGGACGCTCTTTTGGAGCAGCCCTGTCCTGTCCATCGCATTTCCTGGTGAGCGGTGATGTCGGCTCTGTATTTTTCGAGGACATCAACCAGCTGGATAGAGGCACCCTCCCTATAAAGGGACCGGACATTCCAGGTGCATATCCGTAAGTCATTGTCCTTTTTTCGTTTACGAGGGTCATCAACAAAAGCGGTAGTCCTTATCCGAGGCATATTTGTTTTTTTCATTGGGGGGTTTTTTATGTGGCGGGACCCAAACCCAAAGCACAACCTCTAACCGAGGAGATTTTCGCCACTCACTTCAGCCGCCTCCCGGCGGGTGCCAGGAAGACGTTGCCCGGTGGTCGCCACATGGAGGGCCCCCATTAATAATAATGAAAGCGCCATCACATAGTAAGCAGAGCAAGCTATATGACTACCCCTCATTAACAAATAAAGGTATCATCACATAGCACTCAGATCAAACTACATGACAGCCAGTGAGTTGACTTGCGATGAGTTCAACAAGAATTGCGCTAGCCCCACCCGGTTGAGGCAGTTAGACACGTTACCTTGCGAAAACACCACCAGACCACCACTGAGGGGAAGGACGGCGAATTTTTCTGCAATGTGGGTGTCGTTCTCCGATTTCGGCCTTGAGTTTGTCAACTAATAAGGATGCGTTTTTTCTTTTTGAAGATAATCGATTGATATAACTCCATGATTATCCAAAAAAAAACACTACTCGCCATCACTATCTCAGCCGGTTCTTACTTTATAGTTTACTATTCTCCCTGTATTTTTATTGCTGGGATTATAATGCTGTAAATAAATTTTGCCTACAATAAATAATCAGTGCCATAACTTTAATTTATTGCGCCTAAACTGCGCCAAACTCCTCGCTCACGAAATTGCTTAAATTTTGGTGAGTGTCTTTCGAAACACCTTGTGCCTGTTAAAACACATTTCCTAGCCGAATGCTGCCATCTTTATGTTGAGGTCGGAAACTTTTCAGGTCACTATTAACTAGATGACCTAGTCCTCATAAGCAACCTTTTCAATTACCTTAAGAGTTTCTCTCATATAAATTCACTGCCATAATTTTTTTAATAGTATTAAATACGTCAAGTGCAGAGTGTACACAAGTCGGTCTATACCGAGTGCTTCACTCTTTTTTTTTCTTACTTTATACAGCGTGCGTAAACTGATGTGTCATTGTAACGCTTGCTGCACTGTTTATGATGATGATGATGATGATGATGATGATAGGGTTATATTAATGCTGAGGTTGATGTGTATGCAGCAAAGAATGGTGCAGGCAGTTAATTAAAATAGGCATTCACTGAAAAAGAATTGATGAGGGTATTGGAAACCACAAAATGAAGATGACGTGTGTGTGGCTTGTGTTTATAGTGTTATGCTATGCGGTCATTAACAATTACACAATTTGAATTTTGTGAACTGTTTTGCAAAAAAAACAAAAAAAAAAAAGAAAGAAAACACAAGAAATTGAAAATTAATCTAATTTATGTGATGCATACAATTTGTTGTATGCAATTAATGAATATATGCTTACTCACAGTCGAAAATAACATTTACATATTTTTATTTTATTGTTTTTTTTTTCATTCTTATTTTCATTGAAATATTTATAAAAATAAACATGAGGTTCTATGATAAGCGGGTTGCGCTGAGGTGCTATCCATCGTAAAACTATTTTCAAATGGAATAAAATGAAAAAATAAATGCATCCATATTTTACTCTCGTTCTCTCTTTTTTGCCTCTCTTATACACACACACATACGCACACACACACACACATTCTTTCCCATACAATATTTTTCGCACTTTGTTTCCAAACGGAAAATATATGGGTACATATATTGCTATACCATTTCCCCACGTGTTAGAAAGACCCCAATCCACAAAATGCAAAAATAAATGTGTGTGTATGGGTGTGTGCGTGTGGGGAGAGAGAAAGAAACAAACAACAAATTATAAAGATTTGTGATAAAAAATTCGAAATGAAGCAACTCACTTTGGCAAGAACTGCGAACGCGTTCGGTTCGCTCAAAAGAAACGGGCAACTTTAGCTGGCGGTATGTACGATACGCGGCAGTACTTAGCTGTTGCATTGTTGAATGTTGAACAACGTGCGTGCGTGCGTGCGTGCGTATGAGATTATAAAGTTATTCAAATGTAAACGACTATTATTAACACCTAACATCATCATTACCATCATCGGCATCGCACATTGTTGTTGTTTCCGTCATAAACAACAATAGTCTATAATATATTGTACATATAATGAGTATTACTTTTCTTTTTTTTTATTAAATAGACAGTGAAAAGAAAAATAATTAAAATTGTGTTGCCGCCTCTTTCATAATACATCATAGTGTACAGTGTCTCAGCACATTTTGGGGAATATTGTTTTGAAATTTTTATTTTTATATTATTGGTATGTCGTGAAATTGAATACCTCTGATCTGTTTCTGACCAAATAAATGCTTGTTGAATTTTGAGTCCTAATTCCACTTGGTATTTTTTTTTTTTAAGGAAATCTAATTTAAATATTTCGTAATATATGAACATAGTATATTGCGAGCATGTGTGAGTATGCATGAGGATGTATTTGTATGTATACATATCAATACACTGTGTTTGTATGTGAGTGCTTTTTTGTTTGTTTATAAATAGAATGAGAATTTGTGCTCCCGATTAAAATATACGTACAAAAGTACATATATGTGGTCACCTTCGAGGCGATGATGGTGAAAATTTATCTAAAAAGAAACGGAAAAATTGTTACCAAATTGAATTAAATGTAAAAATGCAAATATTATGTTATGTGTGTTTCTTCATTTGGATCAAAATGTGTAATAATTTGAATTAGCATGTTATTAATGGTCTCTCTTTAGTGCGCCGAGTTGAAAGGAAGTACAGGACAAAAATAATAATAATACAGCAAAGTGCAAACAGTACCGTAGCGAACCTATTGAACGGAGAGGAAGAGAAGCAGTGAGGAGAACTTGAACAAAAACATATACATATATCGTCGTTACCGCTGTTGTTGTCGTTGCCGCTATTAGTGCTATGAAACGCACACAAAATTGAGAGTGAGTTGTCTAAAATTGACTTAGCCTACAATGTTGCTGATTAAATTTGTTGCCTGGCTATCTTAATGTACTCACACACCAACCGATCGCCCACCAGCTCTTTGCCTTTAACTCGCTAATATTCCATTTAGTATTTTAATTTTCGAACGAAAAAAAAAAACAGCTCTTCATCATGGCATTATTTTTAGGTTGTCACTCATTTTTTTTCTGATGTCGCTTATATATTTGTATGATATGAAAGTGGAGAAGTAAGTTAATGAAACGTAATAAATCCATATCTTCATATTGGTTGCAAAGCGCGAATGTATTTTTTAACATCATGTCAAGGGACAGTTTTAGCTTTGAAATAGTATTTAGTCATATTTTACATAATCTCTCAAACTATTGTATTATTTATGAATGGATCCTTCTGCCTCGGATTTGAAATTTGCAATTATCATATTTTTTTTTTTATTAAAATTGATATAAATATTAAAATTTGAATAAAAACTTTTCGACAATATTGCCAACAACGCCCCAGTCGATTAACTGCTCGATAAAAAAATTGCAAACTTTTTTTTCAATTGGCTCCCACCGTTCTCAGTGTGCATCTACAGGAATTAAGTTTCAATTAACACTTGTTCTAAGCATCCACCTCTGGGAACCAATTTTTTGTGTAAAAATGTCAATTATTGCAGGAGAGTCTCCAAGGAGAACTAATGTGGGTCAATCCTATGTCCTAAACATAATTGTTGTGAAATTCATGTGGGTCAGTCATGTATTTTAATTCGGTTTGTTATTGTGAAAACGTTAAATTTCGGAATTTTCGCATAATTGCTACTAATTTTGGAATTAAAAAAAGAATTTATTGACACTTATAGTCCCCTAAGGACTCTTTAGCCGATCTTCTCTTCCTGTACTGTTGTGCGTGTTAAATTTTAGACACTATTAGAAGGGGCTTACTTATATTAGCCGGTCCCTAACGTCCGATGCTTTGTGACAGTAATTTTTCTGAGCTTTGTCACAGAGTTTTTTAGAATCTTTTTCATGGCAAATTTCTACTTTCGGAAGAATTGACAATTGGTTGCCGACAGGTGGGTACTGTTGAAAGAAAAATCTTTCGATATTAAGATTATGCTTCAGTCGAGGATTGAACGCCACATCCGATTTTTCACAATTTTTTAGCCTATTTAAATGATCATTTTGGTTCAGAAAATATAATTTTTTTTCCTAATTTAAATCATGGTTTGAATTTGTCGAAAACCCAATAGAAATATTTTTAATGCAATTCTCGAGTTTCGTAACGTCAAATATATATATATGTCGAAAACTCAAGTTTACGATTGGTATAAATCGTTCAAAGAGGGGCGAGAAGAAATCGCAACGCACACAAAAGGTTGACTTGTTCCTAATGACGCCGTAACCAAACTAAATGACACATAAATAAAAATTAACAGAATAGTGGCAGACAGTCTTCACAATCATACAAATACAAAACCGAAAATAACGGGACTTTTTCACATTTTCTTCTATACACTCTAATCTATAAAAAATGTCAACACGTGTTGAACTTGCCAGATTGAACATTACGAAAAAAAAGGATTTAATGTTTCGAGGTGCAGCACTACTATTTTATTGCACACAGCTGTATATATATATATATATATATATATATATATATACATATATACACACATATATATATAGTTCTGTATTTGATTTTTATTTTTATTTTTTCGAAATATAACTTTTTTATTGACTCGTTTCTTTCGCTTAGTTTTATTATTTTATTTATTTTTTGACAAAGCAATTTACATAATTATTCTTAATCAATTGTCGCAGTTTTTAGTCACTTTAGTTCTGAGTGGTTATTTTAGTTACTTTTAACGTTGCATTATTTAAGTAATGTATTAATTTGTAACTTTTTGGTTCACTTTTTATCTCGTTTGACAGAAAACATAATTTTAACGTTTCAGTCGATTTGTTTCACTATTCACAGTGTTTTATCGTTTTATAAAATTATAGAACAAAATTTTAATTTTTTTGCTCGCACGTGGTGTTTAATTCTTTATTGGTTTAATTCTTTATTGGCCAGTTTAATTCTTTATTGGTTCATGTATAAAGCCGAACTCAACTACTAAGCTTACTTTAAACCTCTTTATAGTTTATTTAGGGAAAATAGTGGGTCGGATAAAAGTGGGAATGATTGATGCGAAAGGAGAGAGATAAGGAGAAGTAAAGGTTGAGTGTTGGGAAACGGTAGAAATATGGTGTGTAGAAGTGGGGAATATCTAAATACATAACTATATATACATATATATATATATATATATATATATATATATATATATATATATATATATATATATGTATATATATACATATATATATAGATATATATGTATATATATACATATATATATATACATATATATACTATATATATATATACATATATATATATATGTATATATACATATATATACACATATATATGTATATATACATATATATACACATATATATATACATATATATATATACATATACATATATATACATATATATATACATACAGTATTGTGCAAAACTTAAGCAACTAGCATAGAGCTCTCATTGATTTCAAATTTACTAAAAATTAAAAGCGCTTAGATTGAATGATTTAATATTTATTTGTTCCTTCATTAAATACATAAAAAACAACAACAACAAAAGTTCGGTATTCTTACGAAATTAACTGTAAACAACAAAAAACAAATTATACTCATATTTCATCTGTGCAAAACTTAAGCAACTTTTAATATTTTGTGTAGTAAACCTTATTTTTAATTACTGCAGCACACCTTTTGGGCATAGAAGCTACTAATTTCGTTAAATATGATTTATTTATATTTTCCCATTCAGTTTTGAGGCCTAAAAATAGTTCGTCTTTATTTTTAAAGCGCTTTGAGCGCAAGCCTCGTTTTAAAATTGAAAACAAATTTTCAATAGGATTCAAGTCGGGCGATTGTGCCGGCCAATCAGCACTTGAATCTTATTTGACTGTAGCCAATCCTTCACAAACTTCGATGTGTGTTTCGGATCATTGTCGTGCTGAAACACCCATCGAAGTGGCATATTCCATTCCGCAAAAGGCAACATTGCAGTTTCTAAGATTTCCTTATACATAAATCTGTCCATTTTGTGGTCAATCCTATGCAACGGACCAAGTCCACTCCCCGAAAAACACGCCCACACCATGACGTTCCCTCCTCCATGCTTTACAGTCTTTTTACAGTATCGCGGATTGAGGCCTTCACCTTTCACATGTCGAACTCTTATTATTCCGTCTGAATTAAATAAATTTATTTTAACTTCATCACTGAACAGTACGCCAAACCACTTTTTTATGGACCAGCCCACGTACTTCTTAGCAAATTCAAGTCTGGAAAAAAAATATATGTTGTTGTTTTTGTTTTGAAGGCATTAAACCAAACATACCTTTTTTTTACATGTTTTGGTGTAAGCATTGGTTTCTTTACCGCTTTGTAGCTTTTTAAACCAACTTTAATCAAATGCCTTCTTACTGTGCTTGAATCGACATTTAAATTAAGAGTATTTACTATATCTTTTGAAGACATGAACGGATTTTTTTTAATCAATTTTTTAATTTGAATAGCTTCCCTATAAGAAATTTTTTGGGGTCTTCCTCCTGAATTTCGATCTGTAACGCTACCAGTTTTTTCAAATAATCGTATCCATCTTGATATCATAGATTTGTTGATATTTAATGATTTTGCAATGTCATTCTGTGGTTTTCCTTCCTTAAATAACGATATAACCTTCATCTTAAATTGATGACTATAACGGACACGTTGCATTTTGGATTTCAATATGTTTGAAAGAACTGTGCGCTAAGAAAGACTTTTTTGTACTGAGTTAGATCAATTTTAATGCACAAAGCAGAAAAAACTCCGAAAAAGATCCGTTATTTTCTGAACAAAGAAATATCGAACACCTTTGCACTCCGAGTTGCTTAAGTTTTGCACAGATGAAATATGAGTATAATTTGTTTTTTGTTGTTTACAGTTAATTTCGTAAGAATACCGAACTTTTGTTGTTGTTGTTTTTTATGTATTTAATGAAGGAACAAATAAATATTAAAACATTCAATCTAAGCGCTTTTATTTTTTAGTAAATTTGAAATCAATGAGAGCACTATGCCAGTTGCTTAAGTTTTGCACAATACTGTATATATATATATATATATATATATATATATATATATATATATATATATATATATATATACATATATACATATATATACATATATGTATATATATATATATATATATATATATATATATACATATATATATATATATATATATATATATATATATATATATATATATATATATATATATATATATATTTTTATTTTGGGTTTGTTTTGGTTCGGTTATAAATTTATACTATTTTGGTGTAAAAATGCACTTTTAACTTTGGATTTGTCAACTTTGACACCAAATTGTGTTTTTATGTTTAATTTTTCATACAACGTTCATAAGTCCAGAGCATACAAAAATTGCAAAACAAAAACGAAATTACAATAAATGGATTTAGCTCTATTTGTTCAGTTACTGCTCAAACGCTTGTGCATATACATAATAAATTTACACATATGCAATGAGAGCAACATAATAGAAGAATTGTATGTAGAATTGGTACATATTTGTTTTTGAATAGTTTCCATGAATGGTCAGTGGGAAAATAGAAGTGGTGTTGATTTGTATATATATTATTATTATCTATATTGTTATTATTTGCTTTTTTTTATTGTAATACAATATTATTATGTTTTTATTTAAAAATATTCAAATAGTTGAATAAAGAGTACTTTCATTTGTTGTATTTTTAAAGTTTCAACAAAAAGCAATTCATACATACAAAGTCCATATTCATGATAAACACATGCGTAGAGAAAATATTTAATTATATAAATATTTATATGTACACATGCATGCAATTATGTGGGTGGAATTTGTAGCAGGCATTTGTGATATTTAGACCAAAATAATTCAAATGGCGCATATTCACTGTAAAAAAAAATGCCACTTAAAAAGTATGTCATATTTTTTGACAAATTTTTCATACAAAGATCTGTCAAAAATGTCGCAATTAGTTATTATTTTTTCAATTTTGCAAAATGCGCTAATAATAATAATATTAATATTAATAGCGTATAATTTAAAATTAAGAACAACAATAATATTTTTGTTGATTTATTTTTCACTGCATTTCCACACGGTCTGCACCTTTTGATCAACAATTAAAAGAAAAGCTAGACCACTATATCTAACTAGTGTTGCAGTCTAACTAGATTTACTTAATATTCATTTCATATGATTGTTTTCCAAGACACACATACCCACAAGTTTAGACCTACAATATTTTTATATTTTATATTTTTACCATGACTCATACGAAAGAGAAAAACAAACGAAACTTTTAAAACAAAAAGTTCAGTGACAGTTTTATGCTTTCTATTCGAAGAACTCTTCCTGCTAATATCATGGATATTTCTTATGTATATTGTACTTGTATTCAAACCTATTTGCAGGCCTAAAGATACATTATCGACTTTATTCTTGGCAGCATAATAAAATACATTGGCGAGTATTCATAGCCAAGATTAAGTTCCAACTTAAAATAATATCGATTTTTTTGGACGGATTTCTTATACAAAAATCTATCTGTTTGTCCAAAAAGTTTATAGTAAATTTAAGTTGGAACTTAATTTTGACTATGAATACGCGCCATTGACTTGTAATTATAGTCAAAGTTAATATCTTAAAGTTAGAATCGGATTTTGGACAGATTTGTTTAAGGGAAGATAACTGCAGGCCATCGTTTACATCAGGGAACTGTTAATATTTGTTGTAAGTGACAGTATAAAGTTAGCAATTTATATTTTAAAAATAATAACTTGCAATTATCCGCCTCTCGCCGTTTTACTTGTGATCATTTTATTGTTAAAATATTCGATCAGTTTCCACACAATTGCGACTCTATTTCACCGTCGACACGACGAATGCTGTATTTCAGCTTTTAAATTATTTGTAGATTGACCTATACATCTTTCCTTTAAGAAAGATCAAATGACCTTAAGTCCCACGCCATCCTGTTGAATCCACATTTCGTCTATATTAATCTCGAATATCTTCTCCGGACATACTAACACCCCATCACCAACTCTTAAAGGGGCTCCCATACAAAAGGAAGACATAAACACTTGAAACTTAACAAATAACCACATAGATGTTCAGGAATCACCTCTAAAGTGATTAAATGTATGACCGATCTCATTTATTTTTCCTCATCAACATTTCCGCCAAACATACGAACTTTATTTTCACCCTTTAAGGGTTCTCCCATACAAAATTAACGCTAAAAAGAAAGAACGTGAAATTCAACACATAAACACATAGCTGCTCAAGAATCGCCCTTAGAGTGGTGAAATGTATGATTCGACTCGCATTTATAATCCATGCTCAAAAATTTCTCTGTATTCTCTGCCATAAATATGAATGAAGAAATACGTGATGAAAATCATTTAGCTGCCCAGGAATCGTCTAGAGTGGTGAAAAGTAGGTTTGACATCCATTTAATTGTTGAAATTAAAATTGATATTTCTATAATGGTGGCAAGAACTAAAAATTAGGTGTGAAATAATACAAATTTTATGGTTTTCGCTGAGTTATGTAGGCAAAATATTGCTGTATAGAATTTGTCCCATAATACTGTCACCTTAGTTCTACTACAAGTAAATTGTGTATTGAATGTGCATACACATATGCCAGTGTAGTATTACTTTAAAACGTGAGTGTCATTGTTGTCGAGGACTTGCAACAAGTGGGTTGTATTATGTTAGAGTTTTAATCAATTTCTTCTTAATGTACAAATTCTAATTAAACTTTTAGCTTTGGAATAGTTGTGAAAGCAAAAAATATGAATTGAAAATTGTAAATAAAGAAAACCAAAAGTAATTTAAATATTCTAATTTGAATAGTTCTGCAGCATATGTGACCGGGCGTCGACATTTCCAATTCTATCTGGTATCATCACAACATTTGCACACAATTCCATTCCCATTAGTTGGTTCATTCCATATATGGATTTTTAAAGAAATAATTTGAACATTCGTATTTTTTATTTTATTTTTGAAACAATGAAATTTCCATCGACAATGGAATATTTTCGTTTCTCTTGTTGTTTGGTGTTGATGTATTCATTTTAAGACACAGAGATAGAGAGAAAAAGAAATACGCAATAAATGCTGACGCAATTGGTAAAATTACTTAAAAGAAAATGATCGTATGTCATAATCACATTAGCACACTCATAAGCACCAGTAGCAACGCCAGTAACAATATGAACAGCTGCTTAAGGAAATGTTCAAGTCAAAAACAATTTGTTGTAAATAAATGAGAAAAGAAGAAAAAGAAAAACATGATACACAGCAGCAAATAAAATGATGCGACAGAATGCATTTTTTGAATACTGCTTATGCTATTACTGACACTGATGATGATGATGATGTTGATGATGGTAATGACGACGACAAAAATTAAAATTATATATTATATTCAAATTAACTGTTTACAAAGTTAATTTCAATTGATATAATAAATTTAAAATGCCAAATAATATTATTCATGACATTGGCACCACCAAGTCAGCGTAGCCGGCCAAAGAGATACTTGGACATAAGCACGTATATACAATATATTCATATATATACACGTATAAACGAAAGCCTGCAAGCAATTTAAATAAAAATACATATTTTCTTTGTCAGATTTTGCTGTTGCTACTTTTTGGACTATTTTTTTTTTCATAAATTGAAAATAGTAAAAGAAAAATCCTCATAAATATGTTGCACGCGGTACACAAAAATGTCAGAATCATATAATATAATAATAAAAACTATAGCTTACAGTAGTAAGCAGACCGAAAATGCGATAATATGATGTAATATCGATATGGTTTCTTGGAAGAGAGCAGGACACTTGGACCATCTTGCAAAAAGACTAGAAACATGTTGTGCAAAAAATACATACCCTGTACTAGATGTATTTAAAGAAAAAAAAAATACATATAGTAAGTAAAATTCTTGCAGTAAAATAGAATTGTAAGACTTTTTAGTCTTATGGCGGCACCACTAAATGATATAATACACATTCACATTTATATGTACATATATGTATATGAATGTATATACATAATAGAGCATGTCGTCTTTTTGGCATTATTTCTACTCGTAGCTATGTAGAATAGTTTGCTCGTGCATTTAATTTGATAGGCATTTTCCACAAGTTGCACTTTCAATAAAATTTGCGACTTATTTGGCTTTTGGCCAACAGGAGGACGTACATAGATGAGTACTTGCTACAATTTGCTAATGTATGCACATTAGAGATGTTCAAAAAAATATTTAAAAATATTTAGATTTTTTAGAATATACGTTTTCGAAGGCGTGTGAATTCTTGTTTCAAGCACTTTTCATCAATATAAGATTTGTAAAAAAATTGTATTAAAAACCCGTTTTCTATCATATTTTTGTTTCTCATTTTATGATGAAATCTGAGCGTTGTTCAGAATATAATATTTTGGTATTTTTTCTTGTTTCTATAGAAACAAGAAAAAATAGGTCCGTCTTGAAAAACCACTACAACTAAAATTTTTTTTTGTTATGTCGTCGCCAAAGAAATGATCACTTACCAATTTACTGGTTATATACATATGTATAGTACATGGAGTATGGAGTAATATATGCATACGCTGACGACATTGCAAATGCAAGTAAAAATAAAAACGCGCGATTAACCACTTTCTCTGAGATTGAAACGGCAGCAGCAAAAATAGGACTAAAAATCAATGAAGAAATGACAAAATATATGCTTATGTCCAGAGCGAAAAACAAACAAACATTAAAAACAATTAAGCTTCGAAAATATGAATTTGAAATAATTAACACATTTACATATCTTGGCTTCAAACTAACAGCAGATAACGCCATAAGTGCCACAATCGAAGAAAGAATCCAAGCAGCTAATAGGTCATTTGCATCACTCATAAGACTCTTCAAATCGAAACTTCTTAACGGAACCTGCAAACTGGCACTGTATAAGACAGTGGTACGACCAGTCTTGTGCTATGGAGCTAATACTTGGACTGTGAGTGAGAAAAACAAAACAAAACTGATGACTTTTGAAAGAAAAATTCTCCGAAAAATTTCGTCGCAATTAAAATTGGACCTGACGAATAGCGAATAAGGTGGAACGACGAACTTGATCAGCTAATTCAAGGCGAAAACGTGATGCGATTTATGAAAGCACAACGCATGAGATGGTTAGGCCATGTAACAAGAATGGACGATTCAAGATCTCAAAGAAAAATACTAGATGCGAAGTCATTCACCAACAAAGCAAGAGGAAGACCAATATCAAGATGGATGGACGAAGTAAATGAAGACCTAAAGAAACTCCAAGTGGAAAACTGGAAAGAGACATCAAAAGACCGAGTAACATGGAGGCGTATTGTTCAGCAGGCCAAGGCTCACAATGAGCTGTAGCGCCAAATGATGATGATGATGATGATAGTACTTGGATTGATAAGTCGTAGACCTAAGAAAGAAAATGCAAAATTTATTTTAATTCTTTTCAATTTTCTGAACGTCAGCAGAATAACAGGATTTCGGAAGATGTGCATAATAGCAAACTTATTGGCGGGATGTTATTGTTTGTCTCTACTTCAATATAGTCGATTAATGATATTTCTTGTGTCTCCTTGTTCGTTTTGGCCAACTTTAACCAGGTCCAACCCATTGTTGGATAATGAATCGAAGCATAATTTTCATTCGTTGACGTTGAAAGATCTTCAAACATCGCTCAAAATTATGAAGTCTTTGTTGTTTTTGATCAGCCATTTTTTTATTAGCTTTTTCATTTGAAGAAGTTCATGTAGAACATACCTTAATCGTTCAGTTGATATGTCTAGACTATCAGCCATTTTACTCACTCCAAATTTACAATAGGTTAAAACCATTTTATGGATTTCTTTAATGTATTCTGGTGTTATTATTTCTTTTGGTGTACGACCGCGTTTAAGCTCAGCAAATCAATATTATATCATTGTATCCGATGGAGTATATTCACCGTAATCTATTATTATTCCCTTCAGAATGCAAAAAATATTCGAATTTAGTTTAGTAAGTTTGCAATAAAAGCGCCACAAGTAAACAGCTAACCCATCAGTATTTAAGGGGGACTTACATCTTGTCACTTTCAAAAAATCAATTTTTTTACATTTTTCTGATCTAAAGGGTCTTATAAATTAGTCTGTAAAAGGATTCGTCTCTATTTCGAGAGCATAGCTCAAAAAAAAAAATAGAAAGTCACGTCAGAATCGCTCGCTCCTGGATCTGTTCTGAAACTTTGAACGCGGTTTTCCGAAACTTTAATTTTTCGAACTGGTGTACACGATTAGGAGAGAACAAATCAACGTATCGGATTATTATTTTTTAAATTTTTTTTCAGAAAACACTTAGCAAGGTCCCGATCGTTCATTTTTAAGAAATTTCGATTTACTGCATTTTGACAGTTTTACATAAGACAAAAAACATAGTACGAAAATGAATTTTGTGAAAAAATACCCTCCATTTTGTGAATAATTGAAATTTTGAAAAAGTGAACGATCGGGACTTCATTAATGTAACAATAATTGAGAGTCTTCTTGGATTTTTGATTTCAGATAACTAGGGTCGATCTAATCATGTACACCGTTTGACCTTCCACTTTTGAGGCGCGCGAGTTATATCTTTCCTTCGGGAAAAATAAAAGGAATTTTTCAAACCAAAATTTTAATCTTTATTGTTTGAAGGTGGTCTTAAGACTAAATTTTTACAATTTCATGTTCATTAATATAAACCCAAATGTAGTGAAAGCAATTCAATCGTATTCGCTGTTTTTCTTTATTCTTTTCTTTATTTACCGACGTCGACATAATTTTACTTGATATTGTTGCTACGCCACTTAAAGTGAAGCGATCATGTAATCGCTAAATGTTAAGTGACTGCAGCTATGCTAAGCCATGATACTACGCTGGTTATACGACACTTTTCATGAGTGTCGTTGTCGCAACGTTTGCCCATGTCATTGGCACTTGTTCTTTTTAGTGCAGCGATGGTTATATGACACTTTTCATAAGTGTCGGTGACTTTAATTCTTGCATAATATTTTTGGGTGTCATTGGCATTTGTTTAAATGCAACGACTGTTTATACGATTTAATTATTATTTATGTACTTGCGAATGATATTGTCGATGTCAGTAATATTGGTGAGGGTTGGTTGAGTATGTGGCAGCACATACGTAACTCGCGCTGTTAATGTCATCTCAAGGTCTTGTATTGTGCGGTATTTTATTGTTCTACTAATAAATAAAGAAAAAATTAAAATGATAATCTTTTCTAGTTTCTTTACAATAAATTGTCAAAAACTAGCTCCAAAATTGGCTTACAAGGTGTAAGTCCCCCTTAATTTACTTCAATCGTCGAGTTGAAGCACTTACTATCCAACACAAAATGAATTATTGAAATCGGAACACCTATGGCGGACAAAAAATTCGAAATAATACAAACCGAATGGAGTTCTTAATTCCAAGTCGGCAAAAAATAAAAGAGCAGGCTTCTTATGTTTAGCATGTAAAATGTACTATTTCAAATTTGTTCTCAAGCATTTCTAAAAAAATCTTATTTTAGCAATTTGGAATCGGCTAATATAAATAGACTCCTTCCAATATTGTCGAAATTTAACACAGACTAGAAGTGAAGTTTTGTCAACTGGTTTTTAGGAGCCAACTACTCCATACTTATATAGTTTATGTGTTCCTCCATAGTGATAATTAGCATTAGCATAATTGTATGAAGGTTCTCGTATTTTTGTAGACTATCCAAAGTGTTAGACATTAAGACTATTATTTTCTATAAATGTTATTGCTTCGAAGTAACTGTAAAAACAAGGACAATCAGAATGTACGTACTTTCACAAATGTATTAGCAACTTGTCTAGTGTGTAGCTTTACCTTGCGCACTCTTATAAAATGGATGAAAAATAACCTTTACATCGATTGTATTGTACTGTGTGTATGCGAGAGAGGGAGAGAGAGAGAAAGAATGAGTCGTTATGACCATTGCTGTTTTTTGTTGTTGTTTTGTTTTGCCTTGAGTGTTTTTAGTTGTTGGCAGCAAATACAAGGTATAGCCACACATTAAAACGTAGGACGGAGGAGTTATATGACTATGTATTTAATTGTCTTGACGTAATCATTATCGTCATCATCATCGTCATTGTCTTACTATTCACTAAGGCGGCTGTTATATTGAGAATCATATAATTGCCAATCACGACAATATCACGCTTTTTTTTTGTGACCAAATGCTGATCAATAAAGTAAAGGGTTATCCATTTCGCGGTTTCAAAAGTATAGGGCTAGAAATCGACATCTGTCAAACTGAGTTGTTAAAACAATTTCTTTCTTTTTCAGTTCAAAGTCTGACATTTTCGAAAATGGATCGCTTAACTATCGCACAACGCATTAAAATTGTAAAAACCTACTACAAAAATGGTGATTCTGCCACAGCCACATATCGTGCTTTAAGAGGAGATTATGGTTTATATAATCGTCCAACTACGCAAGCAATTGGTAAAATTGTGAAGAAATATGAAGAGACTGGATCGGTTACAGATATTGTAAGGCCTGTGCATCATCGTTTCGCTCGTACCACCGAAAATATCGCTGCTGTAAGTGAAAGTGTTGCCGAAGACCCGAATGTGTCGATTCCTCGTTGTTCTCAGGAATTAGGACTGTCTTACGGCACATTATGGCATATTTTGCATTTGGATCTACACCTACATCCATATAAAATCCAGCTCACACAACAACTGAAGCCAGCTGACCACAACGTCGTAGATACGTCGAATGGGTGCTTGAACAACAGGCGGTGGACGGCGATTTTTCGAACAAAATTTTCTTCAGCGACGAAGCACATTTCTCACTCGGTGGGTATGTTAACAAACAAAATTGTTGTATTTGGGGTTCTGAGAATCCTCAAGTAATTGAAGAGAGGCCACTACATCCACAAAAAATCACTGCTTGGTGCGCTCTTTGGTCCGGAGGTGTGATTGGACCTTACTTCTTCGAAAACGACGATGGAACGACTGTCACCGTCAATTCGGAGCGTTATGGTCATATGATAACCGACTTTTTTTTGCCTGCTATAGAAGAATACGACTTAGAGAATATGTGGTTTCAACAAGACGGTGTCACATGCCACACAACTCGAGCGAATATGGCTTTATTGCAAGAGAAATTTTCTGGCCGCTTAATTTCTCGTCGTGGTGATATCAAGTGGCCACCAAGATCATGCGATTTGACACCGCTTGACTTTTTTTTGTGGGGCTACACGAAAGACCGTGTTTATGCAGATAAACCTTTAACTCTTGAGCACCTAAAAACCAACATTCGCCACGTTATGGCCCAATATGTGTCAAAAAGTGGTCGAAAATTACCTCAAAAGAATCGATGCTTGCAACAATTCGCGTGGTGGTCATTTAAATGATGTAGTATTTCACACATAATGTCAACGTTCAAACTTTATAATAAAAAAGAAATATGATAAAAAATATTTTATATGTGTTTTATTTACATTTACTTTTGAAACCGCAAAATGGATAACCCTTTATATTATGTTCAAGGGTTTTCGATCTCCAATCACAGAGACGATTTTTCCACCTTTCATTACTTTTTAGTGCTTCTTTTCATTTGACAATTTTTCGACGTCATTTGTGCATTTGGATTTGGAAAATAGTGATGTGTTTGAAAATTCTTGAACTTTGTAATAATATGCATATAAATTGTTATTTTTGGCTAGAAAAACATAGACTAGTAATAAGAAAGTAATGACGTTTTGTTATTAATTTGCAAAAAATAAAACGCTCGCGTAAAAACAGATCATGTGCGGTCAAGTTCTGGCATTTGGGTAGATTAAATCAAGGATCAATTGCTTTTATTTGGAATGAACTTCGGCTACTAGATAAACAAGACTATACATATTTGGTTTGCATAGGCTTGTTTGGTTTGTTTAAAATACTATAACATATAATTATATTTTCAATACGATTTTACGGAATATTACACCACTGCTTCGAAATAGGAAACATAATTGACAAAAGTGTGCGAATTCGTTTCCAAATTTTACATTTACTAAATGGAGAAACAAACAAAACACCAGAATTTTCAAAAATTTTGTGTTTAAAAAAAATTTTATGGCTTCTCTTTTTCCTTTTTCTTAATGTTTTAAATATTTATTTTGTACTGTTTCAAAACGAAAAATTACGCTGTTTTGTGGTAATACAGTTTTAATTTTTTCAGCTTTTATTTAGGTATGAAAAGGTTGCTTGAAAATTTCATAAATTCACTATTCACTATTCAATGCCATATTCCAATAATTTAGGAAAAGTCACAATATAGACAACAATTCAGGCGCACTCTCACAAACTCTAAAACGTCCTTATAAAAAAGTGTAAATTAAATGTAAGTTGTTTTTGTTTTAAGTTTTAAAACCTAAAGACTAAAACGTCTTTATAAAAAATAACACATTTAATTTAGAAAAGATGACAAAATATATAAAATGTGATGAATAAAAAAATAATTAAGTTACCTATCAACCATATTCTATACTTCTTTCCTCTAACAGTATCAAATTTTGCTCCTAAATGGCATAAATTGTCAACAAATGCTCAACGCAACCCTTGCGGTGATCTCGTGATTTGGTGTCGATAGCCAAATCTCCTGTGATCTTTTCGGTCAGTTCTCATGGTGCAACTAGCCACGAACGTACCGCCCGTACGATAGGTTAGGTTATGCGGCCAAATAATTGGCCCATTGTATCACCATGCATCGTTGATGCTTACCATCCTATCTCCTCTGTTAAGCGGAACCATTGGGATTTCCTAATGAATAGAGCAATGACCCTGACATCCATGGGTGCAAACTCAGTGGTATCTGTAAAAAAGGCACTCCCTAGTAGAGTGTGCCTTCTGCGTGCCAAGGCGGGGCATCTACAGAGGAAGTGGTGAACACTTTCCTCCTCTTCCTCGTCTTGGCAACTGCGACAAAAATCGTTGGCCGGTAAGCCGAGCCTTGCAGCATGCCTACCCACAAGCCAGTGGCGTGAGTACGGCGACTACATTACTGATGGTTTTCCTGCCCATTGACAACAGTGAACGGGTTCGTCTATTGTCAAGGGTTGTTCAGATTTTCCTAGTGGTAGCACAAGAGCTCTCATCCCGCCATCTTCTGTTGGCTATGGTGAGATAATGTTGTGTGATAAGAAGCTTGCATATTGCAAGCGGAATTCCGTCTTGATGAGATGGATAGATCTCTGGCAACCTAGTGCCCGATCTCGCCAATTCATCTGTCTCACAGTTCCCTGGAATGTCCCTATGCCCCGGTACCCATACAATGTGTACATTGCAGTGCTCCGCTAGCTCGTTAAGAGCTGAGCGGCATTTAAGGGCAAGTGCCGATTTGGCGAACGTTCCTGCGAGAGATTTAATGGCAGTTTGACTGTCGGTGTAGATAAAAACATCTTTGAAGGATATGATATTACAGCGAAGCCACGTTGCCGCCTCCTTTATAGCCATTATCTCAGCTTGAAAAACACTGCAAAAGTCGGGTCATCGGAACTTAAGCTTAACGCGTAAGGAATCAGAAAAGACGCCACCTCCTACCCTACCCTTTTGGAGCCATCTGTGTACAATTATACCGATTGAACTTCAGTTTCGTTGACAATACCCCTATTCCATTCTTCCCTTGAGGGTATATGGGTTGAGAATCTATTGTCAAAGCATTTTATGGTGATGGTATAGTCGATGGCATTCGGAATCGTAGTGCACTCCCCCAGGATCCTTGAATGCCCGTATCCTGTTTGAGCCCAGCGTGAAGCTATGTTTAGCCTAATTGCTGATATCAGAGCTATCTGCTTGCCAAATAAATCTACGGCGAGTAGATGCAATAGCGAGTAGAACGCTTTTGATGGGGTGGTTCTTAGAGCGCCTGTTGTCAACACCGCAGAAGTCCTTTGAACCTTATCTATTTGCCGTCTGTGTACCTCCTTATTTAAGGATTCCCATCAGATTATCATACCGTAAAAAAGAATTGGTCTCACGACCGCAGAGTATAGCCTTGATACGATTGTAGGACTCATCCCCCATCTTTTACCTATGGCTTTCTTACAGGAATAGAGTGCTGCAGTTTCTTTACGAACCCTTTCCATCGTGTTTGGTTTCCAACTTAGTTTCCTATCTAAAGTTATACCCAAGTATTTCGCCTGTTCAGTTAGCTTTAGACTAGTTCTCCCAATTCTAAGTAAGGTAAAAATAGGTATTTTATGCTTTCTAGTAAAGACGACTAGCTCAGTTTTGGCAGGGTTTAAGGCAGGCCAGTGTTTGAAGCCCATTTGGACAGGATTGATAAGGCATGGTTCATCACTTCGGTGATGAACCATGCCACAAGTGCTACGCCATCTGCATAAGCCACCGCTTTGCATCCCGTGGCCTGTAAAGATATGAGAACTTCATTGATGGTTAAGTTCCACAAAAGAGGCGATAGTACACCCCCTTGAGGGGTGCTCTTAATCGCAAATAAGCTAATGCATGAGGTACCCAATTTTGAGTTTATCACTCTTTGCTTTAGCAACAGACTAATGAATCTAATAATAGGTTCATCTATTTTAAGCGTAGCAAGAGAGTTTTCGACTGCTTCTGGGTTTATGTTATTGAAGGCCCTTCAATATCTAGAAAGGTGACCAAGCTATATTCTTTGCAGTGCAAAGATGTTTCGATCTTCTGCACAAGTGAGTGAAGGGCTGTCTCAACGGACTTGCCTTTGTTATATGCGTGTTGCAATGAAGAGATATTCTTAGTATCTATAGAGCCCCTTAAGTACACATCAAGTAGTCTTTCAAGGGTTTTTAATAAGAAGGATGATAGACTTATAGGTCTGAAATCACTTGGCTTTGAGTGGGAGGTTTTTCCGCCTTTAGGGATAAACACTACGTTAACTTGTAGCCATGTCTTGGGGACATAGCATAGCCTTAGGCATGCAGAGAAGATTACCTCCAACCAAGGTGTTAGAAGGTCCGCAACCTTCTGCATGTCCGCGGGTATAATACCATCAGGTCCTGGTGACTTGAATGGTTTAAAATTATTAATCGCCCAATTAATCTTTGTTTTACTGATTATTTTGTGCGGGACGTCGTAGATAATTCTACTAAGATTAACATTGGGAGTTCGGCCAGGGCTGTCCTCCAAACAGCCTGGAAAATGGGTATCAATTAGTACCCGAAGAGTTTCCAGACTTGAAGTGGTCCAATCACCATCCCCCTTCATAATGAAGCTGGGTGTAACTGGATTTGTTGTGAGAATCTTTCATAGGCGGCTTGCCTCTGAAATTTCTTCTATGTTGCTGCAAAAGTCATTACATGATGATCTTTTTGCTCTCCTAATCGTAGGCTCTCCTTATAGGGTTGCCACTGATGAGTGATTTTGGCTCGGTTGAATTGCTGTCGACATTCTTTCCTTAGAGTGATGATCTCTACCGACCACCACGGAGGTCTCTTCTTTTTTGGAGTCCTTCTGATTGGACAGGACGCTACAGTAGCTTTCCTGCAAGCTTCTGTAATTTGACCAACAGCGGCCTCAAGCTGCTCCTCATTTTGCAGGCTTGAGGGCGCCTGAGTGAGGGATTTATTCAGGGTGGCCCTATACTTGTCCCAATTTGTGCGTTTCCTATTTACGTACCGCCCGTACGTAAGAACAAAAATTTGTCAAAAGTTATGCCCGTAGCGGCGACGGAGATATAGACTGTTCTTTCTTGTATACATACATAACAATGTTGCCATGTATCACTGTGCGTGCATGCTTTTAATCACACTTACCATTTCCAGATGTTAAAAACTAAAAAAAAATTAATATACGTGAAGTATATTTTAATAAATAACTACACACGATGATAGTTTTGATTAATTAAAAAAAAAAAAAAATTTCTTAGTTTATTTCTTATTTATTTATAAAAGTGTAATCTGGCAATCCTGTAAGCATATAGAGTGATCAGCTGACACGGGTTTACGTAAAAAATCAAATTGCTGTTGATTCTGTCCGCTATGGGCGGACACGGTTATACGGTGGTGAGTTTTCGTTAACACGACATTCCTATAAGATAGGTCGTGTCAGCTGACACGTTCTCGCTCTCAATTTTTAATTTTACATTGAAAACAAAAACAACGCGTGACGTGATTGTTACCGAGACCGTTAACATAACAGCCGCCTAAACTACGATCCCTCAAGTTATCATATGTGCTGACAAGAATTATCTATATAGTTACTTCATATAATACGTACATATATATAAATTGTTTACTATTTACTGAATATTTTTTTCAATTGTGTAAAATAGTTATTGAAAATCACATCATTTTGTTATTCACTCAAAATTATAATTTGCATCTCATTTACAGATTACAACGACGACTACTTCGATATGTTCTCTCAACTTGAACAAGAGAATTCGACACAGTGTGTCGTTTATGATAAAACACCTGGCTCTAATCAAAAGAAAATTAATATTATTGTACGTCCCGTACACACTGTAGGAAAAGTAATTAACGATATTAGTACACAATTTCCATATAAATCATTTGATCTTGTATTGGAAACAGTATGCGATCGGGATATGGTAAGTGTAAAATACTCATGCACCTACATACATATTACATACATATTACTTACTAATTGTAAAATATTGCAATCAATAATCAGGAGTGCATTTACAGCCAATTAGTAAAATGTATGAACTACTTTCTTGAATGATTCCACCGAGACCTATTAGCCACTCGCCGGTCCGAGGTGCATATTGGTCCAACGCACGGATCTTTGCAATCCGGATTGCTCTGTAAAAAACATTTTGTGATAGAAACAATATTTTCGTCAGCTAAAAAGGCGGCTTAAATACGAAATATACAACATTGAGATTTAAATTAATTTAGGGTGCTTAATAAACAAGTTTTTATAGTGTAAAGGGGAGAAGATATGTCAAAGTAATAGTAGTGAGAATTCAAATTCCAACTTATACAGCAAATCCAATCATCTTCTGCGTAATTATCTAGAGTCTTGACGGAATATTAAAGCTTAATTCATGAAGAACTTATGGACTATAGATATATCTCCAAGTAGAAGTAATATTCAGAATTGTTCGTTGACTTTTCAAAGATGGTAGATTCAAGAGCTTAGGGCGATCTCTATATGGGAGAAGATATCGCATTGGGTCCCAACGAGGATTCCCCAAACCGAACAGTGGAATATGTTTTTCAACCAATTTCAGTTAATATTTATACAATTGATACTCTTGAACGTTTATTACATAGTGAAAAGAGTCACTCCCTTAAATTTTGACAAGAAATTCCATATCCATACACCTGGCAGAAAAAACTGGGAACATGGAGGAACCTCTTTTTTGAAGTCAATCTACTTTTGCAATGACGACAGTTAGGCCGTCAGGTAGAAGAAGGGGTCTTCTGTCATAATCGTGGGGAGAGCATAACATAACCACTTAACTACGATACAATGTTGTAGCATACATGAACATGGGATTATTCTCTAATAGCCAAGCAGCTATTCCTAGAATTAATTTCTTTAAGTCCATCTGCACACCGTAATTGCAGGGCATTTCTCAGTGATATGTACAAATAGGGAGGGCACAACGTTGGTAACTCTTCCTGATAAGGAGACTGTTGGTATGCCAATGGCTACATATAATCTCCTCTTGGCGTGGTATAAAAGCCTAACTCCACAAGCCTAACTCTTCGCGTACCATCACCCGTAGTATCAGTACTGTGCTAAAACATGTACGTAGGTTGCCTTTTATATATTTTTTTAAAACGTACTAGTTTTCGTCAAATCTGACATTTCAATTGCAAATTTTTTAGCATAAATGTACTCGGAATGTTTTGATGTACATGCGCTATTTGTGTTGTTTACAGTGACTGGAAATATTTATCTCGGTCAAAAAATGGATCTAACTCCAGCACCAACGGATTCAAACCTGGTCGCCGTTCGCTCCAAGACGAAATTGGTGAAGGTCGTCCAAAATTGGTCAGTGTGCCAGAAACCATCGATGCTGTGCATGAACTGATAATGAAAGATCTTCATATGACATACTGTGAGATAGAGGCATCCTTAGGCATTAGTTCCACCGACGTGCATTCGATATTGCATGAACACTTAGCTGTCAGAAAGACTTGGATTGCGCATAATTTAACAATTGATCAAAAAAGGCTCGTGTCGATTGGTGTAACGAAATGATGAAAAAATTCGATCGCGGTGCTTCGAAAGACGTTTATAAGATCGTGACAGGTGACGAATCATGGATATATGGATATATGCGTATGAGCCCAACAAAACAGCAATTGACCGTGTGGGTCTTTCAAGATAAGCCAAACCCAAAAAAAACTATATGTTGGAGGTGTACAGTCGGAGTGGCAAAAGTGCTTCGACAATTGGTTTGAGCGCATGTAATAAAATCATTTTTGATGTTAACCAAATGTATTTTTATACTTTTTAAAAAATTTAAAAGGCAACCCTCGTTTAATTTAAATGGTTTCGAACGAAACCATATGAAGTGATGAACTGTATATATTCAAAGACCGCTATTGAACACTGCATTGAAATAAGATATTCACAGAATTAGAGCCTTGAGCATACCAAAATCCGGAGTTTTCGAAAATTTCTCCAAAACTATTGGATATAAACAAAATGATTGCAATCGTTTACAACTATGATACATATATACACGATATGCATTTGTATAGCATGATGCAATAGCTCAAGGTAGTGTAAATAAACTTCCCTACCTCTACCTACTTTGAAACTTTATACTATGTATGTCTATTATATGTTCAATGTTGCCTCTTGTTAAAAATACGATTTTTTATAATACCAAATATTACTTTTAGAATTAAATGTGGGATTATTATGCGTTGTAATTTAATCTTGTTTAATTTAAAATATTTACGTATAGTTGTGATAAACACAGTCTTACATTCGAGTGATTTTGAATTCTTCCGATTCATTTCACTTTTACTCGGAAGAGATATGTTGAGCCTGCTATATATATATATATATATATATATATATATATATATATATATATATATATATATATATATATATATATATATATATATATATATATATATATATATATATATATATATATATATATATATATATATATATATATATATATATATATATTGATTGTAAACATCATTAGTTTCATTATGATCGTTATCATATATAACACATTCTATACATGTAATGTTTCCCCATTTTCACTTTCAAAACAGTACAGCTGTACAGATAACAGCTGTACAGCTGTCATTATTTATATCATTAACTTTAGTTATTTGCATCATGTGTTTTATGTTCTAAGACGATCATATATTCAATAATAATCTTAATTGTGTCAATAGGTATATCTGAACAGGTGTCAGCATAATTTAATTTATCAAATGCCTGGATTTGAACCATTACAAAAAAATACACTCTTATTATTTCCACCCGGTGAATGGGAACGTATGACAGATGCAATGATCGATGCGGGGACTTTGAGTAATAAGTTATTCATGACCACTTCGATTCAGCATAGTGCTGCTAACAGCAACAACAACAATAATAGTAGTAGTAGTAACAATAGCAACAATAATAATGATAACACACTACATAATAGCAATAATAATTTTAATATGAGTAGTGGTAGTGCAGTCTGTGCCATTGGTAGTGGTTCACCATCTCCTCAGTCGACAATGACAACGATTACAAATACGAATACCGCCACAGATTCGCTCAATTTGAGTCCAATGTCTGATCCGGACTTGTTGTCCGATGATGACTTGGCACTTGGCGCTTCTGCGAGTCCCACCGAAACAGAGCCAATGAATGGAGGCGGTGCACTCGCCTTGGCACAGACATCACCCACCGGTTCACGCACTAAATACGGTCCCATGACTGAGGAGGATTTGTATCAGCAAGTGTGTGCTAAAATGCCTCTAGATCGATACTATGATCCAACGTTGGACAAAAAGTATGTGCAATCATCAATATCAGTTTCATCGACTAGTACTGGCAACGGTTATGTTGGCTTGGTCAACCAAGCGATGACCTGCTATCTTAACAGTCTATTGCAAGCTCTTTATATGACACCGGAATTTCGAAATGCTCTATATCGTTGGGAATTCGATAACGATAATGAGGCCAAAAATATTCCCTATCAATTGCAGAAATTGTTTCTCAATTTGCAAGTAAGTGCTATTGTCTATTGCTGTACAAGTACTTCGTATATTCTTATACTACACAGTGTTTGTTCTATTCTCCCATCAATAGACATCAAAGAAATCGGCCGTTGAAACAACAGATTTAACGCGCAGCTTTGGTTGGGATTCGACAGAGGCATGGCAGCAACATGACATCCAGGAGTTATGTCGCGTTATGTTCGATGCGTTGGAACACAAATTTAAAAATACTAAACAAATGAATTTAATTGCAAATCTGTATGAGGGAAAAATGCTCGATTATGTCAAGTGCTTGGAGTGCAACAGGGAGAAATCGCGTGCGGATAAATTCCTTGATATTCCATTGCCGGTGAGACCATTCGGCAGCACCGTAGCTTATGGTAGCATTGAAGAAGCGCTCCGCGCTTTTGTACAGCCTGAAATTTTGGATGGAAATAATCAATATTTTTGTGAGAAATGTAACAAGAAATGCGATGCCCATAAGGGTCTCAAGTTTATGAACTTCCCATATGTGTTGACCTTGCATTTGAAACGTTTCGATTTCGATTACCAGACTATGCATCGTATAAAGCTGAATGATAAGTGAGTGTGGTGCGGAGTAGTGTTGCATTTGCATTTTGTTTTAATGTTTTCACATTTGATTTGTACAGGGTGACGTTCCCACAGACGCTTAATTTGAACTCTTTCGTCAATGCAACCGATGTTCAGGAGAATGGTGCTCCAGGCGCATCAAATGGCTTTGCTGCGACGTCGGTTATTGGCGCTACAAATACTGACGATTGCAGCACCACCGATAGTGGATCTGCCATGGAGGAGGACAATTGCAGCAGTGGCATTGCTACCACAGCAAGCTCTAGTCAGCATGAGAATGATATGAATGACGATGACGAAGGCATTGACATGAGCACCAGCACGGATCATCGTGTCAGAACTAGTGTCAACGCTGAACAACGTCTGAAACATGAGTCCGGTCCGTACTTGTACGAATTATTTGCGATCATGATACATTCGGGCAGTGCTTCCGGGGGCCATTACTACGCCTACATTAAGGAGTTTGAGAATGGAGAGTGGTTTTGCTTCAATGATCAATCAGTTACACCGGTAAGAGAAATATCATAGTGATTGAGGGATGGGATAAATTTATTGTTTCTTTTTCGTCCATGCAGATTACACAAGAGGATATTCAAAAGTCCTTTGGCGGTGGTTCCAACAAGGCCTATTACTCCAGTTTATATAGCTCAAGTACGAATGCCTATATGTTGATGTATCGTCAAATTGATCCAAAGCGCAATGAGCCCACCATGAAAGTATCCGATTTTCCTGAACACATCAATAAAATGCTGCCCAAGCTGCATATGGAGGAGGAACAACGTGTTAGTCGTACTGGACGTCACAGTTCTGTGTCGGATTTGGCGTTGCCAGAGTTGGTTAAGGCTCGTGTGTATTTCTATCATCCGCTGCAGAAGAAGATGAAAGTGACACGTGTGTATGTGTCCCGTAGCTTTGACGTGAAATCCGTTTTGGAATCAGCATATCAATTACTGAATGTCGAGCAATTTGCACCAATATCACAATGTCGTATTGTGGGTTACGATCAGTCGTACGAACGCATCTTGCAATCTTTTGAAAACATCACAGATCCATCATTGACGGAGCTACGTGCCTCCTGTGATGGTACCTTAGATTTTCTACTTGAAGTGCATGCGGAAGGGAATTTCTTTGAGGTATACGAACCGGGTGGCACCACTTGGAGTGTTTATATGTTAAATTTGACAACAAAGGAAATTGACGGTCCATATTTGGTGTACTCTGTTGCGCATGAAAGCAATGCAGTATTGCGACGTTCGATAGCGATACGTTTAAACTTGAAAGACATTGACTTTTTGCTGGCGGCGTTATCGAATAATAAAGCTTTCGTGGCGTATGAACCAAATCCCACTAAGGAAATGAGTGAACAATTCGAAGCAATGGCAAAAGCACAACTCAAGAATGTGACATATTTCTACTTGAATGTGCCGTGCACTGATGCCAACAGCTTGGAGGTGATGGGAATACCGAGTAACGATTTGCAAACACCAGCAATTGAGGTAAGGAAAAGAAAGAAATTGATTTATTTAAGGTTAACCATAAAATAAATGTTACTTTTAGATCAGCACCGATGTGGTTGATGCAGTGCTTATGAATAGTAATGTTGGTGTTGGTGAAACCACAACACATACACAGAATCTAAGTGTTAACGATTGTGCACGCCGAGAGTCGCCGTTACTGTCGGGCACTGCAACGGGTCAAGAGTCCAATTCGGAAGATAGCAGTCTTAGCGATGGAGATCGCACACTCGTCGAAACAATGCAAAATCGTGGAGGTGGTGATAGTCAAATATCCAGCACCAATCATTCGCCGCAATTATCCAGCCCGGAAGATGAACTACTTCACGATTCATATACTCAATTTGATACTTACAATAGTGATGTGCACGACGAATCGGAAGCTAGCGTGGCGAAGCGCAATGCAGCGCGTTTCTTCCATGCTATCCCAATCGAATCGTTAGAGAGTGTTAACCCTGAGGATCGCCTGCGGAGCACTAATAATGATATGGATGACGTCTGCTCTCGCAAACCGGGACAATCATATAAACTTATTGTTAACTCACACATGAAGATGGGCGCCTTTAAACGACACATTGAATCACTAATACATGTGCCTACGAATTACTTTAAGATTCAACGCAAACATGACTCGATTGACTCAGTCTTTCGATTGATGTTGCTGAACGAAGGCGAAACACTCTCGATAGAATTGGGTAAAATATTGCAGCCGGACGAGAACAAAGCGAAAATCTACTTTATGCGACTCTCTGATTTAAACAACGACACTGGCAAGCTGCCTTGTATATGTCAGTGGATCTATCAGACATCAATGACAGTTGGGAAAGCGAAGAAGGATCTTGTCGCTAAATTACATCGCATCGATTCCAAATATCAGACGCTGACGGCGGATAATTGTCGAATATGGTTAAAGGGTGGTCGCAATCCGGTGAAAATACTCTCCGATGATGAGTTGCTAGCGAACGATATGCGTACAACAACCGTGGCAATTGAAGTGAGTGGTCGTAGAAATGGCAACAAAAGAAGCATTAACATTTTCATATATATTTCTTTATAGTTACTCATACAAGAATGTGAAAATGGTGCTAAACCACAACCCAGTGAAGACAGTTTAACAATTTTTGTACGTCGGTGGCATCCAGATACGTTGCAGTTGGATAAATTTGAAGAAATTACGTTAGAGAGTAAGTGTTTGCGAGTAATTACCATACGATAATGTGATTAATTTTCCATTTACTGCCTATTTCAGAGGATGGTGAATTGAGGAGTACACTGGCAAAATTATCAAATATACCAGAACCAAATATAGTCTATAGTAAAGTAAGATTTGTAGATATTTCATTTTTGACTTCAGCTACTAATTTGCTGTTTTTATATTCCACCATAGATCACCAACAGTTCCTTCCCGTGCACAAACATATCTTTACTAAATTTGAATAGTTCAATGGGTTGGCTCTCAGTACCAGCGACAATGGACAAATACCCGCTGACGACAACTCTGACTGGAAATGTTTATTTCTACAAGTAAATATATGCGGGAGGAGTATCCGTAACAAAAGTTCACTAAATTGAGGTTCGGGGGGAAAGAGAGATAAAAATAATTTTCGATTCATATTTCCACCACTACTAATATACTTACCTTAACACATACCATAGAGGAGTCTATGGACCGTAAAGGCTACCTGTTGGCAACCTTTCTCCACATAGAAGATACCTTCAATAATGTCGAGTTAGAAGTCATCTTTGGGGCGCTGACACGACTTGGTGCGCAACAGCATCTAAAAAAAAACTTCCAAGGCTAGGAGGCTTTTCATCTCCAGCAAAGTCATTCGAGGGACGCCACAAGGGGTGTCCTCTTATCATTGCTTTCGTATCTCGTAGTTACGTCCAACTGAGAAGTCTGGAGGCAGTGGGCCGCAATAACATGTACGGTGACATAGTCCTCACTGTATCCGACAGATTCCCGGGCACTATAAAAGACCTCATGTAAACCTCATTAAGTAAGGTCCGTAGTTTGAATATAAATTTCAACTGGAAGCCGAAGACTAGAGTCCAAAAGTCATCAGTAGAGTTAAATGCCTGCAAGAGAGTACTGAGCAAGACATGAGGTCTTAACCAACTAGATCTACGAAGCTGTAAGACTCATACTGACGTATGCGATCCTAGTTTCTACTCTGCAAAATATACCGTCCGGCATATGTCATAATTACAGGCCTACTAAGAACCACACTAAGCAACGCATTAGAGATAACGCATCACCATATACTCCTGGACCCTGGACCCTTTACTGTATACAATCTGCGGATTAGGGGAAACACGTCTTTGCCTACAACATCATAGTGTCCATTCCTTGATAACCATTCCAACGGCAGATGTAGGGGAACTAGATTATACCACCCCAACGCTCAAGTTCAACTCATATACCTGATAGGATGGAGTGGGATGAGGGATCTCCTGAACTTCTAGATGAGGTTAATCCTGATATTCACTGACGGTTCAAAATTAGATGGGGCCATTGCTGCTATAAAAGCACTAGGGTCGCACATTCTAACATTCTCAATGAGATGGCTGAGCACAATAATCTGCACCTAATATGGGTGCCGAGCCGCAGTGACGTTCCACTTTAGAGCTCTTTACTCCACTGAGCACCTGTAAACTACTAATAAGAAGAAAAGTGATTGTCAAGCAAATGACCGGGCCGGACCGAGATTTCAGAGAGTCCCACAAGCCTCTCAATGGTGAGCGTAAGGGATCTCACACGCTTCATCATAGCTCCAATTGGTTCGAGCTAGCCAGTCAGGGATCGAGACAGTGTGGCACCACAATGAGCCTACGTTGGCCTACGTGTGCACCTCTGGGCAGCCATCTTTACCTACCTACCTACCTATATTTATCACTTTTTATTGTTTTCACACAATCACCATAAAATTTCAAAGTCCAAGGGTTGGAATTCAATTATGCTACAGGATAGCTTTCTAAACCTAATTTGTCAAAGTAGGAATTAAAAAATCAACAAATTTTTCAAGGTGATGTAAATAATGAAGCCAATGTTTTCAATGTGAAATTTTTAAAATATTTGTACAATTCAAAAAATTTTCTATGATTTTTTATAAACTACAAATATCAATAAGTCCAACTTTGTGAACTTTTGTTAGACTTATAATAGAGATGATTTCCAATTGGATAGTATTTACTACAACGCTTTATTATTTCATTTTCAGAGATGCCACGACAGCAGCAAAAGAGTTGACTACAGAAGAGAGACGTGAACTGAATGCCAAGGAGAAAATACGCCTTGATCGCTTGAGCTGTTCAACGACATCACTTTATTCTCCGCGACGTGAACGTGCTTTGAAAATTTATCTTGATTCGCCACAAACAACAAAGTCAGCGTTGGTGGCAACATCAATGGACGAAAGTAGCACTAATGGCGGCAGCGGCAGTGGCAGCATAAAAAACGATGATTAGTTTTGTCATTAGCCGAATTTTCAGTCAACTACAGTCATCAGTCACAGCCACAGTTAGCCACAGACGATAGCATAAGGGCATGTAGAAGCAGAGCAAGAATATAAGCTAAAATGAAAAAAAAAACCAGAAGCAGAAATATGAAATTGAAAATTGTAATACAAAAACACGCAACATGCACACCTAGTGGATATAAATGCATGTGCATATTTAATACTGATGTGAATGTATATCTGTGAAAAAATGTATTCGTAATTTACAACATATTTACATTTTTTTTTTAAAGAAAATATTGATTTTGCTACATACACATTTAGAGATATGACACGCCCATAAGATCACACAATAAAACATGCATACACAGATATTTGCATTCACACAACCGATGTGTAGTGTTGCTATAATTTCTCAAAGCGGAGGAGAAGGCGGAGGAGTAGTGTAAACAATGCTTTAATACGAGTATGAACTATTTATTGCATATTTATTTATATAATATTTAAAATATTTTGAAAACATGTTTTTTTATATATACATTCATAGTACATGCATAGACACTTACATACATGCACACCATAAACATTATTTTGTTAAGAATTCTAATATCCACAAAGAAATAAAAAGAAGGGAATAGTTGTGGGGACTTAATTTAAACAAAAATAGCATCTTATAAAATATAACTTTCTCATTTGCTGTCTATTTTGTGTAATCTTCTGATGTCATCGAAATGTACTTTAGAAAAAAGTTTTCTGTAAACATAAAAACACTAAACTTTTTTTTTATTATTTATTAATTTTGTATTTTGTGTTTAATTTTTATGTAAATATTGGCGACTGCATAATGCAGCTTGTGTGGTACAAGCGTATACATGATCCACACACTCAGATGCACAGATGCAGCAAATAAAATACTTATCAATATAAATGAGACTGTAAAAATTGAAATAAAAGAAAAATTACGTAAATAATTTCATATTCATTCTATTATTAAATATGTTGTGTTTCTTTCGTTTGTTTTTATATTACATCTTTGAGACTAGTAAAAATTTGAAACAAGTAAATTTATAACGAAATAAAATAATAAATAATTTAAATGTAGCTAAGCAATTTATCGTTATTTGAAATTGTCATCCATTGTTTTTATTTCCTCATTGGAATTGAATTAAAAATCGACAGGAGTTTCGTAGATGAAATGCAAAGTTGAAATAAATTCGAAAAATAGGTCGGATTCAAAACTGATTCAGAAAGCGTATTCGTATTCTATGGCAATCGTCTAGATAATTATACTTTCTTTTGTTTTGTTCACTTTGTAGAGATTTTTCTATTTGTGTGTATCGTCATCGACTGTAAATGATGAAAGTAACTCAAATATATTCACAATTTTGATTTGTACATAAATAATGACTACTACCTACTATTTATTAAATAAACAATTGATAACAGTTGAATATATATCTATAAACATATGTAATAATTAGGTGAATCAACCAAATGCTATAATAAAATAAAAATAAAAGCATAAATCAATATGCTTGCACAATAATATGAGAAGTTTTGTGTATTTTATTGCTAAAAATTAATACATAAATTAGTAGTTTAACATCATCACAATGATTATTTCAATATAAAAAAAAGTTTTTTTGGTCAACAATTTTAAACAATATTAAGAAATCTCCAGAATAATGAAATAATTCGGTATATAATTGTTATTTGAATTTGTCACAATCGCATGTTTTGTTTACGTAGACTTATGAAGTATGAGTAATAACAGAATCATTATAAGTAGTTACAAACAGTAACAAACAAAAGAAACAGGTAAACAATTCCAATTTTCCTTTTAAATTGAATGTATTACTGTACGAGCATTAATGCTCAAAGATTATGTGAACGATTGTTAAAAAGTAGCCGGAATTTTATATTTAAACATTTTGCGAAAAGTAAATTTAAATTTCTCTTTGAATGATGGAAAGTTTGTAGTTGATCCCTCAAGTTGTTTACGTGTGTCAATCTTGCTATCCCACCTAAAGCATGCGCTGTAGTGTTTTGCTATCTATAATACATATTAGTAAGGGTTTGCTCCGGTCGTCGGTCGCTTTTGGCTGGAGCATGTTCTTGCATTCGCTCTCTTCTCCCAGCAGTTAAGCAG